>OW964195.2:7765653-9003153 GCA_943136025.2 Agrotis puta | reverse complement strand
CCTAACCTAACCTAACCTAACCTAACCTAACCTAACCTAACCTAACCTAACCTAACCTAACCTAACCTAACCTAACCTAACCTAACCTAACCTAACCTAACCTAACCTAACCTAACCTAACCTAACCTAACCTAACCTAACCTAACCTAACCTAACCTAACCTAACCTAACCTAACCTAACCTAACCTAACCTAACCTAACCTAACCTAACCTAACCTAACCTAACCTAACCTAACCTAACCTAACCTAACCTAACCTAACCTAACCTAACCTAACCTAACCTAACCTAACCTAACCTAACCTAACCTAACCTAACCTAACCTAACCTAACCTAACCTAACCTAACCTAACCTAACCTAACCTAACCTAACCTAACCTAACCTAACCTAACCTAACCTAACCTAACCTAAACCTAAACCTAAACCTAAACCTAAACCTAAACCTAAACCTAAACCTAAACCTAAACCTAAACCTAAACCTAAACCTAAACCTAAACCTAAACCTAAACCTAAACCTAAACCTAAACCTAAACCTAAACCTAAACCTAAACCTAAACCTAAACCTAAACCTAAACCTAAACCTAAACCTAAACCTAAACCTAAACCTAAACCTAAACCTAAACCTAAACCTAAACCTAAACCTAAACCTAAACCTAAACCTAAACCTAAACCTAAACCTAAACCTAAACCTAAACCTAAACCTAAACCTAAACCTAAACCTAAACCTAAACCTAAACCTAAACCTAAACCTAAACCTAAACCTAAACCTAAACCTAAACCTAAACCTAAACCTAAACCTAAACCTAAACCTAAACCTAAACCTAAACCTAAACCTAAACCTAAACCTAAACCTAAACCTAAACCTAAACCTAAACCTAAACCTAAACCTAAACCTAAACCTAAACCTAAACCTAAACCTAAACCTAAACCTAAACCTAAACCTAAACCTAAACCTAAACCTAAACCTAAACCTAAACCTAAACCTAAACCTAAACCTAAACCTAAACCTAAACCTAAACCTAAACCTAAACCTAAACCTAAACCTAAACCTAAACCTAAACCTAAACCTAAACCTAAACCTAAACCTAAACCTAAACCTAAACCTAAACCTAAACCTAAACCTAAACCTAAACCTAAACCTAAACCTAAACCTAAACCTAAACCTAAACCTAAACCTAAACCTAAACCTAAACCTAAACCTAAACCGATGACGATGACGATGACGATGACGATGACGATGACGATGACGATGACGATGACGATGACGATGACGATGACGATGACGATGACGATGACGATGACGATGACGATGACGATGACGATGACGATGACGATGACGATGACGATGACGATGACGATGACGATGACGATGACGATGACGATGACGATGACGATGACGATGACGATGACGATGACGATGACGATGACGATGACGATGACGATGACGATGACGATGACGATGACGATGACGATGACGATGACGATGACGATGACGATGACGATGACGATGACGATGACGATGACGATGACGATGACGATGACGATGACGATGACGATGACGATGACGATGACGATGACGATGACTTTGACTTTGACTTTGACTTTGACTTTGACTTTGACTTTGACTTTGACTTTGACTTTGACTTTGACTTTGACTTTGACTTTGACTTTGACTTTGACTTTGACTTTGACTTTGACTTTGACTTTGACTTTGACTTTGACTTTGACTTTGACTTTGACTTTGACTTTGACTTTGACTTTGACTTTGACTTTGACTTTGACTTTGACTTTGACTTTGACTTTGACTTTGACTTTGACTTTGACTTTGACTTTGACTTTGACTTTGACTTTGACTTTGACTTTGACTTTGACTTTGACTTTGACTTTGACTTTGACTTTGACTTTGACTTTGACTTTGACTTTGACTTTGACTTTGACTTTGACTTTGACTTTGACTTTGACTTTGACTTTGACTTTGACTTTGACTTTGACTTTGACTTTGACTTTGACTTTGACTTTGACTTTGACTTTGACTTTGACTTTGACTTTGACTTTGACTTTGACTTTGACTTTGACTTTGACTTTGACTTTGACTTTGACTTTGACTTTGACTTTGACTTTGACTTTGACTTTGACTTTGACTTTGACTTTGACTTTGACTTTGACTTTGACTTTGACTTTGACTTTGACTTTGACTTTGACTTTGACTTTGACTTTGACTTTGACTTTGACTTTGACTTTGACTTTGACTTTGACTTTGACTTTGACTTTGACTTTGACTTTGACTTTGACTTTGACTTTGACTTTGACTTTGACTTTGACTTTGACTTTGACTTTGACTTTGACTTTGACTTTGACTTTGACTTTGACTTTGACTTTGACTTTGACTTTGACTTTGACTTTGACTTTGACTTTGACTTTGACTTTGACTTTGACTTTGACTTTGACTTTGACTTTGACTTTGACTTTGACTTTGACTTTGACTTTGACTTTGACTTTGACTTTGACTTTGACTTTGACTTTGACTTTGACTTTGACTTTGACTTTGACTTTGACTTTGACTTTGACTTTGACTTTGACTTTGACTTTGACTTTGACTTTGACTTTGACTTTGACTTTGACTTTGACTTTGACTTTGACTTTGACTTTGACTTTGACTTTGACTTTGACTTTGACTTTGACTTTGACTTTGACTTTGACTTTGACTTTGACTTTGACTTTGACTTTGACTTTGACTTTGACTTTGACTTTGACTTTGACTTTGACTTTGACTTTGACTTTGACTTTGACTTTGACTTTGACTTTGACTTTGACTTTGACTTTGACTTTGACTTTGACTTTGACTTTGACTTTGACTTTGACTTTGACTTTGACTTTGACTTTGACTTCGACTTCGACTTCGACTTCGACTTTGACTTTGACTTTGACTTTGACTTTGACTTTGACTTTGACTTTGACTTTGACTTTGACTTTGACTTTGACTTTGACTTTGACTTTGACTTTGACTTTGACTTTGACTTTGACTTTGACTTTGACTTTGACTTTGACTTTGACTTTGACTTTGACTTTGACTTTGACTTTGACTTTGACTTTGACTTTGACTTTGACTTTGACTTTGACTTTGACTTTGACTTTGACTTTGACTTTGACTTTGACTTTGACTTTGACTTTGACTTTGACTTTGACTTTGACTTTGACTTCGACTTCGACTTTGACTTTGACTTTGACTTCGACTTCGACTTTGACTTTGACTTTGACTTTGACTTCGACTTCGACTTTGACTTTGACTTTGACTTCGACTTCGACTTTGACTTTGACTTCGACTTCGACTTCGACTTCGACTTTGACTTTGACTTTGACTTTGACTTCGACTTCGACTTTGACTTTGACTTCGACTTTGACTTTGACTTTGACTTCGACTTCGACTTTGACTTTGACTTTGACTTCGACTTTGACTTCGACTTCGACTTTGACTTTGACTTCGACTTTGACTTTGACTTTGACTTTGACTTCGACTTCGAATTCGACATTGACTATCAGCTAGCAAGGCGTAGCATACAATTAAATCATCTTTCCATGAAACTTGTTCAAACAGATTAATACACGAACACACTCAACTAACAAACTTTCCGCGTTTTAAAACATAAATTTTTTTCGACGCAAGCCATTGTCATTTGTAATCAAAACGCTTTCTGTTAAACACATGTTTTAATAAGTCAATTTTTCTTCTACATTGTAGTAAAATCTCAAACTTACAGAACAAGAGTACGCTGCAATTGCAACGGGATGACCCCTCTTTGTAGAGTGGCTGTATTGGCGTCACGTCGTCTTTTCCTTCGTCGTTCGTCGGTTACTGCATCGGATAGGGAAGGAAAAAAAAAAAAAAAAAATGGCTGAGTGACACCACTGCGAGGATCGCCCGGAGGACACGGTTGAGCATGCACTGCAGGACTGACCCGCTTGAACAGAGCGCCGCCGTGTCCTCATGACGACGATAGTCGGCGACGTCTGGCGCCCGGCATTGGCGCGAGTGGGAAGCGGTCGCCTAGCAACTGCGAAGCAGTCCTGCTAGCAAAGGAGGAGGCGGAACGCGTGAGGGAGCGGACAGCGTCAACCTCACAACCCAGCCGCAGTAGTAGACACCCACGGCGACAGACGTCGCAAGACGATCTCCGGCCACCGTAGGCGCGGGCATGCGGGTGGCGAGTAATGGGCGACTGAGTGTCGGACGGCGCGTTCTGTTGCACGCGCGCCTCTAAGAGTGTCAGCACAATGACCAAACCGTGCCGGGGTCGCGGGACCAATGAATTACCGTGACCCCGGAACGTAGTGCTATTGAAGGACACCGTAGATTTTAGTCAGTACAAGCCTGAACGCACATGAATAAAGTTTATTTTATTTTTACGCATATACCTATCCAATTGTATTTAAATGAAAATCCTTCAAGCTATTCTCTAAATCGATTAAATGATCGTTCGAGAAATTATGTTTCAAGATTAAGGGCTCTCTCAACTCTTTGATTTCATGATCTATCGAGCTAACATTTTCGAGCAATTGTTATTCGATCATACGTCATTCGATTTCAAAGTAGGGAGGGAACCCCTGCCTTTTATCTCGCCATATTCGATTCGACATCAATTTTAAACCATTTATTTTCTTCATAAATTATATATTTATTCCTAAGTATACATAAATATAAAAATACAAAATTAAAATAAAACTAAACTAAACTACATATTATAGAGCATCGAAAAATTCATCCTCAACGCTGTCAGCTGGTAATGTGCCCAAGAGACTGGCGGCGTTGCCTCTCTGTATGGCAATACTTAGCCTCTGGCCAAGGTAAAAGCCAGCTCTTGGGTCACGGGAAGCGTCAATACGTCAATTTTAAACCAAGTTAAATAAAGCAAGATTTTTATATGTTTGGTGCCCCGAACACATTTTTTTTTTTCCATCTAAGAATACGTGCACATCGCTGTCAACGGGAACAGTGTCCAGCCTGGCAGCCACGGCCGCCGCCACATTGAGCTGAGCTTGGCTTCCATTTTCCATTTCGGGACTTGCACTTGGACCTTTGTCCTTGACTCCCTGGCTGACGGAAATGACGGCTATGACGGAAAATGTATGTGTGTGTGTGTGTGTAAAAACTCGCGTTCGACTGATAGACAAGTATGTAATGTGCGGGCGCTTTGATATGTTGTAAAGGTAAAAATAAGTTAAAAATAACTACATACAACCCGACTACAAAAAAATCGCACACTGAAAAGTATAAAACAAGAACAAGCCGTGGTCGTATGCCACCTGCGGTTGTTTCACACAATCTTTACTGGCTAGGTGGCATACGACCACGGCTTGTTCTTGTTTTATACTTTTCAGTGTGCGATTTTTTTGTAGTCGGGTTGTAGTTATTTTTAACTTATTTTTTATTTACACTATTTTGGGGTTATATTATTTGAAGTAAGTTATTTATGTTATACGTATAGTTTCTGAGTTGTGAATTTAAGATTTATCATTTGATACCCATGTTGACACTGAGAAACAGAAAATTAGCTAGTAAAAGCTATATAATGTATATATATTTCAAATGTGCTCATCAAGCCCTTTAATTTGATACCCATGTCGACACTGTGCAAAAAAAAAATTTTTTTCAGTAACGACTTCTCATCCCCTAGAGGGCGCCATATTGGATTTGGTGACACGTCACCTACCCTATAACCAGCGGACAACTGAGACGCTTCTAACGAAACCTCATTTGTCATGTAATGATAAGTAGTTTAGAAGTTATGAGGGAACAAACAAACATACATACATACATTCATACATACATACATACATACAAACATACATACCGGTCAAAATCATAACCCTCCTTTTGGCTTTGCCGTAGTCGGGTAAAAATAAACAATTTCGACAACGTCGAGCATAAATAATTATTATGTGTTCCGTTTGACGTCCGAAGTCCATTATGAGAGAGTACACGTTTCGTTCCGTGAACAGCCGCTAGATGTCGTCACTTTCCGCCTCGTAATCGCGCCACTAGCGACCCCAAACGTCAAATCTGTGAACTACCTTCAAAAACCGCATACAAGCCGCCATGATGAAGTTTTAGATCATTGTTGCGTCGTTTTCCGAGCTGTGCGCAGCTCTGCTAGATTGTCAATCGTATCGAATTAACGATATTTTTTAGTTTTAGAACTTTTGAGATTAAAGTAAAAAGTTCATTATAAAAGTATTTATATTATTTCATTATAAATATAAAGTTAGCTTTCCGTTTCGTAAGTTGAGCGAGTTTATTTTTAAACAATCGCGCCAGAGGAAACTTCGAGGAAAAGGCGGAGTTCGAGTTCTTCATCGTCATCGAAAGGAAGTGACACGGTGTCATCGGAAAGCGAGCGGGGAGGTTCAGCACCGCGCAAACGGCCCCGGCGGACACGCGGGCGCTCTTTCTCGCAAGACTCCGAACTGGATCGCAGGTTTGATCTACTATCCCAACAGTTGGTGAGTCATGTCAATCATGTTTTAACGAATTGTATCATGGCAAATAGTGCTCCATTAACACAAAACCTACCCGCCACGCAAAATTATTTTGACACCGCGTTACCCTCAACATCGACAGCTCCTACCCAAAATATACAAGAAAATTTCTTGCGTCCGCCGCAACTTACTCCTTGCATTGAAAATATTGCAAATCTAGACGTTTCCGTTAAAGAACCTAGTGTACCTAAAGCAAATCCTGAACGTGTAACGAAAATAGCAGAAATGCAGAGGTTTGACTCCTCCGATTGGAATGCTGTACGTTACACAGAAGTTCAGAAAAAATATGTAGCTTTTCCTAGTTTTGTCGAATTGAAAGTGAATGAAGAATTGCGGCGTTTTGAAGATCCATTTGCACCATTAAGGTGGTTTCAAATGGAGCGCAGTTTTGCGGCGTTATCTAATGCATTTTTAACGCAAAATGAGCATGTGAACGCGGCATTACAACTTATTGATTGGTCGGCTAGTTCCAACGCTCAATTATCTTCAACTACCCTCTTTAATAAACTTAAAGAGTTGTTTGGTGCTGATTCATCATATAGAACGGTATCACATGACATTCTCCAAATAATTTGCGGTAAACGAGCTGAAGTTATAGAGACACGCCGCCGATCGTTATTAAAAAACGTGAAAAGCAAATACATACGCGACGACATAGAAAAAATTCCACCCTCGATCGAATATATATTCAATCCTCAAAATTTATCCAACTACCTACAAAAAATTGGAGGCGTAGAAAAATTAGAAAAACAAATGAATAGTGCAAGTGGCCCAACATCTTTAAATCCTTCGACGTCTTTTCAAGAAAACACTTTTCGTTCGCGACAAAACAAATCGAAGCGTAATAATAAAAAAGACAAACGAAATTACGATTTCTCTTCAAAAAAGAGAGGAGGGGGGCGAAAAGATAACATCGGGAGGCAAGCAGGACAAAAGCAAAAATGACTATTTAATACCGAGTTTTTGGGGCGGTTGTCTTCAGCATTACATAGAAATTTGGAATCGTTTCAACCCTCCAAAGACTATTTTAAAAATGATATCGGGAGCTCGCATCCCCTTCAATCAGGCACCGCCTTTAATTCTACCAACTTTAGACAACCTGTCGAAATTTCAAACTCCTGTTTCGGAAAAAATGACATTAGAAATTCGGAAAATGGTTCAAGAACGAGTATTAGAGCCTGCGCCTTTGACCCCATCTTTTATTTGCCCTCTTTTCATAATTACAAAGAGCAATGGCAAAAATCGCGTGATTTTCAACTTAGAAGCTCTAAATTTATACATGGAGCCAAAACATTTTCATCTTTTCCACCATCAACAAATGCCTTCGTTTCTTCAACAAGGCGATTGGATGGTCAAGCTAGACCTCAGCCAGGCCTATTATCACCTTCCAATACGCACAGAACACAGGCGTTTCTTGCGCATCAGTTACGGTGGTCGACTACTGCAGATGACATGTCTACCATTCGGCCTGGCTGCCGCTCCCAGAATGTTTGCGACTATAACAAACTGGACAGCAGAATACCTTCGCACAAAAGGTCTGCGCCTTGTCGTTTTTCTCGACGATTATTTAGTAGTCCATCAGAACAAGGAAGTACTCAGCACGCATCTAAACATAGCTGTACGCTTCCTGTCGAGTCTGGGCTGGTGTGTAAATCACGAGAAATCGATCACCAGGCCAACGAGGTCGATCGAATATCTCGGCATCGATTGGGACACTCGAGCAAACCGCAAGTCCCTGCCACCAGAGAAGGTAAGAAAAATTCAACAGAACCTCTCGACCAGACTCGCAGCGGGCAGTTGGACCCTGAAGCAGGCGCAACGCCTCTTAGGGCTTCTCAACTTTGCATCTTTCATCACCCACCGGGGAAGGATGCATTGCCGTGCGCTGCAATGTCACATAAAAGTACTGCGTCAGAATCCTCTCGGAGCAGTACAACTGACACAAGACATTCGCAAAGAATTAGAATGGTGGATGGAAAATGTAAGTCAAAAGACGGCGATTCACACGAATGTGCTACCCACAAACTATGTCATCACGGACGCTTCCGACGTTATGTGGGGTGCACTAGTAAACAACAACAAGGTACAAGGTACATGGCAACCCCACCAGAAAAAATGGCATTGCAATCTCAAGGAGATGTACGCTGTGATTGCTGTGTTGTCCCAGAAATCCAGAGCCATCAGAGACTCCAGGATAATTCTCCAGACCGACAACAAAACAGTGGTCTCGTACATTCAGAAGGAAGGGGGCACAAGATCACGCCGATTAATGCAGTTGACGCGGGAATTGCTGACTCTGGCCGACGACCTCGGTGTTGTACTGATCCCGCAACACCTACCAGGGGTGTACAACACCGAGGCCGACCACCTGTCGCGAAATCGCGTCGGCAGCGAGTTTTTTCAGGTGGCAGCAACTTCGAAAATATTTCAGTTTTGGGGAAAACCGGACATAGATTTGTTCGCATCTCAAACCGCACACGTCGTGACAAATTACGTTTCTCTAGACTCCTCAGACTCCAACGCCTGCTATCACGACGCGTTCAGCAGATACTGGCGATACGACCTAGCATGGGTATTTCCACCACCAGCACTGCTTCCTCGAGTTCTTTACCACCTCAACTCTGCATTAGGGCGGTACATCATAGTAGCACCCAAGTGGAAGAAACCGTTTTGGCGACCAGACCTGAAGAGTCGAGCCTTGTCACGGCCCAGGAAGATCAGAGACCTGAAGAAGACCTTGATAGACACGGTGACCGGCCTACCACCAGCTCATGTCAACGATCTGAAATTGGAAGCCTGGCTCATTTCGGCTGGGACACCATGACTGGAAATTGGTCTCGACAAGAGAAAGATCTTCTTTTATCTTGTTGGCGAACTTCAACCCTTAAAACGTACTCACCTATTTGGGGTAAGTGGTCTTTGTGGTGTAGCAAAAATAATGTAAATTTTCGTACGCCAAATCCGGCAGATGTTGCAAAATATCTAGCACATCTATATCTAGATCAAAAGTTAGCTTACAGAACCATTCTTGTGCACAAGTCCGTTATTGCATCTATTTGTGAAACTACTTCAAATATTAGAATTTCTTCTAGCCACATTGTTAAGCACATTTTGAAAGCGATTTCAATTGCAAAGCCTTTGCCACCCAAAGTACCCACATGGGACGCCAGGGTATTGATTACTTATTTAAAAGATAATACCCCTTGCATTAGTAGTTTATTTGAAGTGTCTAAGCGAACGGCGACTATTTTATTATTATGCTCTGGACGTCGTGTACACGACCTTTCTCTCTTGCATATTGACTCCGATCATTTTGTTGATAACGGGGATTCCATAACGTTACACCCAGTGTTCGGATCAAAGACAGATAGTGTGTCTTTCCAACAATCCAGTTGGGTTTTGCTGGCATCCCAAGATCAAAACACAAATCCATTATTTTGGCTCCGAACGTTAAAAAATCTGTCAAAGGAAAGACGGGGCTCATTAACAAATTTGTTCATAACTACTAGAGATCCTGTTAGAGCAGCCACTCCAACTATAATTGGTGGTTGGGTAAAACGAGTTCTATCTGGTGCTGGAATACAGGCCTCTCCAGGTAGTTTTAGATCGGCTGTCTCATCATTAAATTGGCTAGAAAATTACCCTATAAATGATATATTATCTAAGGCAAACTGGAGGCATGAAACAACTTTCAGAAAATTTTATCATAAAGAAATCAGATCAAGTAACGAAATGTCCTCGGTGCTTTCGTTATTAAATTTATTTCAAGTCCCTAATTGATTCTATGTTAACCAATGTTTTCATGACATATGATTCAAATTAAAATTACTAATGAAGATTTTGCATAGATTGCAAGCGTTCCTATGTTTTTTATTTAATATTTTTATATACTGTCAATAAATTAACAGCTAGAATTTGTTTCATATAAAACATGTTTATATAAAGGTGATTAAAATTAATATCGACTTATAATTCACATTGTTGCTTTCATTCATACAATCCACCAGGAGATAACAAACACGTCTCTCATAATGGACTTCGGACGTCAAACGGAACACATAATATAAAAATTTTACCTTCGAATAAAATTTGTATTATGTTTCCTAAGACGTCCGAAGTCCAGGTAAGGTCTTCCTGGTGCATACCTACCTTTGCATCATTATGAGCCGAACAATGATCTAAAACTTCATCATGGCGGCTTGTATGCGGTTTTTGAAGGTAGTTCACAGATTTGACGTTTGGGGTCGCTAGTGGCGCGATTACGAGGCGGAAAGTGACGACATCTAGCGGCTGTTCACGGAACGAAACGTGTACTCTCTCATAATGGACTTCGGACGTCTTAGGAAACATAATACAAATTTTATTCGAAGGTAAAATTTTTATATTATTACGTTTCGTAAAAGGTTTAAATAACATACGTTATCAAATCTTCCATTACTAAAGAATTATCTGAAGTTATTGTGCAAAATACAACAGATTAGAACTAGGTACCTACCTGCGGCTTGCCCCCACATGCACACTGCACCAGCGGTGTCGACAGGCGTTTTACCAAATTGATATGAGCCCACACATTCCACTGTCGATGAATTTTCATGACTCTACATCGCATAAGCTTGATTGAACACACAAGCACTAACGATGTCTCCATGTTCTTCATTAGAATACGGATGACATATCTTAGTTTATTGACACCGATATCACCCATTAATTCAAAACACCTTTAATTGTCACAGCAACTAAAGCTACCAAGTTCTTACGAGAAAGTTAAATCGCGAAATTAACGCTGGGTTTGCGCAACGCACGTACGCGCGCACTGCCGCATTAACGAACACTGGCGGCGGGCAGTTCAGTGTTGACAGTATGATTTCCCAAAAATAGACGGTTGGCTTTCTGAAAAGGTACGGTTTTTAACTTCAAGGTACGGTTGGATCGGAATATTTCTGCAAGAAATAGATCAGTTTTTTTCTTCTTCAAGTTGGCTGTCTGCGACCATAGGTTGGAAAAAAGCATTAGGGAATCAAACATTCAAAGGGATATGGTAAAGAAGAACATTATTACCAATCACCAATATCGAACAAATTCATTCATAAATCAATTATAGTACTTTTAATTTTAGTTTTTAAATGTAGCATGTAAATTAAATTGAATTATTTCATAAAGGAAATTATAGAATGAAATAAAGTCATTAAATTCGTTATAATGCAATATATGCAATGAATAAAAAAAATTATAATAATTTATCAGAGGAATAATGTGATGAGGAAGTTCAGATATGAAGCAATTTTATTGACAAAAAGTATTGTTTTTAAACAAATAACAACAAAACACATTTTCTACAAAATTATTTAATTTCTACTTACATACCTGTCAGAAACTTAAAACAAAATTACAATAATTTTGTTTAATACCGGTAAAAAAAATGTTGATGTTTCTAATTTGATATTTTAGGTCTAAAAAGACTTTGTTAATCTAAGTTCGAATCAAAGGCAACTCGAAGAAAAGAAACTGATCTAGTTCTTGGAGAAGTATTCCGACCCGTACGGTTTTGCTAGAATTTTGAAATGCTATAGTCTACTCGTACTCATATTCCTCTATTTTTTATCCTTTGTAGTGAAAAATAAATCACTAGTATAGAAAAGGTACGAAAAAGGTGAGGTCTACACTGAGGCACAATTCTTTGATGAATAGTACGGAAAACTGTACTTTTTGTTACGGTCTGGCAACGCTGTGTTGGGGCAGTTAGGGAACGTACTGGGTGCGTTAGCGCGGGTGCAGCGGGGAGCGCGGGCGCTGGAGGAAGGTCGCCATCCTAAAGCACGCCACACACGGCTAATTTACTATTATATTTTATCTTAAGATACCACATCGCTCGCCATACAATTCTATTTTAAGATACTCGTACCAAAATATGAAGTATATATTGTCTTCGTCGTGTGTGATGGTCCATTGAATTTTTATAAAATATTTTTTTACTGGGTTCTTGAGGTCCGACAGGCAGTCACTCCATGTAAAATACTGATATTCAGCTGCATCTGGTTTGACTGGAAGCCGACCCCAATATAGTTGGGAAAAGGCTAGGCAGATGATGATGATTTTTTATTTGAAGTCGCGCAATTGAATGTACATTACAATGTAGTGCCAGGAAACTGGAGTATTTATGTAAACTATAATATAAAGAAGTGACTATTTTGAAAATTCGTTATATTGTTGAATTTATTACAAGAATGGCAAAATATTTGAAGGGAAAAAATAGTTCCATATGTAGAGATTTTAAAACGTGTGTAGTGAAGGATTTACGGAGAGCAGAAGGAAAAGATGAGAAGAAGATTGTTTTGAATGATTTTCGTATTTTACCCACGACTGAAAGTGTGTGTGTTTTGAATTTTTCTTTATCCCATGAACTAATCTGATTGGCGGAAAGCATTGTTGAGGTTGAGGTAAGTTCTCGGTTGCTTTCCAACTTAGATGTGAGCAGGACCAGGTCGGAACGTGGCCTTCACCAGACGTGACTTTTCAAGCTTTACATTGATATTCAATGTGACTGACGATTTGGTGATCGCCACAGATTTCCACCTTGGCGATCAAAGAGATATCGCTTCTTGGTAGTCATGATGAAGTAAATCTCGTTTCTGGTTGTACCACTGGTTGTATTATGCACGTCCATCTATAATTATATAAATAGGAGTTCATCAATGTGCAGATGTTGCGTGTGGCCAGAGCCAAAGTTCGTAAGCGGATAGGGTAAGGGCGGAGCAGGTGGTGCGCTACCCAGACCAGGACCCAATAGATGCCGTAGACTGGGCCGTGCGCAAAGGTTGTCAATCATTATACAACATTATTTTTTCTTTATGCGAAACCCGATACACCTGTCTAGTATTTTTGTGTAAAGAATCTATGTACAAAATTTTAAAACCGTATCATAAAAAATGACAAGGTTATAAGTTTGTATATTACCTGGTTGTCCGTTCAAAAACATGCTCATTTCGCGGTACACCCGCGTAAACCGCGTCTCCTGTGTTATACACTCGTGATAATAGCTTGGCAATAGGTACCTAACCGTACGATGATAGTATTGTAATTAACTGGTAATAAAATTTAATTAAAATATTTTTGAAAAAAAAATATATCATGGTGTAAAAATTATTGGAATCGAATCAGTTACTGATTCTGAACAAACTATATTCAGGTTTCGCATATACTAAAAATAATGTTGTATATTTCCTGCCTGACCTTCGAGGGTTGGTCATAGTTTAAGGACGTACCCGGGTCCATTACCCGCTTATTCATGTTTATTTTGTTTTTCTCTCAACCACTCTCACTCCTTGAGCCACTTTGGAGTGCGACTGAAGCTACCGAGCGCTGCACTCTGGTGGAATGATCACGATTGTTAACTTCCGGGAGATGGAATAAAGATGGTATTATATGACATGAATTAAATGAATCATTTTAGAATTCAATGATTTAAAGGTCGACATTTCATTTTACCGTCTGTATTAAGCGACATTCATTGAAAAAAACAATAGGGCCAAAATTTTTAAACGAATATGCAAAATAGCTGAAACAAAACGTCTATTTGGTCTAAGAAGCACCCTTGGTAGAAAATAGATGCAGCTGAAAGAACTTAAGCGACACTCCGCGTCGTATTTGGTTGATGGACAAATGATTTAAGCGACACCACAGTCAATGTGTAAATGGTGGAATTCTAAAGAAAAATTGCTGATTCCGAATATGTACATAACTCAATATCGCCCAATAGCCTTTCACCCCTCGTTATATAATGAGGTGCTCGGTAGCACATGTGATTCCAGTCAATGAATATTGAGAAAGATAAAACGCTTGGAAATGCAGAAGAGGAGGCTTGTGACGTCATAACGCCTGTAAAATGAAACCGAACGAGACTTTTTGTAATATTTGAAGCTTTGTATCTTCGTGAATTTTGATTTACGAAACAAAACAAAATATGGCTCAAATATTTTTGTATAAACTACCATCTTTCGGACTTAGTAATTATTATTGAATAAGATAGCCTACTGAGTGTAGGAGGTCAGATAGACAGTCTCAGTCGCTCCATGTAATATTCAGCTGAATCTGGTTAGACTGGAAGCCGGTCTCAACGTACCTACTTTAAAAATGCTTTAAATAAAACTAGGAAACCTGTTTGTTTAAATTATTTATTACGATTCTCATTACGAAATGGCATTTTATTATATTTTATTCATCTATTTAAATATTGCATCCACCGTGGCAATGCTGCCAGTCTTCTGGGCACGTTCCCAGATGACGGCGATGCGGAGGAGTACTTTGACGCCTAAGTGCCTTTTTGTGTATTTTTAAATAATTGTTTTACTTTTAATTAATATCTTTATCTACTATCATGCTATTAATCCTCTATAATAAACCTATAACAATTAGCTTATTGCCAACATTAAAACACTCAATGATATAATGATCATTATATCATCCAAACGCGTGTTATAATGAATTTCAAAAAAAGAACATTCTCATGCAATGACATTTTCACCACCAGATCGCTAAAATTTTGAAAAAAGAACAACTCGTGTTATCGTGTTATATCCCGCCATTTTTTCACTCGAATATGGTATGCGAATATGGTATGTTATGAGAATCTTTTATAGAGGATTCACAGCATGATTGTAGATAAAGTCTTGTATGCAACCGTTATAATTAGGTATTAAAACACTCATGTGATACTATTATCACACTCGGCTACGCCTCGTGTGATAAACCCACATTCGTGTTTTAATACCCCTGATTATACAACAGTTGCATAAATAACTATTGTTAAATATTTAATAATTGTACATTTTTAGTTTTAGTTATGTATATAATATGTAATGTAATTTCTTCATAGTGTATATAGAAAACTAAATATGTTGTAGTTCAATAAACGACCTGTAAAAATTTAAATATTTATTTTTATGTTATCCTTAATATTATTGCATTTTACCTTTAATTCTACATTATCACAATTTATGCTACAACATTAATTACTTGTTGAAATTACTGATAGCATCAGCGCACACCAAGAGCAGAACAGAGCATTTTCTGAGTCTACTGAAAAATAAATCTTATAATAGTTCCATAGAGTGCAAAATTAAATACAACTGACTTGAAAAGCAGTCTAAATAATATCAATTTTGAGATTGCTATTAAAATAAACTTAAACTTCTTAAATAAACTTAAACTTACACTATTTTGTATTTTATTTACATTTTGAAGTACACGAGCACCAATGGAACCGGGCAAATGTTTTATAACATTGTTTATTCTAGCCAGACCCTAGTTTGTTGTGTATGAACTGTCAGAGAAATCGATTGTGTATCATATCAACACTTTGTGTTAATTTTAAAAATTATAGGCAACTTGACAGCTGCCATGATGTTCTTAAAAACACTCTACGACGGTCTCGTCGATGAGTAAGTTATTGATTTTAAACTTTATGGCACTACAGCATAAAGTTGAAAATCGGAGTCTTTAGAGAATAGTTCTCATGATTCTCCCTGATTGAACATAATATCTTACTTACAATGAAATATTTACTTACAATTTAAATAATAAAATTATTGTGATAGAATTTTATTTAGCACCCATAATTGGTAAAGTCTTAAACTGTCATGTTTGTTTCAAAGATTTGCAGCATTAAATGTGCCTTCACCGCATCTATCGATTTAAATCTTTGCATTAAATCTAAAAACACACCACAAACTTTCGAAGTTCATTCGCACCTTGCATTCCACAATAACTTCAGGTCACAGTCTTGCGAACAAATCACTTATTAAAAAACCTGTACATGTTCTAAACACTAAAGACATTAATGTAAATTTAAAATCCCACGACCATGCTGAAGATGGCCCACAGTATCCTGAGGAACAGCAGGCCGAGGATGGTGCAGAAGGTGTAGTGGAGGAAGCGCAGCCGGTTGTGCTTCGTGAGACCAGCGGGCACCGTGTTGACAGGGTCCTGAAAATTAAATTAATTTTATTAACATACGAGAACGAATGTGATAGACATCGTCCACAGAACAAGTAAGCTGAAGTGGCAATGGGCTGGACATATTTTTCGTAGGAACAATGATGGAACCTAAGGCGTAGCAGCTGGAGAGAGTGGCCGGTGATCGAGTCAAATGCCGTAGGACTGAAGAGGCATACGTCCAGCAGTGGACTAGTATAATCTCGCCACACTTTTCGGTCCACCACTGAAATATTAGTTTTGTGCACTAGAATCAACAGTGGCGTCCATCAGTACCGGAGCAACCGACATAGCTTGCAGAGTAGATAAGCCAACTGAAGTGGCAATGAGCTGGCCATTTTATCGATGGATCGATGATCGGTGGAGCAGATTAAACCTGCAAAAGGAGGCCATGCATCGGCAAGCGTAGTGTGAGACTGCCCCAGCTAGGTGGACAGGCGACCTAAGAAGGTGGCTAGAAATAGTAGGAATAGACCGGAACCGGAAGGCAGAGGACGACTTATTTGGCGCAGCCTGGGAGACGCACGTGTCTAGTAGTGGACTGTGATAGACTAATTGAGGTAATTGATATGGTTATCAATGACCTCAATGACGGGTGTAAAGCACCGATAATGGAACTCGACGAAATTAAACTAAAGACTAGTGGAGGAGTAGGAAAAAGGGCCATGGGAATAATAAAATTATTAGAATACATTACCTTGAGCAAGTATACACGAATGCCGCGGATGTAGCTGTAGAAATAATCATTCCAGTCGAGTGCGGACATGTCAAAGTCGAAAAGCTTCTTGTCAGCGGGACACATCTCCGCAAACAGACGCTGCGTATTGCTGTTGTCGAACTTCCACTCCCGCGTCGCGAAGTACGCCATGACTTCCGAGAATTTGGTTATTTTTGCGTACGTTTTTCTTAACCTTATGGAGAATAAATTATATTTAGTCAAAATTTAATGTAATAAAATGTAAATAAGCCATTTAGTTTGTATTATAGCATAGCTGTGTTCTATTTTTATATATCTATTATCATGTATTCAGTTCGCCAGTCAGACTGTTAGTGTAATTAAAAAGAAATGTAATGGACGAAATACGCTTCCTTGGAGGACTCCATACTAGACATCCTCCTCCTACTACTATTAATAAATGGGTTATTGATTTTTACTTATTGTGGTCTATTCATATGCTAGTTTAAGCAAGCCTTGTCTTGTAGCTTTTAGCTTGAGGATAAAAAAACTGTTAAATGACCTCTCCACCAGACCAAAAATTTCAAAGATGTGCTTATAAATTTGGTTTTCCGATAAAAACTAAACACACAAATGCACAGAAAAAACAGCGGAGGTACGCACATGGGCTTCTTTCCAATGAGCACAGCAACAGCGTCGACTATGTAGGCAGGAATCCAGTGCATCATGAAGCAGTAGAACGCGTACAGCGGTTTTGATGCCGTTAGCGTGAACACGTAGTAGTAGATGGCTTGCACCGTTGGCACTTGGAAGCCATACACCTCGTTGTACTTCATGAACCTTTCTGCAAGGAGAAATATTGCATAAATGTAGCATTCACAAGTACACGAAAATAAATCAATTGTTGGCAGCTAGATGGTTTATTGCCAATAGTTTCCCTTACACGGTCTGTATCTCTAATTAATATTATAAATGCGAAAGTTTTGTTGTTTGTTACTTGACAAAAATGCTACTGAACGAATTTAGATGAATGTCAGTGTATAACCTGAATTAACACTGATACTGTATGTCTTGGCATCCGTTCCCTTGATATCATTTTCACGTTATACGCGGGTGAAGCCAGTGGCAACAGCTAGTAGGTTATACTACTTACTCATGATGGGAGCGAAAAAGTAGGCAAATGCTATAGCAGTAGCAATTTTCTATCCAGATGCCGGACGATCGACTACTACCCAAACACAAGTACCTACAGCTAACTTCTCCCGTAACACAGTTAAATCTTACCCCAAGTGAGCGGCTTCTGTTCCGATGACACGTAGTTGTAGACGGGCGGGGGCAGGTCGGCGGGCGGCGCGTCCTCGTGGTTGCAGGTGGTCGGGCAGTCGCGCGCGGTGCGCCAGGCGGCCGCGATGGCGGCGCTCACCACCATGTCACCCGGGACGAGATCGGCTTTTACCTTGGGGTTGCAGTTCAGCACGTGTAGGAGGCCCACTGCCGCACCCACTACGACCTGTGGAGGAGACATTTATGAAACATGACGTGCAGCTTCAGTGCTATTTCCTAAGGATTTAAAAAGGCCTCTTATTAGACCGGCTTCAGAGTCGAAAATACAGTGTATCTTGAATAGATTTTCAACATTATGCTATAGAGCATTTGCCCGAAAACCTTAAAGAGCTCGTTGACGAATAGCATAGAAGATTTACAGTGAAACCTATTTCATGACTTTAGCCGATTTGGCTTTTTACTTTCTTTCCTTCGCGTGGGAACAGTTTTGTTTTGGTTACTCATGGTATGGTTTAAATCATGGATACCCAACAATTTTTCAGTTCCCGGTGCAATTACAGGTTTAGTATATTTTTTTTGATCTTAAGAATAGTCAATTTTTTCGTTTTACAGCGTCTCTCTGCAAGTACTCCAAATGGCGACCTGATGACCAGGCGTTCATGAGACATGTGTTACGCTAAATCGATTGACTACGTAATTGCTATGCGTCTGTATTAAAATAATATTAGGATTTGAATTCACGGACATAAAGTTTAAAAAAGTTCTGGTACTGCTAATGAAAAAAAAACTTACACCAGTAGGTCCATATACGTTGTCTATCCATCCAGCAACGGGCTCCTTCGCGGTACCAATCACTGCAAACAAAATTTGATTATAGACCAGCACAACTAAATAAAAATAGAGAGGAGGCCTGTGTCCCAGCATTTGGAGCATTATGAGTTGATGATGATGATGACAAGAAAATGTTCAGTTTTAACCTAGATTTGTCCACTGCAAAGGTAAAGTCTTTTATTGTAGCAGAATAAAATTTGAACGAAAAAGCAGTTCTTTTTTTGGTTCCTCATGGCTAAATGGCTAAAATCGAAACGATAAAGAAAAAAATCTCACCGATAGCGGGCCTGAAGAGGGCGACAGGCAGACCCTTGGAGTACTCCAGAACGATATTCTCCGCCACCGCCTTCGTGTACGCGTATGTGTTCGGGAAGTCTCCCAAAAGACTGGAACAGAAACAAATTAAATGTAATAAAACGATACGGACGATCTGATGAAAACCACAGGATCGCAATGGATGCAAGCCACTTCCAACAGATGTGGAGGCCTATGTACAGCAGTGGACGTCCTACATAATTATTATGATGAAAAGTGTTTATAAAAGCATACAGCAATGACTTTATAGTTTCCGTTCTTCAAAAAGGTCAGCTGTGTTACTCAAACAGCGTTCAAACAGTATTTGAACGTGGACGAGGCTTAAACAGTATGAAAGGATGGTAGGAGAAGGCGTTTTGTTGCGCTTTGTTACGGGAATTGCAATATACGGGCATTCGGACGACGAGTAACGAGTGACTCGCCGACCGATCATGGACCATGCCACGCCTCAAAGAGCTGTCAGCAATCTAACGGGACACAGAGGGCCAAACGCCTGCCGGGGTTGCGGAAGGGTCAGGGTCAGTTAACCGTGACCCTGGTACGTAAAGGGGTATTAAAGGAACACCGTGGATTTAGTCAGTACGAGCCTGACAGTCTTTTTAGATCCACGCAAGGCCGTAGGACTCATTTGATGATTTTATCATGATTTTATCACGTTAAAAAAAAGAAATGCAATGCACTTGTGTTCCTTTTTTTAAAATAATTATAGATTCGCGTTTGACCACTATCTCGCCTGATGATAAGCGAAGATGTGAGAAGGGAAGACGGATAAGAGATTTTGTGGAAGTGGGATCGTCGTCTTTTTCCATATCTACAATATCATAATGTGCTTACCCTGGTGTAATATTGTTGATAGTCTGCTCGTCCATAGTTTCAACCAGGTCGATTAGTTTCTCTCCAGGCAGCGGACTTTCATAGAACTTCTCGTCGATCGCAGTTTGTGGACAGTTGCTGAAAACACAAGCGATAACATTAAGATCAGCAGCCTACATGTAATTGTAAAGAGAGGCCGGTGAGTTTGTTTGTGGACACGCCATGTCCAGCAGTGGACTGTTATAATGTTTAAAAACAAATCATAACAATCAGGCTTTTGAAGGCTATGATAAAAGGTCTTTGACAGTCGTTACTGTTGGTCAAAAGTTGCAAAATCTGACAATCAGTTTTACCAAGGGATATCGTATTACCCAGTTTCTGGTTGTGGAAGAAAGATAGGCAGTCTATGTAAAATATATTCAGCTGCATCTAGTTAGACTGGAAGCCGACCCCACCATAGTTGGGAAAAGGAAAGGCAGATGACGATGAGTCTTTTTGCCGGGCGTCACTTACATGCAGAATGTCATTTGTAAGCCCGGCTCGTGCAGAGCTCACCTGGCAGACTAAATCCCACAAAGTGGAGACTTGTCCCAGCAGTAGGAACATCGTAAGCTACTAATATACCTGTAGGCGGTGGATATGTGTACGAAGGCCTTGAGTTTGGTGCATCCGCGCGCCAGCTTGAACATCTCCCTGGTGCCTCGCACGTTGATCTCCACCGCAGTCTTGAGTGGTTCGTCGAAGCGCACAGTCGCCGCGCCGTGGAAGATCACGTCCACCTTACAGTAACACAGAGTCTTTTAGAACAGATTATTATACGCCAATTAATGGTTACATTAGAATAGAATAATTATATTTTAGTGTACACCAATGTTAATAACAATGGTTTGACAATATTGTTACTATTAAGGGTACAATACAACGGCGATCTTATTACTGATAGCGACATCTTTCTGGAAAATAACATAAAAATGAATAATAAGAAGATGTTTAGTGGTGTACAGCAAATACTTCATTATTTTAAATTTAAGTAACACTGCATAAAATGACGCTGAAAACTTTTACGAACTCGCTTCTAAGCGTATGGTAATATCTTCAGAGAGGCACTTATTCGATCAAGTGCAACGAGTCATCATTACAAACTATCTTTACATACACTTACAGCCTACTAGCTAAACCTGCTTACACTCAACTTTATGTACTCGTACTTGACGCAACTCAACAAACCTGTGACCTAAGAATCGTCGTAATTTCGCATTCTAATGGAATTTCAACCTTTGTATCAGCATTGAGAGTTTATAATCCAATAGTATGATAAAACTTTAATATATTATGTTGCTATGCAAAATCGCGACTATATGGCATAGCTTGTCTTTAAACAAAATGAAATAGAAACTACGTCATCAACATAGCCAACACATGTGGAGCAAATATTGAACTTCTTACTTTGAGCAAAAAGACCTCTTAAGTCTTACAACTGCGTAGAATATTAAATTATGGACGCAAATACTTACGTGACACTTAATGACCACTCGTAGAGGCCCAAAAGATTACTAAGACTTTTTTAGATGTCCAGATGATCATGGACGTCAGCTATACTAGAAGCTTCTCAGAACGGTTTGCAGCGACACTGAGCGGAAGAAATACGTGGGATCGTAGTACTAGGTCATTCAAGCTTCTTCACAAATAATTAATCAAAAAGCCTTTTTATTTGAGATGGGTTTCTTCTTTATTCTAATCTAGATCAGAGCTGATAGAAATAAAGTCTACAATGGAGTGAGCTGTCCAAGAAGAAGCCTGTTCACTTTAGCTATGAAGAGTTTCTCATTTCTTGGAGCTCCACTTCTCGTCTGAACTCACCTCGTTCATGATCTTGGCGCGGTCCTCAGCGCACATGCCGAGCTCCGGCTGCCCCATGTCTCCTTCCACGATGCTGATCTTACTGATGAAGTCCGGCCGCTCCTTGCGCAGTCTGTCGTATAACTGGAATACAATGAGAACATGTGTCATTTAATTCCAAATGACTGAGTACTAGGAATTAAATACTCAAGGGCGTAAACAAGTTGACATCAAGATCGAATGAATAACGATCTTTAAGAGGACTTATATTTACATATTCCTTCAAACAAGTTACTATAACCTTAAATCATTTGTAAGGATAGGACAATGACCGCTATTGTCACCTTATTAGGCACCAATTCTATTAACGCGTGGTTGAGACTCCGACAAGGTGAATCAATGACCTGGTGAAGGAGAACGTTGGAAGTCTATGTTTGTAAACGCACCCACGATACAGGAGAAATTCCCAGTTTTGAAAGAAAGAAAGGAAATATGATTATTCGACACAGGCAAGACACACAATGTTCTCATAAAAAATACAATAGAAGAAGAAGATACTGAGTGTCTCACGGCTGTGCCAAATAGGCTCAGTTCAGCAGAAAAGCCAGGCCACTAGGTACCTGGCGCTCGTTTTCAACTGGGCGTTTTTGGAGACGTTACTCATGTAAATCAGTTTAACAATGTGTAAGTAAACGTAAATATGTATATAAGAAACTAGCGACCCGCCCCGGCTCCGCACGGGTGCAATCTATATAATTATCATGTTACATATTATGTAGAAACATTCCTCTTGAATCACTCTATCTCAGGGGTGGCCAAGCGGTCGATCGCGACTATTAGTCCAGTCGATCGTGGACCTATATTATGTTGATAAAACATCATCAACTCAGACTTCCATTCCAAAGTTTTAAGTAAATTTCTCACATGTGAAAAATTTACATGTGAGAAATTTACAATTTAAAACAATCTCACATGTGATATGAAAAAGAACTCCTAAAACTGTTCTGATAAACCATGCTGTTTCATTTAAGATTTCAAGAAGTATGTACCTAATTGGTAGATCGCACAGGGTTTCGTTAGTAAACAGTAGATCTTATGTCTAATCAAGGTGGCCACCCCTGCTCTATTAAAAAAACCGCATCAAAATCCGTTTAATAGCTTTAAAGATCTAAGCATACATAGGGACAGACAGACAGACAGCGGGAAGCGACTTTGTTTTATACTATGTAGTGATGATGTGTAGCAGAATAAAATAATCTGTATTATTGAGCAACGTTTTTTTTAAATAGTAATAGGGCCTATAATACATAACAATGGCATAAAAGCCAATAAAAATTAAAAAATAAAAATTAATAATCTGTAAAGATTTAAGCTGTTCTTTCCGGTTTCACCTCCGTTCTCGGCTTCTTTTGGCTGCAGTGAAGGTAGGTAAGGAAGGTAGCGTCGGTAGTGATGTGGAATAGCCTATGACTTTCCTCGATGAATGGACTATCGAACACAAAGAGAACTTGTACCAGAAGTTTCTTCGATGAGCACGTTCAATCAAACGAACTGTTCAGCATTATAATAATAGTATAGATACCAAACAGCGACACTTGGTGGAGGCTCAATGATCTCTGACCAACAGTTGTTTCAATGATGTTAATACAACTTTACTCACCACATCGTCGAACTGTTCCTGCAGCCTCTTGGCGATGTCTTTATTCTTTTTGGGCCGCGCAAGTAGGAAAATCTTCTTCAGATCTGGACATGATCTGCAATTAAAAAAAAAGGTGGTTAAAGACCAAATATTTTAGTTTTGAATCAGTCGTACTATTAGTAACACATTTCTGGGATGGGATGATGGGACTTTTTTTACGTCAAATGAATCCTCCCGCCCAGTGTGGAGTTCCCACTCCGATCACTATGTACGACAAGCCAATCCCTTGGGAGAAGCGAGCCAAGTACTTAGGAGTAACTCTTGACAGTCGCCTCAATTTCCGCGCACACATTAAAATAGCGCGAGACCGAGCTGCCTTTGCTGCAGGCAGACTCCACTACATGTTCACAGCCAAGAATAAATTGTCACTTAGGTGCAAATTAAGGCTGTACATTACTGTGATCCGTCCGATCATGACGTACGCATGCGTCGTGTTCTCTCAAGCTCATCCCCGTCATCTCCATAAGTTGCAGGTTATCCAAAACCGGCTCCTTAGGAAAATTACAGGAGCGCCGTTCTATGTCCGCAACGAAAGCCTCCACTTAGATCTAAAAATCCCCACAATAGTCCAATTCATGAAGCGCCTTTCAAAAAGGTACTTTGACTCAGCCGCTAGGCATTCAAACCCGCTCATCGTAGCGGCAGCAAAATATGAACCTTCCAGAATCAGTAAGATTCGCCGTCCAAGGCACCCCCTCACCGCCCCTGATGATCCCACCACCATCCTACAGGAAAGTAATAGGGACACCAGTACAATTAATAAACAAAACAAAACAAAATCAAAACCGACTCCGTCATTCCGACCTCGCCGCAGAGGTCGTCCGCCGCGACGTCTAAGTCAATGACCCCCCCTGACCCTTGCAAAGCCAGCCCGCGAGCTGAGCTATTAGGTTCCAAATTAGCCCCTAATTAATCTATTGAGATCCAGCCTGTCCCTTGCTACCTCTCCCAGCGACGCCCTAAGCCGAGGTCCGTACCCCACAGGGGGTGCCCTTAGCGTGTGGTCGCTTAGTTTTTAACTAAGTTTGTTGCCCTGGCTGGAGGCCTTAAAATCTTAAGGAATCCACAGAAAAGTCCGGTTGAGCAGTACACGACCTAATAGAGGTCGACTTGCGAGATGCCATACAAAAAAAAAAAAAAAAAAAAAAAAGTGTGGAGTGGAAGGAACTGTCAGACTCGAACTGACTAAAATTCACGATGTTCCTTCAATATTTCTTAACGTTCCATGGCCACGGTTATCTTTTTAGACAATCCCTCGACGAACGAACTAATACTCCCGAGCACGCAATGTGCGAGCATCTTAAAAAGAAGATGGTTTACATGAGCCATATTGGTCTAGTGGTTAGTGACCCTGACTGCTATGTCAGAGGTCGTGGGTTCGATTCCCACCCAGGACAAATGTTTGTGTGATGAGCACGATCATTTGTTCTGTGTCTGGGTGTAATTTATCTATAATATGTATGTATTTAGAAATATATAAGTATGTTTATCAGCTGTCTAGTACCCATAACACAAGCTCTGCTTAGCTTGGGACTAGATGGCGTTGTGTGATAGTTGTGGAATATTTATTTATTATTATTATTTATTTATATGGGAGCACACGGACAACCACAGCGGCGCCGAGGCAATCGCCTTGGTCGAAATCCGTCGGATCACATCATCATCATCATGTATGCAATTATGATACTTTAAGAGCATTCAATATCAAAACTCGTTACAAAGCGGAATGACTAGACAAAAAGGCTTGCCATTTCAATGAATTGAGTGATAAGCGTGCAGCACATGACTGTCTAGTATTACTTGATCTATTCATTAGGATCAACAAGCAGCGTTGGTAGGCTATATAGTCGGGGTGGCGTATGTCAGCCAGGCCCCAGCTAGCGAGGGCCCCTCACGGGCCTGGCTTGCGGCCCCGGCTAGGAAGTAGGTAAGAGGGCCCAAGCTCCCAGCTCTTGCGATCTGAATGTAAACTAGAACAAAAACTTCGTTCATACAACAAAGGAGTTTACTTTATACCAACTACTTAATGTGACCTCTAATCCTGCATCATTGGATTGATGCTGTGTACTAGACGCTGTTCTAGTTTGAAACATAATTATTTAGATTATTATAGTGCCAATGCACGTTACACTGGATCCACTTGCTATATCAATGTAAAACAGCTTTTCGAGACAGCAAAACAAAGTATGGTTGATCCTGATCAAGCCATAAATTTTAACTATTTCTGAATACCCTTTCGTGCCGGGCCTTTCCATCCCCATCCGTCTCTGCCAACACGTAGCTAGCTCCGCAACTAGTTAGTGCGTTCTGATCGAGATTACGTCGTATGATTGATATGCAGCGCGCGTTCGACTGAGCGGACTGACAGACAGATTGGAGGACTCACTGCACTTGCGTATATATACATACTGTTTGGATTGAGAAAGTATTTTGTGCTTGAATTGCAGGAAATATAATGGTACGATTCCATCAAAACAGTGGGTATCCATATTTATTTGTTTGCAGTTAGTTTCGGATTAACCCATAAGCAAATTAAGCAATCAATGCTTCTCAGCGACCCCATGCGATTTCATTGCAAACTAGCTGTGCCCGCGACGTCGTTCGCGCGGATGTCGGAATTTAACAATGTATTTTTTAGTGCGAAGCGCTGTAGGAGGATACCGATAAAAATCATTTTTTATTTATGTTAGTACTTCTTTATAAACAACATTAGCTGTGGAACCGACTGGAGCGTACACGAAAAGGTTATTCGGGTTGTTTACGCGTGAAAGAGCTACGTTACAACGCCTCCGGGACCTGAGTAGCATGGGCGGAGCCCGCCTGTCCCTGTTCGTGCCGGCGCCGCAGCATATGATTGTAAGCAGACATGTGCGAAACTCATTCTTTCATGGAAACACACACAATGCCATCCATCAAATATAGATTTATATTCAATACTGCATTTAATTGATTTTTAGATATAATACAGTCTAAGTTCGATAGATGGCGTTGTTTTAATAGTTGACTTCGGAAACACTATTAACATTATTGTCATTTTTTATAAGGTGTGCACTGATTGCAAATGTTACTTCAAGTTACGCTCAATCGTTGTGTATAAAAGTTATCTACATTGCTTTCGTACATTTTACGTGATGCCCGAACAAATAAACAGACAAACCGGCAGACAGACAAAAAATCTAAAAATGCTGGAAATGAGTTCTATTGGACAACCAATAGAACCCATTTCCAGCATTTCCAGGGTGTTAAAGGACAACCTTTAATACCCTGGCTATTTCTTTTGGATAGTTGATGTACAAAAACAACTTTTCTACAGTTTATTATTATGAACAGATTTCGCCAATTTATATTTAAATACCCACCGTACTACGTATCTATCTAATACCCACCGTACCTACCCGTATGGTAGATTCAGCCATCCTCCCTCGCGGTGAGGAGGCCCGTGTCCCAGCTGTGGGTACATTACAGACACTCTGCTAATATGAGTGGTTCTTCCCGCAGCATTTTATAAAAAATGTCACGAAAAGCAAAAGGAAAAATAACCATAATGATACGAAATATTATAATTCAAGTCAATTGTCATTCAGTTCAGGAACAGTAAAGCTTTGAGTGATACATTAGTGATGAGTTGCGGTCGCATTACCGCGGGTTCATTCCCGACCGTGAGAAGTGTTTCTAAAAGTCATTTTTTTCGAACAACTTCAATAAAAGAAGATGCTACTACCGAATATTTTTTTTTCACGACGCCTGGACCGGTTTCAAAAATTCTTCTTTTGTTTGAAATAGTATTTGTGTTTTTGTAAGAAGTCCGTTTTTTTTAAATTATGAGTACCTAATAGTTTCGGTTTAAAGTAGCTGTGAAATACGGACGAACAGACAAACCGACTTCTTTCCTTAGATTATAAAATGTCCAGATTCCGTGTTCGAAACAAATCGTAACGTATTTAGTGAAGCCACTTTTTTATAAATGTGTGAGTGAGCGCCACGCACACATATAAATATTTTCCTTGGAGATGTTCACTTGTTTTACGTAAGAATTGAACGACCGACGGAAGGATTTTTCTACCAAGTTTTGGTTTCAATTCTCAGTGACCTACTAGGAATCTGGACATTCTATAATGTAGGTAAGCTTCAGCTTTTTCTTTTGAAGTACAGAACCCCTCAAAAGTGTACGTTAATATTTGCTAGCTACAAGATAAGGGTCCACTAATTTCTCTATTGGTCTAGCTACACACACTAGCCCGCGTATTGTCGCATGCGTTTGCGCAACCAAGGCCGCGCACGTACGTGTTGAGGACGTACGCGACGCAACTCATTAACAATGAGACTCTTATATAAATCTTTGGACAGCTGACGACGCTGACGTTGGTACAACACTGATTTACGCTTTGTATGTGAACACACCTCCTTGTTTATGATCTGTATGATAATTCAAACAGCATAGTTCATCAATTTGACGGGCCTCCCTTAGAGGGCCAAACCCTGCCGGGGTCGCGAGACTGTCTCACCGTGACCCTGGAACATAAGGACCCGGAACAGCTACTTGTAGGTCATACAAATATTTGTTTCGTACGGGGGTCGAACCCGTGACACGCTGCGCAGCAGTCGATCGCTCAACCGCTGCGTCAACCGTGCCGTCATTGAAGGGACACCGCAGGTGATCGTGACCCTGCAATCAGAAGCTGCCCTGCTATTGAAGGATCACTGGGGATTTTAGTCAGTACGAGTCTGACAGTCCCGTCTCGGCCTGGGTGGGGGGACTCATTTGATGACTGTACGTGAGTTGTGATGTGTGTATAGTTCTCTGTCCCATTCTTGTTGAGTATATCTAAATCACAATCTGCTACAAATTGGTGTCTCACTCGGCTTGCATAGAAATCACCTTTAAAATAGGCGTTAACATGGCCTCCGTGGGAAATATCCATTTGAAGGTACATGGGCGTGTTTGTAGGTGGATGTCAGGTAAGATATTATTGAATAGGGTAGTTTACTGCTTAATAATATTATACTAATTATACTATTATAATGTTATACTTATTAATAAATAAATGTTTTTTTTTTGTTAATTAGTGTATAATGACAAAGATATAACGCTTCGAAATTCCTTTCACCTGGATACCAAAATAGTAAGGTATCGAAGAATTGCGTCGCGTTGTGTACTGGGAAGGGGTTTTTTTATCGTGGCAAAATCATCAAATGAGTCCTCCCATCCAGGGCAGGGCGGGAGGGACTGTCAGACTTGATTGACTAAAATCCACGGTGTCCTTCAATAGCCCTTTACGTTCCGGGGTCACGGTAATTCGCACAGTCCCGCGACCTCGGGTTCAGTCCCGCGACCTTACATAATTTTACAAAAATGTCGCATATTTTAAGACAATTATTATTTGATTTGAATGTCTAGTATATTTTAACCTTGTTATATCTTGGGTATTTACTCAGTTGTTCGAGGTTTCCGGGTTAACCACTCCAGTAGTTATATCTAAATTGCTAGCTACATCAAACACTAATAAAATTAAGTTTCCTGTTGCTGTTTCCTAGAAACCGTAAGTGTATCCTTGCGGAGTTCAAAATACATACGTAATTACAATGGCGATAATTATGTAGACCAGCTCTCATGAATATCATCAGTTTGCTTGACATAGTCAATTAGTCATACAGCTTGATCTAACACTTTTTTTTTTCGAAGTCAAATCATTAAATGAGTCCTCCCACCCAGAGCGGACGGGTGGGACCGTTAGACTCGTACTGACTAAAATCTACGGTGTTCTTCAATAGCCCTTTACATTCCAGGGTCGCTGTCAATAGCTTTTATAGAGAATGGCACTGCTGATCTTTGGTCGGTCGGAGAGCTACCCACTACTCACCGTCTGCACGGCCCAATAGATGGGTTTTAACACTTTATGTCGTAACAATAAGGACCATTTTCGTGTGAACAGAGGAACATTATACGTCTAGGTTCCATTTTATGTAAATAATGTATTAGTTATGTATACATAATGATTATATTGCATATTTATGTTATGCTTATAACGCATAATCGAATATTTAAAACGCAATCTTACTCTATTATGGTGTTAGTGCAAATTGCAATGGTGACCCGAGAGTAGATAGCAAGCAGAGACTGAACTTTGTGTAAATTGTGGTCGCACTTCAAGTGTTTAAAATACGCACGGAAATACGGAACAGGATCATAGGAAATAAAGACACACATAGTCCCATATTCGTCACTCAATACTCAGTGTTACCAAAAAAGATGTGAGCCATTTCATTGATTCAAACTAGAACTGCCCAAACTGCCTAGGACCCGGAGGGTTTGTACTCTTTGGGGGGGTTTACATTCAGCAATAGGTTGATAATATAAAGATTAGTAACAGAATGCTTGTGTGATGCTCGGTCTCTGTATGCTCACTACTCGTGCGCCTATAGAGGTGTAACACCATAAAATTGAAAAAATAAGTCTCGACCTTATTTGTTCAATTTTACGGTCAGTTTATGCACGCCTACAAGAGTTACCGGATAATTTAAAAAAAACTCTACTCAATTATAATAGTTATTGTATACTAACTTAGACCCACGGACTTGCCTGCGTTTGACTCCAAAATGATCCCACTCGAGAATGTCATACTTTTTTTTTTTTTTTTTTTATCGTGGTAAAATCATCAAATGAGTCCTCCCGCCCAGGGCAGGGCGGGAGGGACTGTCAGACTTGTACTGACTAAAATCCACGGTGTCCTTCACTAGCCCTTTACGTACCGGGGTCACGGTAATCCCTTGGTCCCGCGACCCAGCAGGCTTTGGCCCTCTACAGGCCCCGTCACTATGCTGACACTCTTTGAGGCGCGCGTGGAACACAACGCGCCGTCGACCCGGGCATGGTCCATGGTCGGACAGCGAGTCGCCCATTACTCGCCGCCCGCATGCCCGCGCCTACGGTGGCCGGAGATCGTCTCGCGACGTCCGACGCCGTGGGCGTCTACCACTGCGGCTGGGGTGGAGGGAGGACGCTGTCCTCTCCCTCAGGCAACCCGCCTCCTCCTTCACGAGCATGACTGCTTCGCAGAAGGAGGCGACCGCTTCCCACTCCGTCTCGCCCCGCAGCATGGCCTCGACCAATGCCGGGCGCGAGAGGTCTCCGCCTATCGCCGTCGTGAGGACACGGCGGTGCTCTGCCCAAGCGGGGCAGTCCTGCACCGTATGCTCCACCGTGTCCTCCGGACGATCCTCGCAGTGGTGACACCCAGGCGTTTCTTCCCTCCCTATCAGACACAGGAACCTCCCGAAACTTCCGTGTCCGGTGAGGACCTGCGTCATGCGGTAGGTCAGGACGCCGTGACGCCTATCCAGCCACTCCTCAAAGAGGGGTCTTACCGCCGCGATTGCGGCGTGCCCGGAGAATGTCATACTGGGAAAAAAGGAGAAGTTTGTCGGTATTCGGTCGGTATTTTTTTGTATGCGTATAATGTACGTATTCGTACTCTCTACCTGCTTGACATTTGGTCCCATAAAAAATAATTCAGTTTGATTCCGTGCTTTTTTTTAAGTTCGCATAATAATAGGCTATTTTACTCAAAATATTTAATTAGTCCGAAAGTTAGACTTTCAAAAAGTATTCACCCTCATTCTTCATTTGTGAAAAGAACGCTTCTAAAAATCACAAAACATTACTCGGTTGGTATAATTTTAAAGGCGTTATGACGTCACGAGCCCCCACTCCTGAAGCGTTTCATCTTTGTCAATATTCATTGAATTGAAAAAACCAAAAAATACGTGTTCATTATTTTTCAGTACTCTAACTGACCGGCTAAACAGATTTTCAATTTGTTTATGCAGTCAACTACCCTATTGTGTATAATATTATGACAAGAATTTTGGGTTGATCGTTTCGTTTATTCCCGTAATACCCGCTGTACTGCCAGTATTCAAAACCACGTAGCTTTTACATTTGACCCGGTTTCGCCCGACAACCAGCGGGCACAGGTACAAGCATGTGTCTTATGATCCAGTTTCATAAACGACAGTGATTCAGAACATTGTTATGTAAACTTTGTTCTCTTATCTACATAAAACATACAAATTAATACAATTTGAGTGTCTGTGTGTAACATTAAAATAATTAGTTTTTCACCACCTTGTCAAAGTCAAATTACAGCTTCCTAGTATTTAGAGTATCTTCACTAAGCTGCGGACGGACATGACAATACATTGTAGAGTTGTGTAGAAAAAGGCGGCAATTCAGTTTTTTTTTTACACACGCGCCCGGCATTGGCCAAGGCATCGACCACACAGCCTATAGACACCTAATACACGATAAAACGCACGAAAACTATTCTGCCAACTTGCTGAGGTATTACGTCAGCGAGGGGGACGGGGTACTGCGTCCTGATTGGTCAATTCAAGGTCAGTGCATGTCACTAGGGATGGGACGGTTTTAAATCAAACAAGAAAGTATCGACATTTTTAAATTGTATTTAATAAAATATGTTTTTACATACTTGCATTCAATTACCTTCTTTTATTGTAATTACGATTGAATCATGTAGGTAAAATATAAAAATGAATAAAAACAATGTTTTAAAATTTCCGTAATTATTATAAGCTATGTTCGAAGTCTTTAGTGAGGCCTATCAAATTGAATGCAGCGCGATGTTATAGAGTTAGCCCAAAAACATGCAGCCAAACGGATCTTTTCGCCGCTACCGGCAATGCGGTGGAGATGACGGGGTTTTGGGCCAATAAAATATAAATACCGTCGCGGCAGCGACACGAAAAAGAAAAAGAAGAAAGGTTCCGAAACTATATTTTTTGCCTAGGAGACAGAAAAAAAAGTTCAATAATTAAACTCACCAAAAGCGGCAAATACTTAGTTGGTACTGCTCAACTTAGTAGACATCGACGGTTTTTCATAAGAATAAAACAATCTTCGCTAAAATGACGTGAACATATTACACTTTAAGTAGATGGGATCCAGTTCTCTCGCTTGGTTGCAATTATCCATTTATTTTTTAAATCAAGATCGTGTGGGTATCTAAAATTTATAAATTAAAGTTTCACAATTTATTAAATGTACATCTGTTGTAATTTCTAATTATTGAAAAAATATTTTTTGTATAAATTAATAGTTATAGGTTTTTGTTTTGCTTTATCGACAACAGAGGTGGTTGTACGATTTGGAACATCACTAATATATGTACTTAAAATCGACGAAAAGAGATGGCGAAAAAAATACTTGCAAAAGAAAGGGACGGAAACATAAAGACGCCAAGTATGACCAGTATAAGATGAACCCCGATAAATATTGTCAGAAATTTAATCTTATTTAGATTATGGAACTATTGAGTTACCGATGAAATGTGATACCGTCTTTCAGGAAATTTGAAGTCCGGCTTTTTTTATCACACAAACGTATTGTATACGGGAACATATTATGTCTATTTTCTCGATTTTTTAAAGGAGTAATGCGGAAGTGTTTACGGCTCACAGGAGTGGTCGAAACTAATACGAGCTTGGTGAGTGACGACGGTTATAAGACATTTTTGCCTAATGTGTTGACAGACATCGGTCGCCTGTTATTAGGAGTCTATAGGCTGTGTGGTCGATGGGCCAAGGCCATGCTGCGGGCGATATGGAATGGGAAGCGGTCGCCTCCTTCTGCGAAGCAGTCATGCTCGCGAAGGAGGAGGCGGGCCGCGTGAGGAAGAGGACAGCGTCCTCCCTCCACCCCAGCCGCAGTGGTAGAAGCCCACGGCGACGGACGTCGGCAAACGATCTCCGGCCACCGTAGGCGCGGGGTATGCGGGAAGCGAGTAATGGGCAACTCGCTGTCCGACCATGGACCATGCCCGGGTCGACGGCGCGTTGTGTTCCACGCGCGCACCAAAGGGTGTCTGCAAAATGACGGGGCCCCTCTCTAGAGGGCCAAAGCCTGCCGGGATCGCTGGACTTACGAATTACCGTAACCCCGAAACGTAAAGGGCTATTGAAGGACACTGTGGATTTTGGTCACTACGAGTCTGACAGCCCCTCTCGTTTAGCCCTGGGTGGGAGGACTCATTTGATGAATTTACCACGCGATAAAGAAAAAAAAAAACCGACTGACAAGTCTGACATGTTCATCTGACGACTATCGACTAGACCTAGAACGTTTGCTAAAAAGATCGGCAAAATTTAAAACGACGAATGCTCGATGTTTATTACAAACTAGCACTTTTCCCGCGACTTCGTCCGCGTGGTTTACGTACTTTCCTAAATCCCCCTTTTCACCCCCATAAAGGTTAAATTTCCAAAAACCCCTTCTTAGTGCTCCCCTACATTATAATAGGAAGCCGTGTGCAAAATTTCACATTCCTAGCCCCAGTAGTTTCGGCTGTACGTTGATATGTCAGTCAGTAAGTTCTCCTTTTATATATATAGATGAATGCTCAAGTCTATCAGCATCTTAAAAGACAAGTTGCATAAAAATGTAAAAAAAATGCGATCGTGTAAAGTCGGGGTAAAGCACTAGTATATTTTACAAAATACTTAAGTACGCCTCAGATTACGCGGACGCTTGAGAAAGTGTTTCACATTCAAACCTGATTACAATCGGGAGCATACTTTGTGAAAACATGCATTTTTATGTAACACGTGTTCAAGTGTATGTCAGATATTACTTTTAAAACGGACCCCTTTTTAACGTTTTTAGGGTTGCGTACATTAAAAGAAAACACGGAACCTTTTAATGATCACTGTGTTGTATGTTTGTCATATCTTTTAAACTGACTTCAAAAAAGGAGGATGTTCTCAATTCGACTGTATATTTATTTATGTTTGTTACCCTGTAACTTTCTACTGGGTGAACTGATTTTGATGATTCTTTTTTTTTTAGATGCAGCATATCTGCCATTTGTTCCCTCATATACTTAATTCAGTTTGGTTCAGTAGTTTTTTATTTTATGATCATTTTTCACTTATTGTGTAGGTACTTGGACGATGTTCTTACCGGTACTACGAATTACGAAATTATAGTGCACGTGTAAATAACACTGTAACACATATATACATATAATACATAATTCAGTATTTGACAATTTATTTGAACTAAGTAAAAGGTGTAAAATAACTTTGTTTTTAATTCATTCTTGCCACAGACTTTCGAAAGAAAAGTTATTTTACACTTTTTTGTGGTACTTACTTATGTTTTTGAGGTCCGTTATTTTAGTTTTTTTTTTTATTATTATTTGAGATGGTTAGCACTTGACTATAGGTCAGAGGTGACTGAGACGAAGTGTACGACGGAGTGAGCTCATCCAGAAGAAGTCTGTTCACTATAACTTTGAAGAGATTCGGGTCGTGTGCGAACACAGGCGCACGAAGTGAGTTCCACTCTTTTGCTGTGCACTGTGCTATAATCTTTACGTACAACACTTTGAACCAAACAATTGTACTGTTTTGAGAGCATTGCTGACCTTGTGGTATCGTCCGTTACGAGTTATAGGTCGTGGGTTCGAACCCAGTCAGACGCATTTCTTTGTGTATTTTATTTCATCAGTACTGCTCTCAAAACGGTGAGGAAAAAATCGTGAGGAAACCTGCATGTCCTAGAAATATAAATTCAAACACATGTGACATCTATCAACCCGTACTGGTCCCGCGTTGGGTGATGGTCCACTCCCTCTCACAGAGGAGGCCGGTCCCAGCATCCCACATTTATAGGCTGAATGATGATGATGCAACAAATTGAAGAATCATTTTGCCTCAAGTCGCGGGACTATCTTATCAGGTAACTCTGCCCCGACACGCAAAGGGCTATTGAAGCACACCGTGGATTTCAGTCAGTACAAGCCTAATAGTCCATCCCGTCCTGACCTGGGTGGGAGCCTGGGAAGTCTCTTTTGAAGATATCATCAAGTAAAAAAATAAGTTAAAAATAACTAAAACCCGACTACGAAAAAATCGCGCACTGAAAAGTATAAAACAAGAACAAGCCGTGGTCGTATGCCACCTGCGGTTATTTCACACAATCTTTATTGGCTAGGTGGCATACGACCACGGCTTGTTCTTGTTTTATACTTTTCAGTGCGCGATTTTTTCGTAGTCGGGTTTTAGTTATTTTTAACTTATTTTTTATTTACACTATTTTGGGGTTATTTGAAGTAAGTAATTTATGTTATATTATTTGATACCCATGTTGACACTGTTAGAAACAGAAAATTAGCTAGTAAAAGCTATATAATGGATATATATTTCAAATGTGCTCATCAAGCCCTTTAATTTGATACCCATGTCGATACTGTGCGAAAAAAAATTTTTTTTTGGTAACGACTTCTCATCCCCTAGAGGGCGCCATATTGGATTTGGTGAAACGTCACCTACCCTATACCCCAGCGGACAACTGAGACGCTTCTAACGAGACCTCATTTGTCATGTAAAGATAAGTAGTTTAGAAGTTATGAGGGAACAAACAAACATACATACAAACATACATACATACATACATACAAACATACATACCGGTCAAAATCATAACCCTCCTTTTGGCTTTGCCGTAGTCGGGTAAAAAAACGAAATGGTAAGGAATGATGTGGTCGACGGTGAAGCACGCTTGCCTAGAAGTAACCTAATCACTCAGTTATAACGTACCTCAAGAGTTTTTCCACAACCAACTTCCCCAGGAACCCAGTTCCTCCAGTCAGCAGTACTGCGGAGCCAGCGAACAGCTTCTGTATCTGCGAGTCCCCCAGAGGCTCCTGCTCGTCCACCATGTCCATGAACGTGATGTCGCCTCCTTGCTTCGACTCGAACAGCTGGCTGTCCGTGAGTGCTTCTACTGCCATGTCTGGAAAAAAATAAAAAAGAGGTTGGTTTAATAAAATGTTGTAGCGAACGGGTCTGAGCGGTGAGTGGAGCGGCGGGCGGCGCGAATCAGACATTAGTTACTTTGTAAGTACACGAAATCGCTACTGGCGGCGCCTCGTGACGTGTGTCAAACATTTCTAAGCATTTGGTGTTAACCACTGCGAGGATCGTCCGGAGGACACGGTGGAGCATACGGTGCAGGACTGCCTCGCTTGGGCAGAGCACCGCCGTGTCCTCACGACGGCGATAGGCGGAGACCTCTCGCGCCCGGCATTGGTCGAGGCCATGCTGCGGGGCGAGACGGAGTGGGAAGCGGTCGCCTCCTTCTGCGAAGCAGTCATGCTCGCGAAGGAGGAGGCGTGCCGCGTGAGGGAGAGAACAGTGTCCTCCCTCCGACCCAGCCGCAGTGGTAGACGCCCACGGCGACGGACGTCGCCAGACGATCTCCGGCCACCGTAGGCGCGGGCATGCGGGCAGCGAGTAATGGGCGACTCGCAGCCCGACCATGGACCATGCCCGGGTCGACGGCGCGTTGTGTTCCACGCACGCCTCAAGGAGTGTCAGCACATTGACGGGGCCTGTAGAGGGCCAAAGCCCGCCGGGGTCGCGGGACTTACCCATCACCGTAACCCCGGTACGTAAAGGGCTAGTGAAGGACGCCGTGGATTTTAGTCAGTACAAGTCTGACAGTCCCTCCCGCCCTGCCCTGGGTGGGAGGACTCATTTGATGATTTTACCACGCAAAAAAAAAAAAGCATTTGGTATTACCGGTCGCCGCCCCGCGCTAAGTGACCGCTCACGGCGGCAAGCTCGTGAACGGACCGTAACACATCGTGAACTTCCGGCAACGTCATAAATATTTATTATTATTCTTCTAATATTCATAAAATGGCACAAGTATTTATTTTTTGCATGTGATATCTGAACACAGACTTATAGCAAGGAATGAGCCTTGCTTAGACAAATGTCAAATAAAGTTGTTTAATTCCATAAGTACAAAACCATTATTATGTCATTATACAAGAAAGAGATAGATTATAAGATCATACCTAACAAATAGATTTCAAATAACACAAATAAAACGAATAGCAAGTGATACAAGGTTCGAACAGACTTATATGTCAGATCCAAAAATAGTCCAATATGGCGTGCCCCAAGGAAGCATCCTTGGACCTTTATTGTTCTTAGTGTACATAAATGATCTCCCAAAAGTAATAAACCACCAAATGATATTATTCGCCGATGACAGCACGGCCATTTTTACTGATGAGGATAAAGAGGAATATGATACAAATATTAATAAATCATTGGAAGCTATCATTAACTGGCTAACTCAAAACAATCTTAAAATCAATCTTGACAAAACAAATTACATGACATTTACTAATAAAAACACAAAACATAAAACAATGCAAATAAGTTATATGGGTGAAACAATAAAAGAAGTCAATAACACAAAATTTCTAGGTTTATATATTGATCATGGACTGAATTGGGCGATCCAGGTAGATCAGGTGTGTAAAAAATTAAACCAACATTCATATGCACTTTACATGCTAAGGAAAGTTGTAAACGAAAGTGCATTATTAAGTGCCTACCACGCGTATGTGGGTTCTAAGCTTAATTATGGCATTCTGTTTTGGGGAAACTCTTCAAATAGAGAAAATGCCTTTAAAGCCCAAAAAAAATGTGTGAGAAGTATCTGTGGACTAAAACAGACTGACTCATGCAAGGAAGAGTTTAAGAGGTTAAAAATTTTAACTCTGCCTTCACTGTACATTTATCAAGCGGCAATAATGATAAAAAGTGATATTGGTAAATACGAAACACTGAGAAGTGCACGACACAAAAATGTACTGTCCGGAATCAGATGTAGAACAGTTAAATTTAAATCTAGTATATTTGGAATTGGAGTGAAAATTTATAATAAAGTACCAAATTGTATAAAAAATATTTCAGCACTCAATATTTTTAAACATGAGCTTAAGAAATTTTTGATAGATAAAGCATATTACACAATTAACGAATTTTTTAATGACAAGTAATTGTAATAATGTATCAGGTTTAATTGACAATTTAGGACTATTGAATGTATATTTTAATCTATAGTTAATTCATTTATTATTTAGTGTATAATTTAATGTAATATTTGACCAATGAAAGAGTGACTGAACCAAATAATAATATAACCGACTGCTAGTAATATTAACATAAATTAATAAATAATATGTAACCCATGCATCCCTAAAAATATTGTACACCTTATAGGTATGTTACACTGCTACTATACATTTACTTTAAGATCTGTTTCGACATGTAACAAACAATAAATAATTTGAATTTGAATTTGAATTTGAATTTGCCCACAAATGTTTTTCGCTCTTTCTAGATGATATAAGGGGGCTGGGGGTAGATGGATGCGTCCTGATCAGGACCGGGATGGCGTTCTTTGGACTTGTGTTCGTCGTATTTCGTTGAAATAGATTCCTCAAGACTAGGGTTTATAACCAGTGTGTACTACCCGTAAAGACTTACGGAGCCGAAACGTGGACACTTACCATACGCCTGCTCCACAAATTCAAGGTCGATCAGACTGCAATGGAAAGAGCAATGCTAGGGGTTTCTCTGGTGGATAGAATTCGAACGAAGTCATTCGCCACAGAACATTGTGCGTAAAGCATGCTGAAGTGGAAGTGGGCCGGCCACGTCTGTAGACGGACAGAAGGTAGTGGAGCAGACATGTGCTAGAGTGGAGACCGCGAGTGGGCAAACGGAGCGTAGGACGCCCTTCGGCGAGATGGTGAGATGATTTGAAGAACGTGGCTGGCAGCAGATGGATGCGGACTGCTCCAGACCGGGAGGGTTGGCACTCTTTGGGGGAGGCTTACGTCTAACAGTGGACGGCAATTGGTTGAGAACATGTCATCTTAGACAAAGACAAAGACAAAGACAAAACCAAAGACAAAGACAAAGACAAAGTAGTAGAATAGATATCGAATTAGTCATGCTACACATGTCTTGTCTTAATCAGGTGTTATCATATCATATCACAATGTTATCGTTAATCTGTAAATTGGACAAGGTATATTGTCTATCATTATTGTTTATAAACCAAAACAGAAGTAAAAAATTCAGACATAAAAAAGTGGATATTTGTCTAGGTCAAAGTCAAGAACTAAGGCCCTGGTCGCATTGCGAAACGTAAGCGGTTTAAAAATTGCTGAAAATGAGCTTGCTCAGACTTCTTCTGGGTAAGCTCACTCCATCGTAGACTTTGATCGATTTCTGGGGAGTATAATGCGTACGATTTCATTTACAAATCTAATTATAGAAAAACGTTAAAAAATCCTTTTGTAAAAAAAGGAACCGACTTCAAAAACAACACGCACTTTTCTTTCGGAAGTCGGTAGCGTCGACATTAGCTATCGACTTCGCAAAAAATAATATGTTATTATTTTTAAAGTCGATTCCTTTTCAGGTTGAGATGAGGATGTCCTCACGCATTCCTCCTCTGAAATAAATCTGAAATGAACCTCACTAACATAAAACGAGTTTTGTATTAACAAAAAACTAATTACCTACCGAAATAACGGCGTCTGACATCAAATTTGTGTTTATACATATAACGGTTGGCTGCCTATATATTAATAGAAACATATTCACAGCCCGTAGAGCAATTAATTATTAGAATGAGATGCCCGATAGGGTACTATTTGATAACGGAAGCTATTTAGTAGAACTTGTGTTAGATCGCCTCTGGCGCATTTGGCGAACACTTAGCAAATATGACCTCTGCAGTGCCGAAATTATATTTATTTAACTATAACGGAAGAAGGAATACGGAAGGTGGTCAATATTAGTTGCGCAGTGAAGTGTAACGCAATTTTGTGTATTATGTGCGCAGGCGCGGCTATTGATAACTGTCACCTTGACAATGGCACGGTTGGCGCAGTAGCTCTCTGTTGCGGGTTCGATCCATGCACGGAACAAATATTAATATTTGTATGATCTGCAGGTAGTTGTTCCGAGTCTGGGTGTTTGTGTATGTAAGTTTCTGTGTCTGGAAACGCACCAACGATACAGGAGAAATTCCTAGTGTGGAGTAAAAAAATAATTAAAATGAAATAAAACATGGAAGATTGACATAAAGGAGAAAAAAAACCCATATAGCAGAGAGTGGAACAGAGTTGCCAACGATACTTTGTGCAATTCGATTGGTATTTTATAGAAACTAAGTATTTCCTCATTGGTGATATTAGAACCGCAATATACAAATGATATCTCGACGCAGTAGCTGTTACTATTAAATTCACAGTTATTATTCGTTTCAATAACCATGTATTAGCCACCACAGTTGCGCCAACAAAGTATGCGTGGAGGCAATGATCGATTGGAGAACGCTTTTTTTTCGTGGTGAAATCATGGGCGCGACTGTCTGTCTGATTTATAGAACCCTAGAATAGTCTAGATTTAGCTAAATATATTTTTATCCTTAACACCTGTGACAATCGGTATTCCGCAATCGTATAGTTCCGTTAGTTGTGTGTAAATATAAGCAGGTGTACTGTTAAGTTGTAGATATTCCTCTATGCAGCTACTTTAATATTCTACTGACGAGCGATGAACGCATATTGTGTCGTAATTCGGTTGTTGTCGCATTCTTAGATGGCGTTCGCGATACAAATTAAAATGCTTAACTTTCATCCGATAGTCCCGCTACTTAGGATTTCTGTGTGGCTTTTGAGTGACGTAAGTAGGGGTGGGATTGCAAAATATGTTCGATTCTCTTGAACAAAATATAGAGGTTCTGACAAATGGTGTTAATCTTTAGTCTGTTTTGGACCTAGGTAGGATTTCGAATACAGAATTTGCAGGTGACCATGTCATAGTCACCCAGTGTCTTTATACGTTTGCTTTGTGAAATGAAAAAACTGGACCACGTCTTTTCTCAATAAATTTTAATCTTTAACTAACTTAATGCTAATAGAACGAATGGACTGTATGAACGTATGTTGAATGAATGAGTGAGTGAGTATGTCTGTGTGCATGAAAGGCTTACTAGTCACAGCATTTGAATGCTTTTATTTATTATCTGTATGATTAGACACTGGTCATAAGTAGATTACAGAGTACCTCTAGGTAGTGTCATGAGCCCCACGTTGTTTCTGTTCCGTAGTGTTTTTCTCTTAAGATTCGGCGCCACGGCAGCGCTGAAACTACGAGCTATCTGTAGTGGTATTACAAGTTCGTCGATTAGTTCATCGTATCGCTTTTAAAGAATGGCATAGCTGATCTACAAAAATGATCTATGGCATGGGAAATACCTAAGACATTATATTATTTTAAATTGATAAAAAACGTAGGTATCAACAATAAAACGGTGAATTTCCCCAAAAGGATTACCGTTGCTTATGATGATGCTAATGAAATCGCGGTGGAACGATCGGTCAATGATTTGCTAATCCAACTGGCAGGCATTGTAACTTTCGTCGTTTGGATTTTGATTGGATGTAGCTGAATATTAGTATTTTTCATAGAGCGATTGCCTATTATGACCTCTACAACCCAGTAACTGGGTAATGCGCAATACCCCTTGGGAAGACTGGTTGTCAGACTTTCGAGCTTCTGTTTGTGATTAACGACTGTCAAAGATCTACAAATGACAGGCGGGACTAACGGCTTTGCGACCTCTTCGAGGCGCGGAGGAAACTCGCTATGATAAATATATGATCATCCTTTCACAGACCAACCTCGTCTGCTGCCGCTGACCAGCTCCCCGTCGATACTATGTGTGTAAAAAAGTGTTTTCTCGACCAAAATATCAAACTCTAAATAAATTTATCGATTTTTTTCGAAAACTTTAAGTTTTATCAAAAATATAGCCCAGAATCCACAACCATTAACCGTCCACAGTATGTTTGACTATGAACTTGTCAGACAAACGTCACATATTAAGGCGAATGCAATACAAATAACATATACATGACAATTTTAACATCCAAGTGTGTGTTTGTTCATACATAAGAAATAAAAGAGTTACTTACGTCTGTCTTTCAAGACACTTTAATTGATTCTAATGCGTAAATATAAAGTGTTTACTTGGAGCAAAAAAATAAGGCACGAGGAGCTCGTGGCTAAATAATTACAGCCGCACAGGTCGATCTTCCGGGTGAAGTAGTGCTTGCCGAGGTTGGTCTGTGGATGGCTGACCATCTGAATAGCGAGTTCCCTCCGCGCCTCGGAAAGCACGTAAAGCCGTTGGTCACGGCTATCATTTGTAGATCTTTGACAGTCGTTACTATTAATCAGATCGAAGCTCTAAGTCTGACAACCAGTACAGTTGTACAATAGGGTATCATATTACCCAGTTACTGGGTGTTGGAGGTCCGATAGGCAGTCGCTCCATGTAAAATACTGATATTCAGCTACATCTGGTTCGACTGGAAGCAATTAGTCTTTACACCCTGGGTGGGGCGGGACCCTGGGTGAGGCAGGAGGATTAGTCAGACTCTTACTGACTAAATCCATGGTGTGTCCTTCAATTCAATAGCCCTTTACGTTCCTGTAATCTGATAGGACAGTCGGGCGAACCCGGAAACATCTGCTGATTTTAGATTAAATATACAATAATATGCAAATATGTATTTTCATATAATCCGATCTCGGTGATATACAACGATGGTGGGAAGAAGTGCGAACGAGATGAAAGGTGCATTCACTTCTTTCACGTTCATCAACTAAACAAAAGAGGTGCAAAACAAGTGAAAAAGAGCGCAGTTTCGTCACTTTTGTTATCTTTACCTAAGGTTGTATACTATGGTGTACATGACCTCAATATGTGTATATTGAGGTCACCACGAATAGTGTTATGTACCTCACTTTACTAATATAGTGGAATTCCGGACAAACACAAGTGCATGGTGTAACCTTGCATTTCAAGTTGAATAGACCAGACCTTAAACTTAGCTTTACTTGTAAATAAGTTACCGGAAGAAGAAATCGCATGACTGCTGTTCAAATAGAGTCAAAATAAAATCTATTACTAGAATTTAAAACCGGTCAAGGGTGAGTCGGAGTCGCGCAAGAAGGATACCGTACCATAATCTTTAAAAAACAGTTTAAAAATCATATCCGTTATTTGGAAGCCCCTTTAAATATTAGTTTTATTCTGTTTTTAGTATTTGTTGTTATAGTGGCAACAAAATTTTAATTGTCTTATTATCACGGATCATGAGATACAGCCTGTTGACGGACTGACAGACAGACAAGCGGACAGTGGAGTCTTAAAATTAAAAATTTTATTCCACATACTAGGCCCACTTATGAAACGTAAACAAGGTGCTCGGTTCGGGTTGATCGTTTTCATGGAGAAGAACCGGCAAGAAACTCCATGGTTATTCTTTTAAAATGTAATTGTTGTTACAAAACGTTATTAATACTTACGTATGAGAGAAAAATGTAGGCGTGATAACAAGAGGGAAGTATAGTAACAGGTTCCCGTTTTACAATTTGCATACAGGACCCTAAAAATAAATACCCTTCCTTTTGACTTCGCAGTTATAGTCGGTAACAAGACATTATGTTTGCAAATTCATTTACACACCAGTTTCACAGCAAAATAACAAGTTTAGCATTTCCCAATGAATTAACATGAACTAGTAATTTGCATACCTATTTATGCACTTAGATTGTATAATTATGTATAAATAACTAATTCACTACAGAATAAAATTGTTCGATTAAATAGTTTTCTGTCCAACTTCAAATAAAAAGTAATAATATCTAATAGTCCGTCAGTCGGACAAAATGTGTCACGTATCAACAAACTCACAAACACTTTTTACTTTACATTTTAACCAACAAAAATCCAACTTTAAAAGAAAATGTAAAAAACATATTTCTAATCATGGAAGTTATTATACATTTATTTGTGTAGTTTTAGTATTCAGTTATGTATTAAAGTTTTCAAAACAGTTTATTTTTTATTCTTTTTAATGGCTATATGATTATGTAGCGTGCTTCCTATAGCAAGAATCGCGGTTGATTTGCTGTCATTTATTGAAGAGTTCTCTCGATTCCTCCAGGATCCTATCATCAGATCCAGACCTGATGACCATGAGACCACAAGGGAAAAGCCCACTCTTTCATATAAAAATATAAAATAGGCGTCATCGAGAAATCGGAGATTTAACATTAATTAATTGTAAAAGAAAAAGATGTTTTAAAAGACCTATTAGCATAAATAAATGTGATTATTAAGACACAGTGGACCCATCTTAATTATTTATGATTCAATTCAATTATTAGTTATCACGTGTAGTAACACGCTTGCCCCAAAATAAACGAAACACAAAAAAACATCACCATAAAAATTTGCATATTATTATGTTGTAAACAATAAAATTATAATAAAAAATGTAGAGTCAACCGCATGGTTATAAAATCTGGGAAATAGTATCGGTTAAACTCTTCTTTTTTTGTATGATTTTTTCATATTCGTATCCAAATTTTCCATATTTATATTATGCAATAACAAATTTTGCATAAGTATGCAACGGCAAATTTTGCTTGCAATAGCAAATATCATTAAATGAAAAATTGCATATGTTAGTGCCCCGGGCCTAAATGGATTGTGTTCAAGTTATTATGTACATTATTGCTAGGTCTTATTCTAATTTGTTAGGCCTGAAACTGCACTTGCACGGTTTCATACAAAAGTGCTCCGTCGCGGGGACCAGCGCGGGTGTCCGTCACAGGCAGGCGCGCCACGCACCCACGCAACGGGGCCCGCCTCCGTGCGACGGAACCGGGCAATAAACAGGCTTACTGGCTGTCGTTTTTTTTTTTTGCTAGTCGTCGTTTTGCTACGTAATAATATATTAAGTTCTCCATCGACACGATTATACAAGCACACCGTTAAAATTGAACTAGCGGAGCCACGGAGCCCACCCGCGTGTCCACGCGCGTAGACACGCGACGGTTGCCCGTCGCGGGCGCCCGCTTAACGCAGTTTCAGGCCTTAGATGGTAGAGTCCACGCCACGTATTTTCATTGCAATTTGATGTAATGACATAGACACTAGCGCCGCGTCAAAAGTACTTCATTCGTGGCGCGGACTGTGAACTAATATTGACAGTTTCCTGACAATTATTAGCTCAGCTCACTGTCAACAACTTGCGTCAGTCAGTTAAAACAATTATACATTTACATAAACTAACAAACGTGTTTTATATTTACTTGTTTGAGTTCAAACGTAATTCTTTATTTATTTATAATTATTAAGCAAAAGTGTTTTTAATGCTTAAATAGGCAACTACTTACGTAATAAGGAAGTGTCCTAATTATAGCCATCATGACCGTCGTTATTTTTTATATCAATTTCAATTTGACTCGCGTCCAGTTCAAAGGTGACTGAGAAAAAGCCTACGATGGAGCGAGCTTACCCAGAAGAAACATGTTCACTATAACTATGGTCGACGGTTAAGCCTTTGTCTAACTGACAGGCAATAGCGAACCGGATCGAGTCCGAAGCGATAACGAAACGATACGAGACGTCAAACCGGATGCAGCAAACCGAAGCGTGACAGTTGTACTAGTTGACTTTTTATGAACGACGTCAAACAGAGCAAAAACGCCTTCGCCACGTCTTCGCATCGATTCGGTCACGCTATCGGATCGCTTTCGCTTTTCTATGTAACTGGATTCAAACAATTCCATACATTACAAATAAAAACGCCTCGCTTCGTATTCGCCACGCCTGTCTGTTTGACAAAGGCTTTAAGGACGCTTTCCTAGAAGTAACCTAATTACTCTTGTCTCACAGCTGTCAAGACACAAAGACTCTGACAGGGAATTCCACTCCTTGAGTGAGAATAGAACGACGCCATCGCGTCATGACGCTGATTTAATTAAACCGCAAATACGTCAATTCTAAGTAATATACCTAACTCGGGGCCCTCCTTAGAGGGCGAGACTGCCGGGGTCGCGGGACCGTCTTATTAGGTAACTGCGACCCTGGAAGGTAAAGGGCTATTGAAGGACACCGTGGATTTTAGTCAGTACGAGAGTCTGACAGTGTCTCCCATCCCGCCCTGGTTGGGAAGATTCATTTGATGATTTTATCACGATAATAAAAGGCAACTTGTGTTGACTCATAAAAAAATAGTTTTAAAAATATGTAGTACTTTACAAATTAAATACTAATAATAATATGTAATTAAATTAATATAGCTGTTTTTTACTGTTACAGTTGAAGTCACGTTGTACTATTTTATAATTAAAACGGATCAAATTGATGTAAATGCTAATGTGACGCGAAATAATAGAACATTAAATAATAAATTAATTATGTTTTACGAATTAATTAAATAATTATAAGATAATTAATTATACTGAGTAGGTACGAGTATGTATTTAATTGTAATTTTGTCTGATTTATAGTTTGTAATTATTAACTTAATTTTTTATACTTATTTAAAACAAAAAAAATAAGTATCTGATTAAGATGGAATTATTTATAATTTGTAAATTAGCTTCTGATTGCGGCTTCGCTCGCTATATGTTAGATTTAGACTAAAAAAGTTTTTATACATTAATGTATTTATTAATTACTAGCTGTTGCCAGCGGCTTCACCCGCTGCAACTCGAAAATTATCCCACGGGATAAAAACTATCCTATGTGTTAATCCAGGTTATAAACTATCTGTGTACCAAATTTTATCCAAATCCGTTCAGTAGTTTTTGCGTGAAAGAGAACAAACATCCATCCTCACAAACTTTCGCATTTATAATATCAGTAGGATTTATCTATTTGTACGGTAGATCATATTTCAGAATATTGATTAAATATTTAAATTCGAATTGTACTCTGCTGTACTGTACATAATTATAAAATTAAGTTCCTCGCCGCGTCTGTCTGTTCGCTATAAACTCAGAAACTGCTGCAACCATTTTCATAGGTACTTCTTTCAGCAATAGATAGAGTGGTTCTCCAGGATTTACTTTAGCATATCGGACGGGTAGTAATAATATAATTCAATCATGATTCGAATACACGTCATATATCAATAAATGATCATAAGAACGTTATTGTTGTTTTCCTAGAAACATATACTAGACTTAGAACATAGCATAATGATATAGGTATACCTATTCTTCGTAACCACACGCTCATCTAAATAGAGGATTATGGTTGAAATTGAATTTTATACTTTTTCTTTTTTAAAAACGTTGCCCCACACTAGCACGCGTAGCATGGCGATCCTATCTCTATTCTACCAAGAAAAGACAAAGCTCTTTCTATCCAACTCGACATGTCTTCTCCCCGAGCATGGCGCGACCTGTAGACTCGCGTTTCTATGGATACAGTTTTCTTTCCATAGCAACGGTGAATGATTGAATGTAATTGAACTAAAACGTTTAGCTAACCAACAAAACGTGTAAAATTCTCAAGTTTTCAATACGTTTAAAATGGTTTATTGAAATCAGACATAATTAAACATAATTCTAGTAATGTATGCATTAATTTACAATTTAAATAAGTTTTTGCACATAAAACAAAACGCAAAAACTATACAAACCATAGACATACAGTATGGTTCGAGTCCTTCCTAGCCAAATCTTCTATCTTCTATCTATAACTATAGTATAATAAATCTGTAGAAGGGTCAATTCTGTACATTGAAAATATTGAAAAAATAAATAGCGGGGGGTGTTGCTGGATCGATACCAAACCCAAATATATGATTAAAAAATTTTTTGTCTGTCTGTCTGTCTGTCTGTCTATCTGTCTGTTTGTGCAGGCATCACGTGAAAACTAACGGTTCGATTTCGATGAAACTTGGTATAATTATTCCTTATTATCCTGGGCATAACATAGGATACTTTTTATCCTGGAAAAATACGTAGAAAAAAAATTTTATTTTTCAGTTTTATTCATAGACGTTGTTCTGTAGAACCGCGAACACACGTTGCATTACCCGCAGTGGATTCAGCGCCGTAATATTTATAAGATGTCATTGTCAGAGTTACTCAAAATGGGGAAATAAACCATCCACGCGAAGACCGACATCCACGCGGACGGAGTCGCGGGCGGAAGCTAGTGTTAAATAAAATTAACATACTTTCTAGAAAGAGAGAAAATCAAGTGAGGAACATTATCTACGTGTTAAAGGAGAGAGATAGATATTTAATGTATGATTAATTATAAGTGTGGCAATTTTAGGCAGATAATGTTTGGTCCATACTGCATGTCTATGACTGAGGAACACGCTGATTCTTGTTAATTCAAAATATTTTTGTTTAATAATAAAACATTGGATAGATTCGCAGTGTGCATTATTTCACTGAAAGTTCTTATTTTATAATTTTTCATGGAACTCGTATTAAAATAAGCTTGATGCCCTTTCATAACATGTTTTTTTCAGCCTTTTTTATTCTTTAAGGCATAAAAACTAACGCGATTGCATTAGGAGGACCCTTACTTGTTTTTAAAACAAATTTAAGTCAATAAACACCAAGAATATTATAAAACGAATCTTATCTAGGTCTCATATGATGTAGACACATTTCTCTTGTGGAGAAGAAATGTGTCTTCCCCAAGTGTCAAAAGTAAAGAAAATATTGTCGGCATGCTCGACGTTGTAGACTTGTGTCTATCGTAGAGAAGAAACATTTCTTTTCTACTTGTCAAACATCGCCATGCTTAGGACGATAGAGATCTTTCTTCAATCTGGCATTATGTCGATAAAACTCGTTTCTACGGTGGTCATGCCACGCGTGTAGGAATTTCTTCCTGAAAGTATCGTGGTTGCGTTTATAAACATAGAAACAAACACCCAGACCCAAAATAACTATATAGATCATACAAATATTTGTTCCGTGCGGGGATCGAACCCGCGACACCCTGCGCAGCAGTCGATCGATCAGCCACTGGTCACTTATTAAAAATTAAAGATCGCTTCAAGCGATAAGACCGCCATTGTGTCACCGTTTTTATAAGATATTATGTCAATACCTTTTTGATTTTATTATTTAGAAAAACAAGTTATTTTTTAAATTGCTACCTCTACAATCTTTACAGTTTCATGGCGAGCTGTAATGTGTAGTGTGCATAACAAAGAGTATTCTACCTATCTTTCTAAGAATGCAGGACATACAAATGAACTTTAACATCATCGTTTTTTATATTCACGTACAAGCTTTGTCCATTAATAAATAACGTGGACAAAAAAGTTTTTTTTTTTTAATTAGTTGTACTAAAAATAAATATTAAATGGTTTCAGATTCGTAGATATACGTACAGGGTGAATTTTTCAACAGGGCGTGGATGGCTATATCCGGAACTAAGATGAATATCAGAAAACATTGAATATCGAGGCCAATTTTGACCAATTTTGGAAAAAAAATCACACCCTGTATTATTGGACCATTCGACAGTGTTGATAATAAGGATCAAATTATGTGAAATAATCGTATACGACAAAGTAAGGCTCAGTCCAAGGTCATTTAGTATACTGGGCCTATTTAAATAGTTGATATTAAACAACAAACAGATCAACCTGTTTGTTCACTGACGTCATTTCGGCGTTATTAATAAATAATTATTGTCCGTAGCTAAGCTAAGTAAAGTTACATAACCGCGTGGGCCTAAAATTCAATATTTTCTTCGCAAGATGGAAATAAACGCTTGTCGTATGGGCCAATTTACACATCAATAAGTAAGTTCAACTTGCGTGCTGTCTTACTTCACTAAGTAGTAACTTACTCAAATAAACACGTACTTACTTGTAGTGCATTTTCTTACTTCATTGCTTATGGATGTGTAAATAGACCTTAAGAAGCGACAGAACCCGATTGGCTTGGTGGTACCCACGTTGGTGGTACCCACGTCTTTTAATGACTTGAATGACCCTGGCAGTTGAGATTATGTCATGCTCACTCAAATGTCTCGCTGATGGTGGCGCGTGTGTCGGATCATTTAGTTCCCTTCAAAATGGTTGAGCTGAGTGATGCTGATGCATGTGTCATGTTCGTGAACGGGCGCTGTCAGTCGTGACTGGTCATCTCTTAGCAGCCGCGGTTTATTTTAATAATTTATAATTTTATTGAATTGTCTTTTTTTATATGAATTTCCTATGGACACTTTACTTGCTACATCGTTCTCACATAATGTACCATCTCAAGTTGAATGATGTAACAAAGGTTCTGTTATAATTTTGGCGATTGAAAAAGAGTGTCCATGGAGTTTCTTGCCCGTTCTTCTCCATAGAGATCTACGCTTTGGAATGGGCATCTACAGTACTTTCACAAGTTTTTATGTCTTGTGACTGGGACTGTAGCACCGTAACTAATTTTAAACTATTTTATTTTACTTTTGTCTCTTGACAATTCAAAAGTGCCTGTAACTGGCCTACTTGAAATAAATGATTTGATTTTGATTTTGATTTTGATTTTGATTTTTTGGTAGGTACCTTTCCAAGGTCTGTCTAACTTACACGCAGGCGGAACCGCTGACAACAGCTAGTATGTATAAGTAATAGAAACAAAAACTTTAAAAAATCAAACGAAAACTTTAAAAAATCAAACGAAAAAAGTGTTAAATATTTGCTTTCGGAACTCGGTAGGTACCTAGCTTGTTTTTATTTCATTGACTTTTTTGCGACTGACTTCCGTAAGAAAAGTTATTTTACACTTTTTTGTGATTGTTTTTGAAGTCGGTTATTTTTTTATAATTTAGGTATTCATTTTACCCTTTTTTCGTTCAAATATTCAATCCAAAATTCATGATGTTATTACATTCGCACTAGAACTTTGTAATCTGCAGTAACGTCAATAATATAATCCAAGTAAACAAAACTAAACAACGGCACTAAATGGCAGGTATACTGTATCCATCGACCACACAGCCTATAGACTCCTAATAACAGGCGACCGATGTCTGTCAACACATTAGGCAAAAATGTCTTATAACCGTCGTCACTCACCAAGCTCGTATTAGTTTCGACCACTCCTGTGAGCCGTAAACACTTCCGCATTACTCCTTTAAAAAATCGAGAAAATAGAGATAATATGTTCCCGTATACAATACGTTTGTGTGATAAAAAAACCGGACTTCAAATTTCCTGAAAGACGGTATCACATTTCATCGGTAAGTTAATAGCTCCATAATCTAAATTAGATTAAATTTCTGACAATATTTATCGGGGTTCATCTTATACTGGTCATACTTGGCGTCTTTATGATTCCGTCCCTTTCTTTTTCAAGTGTTTTTTTCGCCATCTCTTTTCGTCGATTTTAAGTACACATATTAGTGATGTTCCAAATCGTACAACAACCTCTGTTGTCGATAAAGCAAAACAAAAACCTATAACTATTAATTTATACAAAAAATATTTTTTCAATAATTAGAAATTACAACAGATTTACATCTGATAAATTGTGAAACTTTAATTTATAAATTTTAGATACCCACACGATCTTGATTTAAAAAAATAAATGGATAATTGCAACCAAGCGAGAGAACTGGATCCCATCTACTTAAAGTGTAATATGTTCACGTCATTTCAGCGAAGATTGTTTTATTCTTATGAAAAACCGTCGATGTCTACTAAGTTGAGCAGTACCAAATAAGTATTTGCCGCTTTTGGTGAGTTTAATTATTGAACTTTTTTTTCTGTCTCCTAGGCAAAAAATATAGTTTCGGAACCTTTCTTCTTTTTCTTTTTTTTCGCTGCCGCGACGGTATTTATATTTTATTGGCCCAAAACCCCGTCATCTCCACCGTATTATCGGTAGCGGCGAAGAGATCCGTTTGGCTGCATGTTTTTGGGCTAACTCTATAACATCGCGCTGCATTCAATTTGATAGGCCTCACCAAAGACTTAGAACATAGCTTATAATAATTACGGAAATTTTAAAACATTGTTTTTATTCATTTTTATATTTTACCTACATGATTCAATCGTAATTACAATAAAAGAAGGTAATTGAATGCAAGTATGTAAAAACATATTTTATTAAATACAATTTAAAAATGTCGATACTTTCTTGTTTGATTTAAAACCGTCCCATCCCTAGTGACATGCACTGACCTTGAATTGACCAATCAGGACGCAGTACCCCGTCCCCCTCGCTGACGTCATACCTCAGCAAGTTGGCAGAATAGTTTTCGTGCGTTTTATCGTGTATTAGGTGTCTATAGGCTGTGTGGTCGATGACTGTATCGAACAAAAATAATCACAGAAATCGAACCTGAACCCCCGGAGGTACCGGTGCCCATCCGTTAAAAATACTGACCAAATTAAAGACGGTTTAAAAAATTAAAATTACAGGTTAATCAAAATAAATAGTTTTACATAATTTGTTAAAACAAATTACAATTAGGTACGTATAATGATCACTTTCGTATATTTTTAGCACATGGCAAAATACGTCTTGAGTTTTTTGGTCAACAAATCGATAATCAATCACATAAAAAATTAAAAATAAGGTTATGTTTGAGTTCATTTGCAGTAAAATTAATATGATTAAGTAGCCTCTCATCATTAAATTATAATGTTCCCACTGCTGGGACACAGGCCTCCTCTCTGAGAGAGAAAGTGGGTTGTAATCCACCACGCGGGCCCAGCGCGGGTTGGTAGGTGTCACATGTCTTCGAATTTTTGGTTCTAGGAGCTGCCACGTTCCTCACGATGTGTTTTCTTCACCGCTTTGAGTTCACAGTGGTGATGAAATATAAATCACACAAAAATGCGCCTGGCAGGGTTCGAACCCAAGACCTCAATACGACTCGTCGGCAAGTCGGGGCCGACGTGACGCCACACATCTAATTAAGTATGTAACAATGAAAAAGCAAAAGAAAGCAATCATTTTCTTAAGTCACGATTGACGTACAGAGAGTATTTATTTTGTTTGAAATGGTGAGTTTAAAATTAAGTTAGTTCAAATTATTGATTTAGGTAAATGTTTGTACCATAATGACTCACATACAATTCATTAATTTATACTTCCCACCTTTTCAAATAAATGCAGGGAGATTGATCATAACATATTTATATGATTTACAAGTAGTTGTTCCAGCACGTCGATTCTGTAAAATTCAGACAACAACTCGCATTTCACGTCGCTATTCACTTACACTTCGCGTAAGGTTCAAAATGACCTTGATTTTGCATTCTGTAAGCAACACCTAATCAATTGCGAAGTGAAGTGAGCTCCAAACAGACCAATACTGTACTAGTGACTACCACACTCAACAAAATGTGAATCGACATTTATCGGTTTTTCGTTTTATCAGTTTTTGATACAGAATTTTAACTAAATATGATGTTTAAATTACAATTTATTATTTTAAGGAATTTGAGGCAGCTAATAAGTAAAAAATAAACAGAAAACTCTAAATTCGTGCCGTGAATATAATCTGTGCTTACTCTACGAAAAAAAATCTAATCTGTGGACAATATTTTCATCTCGTCGTTGCATTGTTTTGTTTACGTTTTGATTGTTCAGTGCCGGTAATAATTGTGAAATAATCATGAAGTAAGTTTATATTTCTTGTTGTAAAGTTTAAAAATAATATTAATTAAAGAAGTGTTTATTTTGTTTTCTAATGCAACAATAATGTTTCAGTCCAAATGAGACACGTTCATCTCACCCATCGTCGGCTCAGGTTGAAACTCTGATAGAGTTTATGGAAAGAAACCCTGGCATGGCGAAGGGTTTCTTGAGAACTCAAAATGCCAGAGAGCGAAGTCGACGCCAGTGGGAGGAACTAGCCGTGCGCCTCAATAGTATAGGTGGCACTATCAAAACCTACAAACAGTGGACCAAGGTTAGCAGTGCTTTTTTTACATGTTAGAACCACTTAACATTCCTTAAAGCAAACCACTTGATACAAATGTGCAATAATCTTGGTTTCAAGTGTGTTCCTTGATTGCATAAATATTTTAATTTTACTCAATACTTGACTATGAATGATAAGGAAAACGAAATTTTAAAGTAGTTAAAAATACATGTGTATTTAATAACAGATCTTTTTTATTATTTCTTTAATTAAATGTCTGATTGTAGTATTGGTCTGACAAAAAAAGTGCCATAAAAAAAAAAGTAGCCGCACGCTCTGCTGCTAGGCGTAGGACTGGTGGTGGGGTGGAGGATGAAGTGGAGCTATCAGAGCTTGAAGAAAGAATTGTTGCTTTATGTGGTGGTGAAAGCTTTTCTACAGGAGATGCACATTTAGGCATACAGCCATTTCTGGTAAGTTTAGAAATGCAATAGGTAAGTAAGTAGTATTGGAACCTGGAAGCACTCTGCAAGGTTTGCTGTCGTTTTTTATAGCGCCTATTTTTTATGTAGATTAGACCCTTTCTGATCTAAAGTGAATTTTTATGTTAAATTTACCTACCTGTTTCAGGAAAATGATAGTCCGTCTCCATCACATGAAGCGCAACAAATACAAGATGCTGATACTGACAATGTAAGATATTTCAATTTAATTCATAATTTTATGGAATTAATTAATAATATACTCTTATCTAGCATTTATTTGTTTAAATTTACTTATTATAGATTCATGTACCACAACAACAGCAGAGTCAGGCACGTACAGAGGAATCACCAGCTATTGTATTTTATGTAAGCTATATTGTATTAAATACTAGGTAGTACCTAGTCACATCAGATTTATATAGGTAGTAATAGTTATGTACCTATAACTACCTATATAAATCTAATTAGTGGGTACATGTGTACCCACTATTATTAATCTGATGTGTCTAGATTATACTCTATTAGATCTGAATTAGTACTTACCTATAAATATTCAAATTCAATATTACCAATATAATCAAATAGTAATTTATCTGTAGGGTACTATTTGCAGTCAAAATATTTTAATCTATTTTTATCCCACAAGGAAGATACCATTTAACCAATTTACTTTTCAGGATCCCACCCTGATTGAGGACAGTCAAGAACACACTCGTGATTACAGACCACCAGCTCGTGCAATTTCGAGAAAACTGTTTGCTTCCTCATCCAGCTCAACTGTTGGAACAAGCCAAAGCATTTTACGGGTATGTATCTGAGTACAGACAGATTTGAGGTGTCACAGCAAGTGTATCCTGTGCCTGTGATGATTCTAATCATACCTTGAGAACAGATCCACTACACTGACTCAAGCTATAGGGCTTTAGTCGGGTAACCATATCACATTTTTTTTGTTTACTTTTATTTAACTACTTAAACCTAAGGAGTATACTTAAGATTTTTTCAAATCTTAAGTATTACGTTGAGTATAAGTGTTTTACACTTGAAATTTCAGAAAGATATTATTTACTGTGTCACTTGCAACTTGCCTTTTGCAAATTGTAAATATTTTAAATAATAATATTAGGAAGTGGGTTTCCTTTTTAAAATTGTTTCTGTTGTTTCAGAATAACCAGTTAGAGCACACTCCTCCTCCAAATCCTCACGTTTATCATCCTAGCCTGTCTCCTCCAACTATAACACTTTCCCACACACCCACACCTTCACCTTCACGCCGTGGGTCCACCCACGTAGCCTCCCCAGTGATTCAAAGAACTGCTGCTTCATCATGTAAGTGACTAATAACTTTTAAACAACTTTCACTACCATTAGATCGAGAATTTTAAAGTTGTATTTTCCATACTAAAATTTTATTTTTTATTATTTACTTAATTTATAAATTACTTAGATTATGGCTTAGGTAAAATAAATAATGGTCATTTCTGCTCACAAAAGATTTTATGTTTAGCAAATTAAGTAATAAGGTTTTTTTACTATTGGTAGTTGTCTATGATGGTCTTTATTCGATATAATATCAAGCAAGATGAATATTGCAAATCATAGAAGTGACGACCTAAAGAACCTTCATGTAAATTATGTAAATATTTATCATTTTAGCTTCTCGTCACACAGCTTCAGTTGCTTCACCTTCTCGCCGCCCTAGGACAGTTCGTGGCAGTCGAGGTGGTTCTGTGTGTAAGTACAAACTATCAAAACTTCTTTTTTGAAACAAATAACAACGAGAAGCTGCTATTTATTTAAGATTTTTTTGTAGAATGTACTAATAGGTGTTCTCTTTTCAGCATCACGTCACACGTCTTCAGTTGCTGCTCCTCCACCATCACAACGGCGAACGGAATTCTCCACCACAACCGAGAGATTCCTAAGGGTGGAAGAACAGCAGCTGGAGATCCAAAGATTAAATACACAGTTCTTACAGTCCTTTCTGGAGAGGAGTGCAGACAGGGATAAAATTTTAGCTGAAGCTGTGGCTGCAGTCGGGAAAGGGCTGCAAGCATTGGCAGAGGCCAACAATAGAGATAGGGTGTAGCAGTATGAGTCGTGTTTTAGTTTTTAAAGTAAGTTATTTTAATATTTAAATTAAACCCTTAACGAATACTAGCGCAGTTTTATTGAAAGACCCGCCTCACACACCACAGAATAGGTACATATGTACAATAAACAACACCAAATTCAAAATCAAATATTTTTATTTCACTTAGGTGCTCGGTTCGAGTTGGTCGATTCCATGGAGAAGAACCGGCAAGAAACTCCATGGTTACTCTTTTAAAATATGATTGTTACAAATTTTGAATAGATACTTAGATATGTGACAAAAACGTAGGCCTGGTAACAAGGGGAAAGTCCTTACGAAAATTAGCACTACAAAAGAAGAAATATATACACGACCTACTATGTTCTCACATTCACAAACAGGGAGTATGGAAAAATCTGTAAAAAGGCTTTCTTTTTTACAGATTTTTCCATACTCCTTAAATAAAGCTTACTTCTATATTCTCTCATAAACTGTAACAAATCTGAACAAGAGTAAAAGCTAAGGCAAAACAAACACAATAAAATAAAAAACTATTTACAGGAATAAAATAGATGAATCATATGCTAACACGTGAATTAAAGAAGTTAAAGACTACAAATAAGCTGCCAGGGAAGCCACCTGTACAGAAGGAACTATTGTCACACATCCTTGTCTTCAGCCACCGATCGATTAATTATGACGTGAACGCCAAAGCCTATTCACTATGTTTCGCCTACGTAATTGCCCTAGAGCTAAATCGGCGTTAGATGGCAAATCCCTAGTTTGCCTCCTTTGAAGTTCAGCAATTGTTTGGAGCTCTTCTAGTCGCTCTTCTTCCGAAATTGAAAATGCCGGCATTCCTGCGCGATTGCACATATTGTGCAAAACACAACATGCAATAATTATTTTTGCAACTACGTCTGGATGATAGTTGAGCACTCTATGTACTAATAAGCACCTAAATCGTCCTTTTAGGAGGCCTATTGTTCTCTCAACTGAATTGCGCGCACTTAAATGAAGCTCATTATAAAAAGCTTCTGGGGAATTATCTTCAGCGCCACTAATTGGTGTCATAAGGTAGGCGCGCTGAGCATATCCTGAATCACCTGAAAAAAAAAATGTAACTATGTAGTTTTTATACCTAGTAATTAGGCTTATATTCTGAAGTAGGGGCAGGGCGGGATTAACTTACCGAGCAAAACAACTTCTTCACCAGCGTTTGTTAATGCCTCTAAGTGTTCTTTTATAACACTATAATTAAAAATAAAGCTATCATGAGTAGCTCCACCATAAGTTGGATCTACATTTAAAATATTTAAATCAGCATCTGTAATCTGAAAAAAAAAAAATGGTATAATTGAATACCTAATGATAATTGATTACAACATTGAAATCCATTTTACCAATTGCACATTTCTTGCATGGTAGCCTTTGCGGCAGTAGAAGCGTTCTTCATTCTCTACTGGTTTTTTCATTGCCACCAGAGTGCCATCAATACACCCAAGAGCTGCTGGAAAGCCAAACTTTTTGTAGAACCTGTAATTTACAATAATAACTAACATGATCATGTTATATAAAATGTAAAAATCAAAGGGTCACTTAATAAATAAAATAAAATAAAAATTGCAATATATTATACCTTTCTTTTAACATTTGTCTTTCTTGTATATTTTGAGGAAACCTTATATATTTTTTGACTATGGCCGGATTATTAAGCGCTTCCACTACTTCATTTATGCAACGAGATGCTGATGGTTGCGATAAATATGTTCTGATATTTTCTTTAATTATTTTCTGATAACTGCCATTAGCCAAGAATGACAAGGTGCATAATATCTGTGAAACAATAAATCAATAAAAAATTAAATACCTTCTTTATCTGGATCTAGTCAAAACAAAACAGGGACCAATTTGGTTAATTTCATACCTAATAGAATACCAATATTATAACTATAGGTACCTTATACTAACATGAAATCATATGCCTACAGCTAGTGGGGAATCCACCTAAAGGGAATACTTATTATGAAGTGTTTTTCTTATAATGGTATGCTTGGTTACAAATCTTTTAGTTATAAACTGTGTAAATACTTACAAAATTAACTTTATACTTAGTAAAATAAACTTACTTTTACACGAGTTGAAAGTCCTTTGCCTCGACGTTTTGTGGGCTTTATCAGAGGCAGTAACTCATTTTCCAGTTGGTCAATTAGCTCCTTTGACAATCTATACACGCTCACATAGTCGTCATCCCGGGTTAATAAAGATAAACTCCGAATTTTGGTCGATTGTCGACGCTTTTCTAGTTTATCCAAAGCGTGAGCTTCTTCTAATATAGATTTAAGCAAAAACATTCTTGCCATCGTTATCGCTAAAGAAATAGGCACTTATTCACTTTAAAAACTTATTTAAACACTATTTAACTATGATTTGTTCTATTTTCACTCGTAAAATAGATGCTTATAATTTGACACTTTGAATTGGGTTTGAGTGCGAAGTGAGCGTCGAACTCACGGGGGAATTACCTTACAGAATGCCACTTTTTACGTCGTCTCATACTTTATATGTCAAAATCTCGAGTTAAATATAGTTCAACTCGCAAACACGCCCGCTAGAGTAGCGCTAGTGTAGATTCGAATTATCAACCGAGTTTTAGAATGCCAATCAAGAAACTCACAGCGGATTCAGATTCGAAGTTTAGAATGAAGTCTTACAGAATCACACTGCAGGTCTGGGTGTTTGTGTATGTGAGTTTAAATATTTGTTAACGCACCCACGATACATGTTTTACAACATCTGGATAGATTTATGAAAAATATGTAAAATTCATATTGGATAATTAGATAAATAAATAAAAATGCATAGTTACGGAGGCAACAGAAATACATAATCTATAAAAATTTCAGCTGTCTAACTCATGAGATACAGCCTGGCAGACAGACGGACAGACAGACAGACAGACGGACAGACAGACAGACAGACGGACAGACAGACAGTCAGACGGACAGCTGAGTCTTAGTAATAAGGTCCTGTTTTACCCTTTCCTTACTTAAAAGGGTGCACGTCGTCACAACATCGCGTCAACAGACCTTCCTTCCTAATTGATCTGCATATTAAATATAATATTTCTGCGCACTCCGAAGCAATCTCCATCATATTACAAGACTCGTATAAATTCTTATCTTGCTAGTAATAATATCAATTCACGCATATCGTATGCAAGTGTATTTCTTACTATTAAGTAAGAAGATATTAGATATGAAATCTGAAGTAACGATAAACTATGATAGAAAACATTGATAAAACACGGCTTATTGGTAACTATGGATACCTTAATTATAAGTTGCTGTGATGCAGAAAGGAATCTACAATGCGTCTGAGGGCCTAATCTCTTAGTCCACCTACGACAACACGGGCCTGTATACGATGCTTTAGAGAGAACCATACTTTTTTATTTTACGATAGAGAAGATCAGGAGAGACCATTAACTCTCCTGATGTTAAGAGAAGATGTGGTCGACGATGAAGCACTATTGCCTAGAAGTAACCTATTCACTCTTGACTTGTAGACCCCAAGGTTGTAGCTATCAGGAAACACAGACCCCGGCAAGGAATTCCACTCTCACTAGGTGTGCGTACAATGAAAGTATTGGCAAAAAGCTTTGTACTCCCTATTGGTTCTGAATTTTTACATCACAATGAAAGTCGGGACAACTTTATAACCACGTTTTTACCAATTTCAAACAGAAACGCCCGAAGTTTCGGCCAACGCTACAAGTTTTGTGCTTCGTCTGTACAAACTTAAATGTCAGTAAAAACAAAAATATCTCTCACTCAGAAGTGGTTGGGTTCCGACACCTACCCACGATTTTGCAAAAAAATTGACTTCCACTACAAAAATACTGTTTTGTTTTTAATACCATTACTTTAAAAAAAAGTTACCGACTTCCGAAAGTAAAGATATTTTTTTAATTATATTTATTTTGGAAGTCGGTTTTCTTTTGTTGGTAAAAAGTTTTTTAAGTAATAGGTACTCACTATCCACTTGAAAATGATCTAAAGTGTTTACCTATCATTACGACTACTAATAACAACGTGTTTTTTGCTCGACTATAATTAAGGTGCCGCGGAAATATTGGATTCACTATTGTTGATCGCTTAAAAAAAGCTGGTTTTTTCTGTTTCGTTGTTTCGGAGATAAATACACATACCTACATGTTTTTTAGCATTTACTGAAAGGTACCTTACCTTTCAGTAAATGCTAAAAAGCATGTATTTGTATTATGTATTGTTGACACCACACCATTTTTTTTTCATCATGTTAAAATCATCAAATGACTGATCAGACTCATACCGACTAACATCCTTACGTTCCAGGGTCACGGTTACCTGATGACCCCGCGATGGTCCCGCGACCCCGGCAGAGTTCTGACATCCAATATAAACAGAACCAGTTTATTGTGGCCTCGCTTTGAATGATCCCTCCGCACATTCAACGGTCAGCTTATACTGGATTTGAATAGCTCGATGTTGAGCTGTGTGGTACTTGTACTGTACATAATTGGTATGAATGGCAGACGCATGCTCACAATCTGATTATTGTTCATTTTCCGGGTATTGATATTCGCAGATAAGACTCGCATTATAGATGAGCGGTGTTTTAAAGATCCCTACAGAAAAGATGTTTTATAGATTGCCACCGCTGGGATGAAACTTCTATAACTAATATTACATACAAAATGCGACGAGGAGAATTAAAAAAAAATGTTAGTCTTATTATTAAGGCGAGAGAGCGCGATTAGAGAGAAAACGAGTTTTTTTTATTTGTCACATAATTTACAGACTTTAAGTGTTGACCTCTGCTTTTTTTCATTAAATAATAAATTCGCTTTTGACACTCCTGATGGTAGTCAAGGATGTGGTCGACGGTGAAGCACGCTTGAAGAGTAAATATGTTACTTCTAGTAACATATTCACTCTTGACTTAAAAACCCCAAGCTTATAGCTGTCAGGAAATATTTATTCCTTTTTAGGATTACAGGCGAAATGTTTAGGTAATATTTCCTTTAATTCGCAACAACAGAAAATACCATACAATATTACTAAATGGCTCATAAACTTTATAGTTCAATTGTTCATAAACGACTTACTAAAGGCACCACTATGTCCAACTTATTGACAATTGTCTTCATTCAATGTTTCTTAGAAATCAACATGACATACAAATACACACAAAATGCTTGTCTCTTTATTATTAAGAGCGTGTATGCCGAATGACATTTCATACAAACTTCGTCGTTAGATTTCGAAATGACTGAACTGATTTTTATAAAACTAAGCAAGATACAAAGATCTAGAAAGTTATTACAGAACGTTTTGGAAATGTTCCATATGAAAAAAAAACAAATGTTTACTATGGTTAAAATTTGTTTAATTTTGTTATGCTCTTTTTAAATATTGTTATCCGGGAAAATCCGGACGTATGGTAATTCTACTATTATATTAAAAAAAAAAAGTCCAGATTTTTACAACAAAAAAAAAATTCTCACCTTTAATTTTTACTCCAAATAAGAAAAAAAACACTAAAAACTCTAACTATCACTTTCCAAACACCACTCAATTATTTAAAAAATTACAAAAATATATTAAATCCGTATTGAAATTGATAACGAAAAAAAATCAACAATAATTTATTTATTATTGCGGACACGGCACGTCGTGCGAGCCCGACTCAACAGCACAGACTGAATGCTGACTGGACATTTCACAACGAGTCGCATCGGACGTGAGATTCGCGCATGCGCACTGGACGCTGTGACGTCACACGACGGGAAACCTGCTCGGCAGAATTCATCAATGTTCGGGTATTTCCAGACAAGTCCCAAGTAACCTGTCTTGATCTGATGCCCATTCAGAAAAAAATATTCGATCTATTTTCTGCGATAATTGTAAAACTAGTTTTTCCACACTATGGGAACGTAATATCGGGATAAAAGTTATTATATGTGTTAATCCAGACTATAATCTACTTTTATGCAAAATTTCATCGAAATTCGTTCAGCTGTTTTGGCGTGATTGAGTAGCAAACAACGAAACTTCGCATTTATAATGTGTAGGTAGTAACATAGACTATATACTAGGTAGTAATACTTATGGTTTTATGAATTATTGTACGCCATGACCATAATTTGTTCGAAAAAATCTGGAACTATAAAATTTAACCATTATAATAATTATTATATTATTTTTTATTGATACCAATTATACGAGTATGTTGTTAACTCTTATAAGATTATTTTATGTGATATCATTTTATAGTATTGTCTTGGAGACGATAAAATTAATATGGTTTGATTGGTCCTTTATTTATGAAATACCTAAATATTACACAAGCACTACGCAATACGCATGTTATTTTTAGTACTATTGTCTTTTAGTTGTAGAATATCTTATCTTTTGAAAATAAATTACACAAAAATGTGATCTAAAAAAAAGTGAATGAAACGACGGCTTTCGAAAGAAAAGTTACTTCACCTTTTTTTTGTGGTTTTAGAGGGCGGTTGTTTATTTTATTTCCTATTTTGTTGTTGTTTTTCAACGTCTCGATCTCGTGGCTTTTGAAAAATTAAAATTATTTTTTTCTTTATTTACGTCGTTTTTAAAGTTGTACGGATAATTATCAAACTGAACGATTTCCTCATGTGGATCCTTAACCTGCACATACAAACAAATATTTAAATTTAAATATTCCACAACTATCACACAACGCCATCTAGTCCCAAGCTAAGCAGAGCTTGTGTTATGGGTACTAGACAGCTGATAAACATACTTATATATTTCTAAATACATACATATTATAGATAAATTCCACCCACACACAGAACAAATGATCGTGCTCATCACACAAACATTTGTCCTGGGTGGGAATCGAACCCACGACCTCCAGCATAGCAGTCAGGGTCACTAACCACTAGACCAACAGGCCTGTCAATATACCTAACTTCTTTATAATTTAAGTCAGTAAAGACAAATTTAACAACAAACTAATAATAACACCACATCAAAATATAAAGAAAAATACAAAACCAGACTTAGGTTTACATCAATTAGAATATTTGAATGAAAAACTCGTACAAGTAATTTTATTGTGACCCGGAAATCCAAATTAATCGCTTGTGATCTTTAAGGGTCAGTACGTACTAAGACGCGATGCGACGCGACGTGACGCGACGATACCGGGGCGCAACTCTACTATTTGAATTCATCATTGAATCTACTAAATTCATTAGTCGATCATTGGTTGGTCAATGCTATCGTAATAGAAATGTGTTACAGCGAGCTACCCATTACTCACTGTCCGCATGCCCGCGCCTACGGTGGCCGGAGATCGTCCTGCGACGTCCGACGCCGTGGGCGTCTACCACTGCGGTTGGGGTGGAGGGAGGACGCTGTCCTCTGTTCACGAGCATGACTGCTTCGCAGAAGGAGGCGACCGCTTCCCACTCCGTCTCGCCCCGCAGCATGGCCTCGACCAATGCCGGGCGCGAGAGGTCTCCGCCTATCGCCGTCGTGAGGACACGGCGGTGCTCTGCCCAAGCGGGGCAGTCCACCGTATGCTCCACCGTGTCCTCCGGACGATCCTCGCAGTGGTGACACCCAGGTAAATAAACCTCTTAAGGGGGTTAATTATGATGACACTTTTGCCTGAGAAAATGGACTACTGCGCTATGTGTCGCGGGTTCGATTCCTGCACGGAACAAATATTTGTATGATCTGTAATTAGTTGTTCCGGGTCTGGGTGTTTGTTTATGTGAGTTTCTATGTTTGTGAACGCACCCACGATACAGGAGAAATTCATAGTGTGGGGCAAAGTTTAAAAAAAATGGTATGAACTTTCATCTCATTGCAAGAAAAAGTATTTAATTTCATCTGATTTGCTTTAAAGTTCTAATATACTTAGAGCGTGCCCATGTGGGTTTAAGGGCCCTCACAATATATTGATATAGGGCCCAATGAGTACTAACTAAGTATGTCACTGCCTGAAAGGTGAAAGGCACTTTACACTTGCGCAAATGCAAAATATGCACCTTTATGAGCCTTCAAATTATGTGCACTTCATGAACTGAATTTCATGAATGTTTTTAAAAAGGGTTATCGTTTTTACAAAAGGTTCAGTTACAGTTTTTAGGGTTCCGCAAACATTAGAGACGCTCTTTAGGAGAGGTTTAAGATCAGCAGTGGACAGCAATTGACTGACATTTATGATGATGATAATGATAAAAGACAACTCTTATAAAATAACAATAACACCACATAAGAATTTTCAAAAACAGTCCAGGCGTCTTTGAAAGTCGAGCAATAAACATAAAAAATACAGTCGAATTGGGAACCTCCGCGTATGGCTGAACTGATGTTGATGCGGTACACAATGATGGATATCCCGTGACGTCGTCTCCATAGATCCGTTATTGCTTACAAATTTTCGCTGATTATTCAAAGACTTCTGAACCAATTTTTGTTGAATGCCTGAACAAAAAAGATTAAAGTTTTTATAAAAAAGGAACCAACTTTAAGAACGGTCTCATAAAAGTGTAAAATAACTTATCTTTCGGAAGTTGGTGACCAAAGCAAAAAAAAGCCGTCTTCCGGAATTTAAGTTATTTTACACCATTTTGTGATGGCTTTTGAAATCGGTAACTGAAAAAGATTTTATTTGAAGCCGATTAAAAAAAATATATCAACACTAATTACGAGGAACCAAATTTCCATAAATTCATTGTTTAACAACCAAAGTCATTAACATCATTAATATCATTTTAAATATTCATTATATTCGATATCCGTGTCACTGTTGAACGTTTACCATATTACAATATTCATTGAAGGTACCAAAATTAGCATAATATCAATATCGTACGATTCTATAAGGCGAAATTAAGTAAAATCATGTTTAGTACTACATATCATTAAAAACTAGGTGACATAAATCATCACGTTGTAATGGTTGGGCAAGTAGGGTGTGGTAGCCCAACCAAATGGTCCTTCTTTGGTATTATTGTTCTTGTCGTTGAGCTCCTTGAGTTATGAACATAGGTCGAGTTATTCATGTACTTACACTGATTTCATACAGCGAAAGAATAAAGTTGGTGTGCCGGAATCCCGGATTTACTTTTAAAGAGCAGAAAAATCCCGTGTTTTTTTTAAATAAAAAAGTTATGGTGTTTTTATTATTATTTTTTATTTATAATATTGTTTTGCACACGAGATTGTCAATTAGAGAAATCCCGGGAAGATCCATATTAACATCAACATTTCGATGCAAGTACTAAAATAACTACCTAATTCCGACCTCTGGTTATGAGTCGAGCTACACGATAACTGACACATGCTCGCACTGACTGGACAGCTCCACTCAACTCTGTGTGGTCCTTTCTTCAAAAGACCATCTCAGATACCTGCATGGTTCTCACATGACTTTACCAATACAAAATTGTCTGCACTTTGAAAGAGACAGTGATCTCTGAGTTTGTTTCGGATGTTTCTTCTCACGAAACATCATCTAGTTCGAAAATAAGTGTTTTTTTTTGACGTGTAAATAAAGAGTTAGTCAAAACCAATTTGTAAAATAAATAATTATCATCTATCATTTATGCAGTGGTATACTTACACGTGGTTACATATCAAGCTATGCAAACTAGTATATGATGACCAGTGGCGTAGCGAGACCGACACTAGGAGGGGGCCCTTTCCTTTCATGACGAAAAACATGAGCTGGACCGGTCTCCGCTGCTCGCGTGAGGCCCCGTTTTTGTAAGATGATTTGGTTCTCCCAAGTCATCTAAACGACCATTGAATGTGCGGAAAGTTCATATATAGCGACAGCCGCGAGTAGCTGTTTACTTAGTCATAAACAACGATACCATATTACGTCACTTTTATTTGAAGAACTAGCTTTTTGTACCACGGTGAAAAAAAAATATGGTAAAACGGACGCGGGAATGTCCCATCAGGTAACCGCGACCCCGGAACGTAAAGGACTATTGAAGGACACCGTGGATTTTAGTCAGTACGAGTCTGATAGTCCCTCCCGCTCTTCCCTGGGTGGGAGGACGCATTTAATTTTGATGATTTTACCATGATAAAAAAATCAGTTGGTCAATGTATGCGGTGTAATAAACGAATTTTATTGAATACATTTCCTTATTTAAATTGTTCAGTAATGTTATCATTTAGAACATTAATTGTTATCGTATTCATTTTTTCAGAATTTTTAATTATGTAGGTATATATAGGCATCGGAAGTTATAATTAAAATTTTTTTTTACTCGGATACTTAATTGTAATGTATGGTAAGCATATGTATATAATTACATTCTAATGGTTATTTCATTATTTATTGACGTAGAAGTTGTTTAAAGGCGATCTACCTTCTAGCGATCTACCCCGGGCACAGGTTGTCAATTGAGCGATCCCGCTGACGGTGGTAGACCTCACCAGGGCCACACCAGAGCTAGACCACCACACTGTCGGAGTCCGAAGTCAAACAGTACCTACTGTGTTCCGTCGTTGTGCAATAGTACCAGTTGCTTCTGAGTGAGCTCGTGACATCTCAGGATTGAGGCCAATAGCAAATAAAAAAGTTACTTGGTTTTAATCTTCATTTAATACTTCATTGTATTATTGTAAAAATATTTAATTAATTCTGACTGACGGCCGTTGTTCAGACCCTGCTCAAGAACTTCACCAATAATTGTGGGTATTTGTGAATGTTAGTTTCATTTATGTTTTAAGCACACCCACGATAGAGGAGAAATGCTTAGTAGGGAGGAACGTTTAAAAATAATTAAGATCTATTTAGTTCTTCATAGAGGCCTTCATGGAGGCATCCAAACAAAAGGTTTAGACGCATAATGCCAATTTCGCAAAATGGCAACCTAGTCGCAAAAGGACAGGTTCTCAAAAGTCTTCACCATCATATCAGCCGCAGGACGTCCACTGTTGGACATAGGCCACCCCCATAGATTTCCAATAGGACCTGTTGGAAGCGCCTTGCAACTTGCACGATCCTGCGGATTCATTCGATCGTCTGTCCACCTTGGACGTCAAATTGTCCAAAAGTCTAATATTCTCTGAATTATCAATTCTCTAAAAGTCAAATTTTCAAAACGGCAATTAATTAAAAATGGAACATTTCTACAATTAAAACAACGATGACGTCAAAATTTGTTAATACGTACTAAAATGAGTTTAGCTTTTATAATAAGAAAGTTTTCGGGTATTTCTAAAAAACATAGTTTTCTAAATTATCCAATTTATTAGAAGATGAGTCACAATGACGCAAATACATAAATTGAAATACATCACTAATTAGGAACTTTCCACGACACGCAAAAACACAGTAGATACAAACGTGTTTATATTTATTATTTTTCGGAACGGAAGTTTAAAAAACAAAAAGTAAACGTGATTTGGATGAGACCAGTTTTAAGGTTGGCTGCTCGTGACGTCCAGCCCTGGTCACGTCACCGCAGACTACCTGTGACCTGCTGCGGTGACGGATGAGACGGTGACAGGCCACACCGGCGGAAAAACACGGGAACAGATGCAAATGTACAAACGTAACCTACGTCAAAATCAAATTTCGGACGTATAATACCGCCACGACTAAAGTAATGTGCCGCGGTGTGTGACGCGGTGCTAATGTTTATGTCGTTACGTCGATTTGCATTAAAAAAATGTAATACCATGTAATGTGGCGCGGACTGTTAGGAGCTAGCTGATGTAATATCATTAATTCTTAGTTTGGGCTCATTGTTAAAACGTCAGTCACTTAGGCCGAAAACACGGGTTTCGTGCTTAGAGATTAGACCCCCTGGGCCCCCGGGCTGCCTGTCGAGCGACCATCTGTCTGAGTCCGGCGACAAACAGTTTTACTGTGATCAAAAAATCAAAGCATTTATTTCAAGTTGGCCAGTTAAGGAAACTTTTGAATTGTCAAAAGACAAAAATAAAAACCGTTAAGGAATAGTTATGGTGCTACAGTCCCAGTCACAAGACATAATAAATGTGAAAGTGCTCATTCCAGGGGTGCTAAGACAGGAAACCTCCACGTGCGCCCGTGGACTGAAGTTCCCTCTCGGATACGTCCGGGGGGAAGACCAGTTTTTCGGGCCGGTGCACCCTGGGATGCGGGCAAAACTCTTCCTTAGGCACTGTGTGCCTGAGGGGTCTCTTTGCCCGTATGCGAATAGCCTGTCGGGTGGATGCTCCAACGCGTGTCCCTCTGAATAGCAGAGGGCACAGCGGCGGAGCGGGCTTGCGGACGGCGAGTAATGGGTAAGCTCGCCGTCCGACCAAGGACCAAGCCCAGGTCGTTGGCGCGTCGTGTTTCACGGGTCACCGACGGGGCCCCTTACGGGGCCAAATGCCTGCTGGGCTCGCGGATTTTTTCTTAATCCAGGTTACCGCGGCCCCGGAACGTAAAGGGCATCCGAAGAAACACGGGTGGATTTTAGTCAGTAAGAGTCTGACAGTCCCTCCCGCCCCGCCCAGGGCGGGAGGACTCATTTGATGATTTTGCCACCCTTAAAAAAAAAAAAAAGGTGCTCATTCCAAAGCAAGAAACACCATGGACACTCATTTTCAATCGCCAAAATTATTACAGAACCTTTTTTACACCATTTATTTCCAGAAGGAACATTAAGTGAGAATGATGTAGCAAGTTAGTCTCCATTGTAAATCTTAAAATATGGCAAATGATCAAAATGGAAAATTGTGTATCGTTGGAAGTACGACTATAATTATAATTATTCTTGTGATTTCTATTCTTCGATTTAACAAGTTGTTTCATGTCATGTGTTTTTTTTATATTTTTGTTGTTTTTCTTCACCTCTGTCACACACATCAACCTACCTCAAGTTGTCAAATCAACCTTATCAATATAATGGAAGGAATGTTCGATTGGTAAAATTTGACATATTTTAGTAGGTTGACCTGCTGGCGTCTATACATACATTATGTATTGTTGTTGTTGGTTCACTTGCCCGGGTTTGAACCCACCACCTCGTGCATGAGTGGCGAGTAATTAACCTCCGGGCCATCACAGCGAATAATAATGTTCACTGGCATTGTTAGTTTAGTTAATTTGTTATTAATTGAGAACTTTCTTCGAACCGCGACCACAATATACGATATACAATATGTAAATAACCGAACAACAAGTCATTTTGCCCTTTTTCAATTTGATATAGATTCACTCTTCACTCTAATCAATGTCAGAGGTGACAGACGCAAAGTCTACGACGGAGTGAGATTACCAGAAGAAGTCTGTTCACTATAACTTTGAAGAGAATCGGGTTGTATGCGTTCGGGAACACAGACGCAGGAAGTGAGTTCCACTCTTTTGCTGTACGCATTGTGAAGGATGTTTAGAAGAGCCAAGTGCAAATTGGTGGAATGGCAAGTATGTATGGATGGATGGGAATTATCAGTACGTCTAGATGTCCAATGGTAGATGGCTGGTGATGAGGTAGTAGAGATCATGGGCACACTCTCCGAAGTACAGTCTATAGAAGACCAACAAGCAGGCAACCTTACGGCGATGATTTAAAGTGATGGTGATTCATCCGCCAGTTTTAAGGCACCAATTATAAATGTCTTACGGTCTGTTCAGGAGCTTGCCGCTGTGAGCGGTCACTTAACGCAGGGCAGCGAGCGGTAAGATCAAATGCTTAGAAATGTTTGAAATACGCCACGAGGCACCGTCAGTGGCGAATTCGCGTACTTACAAAGTAAACGTCTTACTCGCGTCGCCCGCCGCTCCGCTCACCGTTTAGACCAAACTCGTGACCGGGCTTCACAAGCCGGAAAATTGCTTTGCATATTATTTCAATGTTGCTGGCAGCCATCCACTCGCATATGTCAAAAAAGTCGTCTGTGTTTCGTCCGCGGGTGCGGGAGCCACAAGGATCATTGTGCTGACAGCTGTATCATTGGATTTTAAAAAAATCAATAATCTTGGCCAGGAATCGAACCCGCTGATTTTGGGTTTTCCATATATCATTACTTCCCAAAGTTTGATAATTTTTAGCGACACTATCGAATACTGTAACAATACAGGGTGTGATTTTCTTTCCAAAATCATCTGGTTCGATTCCTGGCCAGGATCTATCTATATCTAATCTATCCCTATATCTCTATGACAAGCCTGTTGGTCTAGTGGTTAGTGACCCTGACTGCTATGCCGGAGGTCGTGGGTTCGATTCCCACCCAGGACAAATGTTTGTGTGATGAGCACGATCATTTGTTCTGTGTCTGGGTGTAATTTATCTATAATATGTATGTATTTAGTAATATATAAGTATGTTTATCAGTTGTCTGGTACCCATAACACAAGCTCTGCTTAGCTTGGGACTAGATGGCGTTGTGTGATAGTTGTGGAATATTTATTTATTTATTTGTTTATTTATTTATTTATTTATTTATCTATCCCGGTCCTAGGCAGTCCGCATCCATCTGCTGCCAGCCACGTTCTTCAAATCATCTCACCATCTCGCCGCAGGGCGTCCTACGCTCCGTTTGCCCACTCGCGGTCTCCACTCTAGCACATGTCTGCTCCACTCCCTTCTGTCCGTCTACAGACGTGGCCGGCCCACTTCCACATCAGCATGCTTTACGCAAAATGTTCTGTAGCGAATGACTTCGTTCGAATTCTATCCACCAGAGAAACCCCTAGCATTGCTCTTTCCATTGCAGTCTGAGCGACCTTGAATTTGTGGAGCAGGCATATGGTAAGTGTCCACGGTTCGCACTGAAGAAGTAGAAGATAATCAAATAAAACAATATAAAGTGACCCCTGGAGAAAGTGAGAGCACGAATGTATTGACGTAATGAGAGTAATGTTTGTTCGCTTTATGTAGATCAATGTCAAGTAGCACGAATATCGCTGACGTCAGGATCAGAATAGAATTATTTGTAAAAGATAGGTATTACCTACATAATGGTGTCGGGTAAACAATATTTGGCCGCTATGTTTTAATGCCGTGTAAATTTTTGACATTCAAATTAAAATTCAAACAAAACGATAAAACAAAGAAACTAAATAAATTAAATAATACTAATGTGTCGCATCCATCATCGTAAACAGGTCGGTGTATTCTAACTTCCTTAGCGTAATCTATTCTAATAGAAACATATTGAAATACTAGCTGTTGCCTACGATTCCACTTGCTACAACTCGAAAATTATCGCACTGAAACAAAAAACGGGGTAAAAACTATTATTATACTACTAAATTATAAATACTATTATAAACTATCGGCATACCTAATTTCATCCAAATCCATTCAGTAGCTTTTGCTTGAAAGAGCAACAAACATCCACAAACAAACTTTCACATTTATAATATTAGTAGGAAGTAAGTAGGAGAGGATTATTGGCATTAACGCTTTTTTATCATCAAATGAGTCCTCCCGCCCAGGGAGGGATGAGATGGACTACCGGATTCGTACTGACTAAAACACATGGTGTTCCTTCAATAGCCCTTTATGTTCTAGGGTCACGGTTAACTGATAAGACAGTCTGTGGAAAGAAAAAATTGAACCACGAGCGGGATTTGAACTCCGGATAGCGGAGGGACAAAATATTTTTATATTATAAAGCTGAAGAGATTATTTCTATTTCTTAGGTTTATTGCGATAATCTTAGGACCTTCCAGTAGTTCCTTCGAATTAAAATGTCATTTTTGTTTTGGACAGTCTGTTTATCGAGGAAGGCTGTATATTATAGTGTTCCCACTGTTGGGACACAGACCTCCTCTCTGTGAGAGGTAGTGGGCTGTGATCCACCACGCGGGCCCAGTGCGGGTTGGTAGATGTCACATGTCTTCCAGAGTGTTGAAGTGTGAATGCAGCTTATATAAATAAATAAAATAAAAACAAAAAAGCTTTATATTCCGAAGCAGATTATAAAAAGAAAAAGTGTTAGTAACATAAAGAAGTTTCTGTGTCAGTATTTTTATAATTTATATTAGTTAGGTTCTTAAAATTAAGTTGTTTGCTTAATTATATTTTAATTTATTTATCTGCAGGGGCCCTATATACTATAGTTTACTTTAATTATTGTCATTTGCCGTAGATATTACGGATGTTCCTTTTTTTCTTTTTTGCCAAATACATGCTGTCATTTTTTTTTTTAACTTTGCTACCACGCTCCGTCTATTCCTTTATATTTTCCCTAGGTTATTCTGGAAATCAATATCCTAATACCAGTATTCATTAGAGAGCGATCAAAAGAGCCTGCCTACCTTCCGCCATTTTGTTTTAAATTCAAAATGTCAGCTACACCTACAATCCTGTATCATACAAAAGTTGTTAACAGTTTAAACTTTTTTTTTTGTACTAATCGAATCCGGGTTATTAAAGGTGTCTTGTTGCTAACATTATCATTTTATTCGTATTAAATATTCAAATAAAATAAATAACTAGCTGTTGCCCTTCACCCGCGCTGCCAGCTCCTACTGGTAGCGTGATGTTTTATGAAACATTTTTTTTCAATTCGAACGTCGTTCCGGAGAAGTTCAGGAACTACAGATTAGAACTGATAAATAGAGTTTGATAATTTGTTTCTCAGCCTGAGATTAGGACGTTCAACCAAACAAACAAACTCTACAGCTTCATAATATTAATATACTAGCGAGTCACCCCGGCTTTGTTCGAGACCAATTTATATACTGAGACGTTCATCGATAACAACTTTTCCCAAAGGTGATAATGGCATGGAAATTGGTGCAGTCGCTTTTGAGTTTATCGCGTACAGGTACTCATGCCAGCCTAGTACTTTTGTAGAACTAATCCTTTTGTGGAATTCATTTAAATTATCAGTGTTTCTTTCTCTACTATGTTATGCAAATTATATCATTATTTATATTCATAAAAACTTTCTTCTTGAATCACTCTATCAAAAAACTTTCATCAAAATCTGTTGCGTAGTTTTAAAGATCTATGCAAACATATCGACAGACAAACAGAAGTGACTTTATGCTATGTACTGAAGCACACCTCAACCAACTCTCGGGCCAGGAGAGATGAAGAAAAACTTCAATGGGAAAGACATCAACGCGAGTACGACACATTCATGTACGAACGTGGACGAAACGAGACGAATCTTGAGTGTACACACTACACACATTAAAAAAGTTTGTGATCACTAGCATAAGCCATCTATCTATTCCCATTTATTGGCTTATTTATTTACTGGCTTTGTCACCACTGGTGACTAATGGGAAAAAAATATCCCGATTGTCACCACTGGCGCAAACTGGAAGAAATATTCCCATTTGTTGTCACCGTTACTCGTACAGTGCTATGATGAAACTCTACTTACAAATGACACTAGTGTTTCAAGTTATATGAAATGGTTTTGTTCATTACTAACTAACAAAAGTACTAGGCAAGCATAAGTTCGTAAGTCTTCTAATAAAAAAAAAGTCTAACTAGAAAGGTTACCTGAAGTTGTCTTGTTCATTGACTAACTAACAAAAGTACTAGGCTAGCATAAGTCTTAAGTGAAAAAAAGTATGTATGATTATTAGTAAAGAATATCCTGGCTTCCAAACTCACTGATTTTGATGTGCCGTGCTTCTCTCAGGCTTTGGACGCTTGGGAAATCGCTTCCCTGAATACCGATCAACCCGGCAACCCATCTTCCCAGCGTCAGTGGGATGAACCGCTCTGCAGTGTAGTTCAGAATAACCTACTTAACACATCTGCTACTACTGCTGAGCGTGCGCGCCTGCTGGCTGTGGGTAGGTGGGAGTCGGGTCTTTGGCTTCACGCACTGCCGTCGTCGAGCATCGGTACCTTACTCTATGACACTACCTTTCGTTTCTCTCCAGTTAGGAGCCCCACTCTGCTCTGCTCATCGCTGTCACTGTGGTGAAGTTGTCAACAGCCTCGGACACCATGGCCTGGCTCGCGATGATGACAAAAGACCCAACGGCCAGTCTCTTGGGCACATTACCAGCTGACAGCGTTGAGGATGAAATTTTCGATGCTCTTTTATAGTTTAGTTTTATTTAATTTAGTGTTTTTTTATATTTATATATTTTAGCTTCTTAAAATTAAAGTAACAAATTAAAAATAATTAAATTAAATTATTCGCCAAAAAATTACTTAGTTCATCAATAAATTAAAACTTCGAGTGACGGCAGCAAAATGAAAAAACTGCATTTTTGGGTTTTTTATATTATGTTAATCAGAAATAAAAATAAAAGGTTATTACTTACGTTTTATTAGCTTTAGAAACTTTATAATGTTAAAGATCAAAAGAGATACAAATACAAAGAGGCAACGCCGCCGCCGCCAGTCTCTTGGGCACATTACCAGCTGACAGCGATGAGGATGAACATTACGATGCTCTATAATAGTTTAATTTCGTTTTATTTTAATTTGGTGTTTTTATATTTCTATACTTTAATTAATATTTATGTATTTATGTTACTTTAAGCATTTCAAATATGAAGAATACAATTAAATGATTTCTAAATTTTTTATGATATATTTGTGACTTTTTTTTCTTAAAATTAATTAAGTTCTTAAGGCGTTGTCGCGTTTCTAAAGAGGGGTATTTAAGATAACCACGCTTTACAATGGTCTCCTAAAACTAGCGATTTTGTAGATAGTTGTTTGTTCTCTGACAAACAAAAAAATATTTAGAAAAAAAACTTGTGAGATACTTATATATGTTTAGTGTGTATGCGTTATTTGAGTGAGAAATAAAAATGTTAATAAAAAAAGGAAATTTTGTGTGGGGTGAAGTTTCAAAGAAAAAAAGTTCGGTCTCTGTAGTCTATCTACTCTTGGCACAAGGCGTGCCATTGTGTCATGTGTTCACCCAAAATAGATGAATTCTGTGTACTTACAAGAATGTCTTAAGAACTGCTAACTCATGATGCGTCTTACATATCACTTATTATCAGCTGTCAAATGGACGCTAATTTTCACAAGCATTTGTTTATGAATAGTACTCGTAATGTTGTAGTCAAATAATGACACATAATACATTTTGGTCTACTGAAAACTCTAGAATATGAGAAGTAAGCGGGTTCGATGCCCGCACGGAGCAAGATTGTGTATGACCTATAATTAGCTTCCGGGTCTGTTTGTTTGTGTGTGTGAGTTTCTATGTTTATAAACGTACACATGATATAGGAGAAATCCTTAAGTGGGTCATAAAAAAATTGATAGAGTCTGTATAGATTGTATATTTTTTCAGGTGGAATTTCAATGATGACTCTGCTCTGGAGTGATGGTGTGGTGCTGCTCCAAAAACGACGAGGTACTTAATATCGTGCCCTGCAAGTTGATGGACGTTTCTGAGACCTATTATCTCGAGGCCCAATTCGGGGCCCATTCAATATAGATTGTTATCGAAATCATTAAGAAGCTAAATAAACAACATCTTCCTGCCCTTATCCCATAGGAGATCGTTTATCCCGGAATTTCTCGTGGAAAAACCACGATACAGGAGAAAATCCTAGAGTTGGGCAACATTTATTAACAATGTATCTCCCATAACTTACACACCGACACTTGCGAATGGGTGTACAATCAATCCCATCTCATTTCTTTTAATTTTAATATTTGAACATTCAGAAATGTCTCTTCGATGGCCTGATTGTAGTAAATGATTTGACTCTAACTTTGACATTTTTCCTTTGTGCAGTTTTTGCGACCAAACATTGCCTAAAACAGTCCAGACGCGTGAGCTTTTTTTAAGTCCACACTCGGACACGTGAATTTTAATCACACATTTAAAATTCAAATGTTGTAGATGCATAGATTAAGAATTTAACAAGCCTGGTGCTAACTAGGCTTGTTAAATTATATATGCAAAATATTTTACACAAAAAATTACATTTTCGTGGTGTTTTACATTAAATAAATACAGCCGCACAGGCCGATCTTCCGGGTTAAGCCGCGCTTGCCGAGGTTGGTCTGTGGATGGGTGACCATCTGTCATAGCGAGTTTCCTCCGTGACTTGAAAAGCTTGTAAAGCCGTTGGTCCCGGCTGTCATTTGTAGATCTTTGACAGTCGTAAGTGTTAGTCAGAAGCTCTAAAGTCTGGCAACCAGTCTTACCATGGGGTATCGTATTACCCAGTTACTGGGTTGTGGAGGTCCGACAGACAGTCGCTCCAAGTAAAATACTGATATCCAGCTACATCTGGTTTGACTGGAAACCGACTACAATATAGTTGGTAAAAGGCAGGCAGATGATGATGATAGCAGATGGTGTTTTACATTAAATTATCTGTGAAAATGCTAAATGTGAGAAGAAGAAGAAGAAGAAGAAGAAGTTACCAAATGGTTGAGCAATCGACTGCTGCGCAGCGTGTCGCAGTTTCGATTCCCACACGGAACATATATGATTGTATGGCCTGTAAGTAGTTGTTCCGGGTCTGGGTGTTTTTTGTATGTGAGTCATATAAAAAAAAATTGATACAAGTGGGAAAAGTTTGTTATTGCATTCTAGCCGGAATTCCCAGCTGAGCCGCAGGCGAGGGTGTTATGGAGCCGAGAATTATAATGACAAATGCCAAAGTGTATAAAAATATGTTTATCAATAAGGTTTCGAAGAAATAAAATAATATATTGAAAAATAATTAAAAAACATTTATTTTCATGCACTTTGGCTTTCGCCAGAAATTTCAGTTCCTTCTGCGTGAGCTCGCTCCATCTATGATCTCGCCTTCTCTTCTGAGCAAGATTGAAAAAACTTGTAAACTCATAGCAAAAAAAAAACATCGAAGCGCCTAATCGAGTGTACGAACGTGAACCGGTTCACTCAAATTATTATCAAGCACGAGAGATGCCGTCCATCATTACGAGTACGACATTCCTTTGGGTTTTTCTATTTATCTATTGAAATTTTTAATAAATTATATCTTGTGTTATTTACGAGGGTTTTCGAAGATAAAAGCTAATGTTATTCAGTTACTCTGATATATATAAACGAGTTGCGTGCGTCATTCTGTGGTTTATATACCTAATTATTATTCACAATAAAAAAACAAGGAAGACTGTGCTGGACGTATTTATTGTACCTATTTAACACATAGCGGTCGGAACAGTTTCCAAATTCGATAATTTCCTATTCTTCGTTTTTTATTCCTTTATTGGTCTAATTAACAGACATAAAAAAAGAAGGTTCTCAGTTCGAACTGTATGTACTTATGTATGTTTGTCCGCGATTTGCTAAACAGATTTTCATGCAGTTTTCTGAAAAGTGTTCGTTACATACTGGAGAAGGTTTTAGTATGGGTACAATTGTAATGTATAGATATACTGGTTACGCTGCCCGCATGGATCCGTTTTTAACCGACTTCAAAAAAAGGAGGTTTTCGACCAGTATGTATGTAATATTTCCAGAACTGCCCAGTTTTCGTATATGTTAGTCTGTATCAGCGTCTGAAAAAATGTGCCAAATCTCAAAAGTGTTATGTATGTATGTTTTTATGTTTGTGTACGCACATCTCCGGAAATACAAGTCCGATTTAAGTAGGTTTTTTTGTTGTACTAGGCATTGTTCAACTTAGGAAATACTGCAAGTTTCATCAAAATCGGTTCAGTAGTTTTTGAGATAGTGATATAACGATAACGGATATCTCGTTTGCTTACTATGAGTATAGATTTTCAAAGACGCCGATTATACGAAGAGTTTTGTTGAATATCTGAACTAAAAAGGGTAAAAAAGACTTCAAAAACAAAAAGCGTTAAATAACTTTTCTTTACGAAGTCAATGGCTTGCCATCGACTGACGATAGATAAATTATTACTTATTTACATGTCAGTATAATTTGACACCACCAATCAATTAACATATTTTTTATAAGCTGTCAAAACGTGATTCTCTCATAGATTTTGTATGGTAATAGCAAATTATGACATTACTAATTAGTTAATTAATGATTCCAGATCCACAAAAAATCGAATTACGCAGTTTTTTCTAAGTCAATCGGGTTTTCGAGCCTAAATAAATTATAGTATATTATTTAGGTTGAATTATTGGTCAATAGTGTCAAATACCAAATTTTATCAGCCGTAAGACGAGACAGCTTTTCGCGCCAACACCTATCATTTAAAAAAATGTGACCTAATATGACAAAACTTTATGTTTTCCCCCTATTTTGCTCGCCATGCCGTTCACAACATATTTGTCCGACCACAATGTTCAAGGTTCCAGTCAACTTGGCATTTCCTGAAGTTTCTAAAGTCCTCGAAAGCTGAGGATATAAAAGTGTGTGACGTCATACACTTGTTACATATTCTACTTTCAAGGAGGCGCGGGATCTCTCAAGGTTCACGTGCAAAAAGAATGGCTTTTTAGTTTTACAAACAACAAAACCGTCATTCAAGACATTTTAACTGACTTCAAAAAAGTAGGACATTCTCAATTTACCTCATAACTTACGACTGGGTGAACCAATTTTGATGATTCTGTTTTTGTTTGATGAAGTATATCTGTCATTTGGTCCCTTAAAAAAATATTTCAGTTTGGATCAGTAGTTTTTTTTATGAGCATTTTTCGCTTATTGTGTACTGGGAGGATTTTTATACGTATTTGACAAGAATTTGGATTAAATATTTAAATAAAAAGGATTTAATAAAAAACTTAATAAAAAAAACCGACTTCCAAAGGATAAGTTATTTATTACTTTTTTAGTGGAATTTTACTCAAATGTTCCTTTGAAAATTTCCATCTCAACGCGGACAGCTAGTAATGTGCCCACGAGATTGGCGACTTTTCTCTTTGTACTTCAACCCTACGGCACGTTCATGTCTTTGGTCTAAGTGTGAGTGATCACATCAAATCGTTTATTTCAATTAGGTCATCAAAGAGGCACTTTTGAACGTGGTCAGTGTTGCGCCGGGTGGCGCGAACAACACATTAATCACTTTGTAAGTACGCAAATTCGCTACTGGCAGCGCCTCGGGGCGTGTTTCAAACACAATTGATGTTACCGCTCGCCGCCGCCCCGCACTAAGTCATCGCTCACAGCGGCAGTCGTGATGAGGTCGTTACCCTCTGGCGCGAGCCTGCGCGGACCACAGCCCCAGCACATTGTCAGCTGACATCGTTTAGAATAGCTTGACGGACAAATTTCGATGCGATATTATTAGTTTACTTTTAAAACGACTTTGAAAAAGGAGGAGGTTCTCAATCCATCAAACCTTTTTTTGTATGTTTTTTTTTATGAAAAAAGAAACATACATAACAAGCGGTTGATGTATAAACCCACATTTTATGTGTCATAGGTACTTTTTGTGGCCCTTGAATCAAAACACAATCTCTTATAATTAGGTATTGAGCTACCTAGATATAACTAAGTGTCTCGTTGGTCTCGTGGTCGCAAGCGCAACTACTGTGCGTGGGGTCCTGGGTTCGATTCGCGGGTCGGGCAAAAAGTACTATGGTACTGGCGGTGTAATACCCTCGTGTCACGGTGCGCACGTCAAGCCGTTGGTCCTGCGCCTGATCTCTCTCTGGTCGTGTTGGTTTGCCGTCCCTGAGGACTATCAGAGTAAAAGGAACAGAGAGTGCACCTGTGACTGCACACACACGCGCTGCACTATAATGTGCCCCGCGCAGTTAGCTAATCTCTTTTGAGATTGGCCACCGCGGCCGAAATCGGTCAGGAGGACTATTGTTATATATATATAGCTATACTCACTCAAAACTCGGGATTCCCGCGCAATAAAAAAACCGCTAAGTTGTTTATCTCGTGGGCCAGGGCCGTATGTTACTGTTTTTGGACCTGGGCACTTTAGAACTATGAGGTCTTTCTAAAATATAAAAGTGGACCAAATACATCACCTCGGATACATTAGGTTAGCTTTTTAAACAAATTCAATAAAGGGAAAGTTCTTAAAGTTTCGTTCTCTATTTTTAAAGTGTTCCTCGATTCCTAAAAACAACTGGATCGAATTTGAAAATTGTTTGAAAAAGTATATTTTTCGTCTGTGGATATCTGGTTAGGATCTGATCTGAAAAATCAAGGGAGCTCTTCAACTTTACTTATGTAAGTAATTTTACTTATTTAAGTAATTTTCGATTGCATTAAAAAATTGTTTTCAGAATCGCTCAACATCAATGAAATAAAAAAGTCACCGACTTGTGAAAGAAAAGTTGTTTTACACTTTTTTGTTTTAACAGTCGTTTTTTGAGGGTGAAGTTTAATTTGAGACGTATGCAACTTGAAGCCCAGGTATTGAGCGCCCTTGGGATTGCGGGCCGTTGGGCACCAGAGGGCCCAATGAGAAAGGCGGCCCTGTAGCTAGTTATATTTAACATAAAGCCTGCTACAGAGGCACCCTATAAGTGAGGTTGTTCTGAACCAGTTTGTGTACGTCATTCGACGGTGGTGAGGTGAACGGACTTTGTCGTGACGTCTGTACGTCTGTACTTATGGTGTCGCTGTCTGCTGGGTGATCAGAGTGAGGATCATCTGGAAAGTATTCCCTTTCTAACAAAGAAAGATTTTAAAGTAAATAGTTCAAACGCCTTCCAGATATCTGTGTAAAATGTGAAACATGCATTTAAAAAAAACTGGCTAAGTGTTAATCTGACTTGCACACGAATGGTTCCGCACCGTTGTCTATAAAAACGACATTAAAATTAAATCATAAATGTGGTATGGGAGCCCCTAAAACATTAATTTTATCCAGTTTTTTAGTATTTGTTGTTCATGAGATACAGCCTGGAGATAGACCGCACACAATGGAGTTTTAGTAGTAGGGTTCCGTTTTACTTTGGGTACGGAACCCTAAAAACAAAAGAAGATTACGACGTCTGGCGAAACTTCACCTTTTTTCGAAATCGGTTAAAAAAATGAGTTGGCAGATTAAATTTTAGCATGATCATCGTACCTACCTTACATTAATAATATTAAAGTGCTCGCGTCATGTTGATTATGTTATAAGATCACAAACACGAGATGAAAGACTGCGCAAATGCGTATGAGTCATTATAAATAAGGACTTTAAACTATTATATGGATACTTAAGATTTTTTCTATGTAGCGCGTTTTTTGTCTATAGTTCTGTCAGTAATAGAAAACATAATGTCCATAAATAATTTCTTGTTTTTTTTGGAAAAAAATTTGCCTTTGCGTTTCAGGGCCACTAAGACAGTCCTGTGACCCTGCCAGGCATCTGAGGTCCTAGTATGACTTTGATGTTTTTGTGACTTAAAAGAATATTTTCTGTTAACTTTTTAGACCTTTTTTTTATCGTGGTAATATCATCAAATGAGTCCTCCCGCAGAGCGGGAGGGACTGTCAGTCTCGTACTGACTAAAATCTACGGTGTCCTTCAATATCCCTTTACGTTCCGGGGTCACGGTAATTCGTAAGTCAGGCTTTGGCCCTCTACAGGAGGGCCCCGTCATTTTGCTGACACTCTTTAAGGCGCGCGTGGGACACAACGCGCCGTCAAAAAAAAACATTGATTATGAATGAACATCCTAACAGTTCAATTGTTTTTCTATAAAATTTAAAAAAATCATGTCAGCGCTAGAGATCACAAACTTACTGATGTGTGTAGGTACTCGTATCTATTACTAAATCTAGTGAAATCATAGTCATATTCCTAACAGAACATCAGAACGGCGACTAGGTTTTATAAATAAATATTAACTAGCTAAGTACTAGATTTGAAGCACTTAACGTTGAAAAAAAACGCAACTATGTAATAAAACGCTGTGTTTTTTTGTTGTGATGCAGACGCATAGGTATTTTACAAGATAATGTGTCTAAAAATATTTTCATTAAGATTCCGTAGAGCAGGCTTTTAAAACGATAATGCCTAGTCAGACTATTATTAGAATATTTTTACATGTTAAAGACAATTTAAATAATCCGGTATTCTATAATTCTAGTCTGCGCCACAAAACAAGTAAATTTTGTACTGTAATTTGATGTAATGACGTAGACACTAGCGCCGCGTCAAATGATCTTGATTCTTAGCTCGAACTATAAAATGTTTAAAGTTTAAAACGTATGAAATTTATTTATAATACACTCGAGGTGATGAGGTATCCTATACCAAATGCGCGATATTATAATACAGGGTGTAAGAGACATCGCCGCTCAAACGGTTACCATGGGTCCAGGACAGGATTCTGGACACCCCTGTGTTGGAATTTTTCGTCGCTACCATTCCATTTTTTTTTTTTAATATTTGTTTTTTTTTTTAATAGTGTGCCGCGCATTCTGTACTACAGGTACTGCGGTACCGGACACTGTACTGGTTCAATATGGCGTCAAACTTTTAGTATTCTAAGTTGAAAGACATAGTAAAATGCACAATTTCATTCCGTCATCTGACTTCAAGGCGTCCGGCAATGCGCCATCTAATATATCCCATCCTTGCGTACAAACGGTTTGACCAATTCTTTTATTATGTGCACAGCTGTGAAGTATTCCTTGAGCACTATCTCATCTGATGGTTCGCGATAGTCTGGTCAACGTTGAAGCACGCTTGCCTACCTCTATTCCCTCTTGACTTAAAGATACCAAGGTTGTAGCGATCAGGAAACATAGACTCCGGCAAAAGAATTCCACTCTTTAGTGGTTTTTCAAAATAGATAGGTTTTGTCCTTGTATCGCCAGTCGACGTCCGACACTCAAAACAAAGACAAAGAAATCGATACGGAATCTGTTATTACGTTAATTAAAGATTTTTTTACGGCCGACTTTTGAAAATCAAGTTTTACTCGTTATACACCCTCATAATCATTTCCTAAAACAACAAAAAACTAGAATTCTGAAACAAGACAATTAACTGATTTAATTACTTGGAAATGTAAATTAAAATACAGGAAATCAGTTCACTAAAATAAACTGGTCAAGTGGGTTTCAGATCACGCACAATGAAGGGTTTCGTAGTTTAAAAATGTTTAGTCCCGTGGAATAAAAACTATCCTTTATGTTAATCCAGGTTATAAACTATCTAATCTGACGGGGGCCTTAGAAGGCCAAAGCCTGCCGGGTTCGCGGGACTGTTTCATCAGGTAGTCGTGACCCTGGAACGTAAAGGGCTATAGAAGGATCACTGTGGATTTTAGTCAGTACGAGTCTGACAGTCCCTCCCGTCCCCCTACGGGCTGTATGTTTTAATTACACCATAAGCGTTAAAATATGAAGCGAACCAGCAGGGCATAAATAGCTGTGCCTTTTGGTTGCTTTGACTATTTAATAATTATTAATATCAGCTTGATAACTCCACGGCGGGTCCCTAAGGAAAATTGTCTTGATAGACGGACAACAAAGTGATCCTATAAGGGTTCCGTTTTTCTTTTGAGGTACGGAACCCTAAAAACAATACTTTGTTCAGACTGACCTCATACTAGAGTCACGACGATTTTAAAATGGATTTGTCTCACATAGACAGTTTAACCCTTTAAGCGCTTGGCTAAATATCAATTGCCGTGCCCCTAGCGCCCGGCTACGATTCGTGCTTTCCTCTTCTCCTCTCTTTCTGCACCTTTTAAGCTCCGATTTGTAAAATATCATGGTGTACAATAAAAAGTATTCTATCTGTCTATCTACATAAATAGAGAGATATAGAATAGATGCAATAAAATCGAACAAAACAACGAAAATCGTGAATATTCTCTGTCGGATAAATACGACACAGGCGATAGGGGCACGGAAAAGTTTGTCGGATATATACGACTCTGGCGGTTAAAGGGTTAAGTTGTGTCTACATCAGAAGAGTCTACAGAAGACAAAATTATTTTGCCTACGGCGCATCACACTACCTGTGACACTACTTTGCTTGTGTTTTTCTCTCGCAGAATCAAAATGAACTACACCAAGGAGGTCGACGCTATACAGTTTTGTCGTTGGTGTGGGCGCATTATGAAAGCATTTTATAGGAAAATCGACGGTCGTTAGTCAGAGTAGTCGGTTTGCAGTTCCTGTGGCATTAGACAACTTTATCTATGAAACGTTTCGTTTGACTTCCCCATAGTCTTAAATCTGCCATAACTTTAGTCTGCATTAAGCCTTAGTGATTACCGCTTTAATAACAATATCATTTACATTTTAGCTAAAAATATACTCAATTTACATTTATTTAACCTATGAATAAATAACACAAACTAGATACACTAAAAATAAATACATTTAATGACAATGAAGTACTTACTTACGGCCAGTTTACCTAAGTAACCTAACCTAACCTAACCTAAAAAAAAAATCGGTTGTTTTTTTTTAGGTTAGAAACAATTGAATTGAATCCCACCCCGGGTTAAGTTTTGTAGCAACGAATTATCGTTTTTTTTTGGCGTCGAGATGCCCTATTCCATTCGTTAAAATGTGTTGTGATGTACCTATTTATAATATTTTTAGTTCAATCCAGAATCAACAGTGGCAACCATCAGACAATGAAGCTCGACGTGTTCCGGAGAATGAATTTACCTGTCTTGGATCCTGCAACGGCATTAAACAGAAACGCGAAAAAGGGGGAGTAGGAAATAAACGTAGTTTCCACTCTCCTCCATATCAAGCAGGAGACAGAACTAAACAAAGCCAAATAATGGCACAAAAGGACATTTACAAATGGGACAAGCCCAATATCATCTTCCTGCCCGTATCCCATTTTACTTGTGGTCGGCGTAACACGTTTTTTTCTTCCTTCCTTTCCATTCCTTACAATCCATGCATCATTTCTTTGGCCCTCCTCTTCCTCGCCATCCATCAACATTCATACTCATCACTCGTTTAGTCACGTGACTGTCAGTGGGACAAGCCCAGTAGCCTAGCAAGAAAAATCTCTCAATCTAACCAAGACGCTAAGATGAGAGCCAGATGTCACGAGCTCACCCAGAAGGTACTCCTGCGCATCGAATGAACACAGTACAAACTGTTTCTCGCCGGACTCCGACGTAATAGAGGTCTGACAAGCAGGCGGCCCTGGTGAGGTCTACCACCGTCAGTGAGATCGCTCAGTCGTCACCGCAGGTTACAGGTAGCCTGAGGTGCTGTCACTCGGAGAAGACTGCAACGAGGTGGATCTCGCTCACACAGAAAAGTTTCCTTCCTTGCGACATATCCAATCTACATTCATAGCTGTGCGTAAAACGAACATATTTATAAAACGCTTTGTACGTAATGTCTAATCAATTATGCACTAATAAATGAATAATCTTTGAGTTCACCACGCAATCTACGCATTACCATATTTATTTTTAATTTTAATATCGAGTCAGCCACTCGACCTGGCGCCGATAGTCATTCAGTACTTGGTCTAAGCGGTGCACGGAGCGGCAGCGGCCGCTTGCTGAACTCCTCACTCCCGCAATGCAGCTGCCCGAACCGCTGTTTCGTGCCGTCACACTCATTCGCTTGTACTTTTGTTCTTGATGCACCTAGTACCACTGTAAATTCGCTTAGAGAAATACGCTTGCGTTATAGCTATGAGCCGCGTCTCGTGGCGTGTTCCAAACAATAGTCAACATTTCATTACCGCTCCCGCCCCGCGCTAAGTGACCGCTTACAGTGACAAGGTCATGAACAGGCCGAAGGGTTCACGTCGGTTCAACTCGGTAACACCAGTTCTGTAATAAACCTATGAACAGGATTGTCTGTGCTTTAGTTTTTCAACTGTTGCCATTTTATTTTAAACGCCACTGCTAAGAAACCAGTCCTAGAGGATACGATCTGATGGGAATTCATGACATATTAGGCTGTGAATGCACCGGGCGATTCATTGTTGGGCAAAACACAAAATAAGAAACAATGGAAACAAATTTATTTGAGTATAGACACACAACAACAATATTAGAAGAATATGAACGTAAAATTAATAATTAGAAAATTGCGATGAGCTTGTCTGCAACGGTAAGGTTGGTGCTATTTATTTTATGGGTTCGGGTCCACTCGCAATCACCGCTCCCTGGCAGGCCTTGACCCCACCACATCGCCGGATCCCTCTCCTCGATGCAGCCGTTCACCAACGGCCACACCTCTCTTCGAGTGGCGACGCAGGACACGTCGACGGAATTTCGGGCCCGTGTCAGTTCGGTCGTCTGACTGCCCCAACTCAGCCGCCCGCAGGCTACCTCTCATGGAGGACGCAGATCGATTTGCGCCCGTCAGCGCCCGGTGCGTCTGCTACGGGAGCTGAGATGAATAGAGTGACGCTCTGTCCCCCTTGGCTTGTATGGTTGCCTCGTGTGCACACAACCTTAGCTAACACCCTGCAAGTATCTTGGCCGCCATCTTGTTTCATTTTATTTATAAGTTGCGGTTCAATGACCAACCAATGATTGATTTCATTTTTAATGATGGTTTTTTTGACAAGTACCGTAATATGTATTTGAGGATTAGAAAGAGGCTGTTTCTATAGTTATAATTTAATATTTGATATGGTAAAATAACATGTAAAATACTGATATTCAGCTGCATCCTGTTTGCCTGGAAGGCGGCCCTAATATAGTTAAGAAAAGGCGGACGTTGATGAAAAAGAACATCTATTAAATTAGTTTGAAGACTGGCTCCTTTTTTTTTGCGGCCATCGATATAAGGTAGTGATAGACTCAAGTTGAACATTGATTTACAACAGTACATCGAGCATTCGTCCTTTTTGACGAACTGAACAACGAACAGAGCCAATCATAGATCCAAACAGCGCTACGAACATTTTCATGATCTTTCTAGCGAACGCTCTAGACGATAGTCGCCAAAATATTTTTATTTTAAATGAAGAAAAAACATTAATTTATCTTCAAAATATTGCATTAATACAGTAGTGTTATGACGTAATTTTTGAGTTGAAAGAACAGTAATACTTGAAGATCAAGGTTTGTTTTTTTATTTATTGATATTATGTAACGGGACTAAACGAGTTTAATAATTTAATGTCAAGTGAAGAGTATGTAGGTCGCGGTATTGAATGTAAGCAGTCCATGAATAATTTATTTCAACCCCGTTGCTTTCAAAACGGTGAACGTACGAAATACAGTAAGTCCATACCTGCATGACGAGTGCTATAAAAAATAAGGGTATAGAGTTTAAAATCTTTGTGTTCCAGGGCCCCTGTGCCCTTTTAGGGTAGTTCTATGACTCCAGCAGGCATTTGGCTCTATATTATGGGCCCTGACACATAGCTGAAAGCTCCTTGAAGAGATCTTGGAATACCACGCGTCGACTACTCGGGCCTGGTCCTTGATCGGACGGTGAGCTACCCGTTACTTGTTATTCGTAAACCCGCATTGTAGAGGTCGGCAAAAGCAAATAGCGGCCTTATGCTCTAACCCTTTTTTTCTCGTGGTATAATCATCAAATGAGTCCTCCTACCCAGAGGCAACTTAATAGGCAACGCCACCAGTCTCTTGGGCACATTACCAGCTGACAGCGTTGAGGATTTTACGATACTTTGTAATATTTTAGTATTTTATATTTCCATATTTCATTTAGTTTTATCTTTGATCGCTGTTCCCCGTGGCTTGGCCGCCGCTCCTCCGCTCCTCTTGGTGGTAGCGTTATGTTATATTGCCTGTAGCCTCCACAAATGGGCTATCATCTAACACAAAAATAGTTTACAATTCGAATCAGAAGTTTCTGAGATTAGTGCTGAATAAAACCAATGTTTGGGTCCTTTTGTGAACGATGATGACAATTTAAGCAATAAATTATAATCTTATACACTATTCGTGGTAACGAAACCATAGCGTGTTTCAGAAAATATAACAACGCCATCTAGTTACATATGAGGTACTAAAATAGATAAATATATCGACGCTAGAAAGCGATTTTGTCGTATCTCGAAAAATGGGAATTTCTTTTTATTTCATTTTTGTATTCAGAAAAAAAATACTTCGTCTGACGGTCTTATCAATGTTTTCCTAAGACGTTTTTTTATTATGATACGACGTTGACTTTTTCTTAGCGTATTTTTTACATAGTTTTTTGGCACTGGTGTAAAGTTCAACTTTTCGAGATAGTACAAGATTGCTTTCTTGCGTCGATATCAAAATGGGTTAACGTAAGATTGCACAAGCGCGTACAACCAAACAATCTCTTCAGCTTTATAATATTAGTATAGATAAACTGACGGACTTATTATATTTTTTGTCAGTACAAAAAAAATAAGTTATTAAAAAACAGATTCAATAAAACGTTGGAAAGGTGAATGGCCAAGTTAGGTGTGTGAGGTCAATCAACGTACTGGGGTCACATCGACATCACCTGTGATGCTGACATTGAAGATAATTAACTATTTGTTCTGTACTAAGGTCTATATTTAACTAGCAGCGTTTATTTATAGAATTTTGGGTTTATTTTTATCTGTGAAGGATTGTAACTTGTTGTATTTATAACTAAGGCCTTTTTTAGGGTTCTCTAGCCAAGTGGCAAAAACGGAACTCTTATAGATTCCTCATGTCTGTCTGTTTTTTTTCGTGGTAAAATAATCAAAGGAGTCCTCCCGCCCAGGACGGGAGGGACTGTCAGTCTTGTACTGACTAAAATCCACTGATGTGGTAACCACTGGTGATCCTTCAATAGCCCTTTAAGTTCCAGTGTCACGGTTACCTGTTGAGGCAGTCCCGCGACCCTGGCAGGCTTTGGCCCTCTAAGGGTTGCCCCGTCAGTTTGCTGACAGCTCTTTGGAGCGCACGTGGAACACGACGCGCCGATAACTGAGGCCTTATCATGAGTTTTCGCGTTTTTGTGACGTAAATGGCTTTGTCGTTAATTTGATGGAAAACATTAGTTCCTCGTTCGTACACTTTTTTTTTTATCGTGGTAAAATCATCAAATGAGTCCTCCCACCCAGGGCAGAGCGGGAGGGACTGTCAGACTTGTACTGACTAAAATCCACGGTGTCCTTCACTAGCCCTTTACGTACCGGGGTTACGGTAATGGGAGTCCCAGAGACGCTTTTTCATTTTCCATACAATCAACGTCATTAGGCTACTTTTCCACCTGAGATATGCTATGCTACGTTGCTGCGGATGCGTTTGATATCCACCAATCATATTCATTGGTTTACGTAGCTCAGCACTGGTGGAAACGGATTCACCTAAGATGTGTTTTATATGGAAGGATGCCTGCTATAGTGCTATGAATGCGCGCTATGGGTCGTCTTCCTCACTATCCATACATCGCATAGCTCGAGCTGCGCATCTTCATAGCACATCTTACTCACCGCTACATAGCGTAGCATCAGTGGAAACGGTCATCGTAGGGTACAGCCCTTTTTAAGTATTTTTTTTTGTTATCAAATGTCGCTCCACGTAAAATATTGATTTTCACGATATGTTCTATAACTATCCAACCACACTATTCGCAAACCACTGAATTCTCTTGAAAGTCATAATCAACATGGCAACCACCAGAAAAACGTCCAGACAATGAAGTTCAAGGACAGTCCCGCGACCATAATTATATCCACACAAATTAGAGAATAAAACATTTGAATTTCCTTGACATTTAATTGGATATTTCTTTAAATTAAAGGTATATTTGAAATTATAGTATCCGGTAAAATTCCAGCGAAATTGGCAGACGATTCACCGATAAAAACGTTTTATAAAAACAAGGAAACTTCGCCAAGTTCATGTTTTTAATAGGTTATCTATATAGATACTCGTATATAAAATTCAAAACTGACTGACTGTCTGATCGAACAACGCACAGCTGAAACCACTGGACCTAGAAGCATGAAATTTTGCATAAGCGTTCCTTATATGACGTATTTTGCGAAATTCGACCCTTAAGGGGTTGTTTTTGGGGTTGACAGTATGTATGCAAGTGCTAGGAGTTTAAAATTTTGAATACGGGTTCTTTTGAGGACATAAGAGTTACCTATGATGAGATTTTGCGAAATTCGACCCCTCGGGTTTGTTTTTTGGGTTGATAGTTTGTATGAAACTTTGTTACTACAAGTGCTAGGCGTCTCAAATCTTGCATGGTGGTTCTTTTAAGACGTAAATGCTCACCAAGGTGGAAGTTTTGCGAAATTCGACTCCTAAGGGGTTGTTTTTGGGGTTGATAGTTTTGAGACTAACGTAGGTGTTTTTTGGTGGACGTAAATGATACCTAAGACGCAATTTTACGAAATTCTACCTCTAAGGGGTTGTCTTTGGTGTTGATAGTTTTTGTGAAACTTTTTTACTACAAGTGCTAGGAGTCTCAAAGCGTAAGGGTTCTTTTTGAGACGTAAATGATACTGAAGACGGTATTTTGCAAAATTCGAACTCTAAAAGATTGTTTTTGGGGTTGAGAGTTTGTACGGGATTTTGTTACATGCAACCCCGGGGTTGTCTTTGGTGTTGATAGTTAGTGGTTTCAAAAGCAGGGCTTCTATTAACAGACGGACATAGGATCTCACTAAGAGAGGATGTTGTGAAATTCGATCCCTAAGGAGTAGTTTTGGGGTTGTTAGTAAGGAATCCCAAATTATGCATTGGGGTTATTTTTAGGTCGTAGGTGCTACCCAAGACGGGATAATACGGATTGATAGATTTTTTGTTGAATATTGATTTATATTTTCTAAAAGTATCCCATAAAGAAGGGTGGCTGGGAGTAGAAATTCACAAAAGCAAAATTCGAAAAACACGCGGACGTAGTCGCGGGCGGAGTGCTAGTTTTACTCATATAAATTGATTAGTCCGAAAGTTCGATTATCAAAAGTATTTTTCTTTTGCGTACGTATGTAAACCAAAAACGACGAATATACAACGTTTCTAAAAATCATAATACGTCACTCGTTCGGTACATTTTACAGGCGTTATGACGTCACAAGCCCGCACTCCCGATTTTCGAAGCGTTTTATCTTTGTCAATATATATTGATTTAAAAAAAAAACTAAAAATACGTGTTCATTATTTTTCAATACTCTAACTGACAGACTAAACAGATTTTCAATTTATTTATGCAGAAACTACCCTAATACTTTTCAAAACATGTATGGCACAATGCGGCGAGGTAAAAACCCTGTGGCCTGGGCCTGTGCCTGTGCTCTGCAGCAGAAGGGACTGTCAGACTCTTACTGACTAAATGTCATTATTCACTATGTTTCTTCAGTTGCCCTCGTTCATGAATCACTGTGTCATTTTTAGAAGGCAGGCAGATGATGAAAAATAGTTTGCGATCATATTATTATTCTTTTATTTTAACAGACGGACATTAAAGTGCGACAACATCACGTGTCACGGCATGCCGCGCCGCTAAAACACGTGAATTTTAATGTCACTTCATGTTGTTAAAGAAATTTGTATCTCAAACAATTAAGATAAGGTTTAATATGGCCTGTCGCTACGGAAATCTCAACGGCTTTTTTTTTTTTTTTTTTTTTTTTTGCGTGGTAAAATCATCAAATGAGTCCTCCCACCCAGGGCAGGGCGGGAGGGACTGTCAGACTTGTACTGACTAAAATCCACGGTGTCCTTCACTAGCCCTTTACGTGCCGGGGACACGGTAATCCCTTGGTCCCGCGACCCCGGCAGGCTTTGGCCCTCTACAGGCCCCGTCAATATGCTGACACTCTTTGAGGCGCGCGTGGAACACAACGCGCCGTCGACCCGGGCATGGTCCATGGTCGGACAGCAAGTCGCCCATTACTCGCTGCCCGCATGCCCGCGCCTACGGTGGCCGGAGATCGTCCTGCGACGTCCGACGCCGTGGGCGTCTACCACTGCGGCTGGGGTGGAGGGAGGACGCTGTCCTCTCCCTCAGGCGGCCCGCCTCCTCCTTCACGAGCATGACTGCTTCGCAGAAGGAGGCGACCGCTTCCCACTCCGTCTCGCCCCGCAGCATGGCCTCGACCAATGCCGGGCGCGAGAGGTCTCCGCCTATCGCCGAAGCGCGAGCATTTGTTTGACTACTTAAATTATTAATTATGTGCCTTTATTTAATATTCTTTTAATTACTTATTCATTACTTGATGTTATCTTCACCTGGGGGCACGGTAGTACCGCGCCAAGACGAAACAAGCAGAGCGCAATGCCGATAAAGGGTAGCCCAATTGACAAACAGCCAAGTCACATCTATTTTGACTTAGATATAAAAGGTTTAGCAAACTTGCTTATTTACAAAATGACTACTGGGTCTCAAAATTACCAATTCTTATAATGACAAATTTTTAAAAGCATTTTTGAGAATTACCATTTTATTTGTGAAGCTAGGGCGAGTACAGTTTTTAATTCCAGATTCCCCTAAAAACATCATCTATTTGTATCCAACCATTTAGGAGTTCACTGACTAACAGCCAGTCTTGTTAGTTTTCCGATTTTCTAAAAATATTGATAAGCTCGGCCGGGGACATCGGGGTATCATTAAATATTTGGGATTACCTACGGGGTAAATATAAAAAAATAAATAAACAAACAAATAAATCTCTACAAAATACTACATAGTTGTTGATCTGTAAATTTCCACTTCTGTGGTTTTTATCCGAGCCGACCAATTACCACAAATACAACGTTATATCCAAATGCGTCATCAAGTCATGATCTAAGTCCTCGTTCACACAGCGGTCTGATTTACAAGCCCGCTTTGGTGAATAAGTCCGCCACCCAGGGCAGGACGGGAGGGACTTTCAGACTTATAATGACTCCAATCCACGGTGTTCTTCAATCGCCCTTTACGTTCCGGGGCCACGGTTACCCGATAGTCACGCTAAACGGATTTGGATGAAATTTGATATACAGATAGTTAACACAGGATTGTTTTTATCCCGATTTTTGTTCCCGTGGGAGAATTTTCGAGTTGTAGCGGTCGGAGCCGCTGGCAACAGCTAGTCAGTACATAATTATGAGCTAGTTCACACTTACTTTTGCTCTGTAATGTATACAGCAGTCCATTTATACAGGATCGTATATGAGACTGAGTTCACACACAGACTAGTTTTAAAATACTCATTCACTTAATAATACTTTTTCGACTTTTGCGTTAAATACAGTACTGTAAATACGATGTGAACATCACCTCCAGTAGCGACGGATCTGTTAAAAACGATCCTACTACGGATGCTGTGTGTGAACTAGTCCGCGGTAAAACCCATACTTTGAGAAACTTTTTGTTGTTTTTTGTTAATATAGTGTTATTGGTGCTAAATTTAATCGTGTTAGAATTTACATTTTTTATTAAAGTATAACCTGTATCTAATTTTAGAATAAGTGTTTTCTGTATTTAATTTTGCTAAAATACAATGTATATCGCCTCCTGCCGGAGGCTGTACGCCGGTGTCGTGCGGTTCATGGCCCTCCACGGGGCCCCCGTGTGGGCCCTGAGCATTCGGAAGCGATTCGAGGCCTTGCTGCGGGGTGAGACGGAGTGGGAAGCGGTCGCCTCCTTCTGCGAAGCAGTCATGCTCTTGAAGGAGGAGGCGGGCCGCGTGAGGGAGAGGACAGCGTCCTTCCTCCACCTCAGCAGCAGTGGTAGACGCCCATGACGACGGATGTTGGCAGACGATCTCCGGCCACCGTAGGCCATGCGGGCAGCGGGTAAAGAGCAACTCGCTGTCCGACCATGGACCATGCCCGGGTCGACGGCGCGTTGTGTTCCACGCGCGCCTCAAAGAATGTCAGCAAAATGACGGGGGCCCCCCCTAGAGGGCTAAAGCCTGCCGGGGTCGCGGGACTCACGAATTACCGTGACCCCGGAACGTAAAAGGCTATTGAAGGATACCGTGGTTTTTAGTCAGTACGAGTCTGACAGTCCCTTCGCTCTCTGCCCTGAGTGGGAGGACTCATTTGTAGATTTTACCACGGTAAAAAAAAATACAATGCATGTATAAAAACTTTTAATTGGACAATACAATTTAAAACGGTAATTAATATTATCAAAATTGTAATTTGTTTTTTACAAGTTGGCATAAAGATAATAATCTTGACTGAAAGAACGAATACTATCTACATCCTAGAACTCATTCTAGGATTAAAAAAAAAAACAATCTTTTACTACTTGTTAATAAAAAAATTAAAACGGCTTTAAAAACAACCACAAAAAAATTTAAAATAACCTACAAAATAACTTTCCTTTCGAAAGTGACTTTTTTTTTTATTCATTGACTGACGACTTTTATGTTGATTTTTCAAAAACAGCTAGTCCGATTTCGATAAAATTTTCATGGGACCATTCGGAAAGTACTTATACGAAAGTATTAGAGCTATTATGTTGAAACTTGGTAAGTAAGTAGATGTATTATGTGAACCGAATTAGGATTCTCACACAAAAGATAATAATTGGGTGTCCCCCATACATGATAAATAATGCGACTGGCTGGGTTCAAACCTACGGAGGACATCGATTACTCAGAAATCGAGGAACTTTCATAAAAACAGTTTAATGAACTTAGAACCTCCTCCTTTTTATAATTGGGCTCAACAATTAAAGAACTTGCAGATACACAATGGGGTTTGAAAAACCTTGGCAACGTTTTTACTAAATTTCATTTTCTTATTTTGAAGCCAGGAGGCGAGCCGCTGCCTGCAACTCATAAGTCTAGGCCGTTATTCCGGAGCTAGCGCTGATTCACTGTCACTAGATGATTTTGTCACATTCTAGTTGAGTCGGTTCTCCTTAATTACTTTTTAATTTTGTTTATGTTTCTTAGTTAACTAATACGTATTTTCTTATTGCTCCGTGTGGTTAGATAAGACCTAATACAAAGTAATTTAGCTAACCACAAGTTAGTTTACGTAAATTTGTAGGTAAATTTCCGTTTGTAATCATCTTAGTTTAATCACTGTTTATGATGAAACTACACAATGTAAGCATGCCCAGATCCATGAAATACTTGAGGATATGACTTGTATACTGGTTTTTTTTAAAATTTGATATTTTGTATTTGCTTTTGACTATAGTCTTTTTTTAAAATTTTTTAGCGTGGTAAAATAATCAAATGTGTCTTCCCATCCAGGGCAGAGCGGGAGGGACTGTCAGACTCGTACTGACTAAAATCCACGGTGTCCTTCAATAGATCTTTGTGACTATGATAAAGTGAGCTTACCCAGAAGAAGCCTGTTCACTATAACTTTGAAGAGATTCGAGAACACACAATAAAAAAACAACGAAATCACATATCAAACAGACTTGTATAATAAACCAAACACATACATAACAGTACAAACCACCAAACTCACACACTTATACACGATATACGCATAGAACGCAGCAACGACAACATGCAGCTTGTGAAGCCAATACTGCTTCCTCCTAGCATACTCCGTATGCCTGATACCGTCCTTCATCAGGTACTTCCGAAGACCAACGCACCACAGCGTCACGTACTCCATGATATTGATGTCGCAGGTGTCGAAGTTGAAGATCAGCTTGTCATCAGGTGACAAGGACTGGAAGAGGCTGTCAGTGTTGTCGTCTTTGAAGACCCAGGTGTGGGTCGTGAAGTAGGAGAGGGCCATCGACGCGCGGTAGACGCGGTTGTAGAGTTTTATGAACCTGGAATTGTAGAAAATTTTTTGTTTAAATCAATAGCGTGTCACGGATTCTATTCCGACACAGAACAAATATTTGTACGGTCTACAGATAGTTCTTCTGGGTCTGGTTGTCTGTGCATTCAAGATTTTTTGAATGCATGAAAAACAGACAGTAGTTACAATAGAAATCTGTTGCGACCTATCCAAGGCATTTGACCGCTTGAATCACAAAATACTGCTCTTAAAACTTGAGCAATACGTGCCGGGTAAACAAGCACTTATTTTAATAAAATCATTTAATTAATAAATGCAGCAAATATAAATAAATTGGGTAAATTAATTAAGTTTTAAAAACAAAATTGAGGTATACCACTAGGCTAAACATTGGGCCCATTCCTGTTTATAATTTAATTATCCAATTATACGTATAAGTTACGTGCTCAACTTAAATGGTGTTAGAGGCCTATGATAAATCGCTGGCCATGCTGGCGATGATAATGATGATGACCGTTACTTACATGGGCGGCTTGCCCAGCAGCACGCAGCCTCCGTCCAGGACATAGCCAGGGATGTAGTGCAGCAGCCACGTGAGGATCAGGAACAGTGGCTTGTTGGCTGTGCTGATGATGAACATGTACCAAACGGCGAGCGGGGTTGGTAAAATGCGGCCAATCTCGCGGATTTTTGTGGAGACGGAACCTGTGTGTTATATAAGGCACCGGTTCAGAGTTTAAATTATTATAGTCATACTTATTAAATCGTAGCTCTGATGATTTTTTCATACATTTTCGTTTCTAAGTAACATTGCTATTGAATATTCACTAGGTACTAGACTTGAGTATTTTTTCTAGACGATAGCTTCAAACAATGTCATTTAAATAATTTTTGCTTTTTTAGGACAGTCAATCTAAGTAATAGGTAGTCTATTTAGTAGGTAATCTAGAGGTATTTTAAAGGTACTGTTGAAGAGCTATTAAAAAAAAACATCTGCATTATGTGCGTTATTTTTTATTTTTTTATCGTGGTAAAATCATCAAATGAGTCCTCCCACCCAGGGCAGGGCGGGAGGGACTGTCAGACTTGTACTGACTAAAATCCACGGTGTCCTTCACTAGCCCTTTACGTACCGGGGTCACGGTAATCCCTTGGTCCCGCGACCCCAGCAGGCTTTGGCCCTCTACAGGCCCCGTCACTATGCTGACACTCTTTGAGGCGCGCGTGGAACACAACGCGCCGTCGACCCGGGCATGGTCCATGGTCGGACAGCGAGTCGCCCATTACTCGCCGCCCGCATGCCCGCGCCTACGGTGGCCGGAGATCGTCTCGCGACGTCCGACGCCGTGGGCGTCTACCACTGCGGCTGGGGTGGAGGGAGGACGCTGTCCTCTCCCTCAGGCGGCCCGCCTCCTCTTTCACGAGCATGACTGCTTCGCAGAAGGAGGCGACCGCTTCCCACTCCGTCTCGCCCCGCAGCATGGCCTCGACCAATGCCGGGCGCGAGAGGTCTCCGCCTATCGCCGTCGTGAGGACACGGCGGTGCTCTGCCCAAGCGGGGCAGTCCTGCACCGTATGCTCCACCGTGTCCTCCGGGCGATCCTCGCAGTGGTGACACCCAGGCGTTTCTTCCCTCCCTATCAGACACAGGAACCTCCCGAAACTTCCGTGTCCGGTGAGGACCTGCGTCATGCGGTAGGTCAGGACACCGTGACGCCTATCCAGCCACTCCTCAAAGAGGGGTCTTACCGCCGCGATTGCGGCGTGCCCGGACCTCGGTTGCGACAGTCGCTCCCTCCATACTGCCCTGAGATCGCGCCGGAGCTCTTCCCGCCGCGCCTCGACTTGTCGAGGCAGCGGGGATTCGCCCCGACGCTGCCCCTCCACGCGCCATTCATAGACGCGCTGGAGGGCAGTCGCCTCCAGATCCCAGGGCAGCAATCCTGCTAGGAGGTTGGCTGATTCGCCGGCGATCGTGCGGTATCCCCGGATCATCCGGATAGCCATGACCCTCTGGCATGCGACCAGCTTGAGTGGTCGCGTCCGGATGCTTAGGGCCCACACTGGGGCCCCGTAGAGGGCCATGGACAAAAATGTGGAACGCTTCACGATTTTGCGTGTCATCCTTGCGCAGGGGCCATGCTAATCTTCTCTGTATCGTTCCAATTTTAGTATATGTACTGCCGAAGCAAGTACATTATGTGCGTTATTGGGGCAAACCTATGTACTAATTTGAGCGTTTGCCATACTTACGCCAATGAAACAAGTTCCTAGCACTAGACACGGAGTAGATCTGGATCTCACTGCCAGTCTTACTGCGAGTCACTCTGGCAGACTTGGTGCCAGTGTACCAGCCAGCCACGATGATGGCATTATTGACGTAGTCGACTGGCACGAGGGAGTAACGTGCGTTGTCGCCTGCGTATGTCGCGTGGATCAACCCAGTGGCTGGGCCGAGGATCATCTGGAATTAAGGACTGGAATATTAAAATAGGATAAGTTTATGATCATCATCATTCTGTCATACTTCTCTGTTAGTGGTCATCTCAACAGTCTCCTCCTTTATATGATATCATACTACACACAGTAGACTGTGTGTGAAGCGAGTGAAATATTTAATTTATTCAAGATAGATCTTGAATAAATTAAATATTTCACTCGCTTTAACGCCTGCGTGGAAAGAACAAAGAATGCGATTAATTTCGATGTAGGCGTCAAATGCGTATAAAAAATTTTTTTTTGAATATGGTAGATCATCTAAAATAAAACGTCAACGTATTAGTGTAGTAGTTTGACAACTACAAAGAGATCTCTGAGTTTGCTCTTACCCATTTTAAATAAAAAAATATGCATTACGTACCCCGCTAGCGCCGTACGCGCAACTCGGATCAGCCCAGCCGGGCATCGGCTCCCGGTATGACGAGATCACTGAAATTATACAGGACAAGGCTTTAGGCATTCATCCAAGGACACTTATATTACCCAGAGTTTAGCTGAATAATCATTAACCATGATGATACATCAAAACGGTTCTCCCTAAGGGCCTCGCAACAAATCTCACACTACGATATTATTATGCTCTTCGACGAGGCTGCTTTGATATCGTCCGACCGTGCAGCGCAGAGTGGTGTCGCTGTTTATAGCCTAGTGAATAGCAAACTTTATTCCCAGCCTGACGTGAGCGCTGAGGCTGCTATCACAAGGTGAATACGGCAAATCAACGACTCTTATCCGAGCCAAATAAAAATCAGATTCTCTATAAACATAACACTGGTATTCTAAGCGCTCATATCATCACCTCAATTTCAAATCTCAATCAATTTATAGGAATACTTCACTATAAACATCGACATTTCAACATTTGCAGTCCACTGCTGAACATAGGCATCCCAGGCTGCGCCACATCGACCTGTTCTCCGCCCTCCGCATCCAGTCTGTCCCAGCCAGTTGTTTTAAGATCAATGGTGATCAATGTAGTTTAAAATAGTTCTGATTGGACATCTTAAAGAATCAGGCAAATTCGGTCGTTGATTAGTTAGAGATACCTATATAGATATATAGGTGACCAGAAGAATACGTTTAGGCTGGGCGCCATTCAGAAATTTGCGATATCTTTAAATGTTCGATTCACAATCTCTAAAGACCAGGGTCTTACGGAGCTAAACGTGGACACTCACCGTAGGACTGATCTACAAGTTCAAGGTTTCTTATCATAAAACGGAGATAGCAATGTCTGTCTTTCTGTAATGTCATGGTGGATAGAATTCGTAACGAAGTCACTTGCCAGACACCCGAAGTTCTCGAAATTGCTCTTAGTAGAAGAGGAAGTGAGATTAATTTCCAAGTCATATCTTACCGATAGCAGGTCTCACGATGCTGATGGGCATGTCACCAGCTCTGCTCCTCACCACCTCCTCGGCTACCGCCTTCGCGAATGTGTATGTGTTGGGGTATCCTTTGATGAGACTGGAAAATAACTTATTTAGTTTTGTTCTACAGTAATTTTGACAGAATTCATTATTTTGGTCAAACGCTCCATCCATACCCAAAGGATAAAATGGGACCCTATTACTAATAGATGCATTTCTGTTGCCGAAAACATAATAATATAAATATTTAAGGTAGGTCCCATACAACAGACATGTACGGTACCCTTCGTGCGTGAGTTTGACTAGTGTCCGGTTTTGGTGGGAACAAACATTAAGGGGATGGAATCAATTTGAATAGAGATAACTTCAGGAACTGCTGGCCTCTGGGTTACTGAAACAAACCTCAACATACCAGATCCATTTCGAAGACTGATGCTGATTTTTCAACTATTTAAATTAGTACTCACTTATCAGCAATAGCCTCAAACCTCCCCTGTTCGAAGGTCTCAGCCATGCTGATCATCAGCTCGGGCTGCACGGGCGCCTCGTAGAACTGCTCCAGAACCTCCTTCTCCACGAACTGGTCGGTCGCGTTGGCGTATGTTGTGGACACGTAGACGAATGATCTGGAATAGACATGGAACGTGGGGTAGAGAAATACAGTGCATTGAATGAATAGAAACGGCTTAAAAAATCAAGAACAAATAATGTTTTCGGTTTTTAGGTTCCATCGACAACAATCCTTAGGCCCGGTTTCCACCAAAGCGTAGAAGAGCGGGTGTGACAAACGGAGAGGAGATGTGGAAATCTGATTGGTTATTCAAAACAAATTTCCTCTCATCTCCGATCGTCTCCACTTTAGTGGAAAGAGATGAGTTACGTCGGCAGAATGATAAAATATTTAGAGTCACCCAGAAAGATCCTGCGCACCGACAGAACGCAGTAAATAATATTTGACAGGATTATGGTCGAGAGCCTGGCGGTCTTGGTGCGGTCTCTTCCGCTATTTTCATTGCAATAAAAATGTGTGTCAAATCAACATTTGCATTTCCTTTTTTGTTAGGCGCAAATTGGTATGTCTACAAATACCATATGGCGCTCACGAGAATTTCTTAAGAGATTATTTGATCTAAGGAAACACGACTTTAACTTCAAATTAACTTCTAGACAATAGACTTATCCACTGACAGATCTCGGCAAGAGTTGCTTAACCTTTTGTCACCAAACATAGACAGACCTCGGTAACAGGTGCTACCATCTGACGGCCAACTCTAACACAGCGCTTATAAAGCACGTTTATGAAGCATTAAAGCAGACTTAGTAGCGCCAATTGTTGCTTTGTATATTACTAGTGACTGTAGTAATATAAAAAGAAAAGTTGGCGATAAGTTCCAGTTTAAATAGGTACACTTACTTAAGTTTCTGGCACGCCTGACCCAGCAACACAGCCTCTCTGGTACCTCGTACGTTTATCATGGTAGCCACGCGCAACGCCTCGTCGAACCTCGTGGTTGCCGCCATGTGGAATATAACGTCCACCTGAAATAGCAGGATGATGTTCACATTGCTGGTCAGTTTGTTTGAGTCATAGGCGGCGGCGACCTCTCGCACTCGGCATTGGTTGAGGCCACCATTGCGGAGCGAGGGGAATTAGTCAGCAAAGGAGGAGACGGAATGCGTAAGGGAGAAGACAGCCTCCACCTCACGACCCAGGTCGGGACGCGCACAGTTATGGACGTCGTGTGCGCAGCCACCGTAAGCGCGGGCTACAAACATAGACCATGCCCGAGTCGACGACGCGTCGAGTTCCACGCGCGCCTCTTAAAGCTATCAGCATCAGCATTGTGAAAATCGCCTGCCGGGTCGAAGATACACAGTGGATTTTGATTGTGTCGGAGTCTGTAAAAGTCAACCTGGACGGGAAGGAACAGGGTGAATTTTGAGTCAGTCAGTCTGGCAGACCCTCCGCTGCACCCAAGGCTACCTTCTGACAAGAGAGTGGTATAATTCAATATGTCGTCACGTACCTGCGTCGTGATGGTGGCCCAGTCCTGGTCGCTCAGACCGAGTCTTATCTCGGACACGTCGCCCTCTATCGGGACTATCCGTTCGGCGAAGTTCGGCTTTTTCTTTCTCACCATGCTGTATACCTGTAAAATAAAATGTATCATCTTTCATAATGCAGACAGCAGAAGAGTGGATCACTACCTGCGTCTTAGTTCCCGAACGCTTACAACCTGTATCTATTCAAAGTTAAGCCTTTGTCAAACAGACAGGCGTGGCGAATGCGAAGCGTGACGTTTTTATTTGTAATGTATGGAATTGTTTGAATCCAGTCATGTAGAAAAGCGAAAGCGATCCGATAGCGTGACCGAACTATCGGACTGACGTCTCGTATCGGTTCGTTATCGCTTCGGACTCGCCTGTCTGTTTGACAAAGGGATTAGAGTGAGCTTCTTCTGAGTAAGCTCACTTCATCGTAGACTTTGTTTCTGTTACCTCTGACCTAGACTAGAGTCAAAAGCAAACCCATCTCAAATAAATAGCTCGTCTGTCTATTGGTACTCGTAGGAGATTGAAAACCCGACAAAATACTTCGGTGCTTTTATAAAGAAACATGTTGTCGTAACCGACTAGTTGCCGACTGGGCGTTGAACGCAAATCTAGCTGATTAATCGGCTTCACCTACTAGTTGACACATCTCTACGTTTTATTTTTCGATATCAATTATTGACATAATATTAATTGTAGACCTTAGATTATACGGTCGCGGGACTAATGAGGTCGCGGGACTAAAGATGGTCGCGGAACTTACGAATTACCGTGACCCCATAACGGAACGGGCTTTTGAAGGACACCGTGGATTTTAGTCAGTACAAGTCTGACAGTCCCTCCTGCTCTGCCTTAGGTGGGAGAACTCATTTGATGATTTAACCACGATAAAAAAGACCTTAGATTATGAAATGTGTAGATGCCCAGTAGGCCACTGAGAATTTTGTTTTGGTTTCCAAAAACATGGTAGAAAAATTATCCCCGGTGTGCGATTTCTGCGTAAAACAAGTGAACATCTCCAAGGAAAACATTTAAATGTGTGCGTGACGCTCACTCACACATGTTTTTAAAAGTGACTTCACTGAAAACGTAACTTTGTGTTTCGAACACGGAATCTGAACATTTTATAATCTAAGTTGTAGAAATCCTACACCGTTTACATACATAAGCATTTACCAGTATGAGTCGGTACCTACCTAGAAAGATATGAGGGAGGGCTTTGGGAGATAACTGTAGGCTGGTTTTTAGTCTGACAGTCCAGACAGACCATCCGCCGACCAGAGCTCCCAATTTGATGATTTGATTCCCCAAATAAAAGATGGTATGCATTATCTCGAAATCAAATCGTGAACTCACCGGATCTTCCAGCATCTCCGCGACCCTCTCCTGTATCGACATGCCTTTTTTCGCTCGCAGCAGCAGATATATGGTGTCAATGTCACACGCTCTGGAACGGTAATACACGTCTTTTAGCAAGGACGTACTGACGCCAGCACATTAACCTACCCCAATCTCGCAAAATCGCTCTAGAGGTTGATAGACGTACGAGCCGAGCAAGTAGCTGTACTTAGACAAGATTGTTTTGAGCCAGTTAAGACGGAAGGAAAGAAAAAAAGAAAATATTTTTATTTGACACAAAAACCACGGAAAACACAACAGGAACAAAATAAAATAAACACAGAAAAAATATAAACACAAAAAATGAAAAAAAGTAATTTAAAATATAAATAAAAATAAATATTAAAAAGATTTGTTGATGTCGACTCTGGTTTTCAACTGGAACTGTAATGGTGATTTAACGAATGGACATTTCCTTACACCCCTCCACCCAGAGCAAGGCAAATATCACGTAATCTTATCCAGAAAGTGCAAATTTTCGAGCTCGCTTCGCTCGTGCTTCAATGTAAGTTTTTTTATACATTCGAGATTCTTTTCTATGTTGTGTCTTAATTCGCTCTTTATATAATCTAAGTTTTTTTTTAACTTGGCCTTCACTAGGAATTTCCCCACGTTTACAAACATAGTAATCCACATACACAAACACCCAGACCCGAAACAACTATTTGTAGATCATACAAATATTTGTTCCGTGCGGTAATCGAACCCGCGACACGATGCGCAGCAGTCCAATCGCTCAGCAAACAATAATAGTCAGGTAAGGTACTATTTAATTAATTTTGCGAGTCATAATTCTTCTTCCCTCTGCACGCCAGTTCTGAGGACGCCATTTTTTATACAGAACCCAATTAAGACTTCCCACGCTACTAGTTAATGCTATGCTATTCCTCACCTGAAGAGTTTCTCTATGAGCTGCTTGCCGAGGAAGCCGGAGCCTCCCGTCACGAACACCACAGCGTTCCTGTAGAACTGCTGCACAGCAGAGTTTCCTCTCTCCGTGGCGTCGATCATCGCCTTCTGCCGGGACAGCGCCTCCAGCTCTATGGCCAACGCCGGGTCCATGGTTTTCTTGTCTGACAGGGACTCCTGGGAAGTAGGATTTTAAGATTTAGGGAACAGTGTATGAGATGTTGACGCTTGCGCTACGTTAGTGTTGTGTTAAGTATGTCTAAAGAGTGTATGACCCCATTATACCTCGCGTCCCCGTCTTATACACTGTTCCCCTACACGTTGATTACGAATATTAATATTTTATCTGAATCCAAATCCTACTCCTTCCTCCGTTGCTTTGTTTTTCTCTTTTGGTTTATTATATAAACGTTGCCCTACACTAGGAATTTCTCATGAGTCGTGGTTGAACATAGAAACTCACATACACAAACACCCAGACCCGGAACAACTACTTGCAAATCATACAAATATTTGTTCCATGCGGGGATCGAACCCGCGACACGCTACTCAGCAATCAAACGCTCAGCCGTCAGTCCGACTAGCACTAGTCCGACAGAACATACTTCGACAATACATACCTTCGTCGAAAAACACTACTTCGACAGAACCGTTTGTCGAACCCAACTTTTGGCCATGAACTAGTTTTATATATATATTGTTTTTTTAGCGTGGTAAAATCATCAAATGAGTTCTCCCATCCAGGGCTGAGCGGGAGGGACTGTCAGATTCGTACTGACTAAAATCCACGGTGTCCTTCAATAGCCCTTTACGTTCCAGGGTCACGGTAATTCGTACAGTCCCGCGACCAACTAGTTTTATTTTATAGGCAAAAGTTAGAGCAAACGATGCCAAAGCAGCTGCTGACAATTTTTTTAATATTTTAACCATGTAGACATTGAACTTTTGAAAAAAAACAGCCTAAAATGTCAGAGGCGTATTGGGTTCCGGGAGGTGGCTCAATTAACACGCCAGAGGGTGGCACAGAGAGCGAAGCACATATCCAAACGCCTGCTAGAGTTATGGGACTGTCTTAAGAGGCATCGTGGCTCTGGAACGCAAAGGGCAACCGAAGGAACAATGTGGACTTTTATGACAGTCCCTTCTTCTCCAGCCAGAGTTCAGGACTCATTTGTTAATTTTAACACCTCCCAAAAATGAATAGTCTAACATGGAGTATAACTTCTACATGGAGATACATCAAAGAAATTAAGCCGATCTTTTGGGCCATGAAGATTGACGATTACCTGGGTCCAGTCACGGGAAGAATTTTCAAGCAATGTCTCCATTCCTCTGGGTTAATTAGAGCCTCTTTTCAGTTCTAAATTCTTTTTCACAAAAACACAGTATATATATATATATTATCAATACACTACACACGCATACAAAAATGTCTCAGTTTTGCTGTATTATTTTCACTTATAAACCACGTTCTTACAAGATACTACGTATATCACTACATCGTATCTTAGAACATGTCTGAGAGCAGTTTTGTCCTCCACTACTTTCTGACACGGAATAATAAGCAAATGGAGTACTCATTATATTCTGAGTTGAGTTACACGATTACTGACTGATGTGTACATCATCTAGTACCTCTAAATATTTAGTTCACCGTACTTTATACTGAATATAAAAATGTAGTGATGTGGTCTTTTTAAAGAACAACTCTATCTAACTAATCTTTAAACAACACCAAAGAACACCCATTGCTGTTAATTACCAAAGTGAAAAATTATTCAATCTCCTCCACAGTGGGTGCTGAAAAACGGGCTTCACTGTCAAAGGATACTCAAAAAAAGCTAGGATGATGAAATAAATGTGTTTATGTGAGATTATCCGGAAAAAATAACTGCACGAAGGAAAAAGACAGAAGGTTACACAGCAATGAGTTAACATAAATAATGTTTAAAAACTCTTTTAGAAAAACTTCTGTTGTATTGTACGACGAGGTGTTATTCATAATTTCATGTCAAAAGGGCGCTAGTTAATGATTTAGAAACACTCACTCTGTTCAACGTAACACAATCCCTACTTAACAGGAGTGATATGGAGATTCGAATGAAGTAATTGCGACACACGCTGTGTCATCTTTGACGTTGTCACTCCATGTACAACTTACTCCGTGTAATTTTTCTTCTGCGTACAATATGCAAGCTGGTAGAATGTTTGATTTATTTATAAAATATGGTGTTAATTGATAGGTCAGCAATATAATCACGTGCGAACATGTACAGAGGCTCAAGGCACGTGTTTGGAACTTGGTCGAAGTACATTGTGATTGGTTTACTTAAATCATTTGTGGAGAGACCTCTACATAGCTCAGAAGTTAACACCTTGTTTCTCAGGCTCGAGGTTGTGAGCATCCGGGCAAGTCAATTGTGTCCTTACTCAATAGGCATGTTGACTCCATCAATAAATTGCAAATCTAATAGTCGTCAGCTAGCTTTGAAAAAAAAAAGATTTTTTTTCTTTAGTTCAATCAAGAACAAATCTATATAAATATTTAAAACTAGCGACCCGCCCCGGCTCCGCACGGGTGCAGTCTCTATTATATTATGCATGTTTTATACATATAAACCGTCTTAAATCCCTCTAACTATTGAAAAAAAACCGCATTACAATCCGTTGCGTAGTTTCAACGATTTAAGTATACATAGGGACAGAGAGACAGACAGCGTGAAGCGACTTAGTTTTATGCTATGTAGTGAAGATATAAAGCATCAAAATTCGAAAGTGGGGGCTCGCGACGTCAAATGCATGTAAAAACTACACTTGCTTGTGACGTATTAGCAATTTTAAAAGTGTAATAAATTTTCGTTAATTTTGGTTTACCTAAGAAAAGAAAAAATGTGTTGTCATTTATTTTTTTATAATCCAACTGACTAATTAGATTTTTCCAGTCAAATACCCTATTTATATCAATGTGATCAGATTTTTTTTTGTGAAAAAAATCGGGATTGTTTCATCGACAGCGGGGCTAAGCTTACCCGCACAGCGCGGGTGCGGGCGGCGAGTAATGGCCACTCACTGTCCGACCATGGACCATGCCCGGGTCGACGGCACGTTGTGTTCCACGCGCGCCTCAAGGATTGTCAGCATAGTGGCGGGGCCTGTAGAAGGCCAAAGCCTGCCGGGGTCGCGGGACTCACAATTTACCATGATCCTGGTACGTAAAGTGCTATTGAAGGACACCGTGGATTTTAGTCAGTCATGTCTGACAGTCCCTCCCGCCCTGCCCTGGGTGGGAAGACTCATATGATGATTTTAACACGATAAAAAAAAAACACCCGCTCAGGACAATTAATTTTGATTTAAAAATCGAGATGTACCACCAAAACCGGGGCGTCAGGTCAACGCTGATTTATTTTAACTTATTAACACTGAAAATTAAAAAATTATCTCGGTTGCTATCTTTAAAATCAAAGGCCTAATTTGCCGATCCGAGTCCTTAAGATACCAAGAACCAAGTGCAAATGGGACCAAGTGCGAATGGGACCAAGTGGGAATGGGTCCACGTGAGAATGGGACCAAGTGCGAATGGGACCAAGTGCAAATGGGACCAAATGCTAATGGTACCAAGTGCAAATGGGATCAAGAGCACATGGGACCAAGTGCAAATGGGACCCAGTGCGAATGGGACCAAGTGCGAACGGTATCAAATGCTAATGGGTCCAAGTGAGAATGGGACCAGGTGCGCATGGGACCAAGTGCGAATGGTACTAAGTGCGAATGGGACCAACTGTGATTGGGACCAAGTGCAAATGGGATCAAGTGCGAATGGGACCCAGTACGTATGGGACCAAGTGCAAATGGAACCCAGTGCGAATGGGACCAAGTGCGAACGGTACCAAATGTTAATGGGTCCAAGTGAAATGAGACCAGGTGCGAATGGGACCAAGTGCGAATGGGACCAAGTGCGAATGGGACCAAGTGCGAATGGGACCAAGTGCGAATGGGACCAAGTGCGAATGGGACCCAGTACGTATGGGACCAAGTGCAAATGGAACCCAGTGCGAATGGGACCAAGTGCGAACGGTACCAAATGTTAATGGGTCCAAGTGCGAATGGGTCCAAGTGAAATGAGACCAGGTGCGAATGGGACCAAGTGCGAATAGGACCCAGTACGTATGGGACCAAGTGCAAATGGGACCAAGTGCGAATGGGACCAAGTGCGAATGGGACCAAGTGCGAATAGGACCCAGTACGTATGGGACCAAGTGCAAATGGGACCCCGTGCGAACGGTACCAAATGTTAATGGGTCCAAGTGCGAATGGGTCTAAGTGAGAATGGGACCAGGTGCGAATGGGACCATGTCCGAATGGGACCAAGTGTGAATGGATCCAAGTGCGAATGGGACCAAGTGTAATTGGACCAAGTGCGAATGGGAACAAGACCGAATGGGACCAAGTACGAATGGGACCAAGTCCGAATGGGACCAAGTCCGAATGGGGCCATGTCCGAATGGGACCAAGTGTGAATGAGACCAAGTGCGAATGGGACCAAGTGCGAATGGGACCAAGTGCGAATGGGTCCAAATGAGAATGGGACCAAGACCGAATGGGACCAAGTGCGAATGGGACCAAGTTAGAATGGGACCAGGTGCGAATGGGTCCATGTCCGTATGGGACCAGGTGCGTATGAGACCAAGTGCAAATGGGACCAAGTCCGAATGGGACCAAGAGCGAATGGGTCCAAATGAGAATGGGACCAGGTGCGAATGGGACCACGTTCGAGTGGGTCCAAATGAGAATGGGACCAGGTGCGAATGGGTCCAAGTGCGAATGGGACCACGTGCGAATGGGACCAATTGCAAATGGGACCAAGCCGAATGGGAACAAGTCTGAATGTGACCAAGTGCGAACGGTACCAAATGTTAATGGGTCCAAGTGCGAATGGGTCCAAGAGAAATTGGGACCAGGTGCGAATGGGACCATGTCCAAATGGGACCAAGTGCGAATGGGACCAAGTGCAAATTGGAACAAGTCCAAATGGGACCAAGTGCGAATGGGACCAAGTCCGAAAGGGACCAAGTCCGAATGGGACCAGGTGCGAATGGGGCCAAGCGCAAATGGGACCAAATCCGAATGGGACCAAGTGCGAATGGTACCAAGTGCGAATAGTACCAAGTGCGAATGGGACCAAGTCCGAATGGGACCAAGTGCGAATGGGGCCAAATGAGAATGGGACCAGGAGCGAACGGGACCACGTGCGAATGGGACCAGGTGCGAATAGGACCACGTGCGAATGGGACCAAGTGCGAATGGGAACAAGTGCAAATGGGACCAAGTGTGAACGGTACCAAATGCTAATGGGTCAAAGTGGGAATGGGTCCAAGTGAGAATGGGACCAGGTGCGAATGGGACCAAGTGCGAATGGACCAAATGCTAATGGGTCCAAGTGAGAATAGGACCAGGTGCGAGTGCGAGTCGTTTGAAATGAAACCTGACCGTAGCGAGATTTTCAATACAACTTTGCTTGCTTAACAATAGTTATTTGTTATAAAAGTTTCCATGGAAATGTATGTTTACGCAGATGTTGACCTTATTATAATGCCTATAAGAAAATAAGTTTACCACCTAATGTAAATCCCACCAGGGTTTTACTTTAGGTGGTAATCATCAAATGAGTCCTCCCTCCCTGGGTGGAGTGGAATGGACTGCCGGACTCGTACTGACCGTGTTATTTCAATCTCCCTTTAGCGAGCTTGCAATGTAACTAAAGATGAAAAACAAAACACGCTCGCCACGACGACGTCATCAGTCGAATTGCATCATTATATCATAGAGATAATAATTATAATAAAAAAAAAAAAATATATTCCACAACTATCACACAACGCCATCTAGTCCCAAGCTAAGCAGAGCTTGTGTTATGGGTACTAGACAACTGATAAACATACTTATATATTTCTAAATACATACATATTATTATAGATAAATTACACCCAGACACAGAACAAATGATTGTGCTCATCACACAAACATTTGTCCTGGATGGGAATCGAACCCACGACCTCCGGCATAGCAGTCAGGGTCACTAACCACTAGATCAACAGGCCTGATCATAATACTATCGTAGTAGTAGCAAGTAAGTAGAATTTTGGTTTTTAGTTAGTATAAATTGCAAATCGCATTATGAGCAAGATCGCTCACTCATCATAATTATTAAAGTCGATTGTACAGTTTGCTCATTATTATTATTACGGTCTTCAGCCTTAACCTTATTTAAAACCCGATTTATTACATAAAGCCATGCCCTACAAAGTACATCGAATACTCGAACTTGACCGCAATTTCTTTATTTTAAAATCTGATGATTTTATGTGAAACAAATTGTTGAGTTGTACCTTTCATCATCAGCTCAGCTACATAAGATGATGATTACCATACGCAAGTACTTAAATTACTTCATAAGATTTGATTCTGTCTTGGTGACTATGGGACTACTTTAGAAATAACTCCTTTCGAACAAAAAAAGAATTTTGAAAATTGGTCCACAATTGGCGGAGAAATCGAGTACTTAACAAATACACACAAAAAAAAAACGCCTGCCGGGGTTGCGCGCCTGCCGGGGTCGCGGGACTAACGGATTACCGTGACCCCGGTACGTAAAAGGCTATTGAAGGACACCGTGGATTTTAGTCAGTACAAGTCTGACGGTCCCTCCCGCCCTGCCCTTGGTGGGAGGACTCATTTGATGATTTTACCACGATAAAAAAAAACACAAAAAAAAACATATCGTTGAATGGAGAACTTCCTCCTTTTTTGAAGTCAGTTAATAAATAAAAGACAATTTTAGAAATAAAATTATTAATAATTAAAATAGCGATATCGATATTTTCGTTAAGCTAAAAGCAATATCTTATATGATATTAAGGGCCTTTTCTTGGGTGGTGGCATATTCATCAAATGAGTCCGGCCCTTGGTGAAGCCGAAAGGCTAAAAAACTATTTGACAAAAATATCACTGTGCTCCTTTACGTTCCAGGGTCACTTTATTACCTTAAAAGACGGTATGATAACGTGAAATGTATATTGGTTGAAAATATAAAACTAACCTTAGTCGCCAATCCTTTACACAAACCCACACTTTTACTAGACAATCAAGTATTTTATATTGAAACAAAATAAATAATTTCACTATAATTCTGCACTGGGCTGACTGTCACCTTCCCTCACTGTGGTCTGCCAACAAAATGCAACGCCTTGACCCAAAGACAGACTTTAAAGCATTTTTGGAAACTTGAATGCATACAGGCTGTTTCTTATTCATGGCTTTTTAATGCTTTATTCTTTTTTAACCGACTTCAAACAGAAGAAGTTCTCAGATCGACCTATCTATATATATAAAAGGAGAACTGACTGACTGACATATCAACGTACAGCCGAAACTACTGGGGCTAGGAATGTGAAATTTTGCACACGGCTTCCTATTACAATGTAGGGGAGCACTAAGAAGGGGTTTTTGGAAATTTAACCTTTAAGGGGGTGAAAAGGGGTAATTAGGGAAGTACGTAACCCACGCGGACGAAGTCGCGGGCAAAGTGCTAGTATATTTCTATTTCAACGTATATCGTTTTTTTAAATGTTACCCCCACACTAGGAATTTCTCTCGCATCGTGGGTGCGTTTACAAACACCCAGACCCGGGCCAACTACTTGTAGATCATACAAATGATATTTTGTTCCGTGCCGGGATAGAATCCACGACACGCTGCGCCGCAGTCGATTGCTCAGCCACTGCGCCATTCTTGCTGACATTTTCTTCTACGCTATTATCTCGTGTTAGCCCACCCTGTGTAGCATATTGCGACGCTGACGTCAACGGCGGGTACCAGATACCCTTTTCTCACTAAAATACGCGACTGACATCAGAGTAACAGGAATAGGCAATTTGACGGCATCAATAAATTGCAAATTAGTCCGTCAACTAGAGTTTTGAAAAATAATGGACACGTTTTATTTTTCCCGTTAAACCAATGCATATTGACTGTTCCAGTACCTGTTCCAGTACCTGTTCCGGTACCTGTTCCGGTACCTCTTCCGGTGCCTGTTTCGGTACCTGTTTCTTTAACTGTCCTGGTACCTGTTCGAGTACATGTTTCAGTACCTGTTCCATTACCTGTTCCGGTACCTGTTCCAGTACATGTTCCAGTACCTGTTCCAGTACCTGTTCCAGTACCTGTTCCAGTACCTGTTCCAGTACCTGTTCCAGTACCTGTTCCAGTACCTGTTCCAGTACCTGTTCCAGTACCTGTTCCAGTACCTGTTCCAGTACCTGTTCCAGTACCTGTTCCAGTACCTGTCCAGTACCTGTTCCAGTACCTGTTCCATTACCTGTTCCAGTACCTGTTCCAGTACCTGTTCCAGTACCTGTACCAGTACCTGTTCCAGTACCTGTTCCAGTACAAGTTTCAGTACCTGTTCCATTACCTGTTCCGGTACCTGTTCCAGTACATGTTTCAGTACATGAACCAGGGAAAAACTAGAAACAGGATTTTGCCCAGGACCTGGATTAGAACTAGGAATAGGACCATGATGGATTTGGAGCGAAAACCAAACAAAGCAGTGATATTAAGTTGATTCAATCTCCCAGTGCGCAAATACATAATTATTTTGTAGGTAATAGCCGGGCTATTCTAACGGGAAATGTCGTTAGTGCCGCTAGTGTAAGAGTTGCTACAATCTGTTGCTACTCTATCATCACGCGTGCTTTAGTCAAATCAAATAGCACGCGCTTATCCCTACTCCTGTTACACACTTCAATGATTGCAAAAAATCGAGAGGAAAGCTGAAACACATTAAATAAAAACAAGTTCTTCCTTTGAAAGGTAATTTAATAGTACTTCTTTCATAAAATATATTTTATTTCATATAATTGTACACTATTACTAACACAGCTTATTTAAAACTATGCGATGTAAATAATTAAATGTAAATATTTACAATAAAAAGAAATATACTTCACTACTCACTACATAGTATAAAACAAAGTCGCTTCTCGCTGTCTGTTTGTCTGTCCCTATGTATACTTAGATCTTTAAAACTACGAAACGGATTTTGATGCGGTTTTTTTAAACGATAGACTTATTCAAGAGGAAGGTTTATTTATGTATATAAGATGTCAGAATATAGTAAAGATTGCCCGCGGAGTGAAGTACGTGTCTAGTTTAATTTAATATGCACTACAACCTTGGCTCTTTGGTCGTTTAATCCCGCTCCGGCCATCGGGTCCAAACGACCTAATACAACCTTTTAAGTTTTGAGCTTTTATTTATTTTTTATTTTAATTAAAAACAAGCCGAAAATAATTATCAATATATTTAAATGGAAAAATTGGTAGATTTTATGGCACCAAATAATATGTACGCTGTCATCGCGCACATTATTTGGTGCCATAAAACACGATGTATATCGGTACGCGTGACAGACGTACGCGACTGACATCAGCACAAATAAAAATCAAGCCTAAACGTTTAACATAAGAGCGAAAATCGAGTACACAAAATATAAGACTTTCCACATCAAATACGCGTAGAATGCCAAAAATAAGATATTGGCGTAAAAGAACCACTGCTGCTTCCTGTACGCTACGTCGCTGCCTTGAAGACCATCCTTGATGATGAACCTGAAAGAAGACGACATAAGCATTCTCTATAAGACTTAGACGAGTTTATCGACGAGCTTCTAAAAGATGTTCAACTTTATGATCTAGAGGAGAAACTTTAAAATCTATTAATGGCCATAGCTTCAGCGCTGCCGGCCGCGGCGGTGAGTCTTTAAAGAATTGCTCTTAAGCGATTGAGAAGCTAGTGGCAACATATAAGCTAAAGAAAAAGGGTCAATTCACACCAAAACGCGACGCTGAGCTCACATTTCAGTAGAGCGACTCAACATCTAACTTCATTTACTACATGAAAAGATACACATTATCAATATCGTTACGTCTCGTCGCATCTTGTTGTTCACTGACCCTAAGGTTTAAATTCATATGACTACAGAGCTTTTTTATGGAAAAATTAGACCAAATGAGACCTGCCGCCCTGGGCGCAGCGGAAAGGACTGTCTGACTGTTACTGAATATCATTATTTCATACTATATAAAGAGCAGGCTATCAGTGCAGACAGGTACGTATGGATCGTACTGGTCGGTGCAGGCAAAACATTGACGTTTTAATGTCAACTTATGCGGTCGTATAAAAATCGTTAAAAATAATTAAACTGACTTCTAAAAAAACACAAAAAAGTCCAAAATAACTTTTCAGAAGTCGCTGACTTTGTTTCTTATTTCTTTGAATTTTTCACCGGATTTTTTTTCTTTACCGGTTTCCGATAGGGTGGGATCCCAGGGTGGGATCCCAAGGTGGGATCCCAGGGTGGGATCCCAGGGTGGGATCCCAGGGTGGGACTAAAGGGACTATCAGACTCGTACTGACTAAAATTCACGGTGTTCCTCAATAGACATTTACGTTCCAGCCAGGGTCACGACTAGCACCATCCCGTACCTGTTTCTTTATGAAGATGATGGTGGACCTACCTCCGTGTCCCCAAACACATGGCTAGTATTAAGTCCTTGAAATTGATGGTGGTTATATCACAGTTATAGATGGCCTTGTCAGTTGGAGACAGTCGGGAGATCATGTCCACCAGGTTGTCATCTTTGAAGTTCCAGTGGTTTGCCATGAAGTAACGGTACACCATCGTCAATTTAAATATCTTCGTATAAATCTTCACGAGACTGGAACATAATGGACAAAACATAATTTACGATAAGTTTTAAAGAAGCATTGCTGAATGGAAGCTGAACATTTAAGACCTTGCACATATTGTTTGATGCATACTCATGTTTTTACAATAAATATTATTCTATTCTATTCTATTCTATTCTAACATCCACCCAGTTTCCTAAGGGCATCATGTTTCAAGGGGAACCATAAACCGGACCTAAAATATAGACTTTGGTAAGTACAAACCCCCCGAAATCTCTGACAACTATAAAGGAATCAAACCTATCCGAAAGAAAGAAAGAAAGAAAGAAAGATAATTTATTTGTCAAACATGCGTTTACATAAACTGAGTGATCAGACATGCAAGGTATTAAATATTATTGTGAGCGTCCATGCTTTGCCAATATCGGCGTACAAATATATGTTTAAAAATTACATTTTATTACGTACAATCATTTGAAATTTAATTACAAAAAACATAAGAAATAAATAATAATTGATGTCAAGATATTATTGTATTTAAGTAGGTATGTCAAAAAAAAAATAAAAAAATTAAATGAAGTCCATTAAATTCATTATTATGCATTCAAAAAGTATCAATAGTCAATTATTTTAAAATTTACATTATTAAATTGATAATATATTCTTAATCATGTGTATTAGAAGTCGGAATAGAAAAGTCCTTTTCATTCAAAAAACTTAAAATATTGTAATACGCTTTATTAACCAAAAAAATTCTCAGCTTATTTTTGAAAAGTGACAAGGACAGTTCTCTCCAACTTCTAGGCAATTTATTGTATATCGTGGGAGCCATACAGAAAATACTTTTACGCATAAGTGCTGTTCTCGCAGTATGAGAGCATATCCTACAGTTGTCACGCCTGTTACGTGGCACTACTTCATCCAATAGTTTAAATCGGAGTGGATTTGTTTTGACAAACACTGCTACCTCCAAAATGTAAAGACATGGCAAAGTAAGTATTAATGAAGCAGAATGTTTAAATTTTCTAGCTCGCTACGCTCGTTATTGCATTTCGCTATTCGCTCGGTCTTAATTTTCTGAGCTGTGCTAAAATCTAAGCTGTGTAGGTAATCTTTTTGGTATGCAATAAAGAATACTCTATCTATCTTAACCTAAAATCTGTTAAAATAGAGAATACTTACGAGGGCATACCCTTGGGCCTGACGCCTAGCAAAGAGACCATGGCATCGATGAAGTACCCTGGGATGTAGTGGAACACCCACGTCAGCAACCAGAACAGCAGCTCGTTGTTGGTAAAGACGGAGTAGCAGTACCACAGCGAACGAGGTGAGCTGAGACGTAAGAACTCGTCGGTTTGGAGGACGTCGCGAAACTGTCCTGCAAGCGGTTTTTTTTTTTCAAAATAAACTTCTTTTGAACTTTTTTGGGTTAAATGCCCATCTATCTATATATATAAAAGGAGAACTGACTGACTGACATATCAACGTACAGCCGAAACTACTGGGGCTAGGAATGTGAAATTTTGCACACGGCTTCCTATTATAATATAGGGGAGCACTAAGAAGGGGTTTTTGGAAATTTAACCTTTAAGGGGGTGAAAAGGGGGAATTAGGAAAGTACGTACCTAACCCAGGAAAAGTGCTAGTTTGGAATAAATATTACTATAAGCCTTCACTGTCCGTCTGTCTGTCCGTCTGTCACCAGGCAGTATCTCAAAAACCGTAATAGTTAGACAGTTGAAATTTTCACAGATAATGTATTTTATTACCTACCTACTAAAATACAAACACGAGTCCTCTCCGCCCAGAGCGAGACTGTCAGACTCGTTCTGACTAAAATCTACGGTGTTCCTTCAATTGCCCTTTACGTTTCAGGGTCACGGTAACCTGATAAGACTGTCCCGTGACCCCAGCAGGTTTTGACCCTCTTCTCGTAAGATTGCTGTGGACGCGCCGTCGACCTGACGACCTTAAACATACTACTCTCTCTACTGCACTGCTGGAACCATTCGCGAGGTTGGCCACTGGTGGCATAAAATATGGTCGAGTCCAAGGGCCAGTAAAGAGTTAGAATTATGGGGCGTATTGTCAACTGGGGCGTATTACCAATTTTTATCTTACAATATACCCATAAAGCAAATAGTTAATTGGAACTCAAACACTGTATATAGCTGATAGATAGATAGACAGAATAGACAACTTACTCCACTTGTAATTGCTGGAAGAGCTACTGACTGTATACATGGGGATACTGGACCAGAGCTCTCTGTTCGTAACAGAGTCCCAGCCGGCCGCAATGATAGCGTTGTTCACATAATCCAGGGGAGCGATGTTCACCTGCACTTTCCAGTCTACCAGGAAGGTGTGGATCACGCCCATGCCGACGCCCAAAAGGAACTGGAAGCGAAACAACGTATAATAAACGACAAATCTACTGAAATACTTTTATGAGCGCCTTATTCTAGTCTAGGTTCTCAGATTTTAGTTGTCTCATTCACGCCACGTTTATCACCAGTGTGTCAATCAGGATTTCTTTCCCGTTTGTCACTACTTGGAACAATTGGGTTCTTTTCCCCTATCGTCACCAGTGGTGACAGATGGGAATAGACACGATTCTCCAATAGATTTCTAATAGCTGGGCCACACTAACAGAATTTCCCGTTGATTTTCGTGATAAGAGTCTTTAAGAGGAAATACGGTTGAAGAGACTTTTGTAAATTAGATATTTGATGAAACTATAGCAGTCGCTCTACGACCACTCTACGGCATTATCATGCGACAAGGAAAAATAAAGATAATTTTATTGTGTCCCTATGTTTTTCTTTCAATAATACTCATAGTTGTCAAATTCGGACACAAGAAATTTTTACTTTTCTGAGCAAAACCCGCGCCGTATGCAACCACTGCTTATGTTTGAATAGGCCTTGAAATAATTATTTTTAACTCACCCCACACGGTGAAGCCATAACTGTTTGGAAATCAATCCAGCCCGGTGTAGGTTCGACCAACGAATTCAACACTGAAATTAGAAGAAACATCAGTTAATAACAACAGCGAGACCCACAAATAGCGCAAACACTGCTACAGGTTCAGCTATGGTCGTTGGGTTTAGCAGTACAGGCACTGGTACAGGGTCGAAATTTTTGGGTCATGTGGTCCCAGTGCGACTTTTCAATGAAATTTCTTACTGACTAATCGAAACTTCGCTTGTCGGCTAGCTCTTTCTTTGGTAAAAGAAATTAGCATTTGAAGCAATTAGGATTTGAGCAAGGGTCATGGCAATAGCAATAAAGGTACGCGTCATATAACAATTCGATTATAGGCCGATGGATAAAATAATGTTTTTTTTTTACTTTCTTTCATCACATCGAAAGCCTTTTTTAATTATGGCAAAATCATCAAATCTGTCCTCCAGGATGAACCAGTCCTTTCCGTCGTACCCTGGGTAGGGCGGTACGGGAGAGATTGTCTGACTGCTGCGTGTCGTGGGTTCGATTCCCGCACGGAGCAAATATTTGTATGATCTACAAGTAGTTGTTCCAGGTCTGGGCGTTTGTGTATGTGAGTTTATATGTTTGTAAACGCACCCACGACACAGAAGAAAATCCTAGTGTGGGACAACGTTTTAAAAAAACTTTGCTTTGTCACTTCCTGACCTATACTAGAGTTACAAGCAAACCAATTTCAAATAAAAAAAAGCAGGATTATTACCCACTGGCGGCTTGACGATACAGACGGGTAGGTCTCCGGCGTGCATACGGACCAGCTCCTCGGCAATCGCCTTTGTAAACGTATACGTATTCGGCCAGTCTTTGATTAAACTGCGAAAAATAAAACCAGAAAATATCACTTAAGCGGGTGTGTAACGGTTGATATAATAACAAAAAATCTAACGTTCACTTGACTTAATTTCAGTTTATATACTTTTGTTTAATATAACGATCAGTTGAGATAATGAATTGTTGATATAATTTCATTTTATCTAATTTCTTATGATATAATGAACATTTCCTATAATGCACATTTGACATAATATTCATGTAGTATATTATTCATTTACTATAATATTCATAATCTCTAATAACTTTTACTATAATTTAGAAAATCTGATACGATTTACTAAATCCACCCTCAACTATTGTAACCAGTAGAAATTGGATGCAATCTGGACCTTAGGGCACCCCGACTCGGACAGGCTAGGTTAGTTCGTGGTTATTTTTATAAACCATCCAGAAGTAGGAGCCCCGCGAAGCGGGGCTCCGTCGACCAAGCCCACCCTCGACCATGCATTGAATATTTTAAGATTTGGTTAAGTGCCATCTGAGTTAGGTTAGAACTGTGACCATTAAACATGAAAGTTAGGTCAAATGAATGTTATATAAAAAGAATATTATACATATTGAAAATTATATAAAATGAACGTTATACTAAATGTTTTATATTAAATGAAAATTATATCATATGAAACATTAGGTCATATGAAATTAGGTTATATGATTTTATAGCATATGAAAATTATATTATATGAACGTTATTTCAAGTGAAATTAGAGCATTTGTTATTATATCATACATTACACACCCCACTTAAGCCGCTCTAGCTGCGGAACTTACTACTTAACACCTGAGCAAAACGCGCTTCGCTTTATACAACTTTATTTTTAGTATATGCGAAACCTGATACACCTGTCAATTTTATTAATACATAAAATATGTACTTACAAAATTTTAAAACTATCATGAAAAATCACAAAGTTATAATTATGCTTGTTATGTTACCTGGTCGCGGTATCTCCGCGCAACCCGCGCCTGTTTTGTCGTACATTGATAATATGTAGTTTGGAGATAGGTACCTAACCGTACTGCGGTTGTATAGTAATTAACTAGTGAAAAAATTTAATTCAAATATTTTTGGAAAAAATTTAACATGATGTAAAAATTATCTAATCAGTTACTGAATAAACTATATTCAGGTTTCGCATATACTAAAAATGATGTTGAAGGTGCCTTTACTCACTCTGGCGTGATGCTGATAAGTCGGTCCTTGTCGATGCTGTCCACCATTTCAAGGAAGACATCAGGTGGTATAGGACTCGGGTAGAACTCCTCATTGACGTCCAAGTTGATACGCTTCGTCGTGGCATGCGCGAACGCTGTTGACACATGGTTGAAGAGTCTGTGGACAGTCAAATAGCACAGGGTCAATTTAAGTTGATAAATAAAATCAATATTTAAAATTCCAAAGCCATGTCAGAGGACTCTGGGATTTGAAAAGGCGACTAAAGTAACTTTGACATTAGAAGGTACCACGTAAAAAAAAAACATGTGAAGCTATGTCAGCTTCACATGTTTTTTTTTTTACGTGGTAAATTCATCAAATGAGTCCTCCCACCCAGGGCATAGCGGGAGGGACTGTCAGACTCGTACTGACTGAAATCCACTGTGTCCGTGTGTGCACTTTACATTCCGGGGTCACGGTAATTCGTACAGTCCCGCAACCCCGGCAGGCAACTTCAACTACAAAAAAGTGAGGAGAACAAAGCTTATCGAGGTATGATGACAGCATTAACTTGCAACTTGCGTAAGATTCCTTACGCACCCACGATACAGGAGCAATTAAAACTGTGCGGTAAAAATTAATAAAAAAATTAAAATAAGTCTCCGAAGTGATGGCAGTATTACCTCAGTTACCTTGTTGCCATTCCACCAATTCACATTTCAAACCAAATAAGTGGAACTCTGTACTCGCGTCTATTTTTCCAAACGCATACAACCAGAATCACTTCAACGTTAGAGTAAGCAGTCTTCTTCTGGTAAGCTCACTCCATCGTAGACTTTGTCTCTGTCACCTCAGACCAAGACTAGAGTCAAGAGCGAAAATTGTAGTCTCTCTCATGTTCTACTCACTTGAGGTGTTGGCAGTTCTTGGCCAGCTGCAGCATTTCTCTCGTCCCTCGAACGTTGATGAGGCCCGCCACGTGGAGAGGCTCGTCGAAGTTTACCGTCGCTGCCAGGTGGATTATTATGTTCACCTGGAGATAGGGGTCGGCATCATTAGATATTACTTACAGCGAGGGTTACCAAACTGTGTGACACTCCCCGGATTTATGAAAGTTTAATTTAGTGCAATTTTCCGAAAATATTTTGTATACATTCAGAATTTACCTTTAATGAGGAATTTAATGGGTTGATTATTCAATTGTCCAAATGACCATATTCAACGAAGGCTGCCAAAAAAACAACACGCACATTTCCATCATTAGTTAGGCTTCAGGTGCGTCAGGTTGCAAAGTCTCGAGGCCCTATTGGCATTAAAAGATTTGTTTTTTATTTAATTTAAATTAGTTTTAAGTTTAATGCCAAGAAACACAATTTTCTTTCGTTTTCTTTATTTATTTCATTTGCTTGTTTCAGCTCGTACAATTGTTTATTAATGAAATGAATAAATGACTTAAAACAGACCTCATTACTGATATTATTACAGTCCTTGTCACTCAATCCAACTTGTATGTTGGCCACATCGCCCTCCACCGGTACGATGTACTGCGCGAAGTTGGGCTTCTTCTTACGGAGACTGTCGTATAACTGGAACAAAAAAATAATGTAGTAATACTCGTAGTTTTTGGGTTGGGAAGAATCCACCACCAGGCGCTCACCCCTGGGCAACGGTACCACAGGGTACCTGTAATCAGCGGTGACGGCTGAGGGATCTTAATTGCGATGGTAACCCTCACCAGGGTCACCTGGCTTGCGACCACAAACATTTAACCCACATTAACGCCAGAATAACTACATCTAGATCATACAAAAATATATGTTCCGTGCAGAGATTAACACCAGGTCACGTAGCGCAGGAATCAATACTACCAATACATTGTCATAATAATATCAATACAGCCAACAGTGCCGTCAAATTATAATATAAAGGTTGTACTCACCGGATCTTTAAGTATATTGCTTAATCTCTGTTGAATAGTTTTTCCTTTCTTTGGCCTTAGCAACATGTATAATTTCTTTATCTCGCATGATCTGAAACAAATAAAGTCTACTGAGTGTAAAGGTCACACAAAACTGACGGTATTCACTACCGTCTGCGGTAGAGAAAACCGAGTGGGTTAGCGGTAGGTAATATTACTGTTCACACCAAAGCGGATTTCGCTATCTTTTTTGGTAGATTACAGAATTGTGAAACCCGCGCGGTATCTCTTTCTCCCCACAGCGACAGCAAACACCGCTCAGGTCTTAAAGCGAGAGTAATTCGACTGTGGGAAAGAGACAGAGCTATACAAGTCGTCTAGCACCATCTCGTTCCCACACTGGAATTACCAGGTCGCTCTAGCCGCGAATTGATACTAAATACCTGAGCGAAACCCGCGCGTTATGTCTACCCGCAGCGACAATGAATACCGCTAAGATCGCTGGCCGCAGAGATCTACGATTTCGAATGGGCAACTACGGTGCTTTCACTAGTTATTATGCCTCGTGACTGGGACTGTAGGTAGCTTTATTACAGGATTAAGATTCTTTTAACAATTCAAAAATGCCTTTAATAGTCAAATTGAAATAAATGCTTTGAGTTGAGATTGAGTTTGAATATCGGAGCGAAACCCGCGCGGTATTACCCGCAGCGGTAGCAAAAACCGCTTAAGTCCTTTCAGCCCAGGCCGATCCTACTCCTCACCTCAAGAGTTTCTCTATCAGCTGCTTGCCGAGGAAACCAGACCCTCCCGTAAGAAAAATGACAGTGTCCCGGTAGAACTGCTGCACAGCGGAGTCTCCTCTGTCTATAGCAGCATTCATCGGCTTCTGCTTCTCGATGAGCTGCAGTTCCAGGCGCTGAGCGATGTCCATGGCTGGAAGAGGACATGGGTTGAACATTAAACTTGTATTTTTACATGCCATGTAGAAATTAATGTAATAATCCTATCCTTCCTACTAATATTATAAATGCGAATGTTTGTGAGGATGGATGTTTGTCTCTCTTTCACACAAAAACTACTGAACGGATTTGGATGAAATTTGGTACACAGATAGTTTATCATCTGGATTAACGTGGGATAGTTTTCAAGTTGTAGCGGGTGAAACCGCTGGCAACAGCTAGTAATTAAATAGAAATGTTGTTCAAACTTCGACTACTATTACTAAGACTCCGCTGGCCGTCTGTCTGTCTGTCGATCTATCTGATCATAAACCGTGATAGTCAGTCAGTTGAAATTTTCACACATGATGTATTTCTGTTGCCGCTATAACAATAAATACTAAAAACAAAATAAATTGGTATTTCAAGGAAAGTCCCATTCGCGGCACTGTCTTATCAGCTAGCCGTGAACCATCCATCACCACCGTGACGGAGATCCTTCAATAACCATTATGTCAGAATCTCCGTCGATTTTAGTCAGTACGAGTCTTACAATCCCTCAATCCCGCCCTGCACGGAAGGACTGATAGTCAACGGTTCCTCGACCCCAAAAGACAGTCCCGCGACCCCGAAAGACAACCCCGCGACCCCGTAAAACAGTACCATGACCCCGTAAAACAGTCCCGGGACCCCGTAATACAGTCCCGCGACACTGAAAGATAGTCACGCGACCCCGTAAAACAGTACCGCGACCCCGTAAAATAGTACCGCGACCCCGTAAAACAGTACCATGACCCCGTAAAACAGTCCCGGGACCCCGTAATACAGTCCCGCGACACTGAAAGATAGTCACGCGACCCCGTAAAACAGTACCGCGACCCCGAGATAGTCCCACGACCTCGAGATAGTTCAATGTCATACACGGCCTATATGACATTGTACAAACTTGGATAAAACAATAGAAATATGTAAATATGACTTAACATTTGTACATAATAAATTAATTACAAATATTTTCTAGGTAAAACAATTGATAATATTATATTCCTCTTTCTAATATTATAATTAATGCGAAAGGAATAATTGCGGGTTCGATTTCCGGAACGAACAAATATTTTTATGACCTACAAGTAGTTGTTCCGGGTCTGGGTGTTTGTGTATGTGAGTTTCTATGTTTGTAAACGCACCCACGACACAGGAGAAATTCCAAGTGTGGGGCAACGTTTTATCTAAACAAAAAAAAAACTACCCAGTGGAACTTGAGTTGACAGTTTTTCATACATTTGGTCTTCCCTAAAAACAGCCTCCGTTAAGTCCAGAGTTGCAATTGTTATTGATAAAGAATAGCATCTGAATTAAATTTGAAGTTACTAGCTATACCCCGTAGTTTCCCCCTCATTGCTCAGCTCCTGTTGGTCGTGGCGTGAAGTTATATAGGCTACTAGCCTAGCCTACCCTTCCTCAATAAATGGTCTATCCAACACAAAAACATTTTTTCAATTGGAGCCAGTAGTTCTTGAGATTAACGCGTTCAGCCAAACAAACAAACTTCAGCTTTTTAATGAAATCGCTTTTACTATAAACACGATCATGATTGTTATACAATATTTATATTTTTTTGCAAGTCATTGTTTTTGATTATAATGCTGTCTTGTCATTAATTAATAATGCATGAAACACACGGTACTAATTGCGTCATTGTAATAATTAGGCGATTGTAGTAAAAACATGATTTGCTTAATAATTATAATACAAATTACTATCCAACAAATCTTTGTTTGGTTCCCTAACTCATCATCTGCCAGCCCTTTCCTAACTACGCTGTGGTCTGCTTCCAGTCGAACCAGATGCAGCTTAATATCAGTATTTCACATGGAGCGACTGCCTATCTGACCTCCACAACCCAACAACTGGGTAATACAATACCCCATGGTAAAACTGGTTGTCAGACTTTTTGACTAGAGATTTTGGCTAATAGTAACGACTGTCAAAGATGATCACCTATCCACAGACCAAACTCGGCAGGCGCAGCTTAACCTCGACTAGCGACCCGCTCAGGCTCCGGACGGGTGCAATCTCTACTATGTTATGCATGCTATATACATATATAAACCTTGAATCACTATCTATCTAAAAAAACCCCATCACAATCCGTTGCGTACTTTTAAAGATCTAAGCATCCTTAGGGACAGACAGACAGCAGGAAGCGACTTTATTTTACACTATGTTAAAACAGGGCAACTTTTGTTTATATATGTTTACGCTTATATTATTACAAAGAGGTATTTGTTTTTTCGACAGTTTGTATGTAGGTGATAATCTCCGGAACTACTGATCCAATTTAAGAAAATATTGCACTGATAGAAATCTACATTGTTCGTGAGCGCTATAGACTACAATTATATTGTTATCGAGCATAATAAGCCGAGTTTTCACAATTTTTGTCTAGCCATGCAGAAAGATATACCTAGCTCTTACAACAGAGTTATGCAAGCCCTGCCTAAACACTTGAATACAACGTGTTTTTTTTATATCCCGTGAATAAGGTTATATTCTGAAAATAAAAACAGTTTAATATTTTAACATAGATTTACTCTTGACTCTAGTCTATGTCGGAGGTGACATAAACAAAGTCTACGACGGAGTGAGCTTACCAGAAGAAGTCTGTTCACTATAACTATGAAGAGATTCGCGTTGTATGCGTTCGGAAACACAGACGTAGGAGGTGAGTTTCACTCCTTTGCAGCATCTGCATACTGCATTTAAGAATGATTGGATTTTGTCTCGGGAAATTAAAACGAAATATAATTATTTCTCATAATATTAGATTCTGCTTTCTCAAAACTGACAGAAGGAACGTGACAAATAATTGAAACACACCAATAATCGTGACTTTCAATCATTTGCACGAAATGAAACCACTCTATAGATCCACTAGCAATCCACCCGCGACTTTGTCTGCGCAGATTATTATTTTCTCTCTTTAGGGGTTAGTATTTTCAAAAAATTTGAAAAGCGTGTATCGTTATTTTGGTTGAAAAGCCTACCTACTATCGAAGTTTAAATTTCAAGTAAATCGTATGGAATTTAATTTAATTTTTGTACAAACTTATATTCCGTTTCAACCCCCTTAGGGGATGGATTTCCTAAAATCTGTTCAATTCTTACCAAATTAATTCGGACAGGTTGAGCTGAATCAGAAATTCTGTTTTCTCGCGCATGAAGGGGTTCCGTACGGTACCATCTATAAAAATGCAAAAAAATACGTTTTTCATATGGGAGCCCCCCGTAAATATTTATTTTATTCTGTTTTTCGTTGTTATTATAGCGACAATAGAAATACATAATGTGTGAAAATTTCAACTGTTTAACTATTACGGTTCATGAGCTACAGCCTAGTGACAGACAGACAGCGAAATCTTAGTAATCGTACGGAACCCTAAAAAAACAGTTTACTAGTTTTAAATTCCTGTTACTAACGTCGTTTATTCTAATTTCGGATCTGACAAATAACCAAACATAACCAAACATCATGATGGTCAAATAAAATCCGTTCTCCAAATAATTGAACAAGACTTATTATTGATATTTTCCATTTTCACCACCATGACATGACGCAATGACTTTGTTTGAACGTCAAATCATCGTCTACCTATCTTCTCCCAACTATGTTGTGGTCGTATTCCAGATAGATTTCAACATCTACCAACCCGCACTGGGTCCGCGTGATGATTTATGCTCCACTCACACTCAAGAGGAGTCCTGTATCCCAAAAGTGGGAATATTATAGAGTGATGATGATGAAATTATTGCAAATTCTTCCGACTAGTCTTTGCTAGCGGCTTCGCCTGCGTGTAACTTGAAAATTATATCGTATAGGAACGTACATACTACCCCTGGGCCAAATACCAACAAGATCCAATAAGTCTTCTGGTATAATATTAGTTATATATTGCACCGGCGAAAGCGAAGCGTTTTCGAAGCGAGACGTCAACGAGACGAACGTCGGTGCGATAGTTCTGTCACGCTATCGGATCGCGTTTCTATGTGACTGGACTCAAACAAATCCATACGTAGAAATAAAAACGTCACGCTTCGCTTGTCTGTTTGACAAAGGCTTAAGACTCTGAAAGTATTACATCAACATTTTTCTGCCACACGTCGTAACAATGTTGTGTCATCGGATGCCTCTGTGTTACGAGTTATGTCGACACTGCTGAATTATTTGAAGAGTAATAATTAAAAAATCTATAGATATATTTACAATACTAATATTACTACTGCAAAAGAGAAATTATATAATTTAGAGTTTTTTTTTCAATTTTCATAAATAAGTCTGAAAATATTTGTCACTAGCCCTCTTCCCGCGATTTCGTCGGCGCGGATTTAAGATACGAGAACAAAAAAATATAATCATAAAATCACTCGGGAAAATATGACTGTGAAAGAATTTTCAAAATCGGTGCAGTCATTTCAGAGATTTCTTTCTCTAAAATGACTTTGGAAGTCTACCCATAAGGAGTAGATTATAAATAAAAAAACTCACCCATGATGTATGATTCCGGCACACTAAATTTGATGTAGGTATGATTCCGGCACACTAAATTAATCATAAACTTTTCCTAATATTCAATATTTAAAAACTTGAAATAACAAACTTGAGAAAACTTAAAATAAAGAACGTTTCTAAACGACACGTGTCAAGTCATAAAAATGAAAATCTGTCAGAACAAAAGTTTAAGATTTAAAAAAAAAAAATTATTGAATATTTTTCGCTGACATTCTATTTTCAAATTGAGGTTAGCCCTGCGCCCGCTTCTCGGCGATGGACAACGATGGACTGACCTGAGTAGCAAGTACACATTACAAAGTATTCATAATTTAAATTTCAATAGAAAATACTATCGTACACGGATAATAATTGTCAATAATTAAAAAAGACGAAAATTATGCAAATATTTAACGTTGCTGTATTCATTATGCAGGCCTACATTAAAAGTTGACCAAAATTAGTATTTATTAAATTCGCCACGTTTGTACGCAAATGTTCTAATATATCCGATTGATAATAATTACCCCACACCTCAAAGAAAAAACTTGCACCGTTTAAAATTGATGATATTGGCATTTGTAACACCATTCTTGCTTTTCCATGTTCTGATAAGGCTAAACTTTTATACAAACTTGTGTTAAATAGGTCTTAAGCTAGTGATAAGTAACGCGTTTGCAATTTATCGAATTTTGTTATTCCCGCACTGGGCGATGTGGTCTCTAAGAGACAAAGCCCTTTAGAAAAAAAAAACGGAATTCTCGGATCACTTTGTTGTCCGTCTGTCAAGAACCTTTTTCTCAGAAACGCCTGGAGGTATCAAGCTGAAATTAGTATCAAATACCTACTCACCTCTACAAAATCTTGAAGCAGAAAAATCAAACGTCTATGTCATCGCAATCAAAAGATACAGACGTTTATGCTCTTTTTGCCACAAAGCTTCAAAATAGCTCGCGATGTAATCAAAACCTAGAGGGTACTTCCCGTTAACCTAGATTCATGAAATTTGGCAAAAAGCTAGAACTTACAGTACAAATAAAAGAATAAGACCGAAATTTGGTCATTTACGAGTATATCACAAGAAAAAAACATTACAAATTTATATTTTTGTAGTTCATTTTGTTCATCATCAGATATAGTTTATAAACCGGAATAACTGAAAATAATAGTATTTATCCCGACTTTATGTTCCCGTGGGATAATTTTCGAGTTGTAGGGGGCGAAGCCACTGGTCACTGCTAGTTCAAATATTCTGTTACGTTCGTGTATGAGATAAATAATTTTATTTTAAGCTACGGAACCCATTATTGTGCGTGGTCCGACACGCACTTGGCCAGTTTTTAAACGACTTCAAAAGAAGAGGAGGTTCCTAATTCGACTGTATGGTTTTTTTTACTACTTATCTTTCGGAAGTCGGTGGCAAAAATGATATTTTACACTTCTTATGTCGTGTTTTTTGCAGGCGGTAAGTTTTTTTACGCGTTCTTGTAGTTATCTAGCTATCGATAATATTTACGCTGCTTACGAGATCCGTAATGTTCATGCATGACGCGTCTATTCATAATACGTCACTGGCTGCACCTAATTTATTTTTATTTTGCCAATTCCGTAACTGCCCTTATAAGGTCAAAGTATTACCATTGTCATTATACCGACTACTCAACTTACTAATTACTATATTTAAATTTTTGTATATTGTTATACAACAGTTAACATGCCAGTTTTATAAAACTTTGACCTTAGAATTTGTGTTGTCATCATTATACCGATATTCGTAGCTTCTGGAAATATACCAATAAGATGAGCGCGGCTTGCCTCCCCGTGAGCGATGATGGAGTTAGGGCTTCTGTCTGTCTTCTGGAGTAGGGCAGAGCGGGAGGGACTGTCAGACTCGTACTGACTAAAATCCACAGTGTCCTTCAATAGCCCTTTACGTACCGGGGTCATGGTAAATCGTGAGTCCTGCGACCTTGGGATCTCGCTAAGGGACAAAATCTGCAATGAGGTCTTACGGTATAAGACCAAAGTTATAAAAAATATCCAAAAGTGTAGCAAGCTGAAGTGTCAGTGAGCTGGTCATGTCTGCCGCAGAACTAAAGGACAGCACGAAAGGTTGAGTTGGAAGGTAAGTAAAAGAAGGGTGGGACGCTTCCCGGCAAGATGGACCAATGACCAATGAGGTAGCTGGCTGTGGCTGGATGAAAGAAGCGGCTGTTGGTCTAGTGGTTAGTGACCCTGACTGCTATGCCGGAGGTCGTGGGTTCGCTTCCCACCCAGGACAAATGTTTGTGTTATGAGCACGATCATTTGTTCTGTGTCTGGGTGTAATTTATCTATAATATGTATGTATTTAGAAATATATAAGTAAGTTTATCAGTTATCTAGTACCCATAACACAAGCTCTTCTTAGCTTGGGACTAGATGGCGTTGTGTGATAGTTGTGGAATATTTATTTATTTATCGTGCGCTGTGGCGCTCCCTGGGAGAGACCTATGTCCACCAGTGGACTGCCATAGGCTGAAAGGATGATGTAAACGATGAAAGTTCCGGAGAATTGCGTTGGCCTATATGGCGCAGCCGTGAGACACACGACCATTCTTTTTTTTTTCTACTTTAATTCTTGTAAGTATTAAAGTTTTTTTTTGTGTTTGTTTTAAATGTTGTGCGTGTTACGTGGATCCTTAGCGTCAAATAAATATGTTTTCTTTCTTTCTTCTTTCTTTGTGCACGATTATATGCCTTAGCCCCCAAGGCTCCATAAAAATCCAAGATTGATTAATGAAGAGGGGCAACGGTGACAGTCCTACTAGTCTGCTCCAACTAGGTCCGGAGGAGCATTTGATCGATTTTTGATCCCATAAAAAGGCGTATTATACACGGATGTAATGTAATATGAATTTCTTATCTAAAAATATGAATCTGAAATGTTAGGTTAAAGCTTAGTAATTTAAACACATAATAAAGTATGTTCTTTCAATAAAAATGCTTAATTGTAAACGTGTTTGATTAGATTTAATTACTCGGATCATGTTATCATTTTGTGTTAATTAATAATTTCTTTTAAATGCACTGTAAAATTATACATTTCTTTTCTACCGTCGGGCAATTATGTTGAAGCATGTAAGTATAAAAATGATATATTTTAAAGAGGAGAACTGTTCATATGTAGTTTTTTTTGGATCCACCTCCTTTTCCATGTGGTACCTATACCTACTACAAGTATTACTAGTATATATTGTGATATAGATATAAGTTACCAGCTTTCGGACTTATTCCTTTATTTGTACTGTAAGTTCTCACTTCTTGACGAATGTCAACGGGAAATAATTTGATTGTTGTCAAAATATGCGGCACAACAGAGCATAAACGACCCCTGCGCCATAGCGCCCCTAAGGCTACACTCCGGGCATGCGGGCGGCGAGTAATGGGCGACTCGCTGTCTGACCATGGACCATGCCCGGGTCGACGGCGCGTTGTGTTCCACGCGCGCCTCAAGGAGTGTCAGCATAGTGACGGGGCCTGTAGAGGGCCAAAGCCTGCTGGGGTCGCGGGACCAAGGGATTACCGTGATCCTAGTACGTAAAGGGCTAGTGAAGGACACCGTGGATTTTAGTCAGTACAAGTCTGACAGTCCCTGCCGCCCTGCCCTGGGTGGGAGGACTCATTTGATGATTTTACCACGATAAAAAAAAAGGCTACACTCCAACCGTATCTTTTTCTTCAACTTTTTCTCTTGATAATAATTATTCCCTCCAGCTTGATACCTCACGTTCTTAAGAAAAAATCTTGACTGGCGAACAACAAGTGACTCTGTAAGGTTCCGTTTTTAGGGTTCCGTAGTTAACTAGGAACCCTTATAATTTCGCCATGTCTGTCTGTCTGTCTGTCTGTCCGTCCTCGCTTAATCTCTGTGACCGTTAGCACTAGAAAGCTGAAATTTGGTACCAATATGTATATCAATCACGCCGACAAAGTGCAAAAATAAAAATTGGAAAAAAATGTTTTTTTAGGGTAGCCCCCCTATATGTAAAATAGAAAGTGATTTTTTTTTTAATTTCAACCCTAACGTGTGATATATCGTTGGATAGGTATTTAAAAATGAATAGGGGTTTACTAAGATCATTTTTTGATGATGTCAATAGTTTCGGAAATAATCGCTCCTAAAGTCAAAAACAATGTGTCCCCCCCCCTCTAACTTTTGAACCATAAGTTTAGAAAATATGAAAAAAATCTGGAAAGTAGAACTTTATAAGGACTTTCTAGGAAAATTATTTTGAACTTGATGGAAAGAACAGTTTTTGTGCAAAAAAAACAAGAAGGTGGTACAAAATTCCTGGACTAAGTTTGTAGTATAATCAATTATTTAATCATATATACAAGCATTTTTTTTAACTTCGTTTACGTATTTCATTATTCTGAACGTATCTTCTTTCAAACAAAAAAAGAATTATTGAAATCGGTTCGCGCATTCCAAAGTTATATTTATTAACACTTATTGTAACGGACGGGAAACTACGGAACCCTACACTGAGCGTGGCCTGACACGCTCTTGGCCGGTTTTTTTCTTTTGAGGTACGGTACCCTAAAAAGAAGTAAATGATGCTGTGACGTCTGACAGGGGAGAATGGAAGAAGAAAACGTGTTGCGACGACCACAAGCAGAATGAGATGAGGGCAGGAAGATGATGAACTCTTCAAATTCTTGATAATCATGAGCTCTCCACTTTAGGGTGTCTACATAACGCTGGTGCTATCAGCCACGCTGGCGACGCTGGGGCTCCAGCATGGCACCGGCTGGCTTGACCGCGTGGTGCAGTACCATAAGACGAAGTTCTTCAACGAAATCCGGGAGATGGCACCCGTTAATATTAACGGTAAGAGTAGTAACAATGTTGTAATAGGATATTTGACTAAAAAACTAATTAGTCTGTCAGTTAGATTTATCATTCGACACGTATTTTTTCTTTTGTTACGTAACCCAAAATTGATACATGTACAACACTTTTATAATTGGCAATACGTTACAAGCGAGAGCTTCTGACGTCACGAGCCGTAAATTTCGAAATGTGTTATATCTTTGTAAATATAAATTAATTTAACAAAATTCATAATACGTAGGTATCCACTGTTTTTCAAAACGATTAGAAGATTGGAGGAGGGTGGCCCTAGCAGTCCGCCGTTTTTTTTTCAGAATTGTGGTTTCAACCAAAGTTAATAAATTTAGATGACGTTTTAGGGCATAATGTCCTAAAGCGTCAGGTTTCGGAGTTATTCGCCGAAATATAATTCGAAATCCGAACCGTGATGAAACTTTTTTGTGTTTTTTCTCCCTGCAAGTAAACATATTGAATTACAACAACATAATTGAAAAATCCTTCAAAGCCTTAAAAACCCCATTGCAATTAAGTAATTGATGCTGTCGAAATGCGTATTAACGTCTGAAAAGGAGATCGTGGGAAGCTGATCTGCACGGTTAAACTGCGCTTGCCGAAGTTCATCTAGATGGGTGATCTATCATAGCGAGTTTCCTCCGTGTCTTGGAAAGCACGTAAAACCGTTGCTACCGGCTGTCATTTGTAGATCTTTAAAAGTCGTTACTTACTATTAGTCAGAAGCTTACTAAGAAGTATCGTATCACCCATTTCTTGGATTATGGAAGTCAGATAGGCAGTCGCTCCACGAAATCCCTTGGCAAGATTGTACAGCTTCTGACTAATAGAAACGACTGTGAAAGATGTACAAATGACAGCCGGAACCAACGGCTTTACGTACTTTCCGAGAAACAGAGGCAACTCGATACCTAATGGACAGTCACCCATCCAAAGACCGACCTATGACCGTGCGGCTTTACCTTGAAGACCTTAAACTTAATCTTAGAACATGTATATTGTAACTACGTTGTCCACAGCCGAGATCCGACAAAAACCGAAAGGTTACGAAGACTCCCGACACTGGGACTACGACTCCGTCATACGCCTGCTAACCCTCATAAGAGAGAGCGAGACCACGAAGCCTGTGCATAAGGCGTTGAGGCGTATGCTGAGACCTAGCAGACGTCTCATGATGTCCATGAAAGAGAGCATGCATCGGTTCCCGAGCATACAGGTAAGAGATACGAGTGAAGGAGAGATAAAACTACCATTATGTGCTTCTCTTTCTTATCACCGGGCCACACTAACGGCATTTCCCTGTTGAATATCGCGATACTAGTATTTAAAAACGTTCGTATAAACGTCCATTAACGCGATATGCAACGGCATTTCCCGTAAGTGTGGCCGTAGTGTTAATGTTGAACACAAACGAGGCTAATGAGTTTAAATGTTCGTAAAAACGTCCATCAAACGACATTTCTTGTTAGTGGGGCCCCAATTATTACTTTAATCAAATCGCTTCTCGTGATAAACGAAATATTTGCATATATTTCTACAAGCTGGTACAGAACCTTAGGTGCGCGGGTCCGAGTTGCACTTGTTTGGTTTTTTTTAATTGAGGTGCGATTTTAGTCTATGTCAGTGGCGCCAGACATGGTTTATATAACAAAAGAATTTCAATACCCCACTCCTGAGATTTTCTATTTCATTATTATTTTAAGAAAACTAAAAATACACAATTTTTTTCAATACTGTCGGTATGAATAGACTTGCAATTTATTTTACCATGTTTAACAACAATTTATTTGTACAGAACAAACACAACGATTTCTACTATGACGTGGACTACACGAGCGAGGAAGACAACGCCTCACCGCTGCCCCCCATCCCCGAGGAAGAGGCCGTGGTTGTGGTCAGCAACCCAGTAGAGGCACGGTTACCCAGCGCAAGGATCAGCGTCAACCTGCTCAGGTTACCTTTCTCTAGCGCAACAACCCACTGGAGGACTCCCTCCAAAATATCAGCAACCCAGTAGAGGCACGGTTACCCAGTGCCAAACTGCATGAACCTCCTCAGGTTACCGCCCTCTAGTTTATTAACCTACCTTCCTCTATTTCAGTAACTTATAACCTGGTGGTTTATAAGTTACTGAAATAGAGGACGATTGGGATGGTAGGACACCATCCCAATCGTCAACAACCCGCAAGAGGGCTCCTTTCCAACCATCTGCAACCTGGTGGATGCGTGACCCGACGCGCGTATCAGCGTCATCTTGTTCAGTTTACCTCTTTCTGGCTCAGCAACTTGTAACCATCTCACACCTTCCGAAGTCCAGCGTCCAAAATTTTACTGGGTTCTGTCGGTGCGAGTTCCAGTTCCAGTTAGGTGAGCTCGTGAGCCATATAAAAAGTCTACATTAATTTGCAGAGAGATCCTGGAAGCCAGATCGCGGGCTGCAAGACAGATGCCGACCACCACGCATATCATGTAAGTTTCTGAGCATCATGCATAACTACCCCATCGAAGAAAACCATCGTGAGGGTAACCCTCTCAATTTTTTTTTTCAAAATATGAGTCCGCCCGGGCCGGGCAGGAGGGACTGTCAGACTTGTATTGACTAAAATCCACGGTGTCCTTCAATAGCTCTTTACGTTTCGGGGACACGGTAGTCCATTAGTCCCGCAACCCCGGCAGGGTGAGGGTTGTTTGAACTTATGAAATCAGTATAATGTCTAAAGCCATCTCAGAAGCCTGCAGCGTTCCCAGAGGCGGTTTATTAAACTCGGACAACAGAGGTCAGTCGCATTAAGATGGAAACAAAATCTTCATCATAAAGTGTAGCTAGTAAGCTTTGTTGAGGAAAGAAAATTACTACAGTCAGACAGTTATCTAACTATAAAACGGGGAATTTTTAACTGCACCTCTATTTAGAAAGGAGAAGGGAACTAATCCATACATTCCTGGGCCCAGGTGTTAACTGAATCAAACTAGCCTTATTTGTAAGAGAATATAATAACAAGGCCTCACTGAAAATTTGGTGAAATTTGGCTATCCAGGAATCAAGTTATATGAAATATAGTAAAAGTGAGGTTATATTATAACATTGCAGTTTTTTTTATGTTTTTTACGAAATACTTTTGAATGGCTTTGGTTGTGTTATGGTTTTATGCATGGAGAGTGTGTAAAGAGTCAAAGATCTGACACGTTTGGCTCTCTCGCGCCCTGGACAGTCGCTACAGTCGAAGACAAGTTTCTTCATCCAATATCCTGCACTTAGAAGCAGTAGGAACCTACCTTTTAAAAACTAAAAAAGAGACAGGAGGATATAAAATAAAACACTAATATATGACTAAAATATGTATAATTCATCTTCAATAATTAGGAGAATATCGTCTAAGAATTGTGCAGGGGGTACGATATTTTCTTGGTATCTTGCCCAACTGAGATACCATATTATGCACATTACATGGGCTGAGATGCACGCCACCGACGAATAATGCTAAAATCGCCTCATCTTCCAAGACTCTTCTGCCAATAGAGTTACTGCGACCAGTCGCAATCAAACAATTTACACAGCGATCCATGTCGTCAATATCCGATCGATAGGCGTAAACAGTTGTCCAAAATAGAGAGCCAGGTAATTCAGAAATGCAAGATCCGTCAATAGTTCAATAAAAGCCGAGGTCGTGGGGTTAAACAATAAAACAAGGAAAATACGTGCGCACTCAGAACGAAAAACAACGAACGAGTGTCATCTGTCAATCGGTGACAGACTGATATCAGGCAGGAATGTTGCCAGAAGAGAAATTAAAGGAAATCGATTCACTATGAATCGATTCCACAAAAAAATACTCGTTACTCGATGTTCATACATATTCTGACATTTTACCGATTTATTCGTAATCGATTATTAACATTTCAGGCATTATTTAATCGATTATTTAGTTCCATAACTTAATTTAAGTTTTCTCGCTTCCTAGATAGAAACAAGGTGCCATATTTTGTGATTTTCCTTAGAAAAATATGACGGTTTTTTTAATATACATTTCAACTAGTTAACTGCTGGGCCCAGAAGTCGCCTTCTCCTTTAAGCAAACAAAATATCTCCACTAATAACCTACTGCATATCAAATAAATTACTGTACTACAAATTAACTACTTGATTACCTAAACATGTTGTACTAAAAAATGTTTAAAATTCATCGAAATCTGATGGCTTTTTTTATCTAATTTACAGCAAAAATCTAGCTGAAACCACAGATATACGCATTTTGAAACAATATTACTCACCGTAAAACAAAAATACTGATTTGCACACAAATTATTAAATTAAAATAACTATCCCAGTCGCATATTAACCAGTAAGTACACGCTGGCACCCCGACTCGGACAATTTAGGTTAGAAGAGGATGGCGGGGTCTGAAAGACCCCGCCATCCTCTTCGTGGTTATTTTTTTTTAAACCACCCAGAAGTAGGAGCCCCGCGAAGCGGGGCTCCGTCGACATGCTGGGAAGCGTGGACGCCCCGCGAAAGCAAGACCCTCTTTAATAGTTCAATAAATTACTGGTATGTGGTAATTAATAAATAATAAGACGACTGTGACTAATAAAATGCTGTTTTATTTAGAAAAACTGCTTAATAGGTGATGGATTCCAAAAAAAATGATTCAATATTTTGTTGCACTCGAAGAATTATTAGATTTACTTTTAGTTAACAGATAGTCATTCAGTAAAACAGTTAAGCTTTAAAGATCTAACAGTAAAGTATAATTTATTCATTTGATGAGCAAAAGTGTGCGATTCAGTATTTTTGGTGGTAATTTCGAACATTTTGATTGAAAAAAGGGAATTTACAGTTAAAGTATTAAATACCACCCCTATAAAACTAATAACAATATCCTAGTGATTAATACCTCCAAAGATCTCTATGGAAAGTTTCTCTAACACGTGGTCACTTCGTGGATTTTAGTCAGTACGAGTCTGACAATCCCTCCCGCTCTGCCCTAGGTGGGAGGACTCATTTGATGATTTTACCACGATAAAACACAAAAAAAGAAACGCGTGGTCACTTTAGCTAGTGCAACTTTTTCCAAAGAACATACTCGCCGCGAGTATTCGCTGTATGTGACAGGCTAGTCGTAGCGAGTAGTTGCCGCGGTTTGAATTGAGCATGATCAATTTTACTCGCAGCGAAAGCACACACAGCGATTATTCACTGTGTTAAAAAAAAGTGTTACTTAAGTACAGTTAAATTATACCAATTTTAAACTTTTCCAAGAAACAGAAAATATCCATACATTTTTGGGCCTCTACTGAAAGCGCAAATGTTGTAGGATTACTCTCGGCCAAGTTATACAAGTTCGAAGATTCGTCATTTTCATACATTTTTTACTTTCAGAAAAGACTCAAAAAATGATGTTCTTTCTTATTATCATTGTACTAAAAAAATTCTCAATCACAGACCTTGGCTGGAGTTCGTGAAGAACCGGAGTCTTACCAGCACAGAGTCCTCAACCGGACCAGACGCTGAAACAACTGTTGATACAACAGACGCAAATGGAACTGATACTAACTCCACGGGGGGAACTGATACCGGAGGTACAGATGAGACTACGGTAGAATCTGAAACAGAAACCACAGCTGAGGCGAGTGGAGGGGACAACGGAACTTCGACAACTGAGCCCACACCATCAGCTGAAACCTAAATTACACCCGTATAATTATAAAGACCCATATTAGTTCGGTCAAAATAGACATTTTAATTATTTTGGTAGAGATAGTACGTATTTTTCTTTTATTAGTGTGGTAAAATCATCAAATGAGTCCTCCCACCCAGGAGAGAGCAGGAGGGATTGTCAGATCCGTACTGTCTAAAATCCACGGTGTCCTTAAATAGCCCTTTACGTTCCGGGGTCACGGTAAATCATGAGTCCCGCGAACGGAGATAGTAGGTATAGCTGAATTTTGGTGCGCCAGTAGAAATAACTTTACAAAAGTCCCCGTCAATCCCATGTGTGCCAAAAAAGTTATGCACGACAAAATGTCAAAGTTATTTGGAATTTTCTCGAAAATGGTTAGTTTCGTCAAAAATAGCTCAGATAAAATTTTAGATCATAAAATGATAATCACACAAATAATAATCACCATTCTTTGAATATTATTCTAAAAGTTGAAGTAGTTATATTCTGCATGGTATGGAGTTTTTGTTATTTCATAATCTAATTTGACCGGACTAAGTATAAATGCAACTGCGTTCTTCGATAGGCAATAACTAAATGTCACTGGTCATGTACAAATTCCAAACTTAATTCCGTCACACTGACACTAGGGCCACACTAACGGGAAATGGCGTTCATTAACGTTTTACGTATATTTTAATACTGTATTTGTGTATTTTATTTTTCCCTCTAAGTTGTAATGGTTTGGACTTTCTGGGTCATCTTCACTTTCACTTTCACATTTATTTCAAATTCGTGTACTTACTCAAAATATTGTAAAACATTTTCAAAAGAGTATGGAGTTTCTTTCACATTCTTCTCCATAAAAACGTACCCTTTCGAATGGGTGTAGAATCAATTCCATCCCATCCCATTTCCTTTAATTTTAATTTTCGACGTTCAAAAGTGCTTCTTCGATGGCCCAATTGAAATAAATGATTTGATTTTGACTTTGATTTGTCGTACATTTAGAGTTCATTTTTTATTGAACGGCATTTTCCGTTAGTGTGGCCTCTGGCATTATAAAATAGGTTCTCGCTTCTCTAGTGAAAAATAAATGATTATATAGTTGCTGAGTGTTCATCGAAGGCTGCCTTGAAAAGGGCAGAGGTTTAAATGTGTTTGCCACTTATGCAATAATTTAATAAATTATGATGTAATTCGAGGGTAGTTTCATTTTTCACCGACTTCAAAAAAGGAGGAGGTCACCAACTTTCCGAGGCACTACGGAAACTCACTTTGATATATGGTTACCCATCTACATTGAAGATTCACCTATGTGGCTGTTTATATTTAGCCATTCGAATTTGCAAGGAGCCTAAGGTGAACGGAAATCGCCCGCTATATCGATCAACCTGGGCGTCTCCCGCCGTAGCTGAGGCCTGCGGAGGAGAATCGCCTCTCTCACCCGCGTCCCGCCTCCACCTTCGCTAGCATTACTACTTAGGAGAAGGAGGTGACTGTTTCTCATGCCCCCTGGCTCCGTACCATGGGCAGACGCAAGAGGTTGTCCAATGTCCAATTCCCAGAATGTGGCAACGATAAAAAAATATTGTGCACCACGAACTACTTACTGTAAATTAATAATCAATATTCACGGCTATATTTCTTCTTTCAACGTACCTGCCTACCGATCAATTGAAGACAATTACTTAATTAAAAATATACTTAGGTAATTAATACCCAAGCCCTTAGGCATTATAACACAACAGAACCTAAAGGTTAGGTGCAAGACATATTTAAATACTAATTAGAAATAGTTTATATAAAACATTGCTTTATATACAACACGGAACTTGCAAGGTCATTTTGAAAACTGATGCAGTTCCTCATTGATAGAAAACAAAACGAATTGATATCTTCCTCTTTTTGGAAATCGGTTAGAACAGTGACCGTTATTAGTCGTAAGTATAACTATTTTTATATAAACAACTGTATTAGCGAGTGTAAATATGGAATCACTTATTCCGGTTTCGCGCCATCTCTAGTCCGCGAAATTCAAATTTTCTTGTGATTTTTGGAATTTGCATTTCAGTGACAAATTGTAACTTGATGAAAATATGATTCGCGACTAACGAGTAAATATGTATTTACATAATTATAAATATAATAATGTAATCAAAACATCGCTTTCACATAGATTTGTGTAAAATTGGTAAAATTTCCGAAATCTAACTTATTTTGCACAAATCTATGTAAGAGCGAATGTTCTGATGATTCTTATATGTAAGTATAGATTATACTTGTTAATGTCGCGAAACATAATAATATTTAGATCAAGTTATTATCTCTCATGGACTTGAAAATTGCAAAAATGACAAGAAAATTTGAATTTCGCGGGCTACCACTACGCACTCACCTTAACTTTAAATTGATACCAAATTCATTAAAATCATGCCATTATTTAAGGAGTTATCCCGGATCAATTCCCAGTAAGTGGTTCCACACTTTTGACAATCTTTTCGATGAAATGAGTTGACACCACAGAAATCTTAATAATATTATTAAGATTAAGATTTCTGTGGTTGACACCGTAGGTCCTTTCGCTGTTGGCACAAAGATACTTCAAGAAGACGTAGCTTTGAAGCCCCAAAGATCATCACACGGAAGAAGAGAGGAGAACCAAAATGGACGCAGCAGAAGAAGTGATTTGGAAAGCAGTGGAACGGCAGAAAGGTACTCAGGCCGTGATAGACCAAGGTGACTCTGCTGTGCAGCAGTTCTACCATGACGCTGTGGTGTTCGTGACGGGAGGCTCCGGCTTCCTCGGCAAGCAGCTCATAGAGAAACTCTTCAGGTGAGGAGTAGCATAGTGTTATCAGCTTCTCATGTTGCCACGTGGGCTGGTCTGATGCGGCCCGAGTCCGAGTTAACACTACATGGAAGAAAGTGGGAGAGGCCTTGACGTCAGTATAACATAAGATTTTTTTTTTGATAAATGCAAAAAAAAATAATTAAATAACTTTTCTTTCGGAAGTCAGTGGCAAAAAGTGATGAAATAAGAAACAAACTCACCGGCTACTGAAAGAAAAGTTATTTGACAGTTGTGTATGTTTTTTTTTACCCGACTTCGAAAAAAGGTGGAGCTTCACAATACGTCGCGACAATTTGGGTTCCAGCTATGGATGATTCTCAGTTATCCAGGTATTTAGGAGTCACTTAACCAGTTTTCGCGGTTTTTCAGGTCTTGCAAATTGAAGAAAGTATTTATGGTGATGAGAGCCAAAAAAGGGAAGTCTGTTGAAGAACGACTAGCTGAAACATTGAAGGATACTGTGAGTACTTACTGTAATACATTTAAAGTTTGGTACCACTTCAAAATTGGAGAGATTATTAACTGACACTACCAAATATTGAAGGAACCTCAAAAACCCAAAACATTTTATCGCTCATGTCCCCAGTTGTCTGTTCTCAACTCCGCTCCTCTCTTCTCTTCTCTCCTCTTCTCTTCTCTACTCCTTCATTTTTGCCGAGATCTGCATAACTATCTGAAATCACCAGTTTTGTGTTATTTTGGCCCACAATAATAGAATTGATAACTTATTTTGTTTCAGCTATTCGACACACTAAGAGAAATACAACCAGATTTTGTGAATAAATTAGTGCCAATAGTTGGAGAATTATCGGAGAAGAACCTGGCTCTCAGTGAAGAAGACAGAGAACTTTTAATTAAGGAGGTTTGTAATTCATTTCAAATGTTATGTTCTTGATCCAAGGTGATATCAAGATTTTAGTCTGTAGTCGCCTCCATCGTGCCCGAATTAAGAATGAATCTTATTCCTACGAAATATTCAGTTATAATGGTTTGATTTGCTGACACAGGTGAACGTGATCTTCCACGTAGCAGCAACCATATCATTTCAAGAGCCGTTGCGCTCTGCAACCCTGATCAATGTTCGAAGCACCAGGGACCTTCTGGCGTTGGCTAAGGAATGCAAGAAGTTAAGGTATTTGGTATTTGCTCATGTGAGCGTGAGGAATCTCATTATCATCATCAGCCTATAATGTCACAGACCTCCTCTCTGTGAGGACGGAGTGGGCGCTCATCCACCACGCGGGGTCAGTGTGGGTTAGTAGATGTCACAGGTCTTCCAATTTTTGGTTCTAAGACATGCCGGTTTCTTCACTATATGAACGAAATACTGGGAAAAAGTAAACTACATCCTAATTTTTTCTTTTTTCTACCTACGTGTTGGATATCCTCAATGGACGGGTAAAGCCGTGCGCAGGCGAAGGGGCCTTTCAGACTGTTACTAACTGAAACGGCATCATGTTACAGTGGGATACAGCAACATATTTGCATGCCCCATCCGCACGCGTAGCATGACCATCTACCTCTTTTCTACCAAAGAATAAACAAAGTTATTTCTTTAAAATTCGTTTTTTTTTCGAAAACGCTACGGCCCGCAAGTGACTGAAGAATAGAATACTATAAATATTTCTATAGTCTGTCAATTTACCTATTCTTTCGTAGACAAGCCCCTTTGACGTTCAACTATCAATGACTTATGATTTTCACTTACTTACAAAACCTTTTCTTCTAGATCATTCGTCTACATATCAACAGCCTACTCTCATGCGACCTTCAGTAGACGTGATACAATAGTCCAGGAGCAGTTCTATCCGAGTCCAATGCCACCCGAACTGATGATACTCATGGCAGAGACCATGGAGGAAGATCGGATTAACAGCCTCAAAGATGGGTGAGTAGACCAGTGAATCATCTTCTGTCAACAGTTCCTTGTCAGCCCCAGCCCCCCAAACCTGATGATACTCATGGTGGAGACTATGAAAGATGACTGGCTATACTGTCTCAAGGAAGGGCCAGATTTGATGGTACTCATCGCCACATTCCACCATCTTTGCCAATTGATTCAAAAACTATAGGCGATTAGTAAAAAATTGCAAATTGGTTCTAGGTTGATAGAAGACTGGCCAAACACCTACTCCTTCACGAAGGCACTGGCTGAGGAGTTGGTGCGCTCCAGCGCTGGAGACTTCCCAATATGCGTCGTCAGACCTACAGTTGGTGAGTCCACCGATGCTATTCTTTAAATAGGACTCTACGACGAGCTCGTCTGCGAACTGGTAATAGATTTTCAGGTTTATAACATACTTGATGTAAAGGTAAGAGATAGAAGGTCTTACAGTAGTTTTTCTCTTATAGCAATTTAATTTAACATTAATTGGTTGGAGAAGTTTCAGTCCATGATTTAAGATGCCTGCCTGCCTGTCTCATCAGGTAACCGTAATCCTGGAACATTAAGGGCTATTGAAAAAACACCGTGGATTTTAGTCAGTACGAATCTGACAGTCCCTCCCGCTCTTCCCTGGGTGGGAGGACTCATTTGATATTTCGACACAATAAAAAAACGCTGTGGCAGACACATGACAAGATACTATTAATTGTAGGTCATGTTAGTTTCTTATTAGAAGTTGCACTGCTTAACTGACTGGTGATCGCCGTTGTCAAGATTTTTTCTTTTTCTCTCTGAGCGCGAGGCCCCTTCATGTGCGAGGCCGGGGGCTAGGGAAGCGGACCCCCGCCTAGCTACGCCACTGGCCTGCATGTCGTCGACCCTGCAGAAACATTTACACGACCTTTTTAAAGAGCCTCATCTTGTAGTTCATTGGGAAAACCTCGGGAAAGACTGATGCTTTCATGTGGCTGCTTACTTACTTATGGGCATGGTGTGCCAATCAATAACATAAAAGTAATTGCTTCATTTATTTGCAGTGGTGTGTGCCCAAAGAGAACCTTACCCTGGTTGGATTGATTTGAGCAGTGTGTTTGGACCGAGCGGGGTAAGTGATTTATGAACTAGCTTATGCCCGTGGCGTTGTCCACGGGCAGCCCCGGATCTGCGTTTTTTTTACCCGGAGCAAAACTTGACAGTGGCGCCTTCTCTCCAGCCGTTCAAGTTAATTGTTTGAACCTCAAATCAATTTCTTTTTGTTACCTGATCAATAGATCTTTGTTTCATTTGACTTGTAAGAGACAGGAGTTAAATGTCGTAAAAGATTTTGTTTTATCCTTGTCACTTTAAATATTCAAACCAATTTTTTGTCAAATGGATTATTTTCTTACATGCGCACTAGAATTTTGTAGCACCTACCGGTGCTACAAAATTAATACATTGCCCATGTAAATAAGCGAAAATGCTCATAAAATAACAACTACTGAATCAAACTATATGAAAATTTTATTCGACCTAATGGCAGATATACTGCATCCAAAGAGAATTAAAACCACTTGAGAGCTCATAGAGCGATTTCGCCTAGGCACACGATTCACCAGTGCGGGCCGGGGACCGGGGGATTGCGCCTTCCCCCGTTCCTCGGCCCGCGGTAGTTTTGATTGGTTGATGCAACAATGTCAGTAAGAATAGTGATAACAAGTAAATCCAGCAACAATAATATCGATATCGATAAAATCGATGGCAATTAAGTCTTCTTTTGCTTTTTTCAATGTTGATTTGTATGTAGAGAAATAAATGAAGATTAAACGAAAATAATAATAAACTAAACAAACGGCGTCGGTCCTTTAAAGCTTCAAAGCAATCAGGGGCCGTTCAAGTATTACGTAAGCACTATGGGGGGGTGGGGGCGTCTTTGCTTTGCTTCTTTTGGATGACATGGGGGGTAAGGGAGTCTAGATGATGATTACGTCATCGGTAGTTATTTACTTTTTTACACGAATGGCAACCCTCACATTGTCTTTGGTTAAAAACGAAACGCATTTTCGGGGATTCTCGCAAATAATGCATATGTAAATAATACATAAATTGAAAAATGTTTACGTAAGCATGGGGGTAGGGGGTAAGTGCTTTGCTTACTTTTGCTGACAAGGGGGACGGGGTGGTAAATAATTGTAATAAATCTGCTTACGTAATACTTGAACGGCCCCTCAGCTGTGAAATGCCTTGAACAAATGACGCTATAATATTTTGGAAACCAATTTTCCCTGTTAGTGGCATTAATCCACTTTTCTTTAACTTCCGGAATATTTGGAAATCTAAAATGTAAACGTAAAAAATAACATTATTTTTTATTTACCATTAGAAATTATCGATTAAATAATTTATCAACAATGTTTTAAGTTGTCACATCACTTCAGCACACAGCACAAAGTACTTATGGATAGAAAGAGATAGACTTATCTAATATTCTAGTGAAAGTAAAGGACTTTTCAAAAGACATCAACGCGGTATCCCAAAAGACATCAACGCGTAATCCTTTTTTCGTAACCAACCAGTTTAGCTTGAGCCCTCTTATTACCAATAATGTAAATAAATATAAACAAATTTTACTTACCGATGAAAACTTATACCATCTTTTTTATAACTAGATGTTTTAGATGATTTCCCGCACCATTTAATTGCACAGGTACTCATTTTTGCTTCGGTTTTATTCGATAAATGTTTTTTTAGGTTCAAAAATTAAGGAATGTGCACAGATCCAACAACTGGTCAGTACTAAAACATTCATTCGTATCGGGATCTCATATAAGTGCTATTCCATTGATGTGTCGTGAGCCTGAGTCGCCCGTATGAGCGGTCAAGTGGTTATATTGTCATTGACTGCATCGAACAAAAATTGTCGAAAGAATCATCGAAATCGAACTGGAAACCTCGGAGCAATCGGTGTACCTAAACAATGTTGATATTTATTTTAGGTTTTTGTTGATTTTTGTTAATCTTCCAAAATCCGCTAGTTCGTTTTCGATAGAAATTTTATGAGACCATTTAGGAAATATACCCTTTCCAACAAAAAAAGAATTTTGCAAATCGGTTGGTAAGCGAAGGAGTTATGCGCGAACAAAAATAAAATAAAAATATATAAACATCCGAATTGATAACTACCTCCTTTTTTAAAGTCGGTTAAAACCATCCATATAACCGTCCTCCCATCCTCACAAACATTCGCACTTATTAATCATAATTAATGATTAAACGAACTTACCTGTACGTGAAGTTCTATCATAATTATACGAGATGTTTCGCCCGAAGAGATTAGCGGTATTATAATTATTCGTAATTCTTTTTACTTGTAGTATCGCGTTATTGACTTCCACTTCATCACTAAAGTTGAGAAAAGGTGTCGCCACTAGCGACACCAAACTCAATTTAATTAATTTTTTCCGTTTCCTGTCATCTGTCACCTGTCATCCGCACTTGCGAGGTCTCAACAATTTCCTCTTCATTACGTTGAGAGATTTATATTTCCGTAACGTCTGGGGCTACTTAGGGAGGGCGGGTCTCTCCCGCTAATCTCTTCGGGCGAAACATCTCGTATAATTATGATAGAACTTCACGTACAGGTAAGTTCGTTTAATCATTAATTATACTCCATGTTTCGCCCTCGAGATTAGCGGTATTATAATTATTCGTAATTCTTTTTACTTGTAGATATTGAGAGCACGTGGAGGAAATATCCATAACTCTAAAAATAATAAACTAAGTAATTTAATTATTACTTTTATTAATAGCCGTAGTTAAACAGGTAACAAAATCAAAACTTAACCACATATCGGATCCAAGTCACAATATTATTATATATATAATCAGAGTATTGTCTAGATATGTAACTGGATATACGCAATCAAACATATACCTATACGTTATCAACGAGAGCAGATCGTTCGCGCTAAAGTTGTACTATCTTCCGAATTGAAGACTGGCCTATTGTAAAATTTCGCAAAGGTGGAAGAGTTGCCACTCCATCCAGCTGTCTGTCTTATTACATCTAAGCTGACTCCTAGACTATGAGCTTTGGATGTTGCAGCGTGACGAGTACTGTGCGAGGAAAAGACAGAGACGTCAATTCCACTCTCTTTTAACATGGCCTTAACCCATTTACTGAGCGTCTGCGAAGTAACCGGTTTGTAAGGCTTGCGAGCACTAATAAACAAATTATCAGATTTTCTTAAATTTTTCGTTTCTTCTAAATATGACAAGAGTGTCTTTGCAGGACAAATCCCAGGCCGGTCTTCAAAGAAAGGCAGATGTAAAGTTGGTTGTTTGTTACCAACTCTAGATGTTTTAATCAAATCGCTAATTTTTATTATAATTTGGTTATTTAGAATTACTATTTGGTCAGTCTTAATTTTAGAAAGTGTTTGTATTCTATGAGCAGTTACAAGAGCTAGCAATGTTACACATTTTCTCGATAATCGTTCAAAGGTTAGAGTTTCATTAGGATATAATGAGTCTAAAAAGTTCAGGACTACACTTACATCCCAAGTAGTGTTATAACGGGGTAGCGGAGGTCGTAACCTATAGACACCCTTACAAAACCTAGATATCCTATCGTCATCTGATATGTTTCCTACGATTAACGAAATTGCGGAACGATGGGAATTTATCGTACCGTATTGGCCACCATCATTAAAAATATCAGTGAGAAATTCCAAAATTATTGAAATGGACGGCTCGTACATGTTCACCTTATTTTCAATGCAAAATAAATACCATCTTTTCAAGCATACGTCATATTGCCTGAGTGTATTATCCGAAAAGGAAGCCATCATGATGTCTACTGCCGGAGGTGGAACTAGACGTTTAAGCAACGCTTTCCTGACAAAATCCCGGCCACCAGGGTAGTGCTGGCTTGTATGTTGCGGTTGCTGGAATCAGGAATAAAAACATCCTCAGAATTCAGTTCCACAAGGTCAGATGAGAGCAGTCTCATAAAAAGAGGGTACCATGGCTGAGAGGGCCAGCGAGGAATAACCATGATACCTTGGGCTTTGTCGGATATTATTTTTCGCAAAGATTTTAGTATTACCGCCACAGGCGGAAAAGCGTAAAACAAATGATTTGACCAATCCAAAGTAAAGGCGTCAATAGCATAAGCTTCTGGATCCCTATGCCAAGATACGAATATATCGCATTTTTTGTTTATACGATTGGCAAACAAATCTATCTCTGGGGTTAATAAACGTTTTATAATTTTCTTGAAGCCCCTGTTAGAAAGTTCCCATTCTACATCTGGATGGGTTCGTCTAGATTCTCTGTCTGCAGTGAAATTATCCTGCGATTTTATGTATGAAGCTACTACTAAAATCTTTCGTGATTCGCACCACTGCCATATGTCTTTCGTGACCCTGGTCAAATGAGGGTATTGAACACCTCCCATTCGATTTATATAACTAACTGCGGTAGTGTTATCAATGCGTAAAAGTATTTGACAGTCAAAATAGTTTTTTGCAAAGATCTTAAGAGCGAAAAAGGCCGCAATAAGTTCCAATTGATTTATATGCAAAATTTTTTCAGTATGGGACCACTGACCACTAGCAGTTTGTTCCCCACAAGCAGCTCCCCACCCAGTCGTTGAAGCGTCAGAATATATCTCTAAAATAAAGTTATCATCTCGGATTCTATGAACAGAATGATCAATAGCCCCTAACCACCAATTTATATCCGGTAATAAATTAGACGGTAATAACATGTACTTGTCGTAGTTGTCATTGTCTATCAAGTTTAAGAACTTACAACGTTCTAATTCTTTGGTGTATAGCAGCCCGTATTCTATTGCGGGACATGCGGATACTAATAAACCTATTAACTGTGCGAATTGTCTTATCTTGCAACGTTTAAGTTTTTTAATCTTTACTAGCTCGTCTTGAATACGAGCTCTTTTGTCTGCAGGTAAACTTAACTGCCACTTGTGGGTATCTACAATATACCCTAAGTACTTGCAAGATTGAGACGGTATCAAAATGCTTTTTTCATAATTGATAATGAATCCTAATGATTCTAGTAGTTTTCGAGTAATCTCTATATTTTGTAGGCATTCCTGATAGGTATATCCAGTTAGAAAGAAATCATCTAAGTAAATTGATGATAGATAGCCACAAGCTCGTAATAGTTTTACGACCGGTTTCATAAGTTTAGTAAATATGAAAGGAGATGTACAAAGGCCAAATGGGACAACATTAAACTCGTACAGTTTACCATCAAAGAAAAATCTCAAATATTTCCGAGAATTTGGATGGACTTTAATTAAAAAATATGCATCTTTTAAGTCTAAAGTAGCTACATAGCAATCTTTAGATATTAGCTTTAGAGCAGTTCGAATGTCTTCTAACTTAAAATGTCGTGTATTTATGAATTTATTTAATCCCTTTAAATTTAAAATAAATCTCGTCTTCCCATTTGGCTTAGGTACAGTAAACACTCGTGACACATATTGGTCAGGGCTAGATTCACATTCAGAAACAGCCCCAATAGACATTAAGCTATGAACAGCTTCAGCAATATTTTTTCTTTCGAAATTCGAAAAAACTGATTTAGGTAAGCAGGGCTGATTAACCGGGCAATCAAATCTGATTCGGTATCCCTTTATCCAGGACAAAATGGATTGATCCTTAGTTATGCGGGACCATTGACTATAAAAAAGTGCAAGTCTGCCTGCATGACGTACCTTGTCTACTGGCGGCGGGTCTGCTTGGACCGCTGCGTGTAGCTCTGCGACGAGGTTGACTGCAGCCTCGCGTTCTGCTGTGCAGGCGGCTGGTAACGTTGCTGCGGGGCCATCGTCTGCCTGCGGGCCGGTGTCCTCGCTTTCCAGTTTAAATTGTTCTTGCTTGAAGAGCCTTTATTCTGGTTTAAATATTTAGGTTTCTTAGCTGCCTCCAGCTTCAAGTCAGATGATGATCTCGAAACCACCTTGGCCGTTTTAAGGGTTTCTGCAAAGTTGTCTCCAAAGAGAAATTTGTCAATTTTGGTTAGTGCCAACTGATCTTTAAGTTCCTTTTTTACGTAGTTAAGCACCAGGTGGCGTCTCGCTTCAGACTCGGAATGTTGGACGTCACAAAACAGCCGACCTATTTCCATCAAGTTTTTTATTAGGTCACCATCTTTATCTGTTTTACTTAGCTGGTCGGAAATTATTTTCGCCAAGAATGTAATGCCGGCTGCTATTTGCCTTTGCCTGGCCTCCATAGCCTTGTCCCTTTTGATCTCGTATTCAGGCAAGGCAGCCTTGATTTCTGTATTAAGCTGCGGTGCAGCTACATTTGTGCAATTGCCAGGGACCAAATGTTTCTTTACGAGTTCTTTACGCAACTCTTTGTCCAAACCGGATGTTGTGAAGTGCACAAATCTGGATGCCACTTCCTTGTTGATATCCGGCCCGTAATCCTGAGAGGCTGAAGGATCATCGCCTAGGATCTCTATGATGTCTACAGAGGTAGCAGCTTCCTCAAAACTGCTGAGGTTTGGTACTTCAACCGGAGTATCCGGTATGACTATTGTAGGGGTGGTTTCCTGCTCTGGTGATGCAGGCGGTTCTGTGACCACATTATTTATGACCGGGTTTGATGCATCTACGTGAACTGTAATAATAAACAGCAACACTGCATTCTTCCGCACTAGATTATTGTTAATCAGAGGGTAGCACTGTATAAAATCACAAATTCCCATGAATCTTTAGGTATTTCCAACATTAAGGGTAAAACTGAAATAAGTCAGCTTTTAGTCAAAACCTAGGTCCCTAGGACTAGGATTCATATAAACCCTGTCATCTGAGATCAGATGCAATAAATGCAACCATATGACAACCCTAGGTAGTCTTGGTGCATTGTGTTAGACCCTAGGTCTAAGTTTCGGATCGACCCTAGGTCATCCTGGTGCAACGAATGCTAGCCATTTGGTGTAGACAGACCCCAGGTCGTCCTGGCGCATCGTTTTAGACCCTAGGTCTAAGTTTCGGATCGGCCCTGGGCCATCCTTTGTAATTTTCCCTTTTTCACAAAATTATAAAAAATGAGGGTACTTACTTGTTAGATTTTCAGCAGGAATTGGTGAGGGATCTCTCGAAGACCCCGAAGATGATCCTGACGAAGATAGGCTTGATGGACTCGATCGAGAAAAAACACTTTCGTGATGCGATTTTTTAATATGTTTTTCTAATTTTCGGATTTTACTAATCAAATAGTTAAAATCATTATCATGACGGCGCTTCGGCATGATTTTTTATTCTTTGTGCGAAGTAGTGAACCGAAGTGGATGAGCACTAAAACACGAATGAAGAGGAAATTGTTGAGACCTCGCAAGTGCGGATGACAGGTGACAGATGACAGGAAACGGAAAAAATTAATTAAACTGAGTTTGGTGTCGCTAGTGGCGACACCTTTTCTCAACTTTAGTGATGAAGTGGAAGTCAATAACGCGATACTACAAGTAAAAAGAATTACGAATAATTATAATACCGCTAATCTCGAGGGCGAAACATGGAGTATAATTCTTCGTCCTGTTTCAGATAACGCTAGGCTGCATGCTAGGGGTCATCCACGCACTACACTCTGTCCAGCGTATACGGATAGACTTCGTCCCGGTGGACTACGTGAACAACACTGCCATAGCCGCTGCTTCTTGTGCCGAGAGAGACGTCAAGATCTACACTGTCGGGAGCAGCAAGAGAAATCATATCACTTGGGGTATCATCATTTGCCTAGCCTTTTTCCAATTATATTGGGGTCTGCTGCCAGTTGAACAGATGCAGCTGAATATCAGTATTTTACATAGAGTGACTGCCTATCTCTCCTCCACAACCCAGTAACTGGGTAATACAATACCCCATGGTAAGACTGGTTGTCAGATTTTCGAGCTTCCGACTGTGATTAACGACTGTCAAAGATTTACAAATGACAGCCGGGACCAACGGCTTTACGTGCTTGCCGAGACACGGAGGAAACTCGCTATAACAGACGGTCACCCATCCACAGACCAACCTCGGTAAGCGTGGCTTAACCCGGCGGGTGTAATTAAACAGCGGTCTGGTGGATGTGGTGCATAGAGTCTCGGATCCATGCAATTCTATCTGGAGATTGGTCAACACACGAACACACGCGTCTCACATCACTCCTCTATTTGTACTCCCGGTGTACCAGAGCGCCGCGGTTCACAGTTCTCCGAAACAGTAGAAGTCATGAAATCGACCTATAAATGGACTTTCTGGGGGGAAATATACCGCTTAAAAACTTCCACGTTTATACAGGCAAAGCCGCGGGAAATACCTCTTCTTAGTCGCTACTCGTTACACTTTTGGTAGAGTGGTCCTCGTATTCACATCACGGTTGTTCGCACACTTCAAAATGCTTCGCCATTCCTCTCGTATCGCTGCCTTCCTAGTACGTTATTTTTTTAGAAATACCTTCCACTCTTTTCAGGAGGCCTGTCCTACATTTTGAACAACGTAGCCCGACGCACGATCATCTCTCCGCAGGCAATCTGGTACTGCTTCGTGGTGCAGTGGCCGTACCGCTGGCTGCACCTCATTACCAGCTTCCTGCTGCACACCGTACCTGCCAACCTCGCTGATGGAGCCTGCGTGATGCTTAACAAACCACCACGGTATGAGTCTTAAAGCGAGTAATTCCAGAATGGGGAAAAAGACAGAGCTATACAAGTTGTCAAATCATTTTTTTAATCCTATGTCCGTCAGTTTCTATGGAGTCGATCCACTGTGCATGGACTTTGTCTCTGTCACCAACTTTTTTTTGCGGTGTAAAATCATCATAATGAGTCCTCCCATCCAGGGCAGGGCAGGAGGTACTGTCAGACTTGTACTGACTGACTAAACTCCAAGGTGTCCTTCAATAGCTCTTTACGTTCCGGGGTCACGGTAGCTCTTTAGTCACGCGACCCCGGCAGTCTCTGTCAGCTCTTACCTAGATTAGACTCACCCAAACAAACCTATTAAAAAAAAACGACGGTTTGCACTCTGGGAGTGCCGGTAGAAGTTAAAACTTGAATAGTAATAAACACACACGAACATTCGCTCAAGCGCCCTGTGCCGTCTTACGAATTTTTGATCAGGTCACGTGTCCTGACGCGAGTTTAACATGTTTTACCCATTCCAAAAAAGTGCACAACGCCGCTAAAGAAGTTTTGACTTCAAAAACTAATTTGTACTTCTTTATTTTTTCCCAGTTTGAAGAAAACTTACGCCACAATAACCAAAATGGCGACCACAGTTTCGTTCTACACGAACAATAATTGGATTTTTGATGATAGCAACACTGTTGAATTGTACAAAAGCTTGTCACCCAGCGACAAAATCATCTATCACAACAATATCGCCGATGTGGACTGGACAGAGCAGATACTTCTGTGGTGCGTCGGACTAAGAAAATATATCGTAAAAGATGGATTGACAAATACGGAATGGGGGATGAAAAAACAGTTTTATTTTCAAATGGCAACTTATGTTTTGGCTGTATTGTTTTATTTAATGTTGTTTTACATTTTATATATAATTAGCTATTTTGTATTCGTTTGAAAGTTGGTTTTTGTATGGAATTATATGTTTTTAAGTTGGGTTATGTCATTTCATTTTGCCTCAAACGGACTATTCACGAATTTGACGCTTCGAGCGGTGCTGTAGCGCGGGCGGTGAGCGGAAATATCAAATATTTACGCGCGGAAATATAAAAATTATACATGTTTGAAGCACGCCACGAGGCGCCACCTGTGGCGATTTCGGATACTTACACAGTAATTAAAGTATAAACGACACCCGCCGCTCCGCTTACCGCTTAGACCAACGTCGAAAACGCTCCGTGTACGACGAGCATGTTAATGTTAACTTAATGCCGTCTATGCATAAAGTAGAATATCCATTAAGTAATTTAATATAGAAGCGCTCTCTAACCGGCGCAACTGTCCGTGATAGTACAGACGCCAGCACATCAACCTACCTCAAAATGTTATTTTTTTTAATAGATTTTCAACCTTATAACCTCAGATCAAAAAAAATAGGCAGATAGAGCGCTCAGAACACGCGAGTGTGTCAACCGAAGATAATACAAAATCAAAGGATAATACAAACTCGCGACAGTACCAAGCTACGCATCGTCTCGCTCACACGTCACTAGTGATTTGCCATTTTAAGCCAAAACATGCCGTCTTGTGTATTTAAACACTGCAAAAGTTGTTCACAAAAACAAAGAAAACAAGATGGAATATCTTTCCACAGGTAACTCTTGTTATTTTTATTGTTTTGGTATTTATTTTCCATAAAATATTTTCGGCTCACTTGAAACACAAAACCTCAACAGTAAATCGTCTGTGTTGCTAGTTTATGACGGGTAAATTACCCTGAATTAGGGGAATGTGTATTGTGCATAAAAAATATCGATCAAATTCGTCAATACAACTGCACGGTCGTAATCTATAGTACCTGTATTTATTATTATTTTATTATTTGATGTACGTTTAGTCGTTTACTTTTAGTTCCGCGTGCGGTGTACTGCGCTTTAAAATTTTTATATTTCAAGACTTATTGGGGTTTATGAAATATTTTATTATTACTTTTAGTATCTAATTGCAACAATTAGGCTTTGCCATGTGACATTTAGAGGTTTCCATACTTTCATTAGTGATATTTTTCATTTTCGAATTATTAGTTGCAATGCAAGCAGTGAGTAGAGCTGGTAGGGCATTTTCTATTGGCCGATAAATCGTTTTAATTTTGTACATAGTGTAACATGCCAGCCCCCCCCCCCACACCCTTTTAAATTAGGTCTTCGCCACTGGTTATACTACAATTATTCGAATTATGTTTTTGCAGATTGCCCACGGATCCGGTTTTACGCGATAAATGGGTCACTATTATTCGCCAAAGCAGGCAGGATAATGAATGGCTTCCTTCAAAATTTTGCGTTATAAACAAATAACCAAAAAGCGTTATAAAAAGTGTTATATTCTCTGATATGATACGATGGTCTGATATAAATTAATTAAAAAGGTAGTAAGTAATTACGCATATTAACTTTTATTCCTTATTATTATTCTGTTAAATAATAAATACTACACGCTTTAGCTCTCTGGGTATAACCATAAAACAAAATCGCGTTTCTAATTTAAAAAATAGTAGTACAATATTTGAGAACAATTTAACTGAACAAAATGTGGGAGTATTTCTCAATATCTGGCAACCGTAAACGCACACAGATGCACGTGTTCGTACACGGCGCGCCATATTTGCCGCGCACACTAAAATAAAATCTGGCTTCACTTTGTTGTTCGCGCACGTTCTATCTGCCTATTTTTTTTTGATCTGAGCTTATAACAATAATGAAAGGTTTATGTTCGATTTGTTTAATTTGACAGATTTAAGTAGATTGACCTGCTGGCGTCTGTACATTTTGAATTAAAAACACACATTGACACTTGCCTGGGTTTGAACTCGCAATTTCATGCATGAGAAGCGAGATATTAAAAAACTTGAAATATAGAAAAAATATATTATATATTTGGAAAATAATAGATATTTATGTGCAGACACTAGCACATCAACCTACCTCAATCTGTCAAATCCTCAATTTGACAGATTGGGGTACGTTGACGTGCTGGCGTCTGTACAATTGGCTTAATTATGTCGTGTTGTGTCATTTAGCTTCTTCTGTCTTCTCTTGATAAGATATCACTCCTTTTTCTATCAGCTCTGGAATTTCTACCGCTAACCAGGGTCCAAGCTGGAAGAAATAGGATTCAAATAAAGTCAGTTATTTATTTTTATTATATTTTTTTTGCTCTTTTTATGGAATGCAGGCATGATAATTATTATGTTGTGTTAAAACAACAATCGCGGTTGATTTATTGTACAGTTCCCGGTTTCTCCAGGATACCGTCATCAGATACGAATCCGATTACCATGGGCCCATTTGAGAAGAATGTCCTTGAAACAAAAAAAAAAAGAATAGGTCTAGGAATCATCCAGAAATCAGGGAACTTACATGAAAAACAGAGATTCTGTGTGACAAATTGAAACCCTCTTCTTTTTTTTAAGTCGCGTAATACATAATCACATAATCTCACGCGTTCTTCCCATGGGGGTCCCAGGCAGAAACTACAGAGCGCCACCTGCTACAATCCTTATAGTCCTTTCATCTCATCCACATTCATACATCTGGTCATACACGCAAGCTGATAGCGAGTACCAATGTAGGTCTTCTTAGGGCAACCCTTCTCAATATTTTTTCACTGGTAATACACAATATACTCAGTAAAAAAATAGTAAATATCAACTGTTTTTTTACTGGCAACATTGTTCATTGTACTAAATCCTACTAGTAATACAGACTACTTTTAAAAGGAAAAACAAACAGTGTCAAAACTCACCCCTAGTGCCATAGCATGAGCTATCCCAAACCGAGGTATATTCCTGGCCCATAGTGGCTTGAAGTGGTCTGTCAGACAGATTTTGCCTCCGCGGTACATCTTAGCTGTCTTCCCATCTAAACCGGGCAGGGCTAGCTCTGGAGCTGTCGTTGGGTAGGTTATGGGGATCTGAAAGGGAAGGCACAGATATTATAAAATATCTTGAAATTCCTACTAGAGTAGTAAACTCCAGTGATCGCGTCCAAACGCGGCGCACAGGCTCGCGCGGCAAAATCATGAGCCAAATGCTCTGTCGATGTGGACGTGGCTTGGGGCCGTTATCCCGGCTATGTGGCTCAGCCCCAAGTAGGGCTGAACCATCAGCTTCTAAGGTATCAAGCAAAAAATTACAATAGCCTACAGGTTTCAGGATCAGACTGTTTTGTTTAGCATAATCCGCCTATATATAATGTTGCCACTGCTGGGATACAGGCCACTCTGTGGAACGAAGCAAGCTGTAATCCACCAGGCAGATCTGGTGCGAGCTTGTGGATGTGACATGTCTTCTTATATTTGGTTAACACTGTATTTCTCACGATATTTTACTTCACCATTTTGAAGAAACAAATGTAAAACTCATAAATCCACTCTCCACTGGACTGTTTTTATGTGAATTAAAAATGAATATTATGAGAAAATCCTAGTGTAAGGGTTTTTAAAAAGTGTTGATTACAAACTTAATTCAATTCATATCATTTTAATTTTGTAACTGTCGACATACAGTAGAAAAAACTTTACTCACTTCAAACTCCAGATCGAACTCGTACTTGAGTAGGTTGTGCACGTACCAGCACTTGCCGAACCACTTGGTACCAGTTTTGTCTGACTCCAACCGGAACCAATCATTATCAGCTGCCTTATTGTTCTGAACATACTGAAAAGAGAGTATGTTGTGTAATGCTATGTTAGAAGATTTAAGAGTTAAAAAAAAAACGGATAGACTATGATCTGAATGCTGTTTTTGTTTGTAAACTGACATGAAATTGGATTGAAATATGGTAGTTACGACATTGACTGTTACATTTCTAGTGTTGTGATATATTAATGAAGAATTTATATCAGTTACCTAATGTTCAGTAAATCAGTATACAAATTCTGGCCTACGATTCTAAATTTCTAATAACTAACTGTATTCATAAGCATTAAGCAATACTTAAATGACTGCATAAATATTTATGCAATGTTGAAATTTCAAACCACAGAACTGGACTTAAAATTGAAAAGGTAACAGTGTGCTTTTTAAGCGTGCATAATGACCAGAAATGAAAAACTTTCTTACCTTGATCAGTGCCTGATATTCCTCTTTTAGCCTGGTAGGCCATAACTCTTTATCTCTGGGTCCTGCCTTGGTTTGAAGCAATGGTATACTGCTTAATGTTTTTTTAGTACCTTCATCTACCATTTTTGCTGTTTTAATTTATTAACAATTATTAAGGGAAGTTTCGAAATTCTACACACATACAAAATTTCTTTTTCGCTGATAATTAATGTCAACACCCGAGTGGACGTGTCAATATCAGTCAATTAATTGTCAGTGTCATTAACTTTTCTTTCTTTTTTTGTATTGTACTAGAGTTGCAGCTAAGTTGTACGTTTATGAGAGGGTAAAAATACATAAATATAAAAATACAAAATTAAAATTAAACTAAACTAAACTACATATTAAAAAATCATCCTCAACGCAAAAAAAAGAAAAATTCATCATTCAGTTGTACTGAATGCCATAATCACCTAAACAATGAGAACTTATTTTGATTAATTTTTGACAAAGTATTTGCGACGTTGCCAAATTTCAGAATACGCGTTCTTAATCACTGACATTCATTTGCTTGAAGAAACACGAGAAACATTCATTTGCTTGAAGAAACAGTCTAACCACTTTTTAGCAAATCACTGTATAATCGACTAACTTAAACTGATACCCACATCACTTCAAAAAAAAAAGAAACTGTCATTGATTGAGCTGTCAAAGCTATTGAAAAATTGATCAGTTTTTGTGATTTGTGATGATTATTTTTATTAAAACAATCACAAAATTATTATTAACTTACAATACAAAAACTTGTGAAAATACTTAAATGGGTCGAGTGTAAGGAATAGACTGACTGGAGCACGCCAATGTGAGTAAAAGTGTATTTTTTAAATGATTTTTATCAACTTTACTATGTACCTATAAAAAAAAACTGGCCAGTTTTTGTCGCATTGCAGGCCTCTACTACTATAAGAAAGGCATTTATCCCTTGCTCAAAGCAGAATGAAAATTGATAGAAATGCTTAAATAAATTCAATCAAGTTCAAGTTTCCTCATGATTTTCTTTTTTACCTATTTAATCATGTAAAAATTAAAAAGTATGGTCTATCCCACTCCTGGACAAATAATTCTTCCCACAACTTACAGCTTACCTGTATACTCTATCCCTACTTACCTAGAAAACTGGAATTAATTTTGTTTATACTTAGATAGGTATAATAGTCATTATTATGTACAAATATTTTTCCCCGCCGTGTCCATTGTTAGTTGAGTAAGTCTGATCATTTAACTAGTAGGTATACAACCTGTTCCTGTATGTATATTGGAGGAGAAATGGATGAATGAAAATGGAGAAAATATGGATGAATTGTCTAAAGAATGATATTAAAGGAAAAGGAGTAAATGATATTGTGAAGTTTGATAGGGGAGAATGGAAGAAAAAAACGTGTTGCCCCAACCACAAGTAAAATGGGATGAAGGCAGGAAGATGATGAGATGATAATGATTGTATATCATTGGATCAATAAAGTTATTGCTTAACTAGCTGCTTCCAGTGATTTCACCCCTGCTGCTCGGCTTTTATTAGTTGAAGGGGGACTTTCGGGGACTGTCTTATGTAAAAATTGACCTTCAAAAAGTGCTGATAAATCAGCCTAATTTGAATAAATGACTTTTGATTTGAGTCACAATGTGATATTTTATAGCCTATAGCCTTCCTCAATAAATGGTTGATACAACACAAAAACAATTTTTCTCTTTGAACCAGTAGTTCCTGAGATTAGCGTGTTCAATCAAACAAACTGTTCAGCTTTATAATATTCTAGTATAGATTATTAACTATCCCAAAATTGTTTGGTTATTTCATTTATGTATTTAAACTTTTTAATGACTAAATATTGAATTATCTGCCTGTCTAGCATCATAATGGGTTCAGAACAATCCACCCTGCCTCCCAAGAAGCAAGCACAGAGGGCGCCACCAGTTCGGAGAGGACACACCATATCTGTGCCTAATGTATCAGGTAACAAGCATTTACAGCAAAACAGCTACAGGAATTATTTGCAACAAAAAAAGCTATAGGTACTATATTGGCACAGTAACAGCCATCAACTGTAGTGCGGGTCTCAGATTCCTTCAATGGGGGGGGGGGGCATATCTGTATGACCTACAATTAATTGATCCAGGTCTGAGGGTTTGTTTATGTGAGTTTCAATGTTTGAAAACACATCCAGGAGAAATTCCTTGTGACGGGAAACATACATTAAAAAACAAATTAATATTTTAGAGTCACAACTTGCTAAGTGTATTCTCTTGCTTGCTCGAATGGAAGGGGCTAACATGATGCCTTTTATGAGAAATTCCACTAACTTGAATGATGCTTCCAGATCCTTCAAGGTCTACAGATCTTCCAGCCAGTGGCAACAATTCTCCAGGCACAAGCATATGTTCAGACTCGGAGCTCCCTTACATATCTTACACCGTGGACCGACCCATTGGAGGTAGGGAGACCTTACCTGTATTGGCTTTGTTTGTTCTTGATCCTCTCAGCTTAGCGCCAGGGGGTAAGATCAAATGTATAGAGATGTTTGAAATACGTCACGAGGCGCCGCTAGTGGCGAATTGGCGCGCTGTTTTCACAGAACGAATGGCTACAGTGTTTGGAATGGAGGGAACAAAAGTAGTATGAGTGCGACACTATGAGAGCGGTTCGGACAACAGTGCGAAAGCTCGGCAGCTGTCACCAACCGCTCCCGTGCGCGGCACAACGCTCCACCGCCCCGCCCGCCGCACCGCTTACCGTTTAGACTAAAATCGTGAAACCATAAAACCGTGGTGTAATAACAGTTTCTAGAAATCTATTTTAAGACTTGAACTTGCTAATAAAAACTTTTTTGTAAGAAAAAATTGTAGACTAGAGTAGATAGCAGTTAAGTGATAAAAGCGGCTTGCATCCAAAGCGATCCTGTATATATTCTCTCTTACAGATTCACCAAAAGCCTCAGCGAAGTCCGCTCGAGGTCCTGACAACAAAAAATCTATACTCCAACGTAGGCAATTGAGCTTGCAGGCACGGAAGAGCAAGAGAACCCGGGATATAGTGGTTGTCAAGCAACCCACAGATGAAGCATTAGATGAACACATACAGAGGTTGCAGGTAATCAATATCATCTCATCATCTGAACGGTTTAGGCGCAAAAAGCCCAATTCGCAAAATGGCAACCTAGTTGCAAAAATTTTTCTCGAAATCGGTGTTCCTTCAATAGCCCTTTACGTTCCGGGGTCACGGTTATCTATTTAGACACCCGCGCCCAGTCACTAGTACTTTTGACTGGAATTAGTATTGTTTGAAAATGTACAGATAAAACAATTCAATGTATTTTTCAGGAAATTTCAACATTTCTGCCAATAATGAGAGGCACCCTAGGTCTCCCCGGAGCGAGGGACCCTGAGGTGCTGGAAGGTAATACCCGTTTCTGAAACTCCATAATAAATGCCATGCCGTCTGTAGGCGCTGGCTCTTAAAATACTTACAGTGCTGGTATTTCAAACTTAGTTTAGCTTTAACCTCATACCATAAAAAGATAAAAATCTGTTAAACACTTGTCTAAAAAAGTGTAACTGCAAAATGACCCTTATATCAACGTGAAATGTCGACATTTTTTTTAGATAAGTGTTAAACACTTATCTAAAAAAAATGTCAGATGTTTATCTTTTTGTGGTAAGACAGTGTCTTCCGATCTACCAAGATTGTACAATCTGTGTCCTCGTCCCTCCAGGCCTGGACCCGCGGCCCTGGGTGCGCGTGACGTCCCGGCTGCAGGCACACCTGGCGGCCTGCGCGCACCCGCTCGCTACCATCGAGGTCGGCCTCGCTGTGAAGATTAAAGAGGTTCGTACTTCTGTTACCACTAGCTGGTGCCAGCGACCTGCGATTAACTTGTCAATTATCCCAAGGCAACATGATATAGCAGGGTGACCACTTTCTGGAAAACCGGGAAAACTGGGAAAAGTCAGGGAATTGTCAGGGAAATTTAAAGCAGGTCAGGGAAGCTCAAGCGGGCTTACTCCAGCGCACCTAAAACTAATTATCAATATGTTACGTAGCTAACTGAATACAGTCGAAGACTACAAATTTTTTGGTCAGGGTTCGAGACTTAACTGTCGTTTTCTTTTCTTTTTTTCGCGAATATGTTGCATGCGTTGTACATTATTTTCAATTTCCAGATTTGAAGTAAAATTATGGTAAAAAGTTTGCTTAACTTGAAAAAGCGCCTGGAAAACCGGGAAAAGTCAGGGAATATTAATTTTGGTAAATAGTGGTCACCCTGTATAGGTTAAATAACTATTAGACAAAAGCTAAATATTTTTCATAGTTAATTTCAAACGCTTACAATTGAAAAAAAAAAATTGGGAACTTGGTACATGTTAGAGGTTCACCACAAACTTGTGTTTGGAAACAAAATATGAGCCGCTTCGACTTTTTAATATTTGTGACGAGAATAAAATACTTAATGACCTCCTTCAATACGTCTCTCCTTTAACCTAAAATAATAATTAACCTTCCTGCAGAATCAAGTTTACTGATGAAAATTTCATTTAAACCTGCTGCATAGTTTGAAAGATCAAAGCACACAGAGGCGGCGGGAAGCGACTTTGTTTTATACTATGAAATGAAATCTATCCAAACTATCCAAACTAATATTATAAATGCGAAAGTAACTCTGTCTGTCTGTCTGTCTTTTCTTCACGCCTAAACTACTGAACCGATTTGTGTGAAATTTGGTACAGACATAGTTTGGAACTTGAGAAAGGACATAGGATAGTTTTTAACCGACTTCAAAAAAGGAGGAGGTTATCAATTTTATGTTTGTTACCGCATTACGACCGACTGGGTGAACCGATTTTCATGATTCTTTTTTTGTTTGAAAGCTGGTGCTTCCCGTGGGACCACCATTGTCACCAAATCAGGATCTGATGATTGGATCTTGGAGAAATCGAGGGCAACCCTCAAATTTTATAGGCTCACCCATCGTTTTTCGTAAATCTTATGAAGTAATTTAAGTACTTGCGTATGGTAATCATCATCTTATGTAGTTGAGCTGATGATGGAAGGTACAACTCCTTAACAGTAGTTTGTTACCGAATAACGACCGACTGGGTGAACCGATTTTCATGATTCTTTTTTGTTTGAAAGCTGGTGCTTCCCGTGTGGTCCCATTGTCACCAAATCAGGATCTGATGATTGGATCTTGGAGAAATCGAGGGCAACCCTCAAATTTTATAGGCCCACGCATCGTTTTTCGTAACTCTTATGAAGTAATTTAAGTACTTGCGTATGGTAATCATCATCTTATGTAGCTGAGCTGATGATGGAATGTACAACTCCTTAACAGTAAGGAGTAGGCATCGACTGATTCATTGTTCGCATATCTCAGGAACTTCACGTCCGATTTAAATATTTTTTTTTGTGCTAGGTATCTTTCAACTTAGGGAATACTGCAAGTTTCATCAAAATCGGTTCAGTAGTTTTTGAGATAGGGAATTTTATTAGCTTATTGTGTACATGAGAGATGTTATTACCAGTGCTACGGTTTACGTACCGAGGTCACGGTAATTCGTAAGTCCCGCGACCCCGGCAGGCTTTGGCCCTCTAAAATAATGAGCACTTAGAAAGGAATTCAAATAATTCCAACCTCAAGAGATTCCCTCTAAATATTAGGTATAGGTGTTCAAAGATTGTATGGAAACTAATTTTGAAGTTAGAAATCTGGGATGTACGATGTGAAGTTACATAAAAAAAAATATAAGTATTAAAAAAAATGTCACGTAACTTAATGAGGCAGACCAAATTCTACGCGAGCGAAGCCGCGGGCAAAAGCTAGTTCTTCTATATATATAAAAATGTTATGTTGGTTTGTGTACGCTTCAAAAACTCAAAAAGTTCTGCATCAGTCACATATCCCAGACCGCGAAAAAACAGTTTTTTTTTGTGTCACAGCGAAGCGTGGCAGGGTACAGCTAGTGTAGTAGCTAGTATAGTATAAAGCAGAAGAGTTTGTTTGTTTGGTTGAACGCGCTAATCTCAGGAACTACTGGTTGGAATTGAAAAATTCTATTTGTGTTGGATAGTCCATTTATCGAGGAAGGTTATAGGTTACAAAACATCACGCTATCGCTAATAGGAGCGGAGCAGCAATGAGAAATGTTATAAAATCGGGAAAATGTATTCCTTCTTGAGAGCTTCCGTTGCGTGCGCTGCGTAAACGGTTAGAGTTACGCAAAAATTATGTGTTACGGAATTATTCCCCATGAAATGTTCTAAAATAAAGTCTGCGAGAGCATATATCTATCTTTTAAGGTTAAGTTAGTATAACCTTTTTTAGGGTAATCAATTTTGTTTTAAAGTAATACATTATTTGCGAAGGTATTTTCATTAACATGATATTAATCTTTATCCAAATAAATAAACATTAATCATCACAAGCATTTAATTTCGAACAAAATTGCCCTTGTCATTATTTGATTTCAACGAATGTCTTAGGAGATATCGTAGTTTCAAATAATACCCCAACAAATTAATGATCCCTCTTTGAGGAGTGGTTGGAGAGGCGTTACGGCCTCCTCACCTTCAACCTGACACAATTCCTCCCGGGCGCGGTTGTTTCTGGAGGCCCCTCAGGGATTCGGTGACAGGAATAGGAAGCAGTCCGAACGCGAGAGGGAAAAGACATCCTCTACCTCTCGTCTCGACACCCCAACGTTCAACCGTGCCCTATCCGTCGCCCGGATGGCGCAAGGACCGGCCCGGTGTAGCGTGAATCACCGTTTTAAAAGTACATACTAAATATCCCGTATCTATAGTAAGCATAAAAATACCATTTATACTACACCTGCATGGCAAGTACCTTGGTACTTTATCAAATTTACGGTAGAAAGTACGTCATTGCATATCGAACAAATATGCGGGGAGAAAACGCATCTGAGCGGGAGAGAAAAGTGTATGAAAATCCATTTCTTACGTGTTTTTTTTTTAATTTTGGGTAAGACTATGCGCCGGTAAGCCAAAAAGTTTTTACAGTGAGATTTTATCTCGAAGTTCGCAAAATGACACTGGCCACTAGCTGTGTGTTGGATGGTGTCGGGCTGGCAGTGCGACCCTGCGGCGGCCGGCTATACAATTTGAAAAAAGAACATGAAAATTGCAGACGCCATTGGAGCCATTTTCAATTTGTGTGTTGTTTGAGGATTCAGTTTTCGTAGAAAGTAAAATAAAAATGATAAGTAGTGATAGTGATGATGAATAATTTTTCCTCGTAGGTTTAGTATAAAGCACTATGTATCACTCGAGAGAAAGTGCGATTCCCGATCACGGGTATTTTAAAGCCCTCCCCACGGGTCGGGCTTCAAATGACACCCTCGACGGTAATCGGTCACTTTCTCCTCTGGGTGAACAATGTACTATTCTGTGTCCCCAGGCCGACACAGAGGTATCTCGTCTGTACGCCATCATGGTGGAGAAGCAGAGAGCGAACGCGCGCCACGCAGAGCGACTGGCGCGGGTGCACGAGGTGTCGCACCAGCTCACACGGTGCAACTCATTGCTCAACCAGGTACCACACCAACAACATGCGGGCGGCGAGTAATAGGCGACTCGCTGTCCGATCATGGACCATGCCCGCTTCTCTAAGAGCTGTCAGCAATATGACGGGGCCCCCTTAGAGGGCCAAAGCCTGCCGGGTTCGCGGGACTGTCTTATCAGGTAACCGTGACCTTGGAACGTAAAGGGCTATTGAAGGACATCGTGGATTTTAGTCAGTACGAGTCTGACAGTCTCTCCTGTGCCGCTCGGGGTGGGAGAACTCATTTGAGGAGTTTACCACGATAAAAAAGACCTGAAGAATGGATTGAAAAATTCTATGCTTGTGGGCAAGACCGCGATGGCTCAGTTGGCTCAGTCAAGCTTATCATTTCATTGGTTTATAATAGTTATTTATGCAACTGTTGTATAATCAGGGGTATTAAAACACGAATGTGGGTTTATCACACGAGGCGTAGCCGAGTGTGATAATAGTATCACATGAGTGTTTTAATACCTAATTATAACAGTTGCATACAAGACTTTATCTACAATCATGATGTGAATCCTCTATAAAAGATTCTCATACCATAGGGTGTTGTACAGTGTTGTAAGAACTATGTAAATTCAAGATGGCGGGAAATAACACGATAAGACGAGAATCCGAAATTACGAATTCTACAATTTATTGTTATTTTTTCAAAATTTTAGCGATCTGGTGGTGAAAATGTCATTGCATGAGAATGTTCTTTTTTTGAAATTCATAATATCACGCGTTTGGATGATATAATGATCATAATAACATCGAGTGTTTTAATGTTGGCAATAAGCTAATTGTTATAGGTTCTTTTATAGAGGATTAATAGCATGATAGTAGATAATAGTTATTTATGCAACTGTTGTATAATCAGGGGTATTAAAACACGAATGTGGGTTTATCACACGAGGCGTAGCCGAGTGTGATAATAGTATCACATGAGTGTTTTAATACCTAATTATAACGGTTGCATACAAGACTTTATCTACAATCATGCTGTGAATCCTCTATAAAAGATTCTCATAACATACCATATTCGCATACCATATTCGAGTGAAAAAATGGCGGGATATAACACGATAAGACGAGTTGTTCTTTTTTCAAAATTTTAGCGATCTGGTGGTGAAAATGTCATTGCATGAGAATGTTCTTTTTTTGAAATTCATTATAACACGCGTTTGGATGATATAATGATCATTATATCATTGAGTGTTTTAATGTTGGCAATAAGCTAATTGTTATAGGTTCTTTTATAGAGGATTAATAGCATGATAGTAGATAAATGTAGTTACTGCTGTCATATCTACGACGTACGTGGTCTTCTTTGGATGGTGCGTCTGCGCAGTTTATGGCACGGTTAGCGCTGTGGCTGAGCGACCGACTGCAGCGTAACGTGTCGCGGGTTCGATCCCCGCACGGAACAAATATTTGTATTACCTGCATATAGTTGTTCCGGGTCTGGGCGTTTGTGTTATGTGAGTTTATATGTTTGTAAACGCACCCACGATACAGGAGAAATTCCTAGTGTGGGGCAACGTTTTTTTTTAAAAAAGAAAGAAAGAAATGTTTGATGGTTTATCAGAAATTATTTAAGAGCTTAAAAAAAATAAGAATAACTTTCCTAAACTAAATTTATTAATACTTTTATTTTTTATTTTTACAGACACTGCAAGACATAGAAGAATTAAACGCGCTGCTGCCGGAGGACAAACGTTTAGAACCGTTTGTATGGAGCACGGAATAGTAGGATATAAGACAAACACATGTATAATACCATTATTGGATATCGATATAATTTGTATGAAACGCATAGCTACACTCAGTACGGAATCACTTACTTGGAATTGATAGTGGATAGCTCTTTAAATAATGGCGTGATTTGAATGAATTTAGTATCAATTTAAAGTTAACAATTTACCCTTTAAAATGGTACCATTTTTATAATACTTAACTAGTTATTAAGTACTCAAGATCGCGCGGAATCGGAGTAATGCCTTTGTTAAACAGACAGGCGAAAGCGGAGCGTTTCCGAAGCGATACTGAACCGAAGCGAGACGTCAGTCCGATAGTTCTGTCACGCTATCGGATCGCTTTCGCTTTTCTATGTGACTGGATTCAAACAATTCCATACATTACAAATAAAAACGTCACGCTTCGCATTCGCCACGCCTGTCTGTTTGACAAAGGCATAAGTGATTCCATATTGCTCTAAAGTGTAGTACTAAAAAGCATTGTTTAGTTATTTATTCAGGGAAGATTTTATGTTTTAATATTTGAATTGAAAAATCAAAGCCCCAATATTAATCAGTCTAATATGACCCACTGCTGGGACACAGGCCTCCTCTCTGTAAGAGGAATAGTGGGCCATAATCCACCACGCGGGCCCAGTGTGGGTTGGTAGATGTCACGTATCTTCGAATTTTTGGTTCTAATACATGCCGGTTTCTTCACAATGTTTTCCTTCACCGTTTTGAGAGCAGTGGTGAAGAAATGAAATACACAAAGTAATGAGAATGGCTGAGTTCGAACCTCCGACCTACAATTCGTAAGTCGGCATTCTACCACTGGGCCACTGGTTCTGATTTTATCTAAATAACACTAAGTTCGTTTTTACTTGAGTTATAGAACGATAGAAAACCTGTTTATTCGACACAAATATATTAAATTATTTCATTAAAAAGAATGTATATGTCGCAGATCCCTTAATGGAATGTCAAGCGTTTATCATAATTTTTATTTAGTTTAATTTATTTGATTTTTGCTATGGCAATGCTTGAGTGTGTTTAGTCGATTAAAGTTGTCGTTGGTCATTTGATGTGAATAAAAGGCGGTAGAATTGTACATTTGACACATTCAAATTGAAATCGCGGTGACCAACGGCTAACTTGGCTAACCTCACTACATTCCATTTTATTTTATTCCATCCGAAAATATATCTCCAATCTTTTGTTAATTTTTATTGTAAAGTGTTTTGGACAGTAAAGTTGAGTGTACCGAACAGTGCCTGTGTATTATTTCACGTCGGACTCCACGTTCCATCATGACCGACCAACAATTTAACGAAGACATGCCGCACCTGTCGTCATCAGAAGTGAGATGCCCACGTGCTTCCCGACCCGAACCTGATGGAGACGAAAAATGGCGCATGATGTTCGAGCAACAGAACCAAAACTTTCTCGCGTTGTTGCAAGCAATGTCACCTGCTTCAAACAAGAAAGTGCAGCTACCTGAGTTCGATCCCGAAAAGCCAAACGTCGATGCACGTGCGTGGGTCACCACCGCCGATATGTGCATGGCAGATTGTGAGCTGCAAGGTGCATCACTCATGATTACTTTGAGCAGGGCGCTGAAGGGCCAAGCATCGTCATGGTTGTCACAGATTTCGTTTCCTGGTATGACATGGAACGAATTCAAGGACTTATTTGTTGCAAGATATGATTGCCCTGAAACACCTGCCGCTTCGCTTATAAACTTGAACAATAGTGCACCAAAAGAAGGTGAGTGTTTTGCTGCTTATTCTTCACGTGTGCTGACGTCATTAATGTCACGCTGGAAGAACCTGACTGTGGAACAAATAGCGATTTCTACCGTGCTAGCACACATGTCACACCTTGATCATCGTGTTCAGCGGCTAGCATTCACTACCGACATCGACACAAGATCTAAGCTACAACAAGAACTCCGTGCGATGTCGTTCCTGAAACGCAAAAACCCGTTTAATCAGGGTGCTCCAAGTGTCGATAGCAAGCACTTCAAGCCTAACCCTACGACTAGTGCAGTCAAGTGTTACGTATGTGGTAAAGCAGGCCACAAGGCCTCCACGTGTTACCAGAGAAGAGACAGCAAGACTGACAGAAGATCTCACTCCTTATCTTCTCATGGGAGTACATCATCTGTTCCGGCGATGCCCAAGGACACCAGCTCCGTCACCTGCTTCCGGTGCAAGAGCCGAGGCCACTACGCGAACCGTTGTCCAGCAGCAGCCCAGGGTTCCGGCAGCGGCGGCACTGGTGTTGGTGCTGGTGCAGTTCCTGAACAACGCCGTGTGGACTTGTGCGTGGTTAACGCGCCTACCGGTATTCTCCGTCACTCTGGTGAGTCTTTTAGTTTTTGTTATGATTCTGGAGCAGAGTGTTCATTAATGAGAGATTCTATTTTGTGTAAATTTAATGGTGAGCGTAATTATAATGTCGTTACTATGACGGGTATAGGTAAAATTTCTGTGAATAGTAACCTGAACGTTTTAGTTAATGTTGATATTGGTAACATTACTTTGAATATTGTTTTTCATGTTTTACCAGATGAATATCTTCAGCATGACATAGTCATTGGACGTGAAATTTTGATTAATGACTTGGTAATTAACATGACGTCTAGAACTTTAACCTTTTCGAAAAATTTCCCTAATGTGAACATCGAGAGTGTAGAGTCGAGTGTAGAGTCGAGTGTAGAGTCGAATGTAGAGTCGAGTGTAGAGTCGAATGTAGAGTCGAGTGTAGAGTCGAATGTAGAGTCGAGTGTAGAGTCGAATGTAGAGTCGAGTGTAGAGTCGAATGTAGAGTCGAGTGTAGAGTCGAATGTAGAGTCAAGTGTCGAATTACGTACCATTTTAAATGTAGAGTCAGATACAGTTAAATTTAATGGCATTGATACCGACGTTTCTCCGGATATCAAAGCAAGACTAATTTTAATTTTAAATCAATTTTCAAACAGCTTTATTATTGGAACACCTAGCTCTCCTGCAAATACTGACCCTATGGAAATAAGACTCAAAGATCCCAATAAAACTGTTTATCGTCGTCCTTATCGGTTGAGTCCCCAGGAAAGACAGGTAGTACGTAATAAAATTGAAGACCTGATCTCCTCTAATGTGATCCGCCCAAGCTCGTCACCTTTTGCCAGTCCTATTCTTCTGGTGAAGAAGAAAGATGGCAGCGACCGCATGTGCGTTGATTATCGAGAATTGAACGATAATACTGTACCTGACAGATTTCCATTGCCAATGATTTCCGACCAAATTAATAGGCTTCACGGTACCCATTACTTCACGACTCTAGATATGGCTAGTGGATTCCATCAGATACCAGTTCATCCGGATTCTATTGAACGTACCGCATTTGTTACACCCGACGGGCAATTCGAGTATTTAGCCATGCCGTTCGGTTTGCGCAATGCCCCTTCAGTTTTTCAACGTGCAGTGACAAAAGCCTTAGGAGAGCTTGCAAATACGTTTGTCGTGGTCTACATGGACGATTTAATGGTCGTAGCCTCAAATGTTGACCAAGCTCTACATAGGTTGCAACTAGTTTTAGATGTTTTGACAAAGGCTGGATTCTCATTTAACTTAAAAAAATGTTCGTTCCTCAAACAAAAGGTTGAGTACCTGGGTTTCGAGGTTAGTTGTGGTGAAATTAGACCTAACCCTAAAAAGATAGAAGCTCTAGTTGCTCTCCCTCCCCCAAAGACTGTAACTCAGTTACGACAATTTATTGGTCTGGCGTCGTACTTTCGTCAATTCATCCCAAAGTTCTCGCAGATCATGGCACCTCTTTATGCACTGACAAGTGTCTCTAAAGGTAACCTCAAATGGGAACCTTCTCACGAGACTATTAGGCAAACTATTATCTCTGCTTTAACGAACCACCCAGTTCTGACTATATTTGACCCAAATTGTCCCATTGAATTGCACACAGATGCAAGTTCGCTAGGATATGGTGCAATTTTGATCCAGAAAAAGGATTCCAAACGTTGCGTGGTCGCCTACTATAGCAGACGCACCACAACTGTGGAGTCTAAATACCACTCATATGAGTTGGAAACTCTCGCAGTTGTGAATGCGGTTAGGCATTTTAGGCACTACTTGTACGGCAACCATTTTACAGTCATGACCGATTGTCACGCTCTTGAATCCACTCGTAAAAAGCTGGATCTCACACCTAGGGTTCATAGGTGGTGGGCATTTTTGCAGTCGTTTGACTTCAACATTATTCATGTTGATGGCAAGCGGATGCAACATGCCGACTTTTTCTCTCGAAATCCCGTACCTGACAAGATTCCATTCACAAAGGTAGAGCAGAAGCATATCAATATCACGAATCTCTCTGCCAATTGGTTGCTGGCCGAGCAACAACGTGATAGTGAGATTTCTGAGCTTATAGCTAAACTTAAAGATGGGAATCTTGGCAATGATATCGCAAAAACATACGAGATTAGATCTGGTGTTTTGCATCGTAAGATACAGCGCAAAAATAGGAGTTTATGTCTACCTATAGTACCCAGAGCTTTGAGATGGTCTATCGTTAGCACTACTCACGAGTCCCTTATGCACCTAGGATGGGAGAAAACCCTTGAAAAAATGTACGATTTGTATTGGTTTGAGCAAATGGCTAAATTTGTTAGGAAATTTGTTGAGAGTTGTGTTGTTTGCAAAATTTCCAAATCGCACTCAGGCAAAGTTTCAGCGGAATTACATCCCATTCCTAAAATCGCGATACCTTGGCATACTCTTCATATTGATGCTACAGGCAAGTTAAGTGGCAAAAATGATAAGAAAGAGTACGTCTTTGTTCTCATTGACGCCTTCACAAAATATGTGCTGCTACATCACACCCTGAACATAAATAGTGCTAGTGCTATTCGTGCTCTAAAAAATTGTGTGACTTTGTTCGGAGCGCCGACGCGAGTAATTGCAGATCAGGGACGTTGTTTTGCAAGTACCGACTTCCGCGAGTTTTGTTCCTCTCGTAATATTAGTTTGCACTTAATTGCTACTGGTAGTTCGCGCGCGAATGGTCAAGTAGAGAGGGTCATGAGCACTTTAAAAAATATGCTCACGGCAGTAGAGACTAGCAAGGATCGTTCTTGGCAGGACTCTCTCCCGGATGTGCAGTTAGCTCTTAATTGCACTATAAACAGAGTAACTAAACACAGTCCTCTAGAACTTCTCATAGGTAAAGTCGCACGTCCTCTAGATTTAATGTTTTCCGATGAGCCCGAAATTAATATCGACGAAGTAAGATCTGACGCTATCGTTAACATGGATAAGAGTGCACATTATGAGAAAGCAAGGTTTGATTCAAATAAAGCTAAGTTTGATCGATTTGTCGTAGGTGATTTTGTTCTCTTGAAAAATGAAGAGAGAAATCAGACAAAACTTGACCCTAAGTATAAAGGTCCATTTAAGGTCGTTGAAGTGTTAGACGGTGACAGATACAGCTTAAAATCTTTAACAAGTAATCGCCATTATAAATATGCTCACGATCGCCTCAGGAAAATGCCTGATTCTAATGTTCCAATGGAAATTAATAATGATGTAGAGACCGAATGAATGAAACTGTTTGATTTAAATTTATTATTTCTGTCATTACTCTTTATCGCTGGTTAAGCGAGTTGGTTATGTTGGCTATCGCTGGTTAAGCGGTAGTGGTGTTATCGCTGGTTAAGTGGTAGTGGTGTTATCGCTGGTTAAGCGGTAGTGGAGTTATCGCTGGTTAAGCGAGTAATGTTGACTATTGCTGGTTAAGCATTAGTAGTGTGATCGCTGGTTAAGCGGACTATGTTAGCTTCCGCTGGTTAAGCGTTAGCTGTTGACTCGCTGGTTAAGCGTGTTATAATGTGCTTTCGCTGGTTAAGCGTTAGTGGGTTAATATCGCTGGTTAAGCGTTATTATTATCACTGGTTAAGTGATAGGATTTGTAACGCTGGTTAAGCGCTACAATATTGAGTACTGGTTAAGTACTTCAGTGATTTACACTACTGGGTAAGTAGTGATGCATGGTGCTGGTTAAGTGCTGTGGATTTATTTGGTAGAGTCACAATACTTTTTTAATTTTGTGCCTTTATTATTCTTTCATTTTAGTTTGTTTTGTTTGGTTCACAATCAGTTAAGCATTAAACGTAATACTAAAACCGTTTAATTTGATTCAATTATTTAGTGATGATGTCCCTGACGTGGGTCAGGATAGCCGAGTGAACTAGTTACTTTTCTGGATTATTTGTCTTTTCAGGTACCTCATCCCACGAGGTCGTGTGAAGGTCAGAAATGGCCGTGTCGCAGATCCCTTAATGGAATGTCAAGCGTTTATCATAATTTTTATTTAGTTTAATTTATTTGATTTTTGCTATGGCAATGCTTGAGTGTGTTTAGTCGATTAAAGTTGTCGTTGGTCATTTGATGTGAATAAAAGGCGGTAGAATTGTACATTTGACACATTCAAATTGAAATCGCGGTGACCAACGGCTAACTTGGCTAACCTCACTACATTCCATTTTATTTTATTCCATCCGAAAATATATCTCCAATCTTTTGTTAATTTTTATTGTAAAGTGTTTTGGACAGTAAAGTTGAGTGTACCGAACAGTGCCTGTGTATTATTTCACGTCGGACTCCACGTTCCATCATGACCGACCAACAATTTAACGAAGACATGCCGCACCTGTCGTCATATATATTTCATCATAATTTCATATTAACTCTTAAGGGGCCTTTTTCAGTCCACTAGCGCCGCCAATCGAAAAAATGTCATAACTCGTAAATAGAATCAAAAATACAAAATGTGGTCTTTATTTACTGTTTCTACAGTAATTATCATTCTAAATCACTCTATCAATTAATAACATTCTAAATCGTGCATTTGTAACAAAAACGGCCGTTTATGTTTTGAATGCACGATTTAGCTAAACAGCTATATTTCAAGTGTTGACAATGTGTTATAAAATTACGTTATTGCCTTTTCTACAGTAACTACAGACCACATTTTGTATTTTTGATTCTATTTACGAGTTATGACATTTTTTCGATTGGCGGCGCTAGTGGACTGTTCGAGGCCTCTTAAACTGCAAAAACCGCTCTTATGGCTTTGTAATAAAGACTATAAACGTGAAATTCATTCTTCGGGAGTCATTTGATGGCACTATGGCTTAGATCTCATCATTATACATAAAATGTGTCCAGTTTCGGTCTGTACAAACTTAAAGGGAAGGTAAGTTGTTAATAGGGTATTTGACTGAAAATTAGTCCGTCAGAAATACACGACACGTCTTTTTTTGTTTTGTTACATAGGTAAACTAAAATTGACGAAGATATGACACTTTAAAAATTGGCAATACGTCACGTCACGAGTCCCCCACTCTCCAATTTTAATGCTTTATATCTTTGTAAATATTCACCGTATTAATAAAAGAAAAAATAAGTGTCCATTTTTTTTTTTAAAACTAGCCGACAGACTAATTGCATTTATAATTAATTGGTTCTGTCAACATTAAATTATTCCACAAGTGGGTCGGAACCCAATCCCCCCTGAATGGTAGCCTTTTTTTAAAGCATTTGGATTTAAAGATCAATTGTGATCAAACTAATCTATATCTATACTATATAATAAATCTGTAGAAGGGTCAATTCTGTACATTGAAAATATTGAAAAAATAAATAGCGGGGGGTGTTGCTGGATCGATACCAAACCCAAATATATGATTAAAAAAATTTTTGTCTGTCTGTCTGTCTGTCTGTTTGTGCAGGCATCACGTGAAAACTAACGGTTCGATTTCGATGAAACTTGGTATAATTATTCCTTATTATCCTGGGCATAACATAGGATACTTTTTAACCGACTTCAAAAAAGGAGGAGGTTATCTTTTTTTTTAATTTTGTTACCGCATAACGACCGACTGGGTGAACCGATTTTCATGATTCTTTTTTTGTTTGAAAGCTGGTGCTTCCCGTGTGGTCCCATTGTCACCAAATCAGGATCTGATGATTGGATCTTGGAGAAATCGAGGGCAACCCTCAAATTTTATAGGCTCACCCATCGTTTTTCGTAAATCTTATGAAGTAATTTAAGTACTTGCGTATGGTAATCATGATCTTATGTAGCTGAGCTGATGATGGAAGGTACAACTCCTTAACAGTAGTTTGTTACCGCATAACGACCGACTTCGTGAACCGATTTTCATGATTCTTTTTTGTTTGAAAGCTTTTGCTTCCCGTGTGGTCCCATTGTCACCAAATCAGGATCTGATGATTGGTTCTTGGAGAAATCGAGGGCAACCCTCAAATTTTATAGGCCCACGCATCGTTTTTCGTAAATTTTATGAAGTAATTCAAGTACTTGCGTATGGTAATCATCATCCTTATGTAGCTGAGCTGATGATGAAATGAAATGAAATGAAATGAAATGAAATGAAATGAAATGAAATTATTTATTCTGTAAATAGGATGAAGATATCACTTTTACACGTCATACATTACATTTTAAACTAAGACTAGATGGGGTCGACATTTCATATCTGACTACCCTGAGAAGAAATGGCGAAACAAACTCAGGGATCTAAGTCTGTTTTAGAGCATGTATAATATGTTTCATGTTTAACACTAAATTAAATAATAATTTGAAAATACTAAATACAATAATAATAAATAACAATGTCAAGTTTACATGTCAAAATTTGTAAAATAAAAAGGAAGTAAACAAATAAGTTTGAAAAGGATAATAATTATAATGTCAGTATTGTATAATAATTACGAGCGAGAGCGAGCAATTCAATCCCAAGCTTTCTTGTCATCCAAATAATCAATTATTTTATAGTACCCTTTCTTACATAGTTTGGTTTTAATGCAAATTTTAAATCGATTAATTGATAAATTTCTAATGTCAATGGGAAGTTTATTGTAAAAGCGTATACATTGACCCATGAATGAGTTGCCTACTCTGTGGAGGCGAGTGCGATGTACAGCGAGGTTGTGCTTATTCCTAGTATTCAAGCTATGAACATCGGTCATTTTCTTAAAATTTGATATATTTTTCTGAACATACAATAAATTTTCAAAAATGTATTGAGAGGCTACGGTCAGAATGTTAATCTCTTTGAATTTTTCTCGGAGGGAATCCCTAGGACCTAGATTGTAAATGGCCCGAACAGCCCTTTTCTGTAAAACAAAGATAGCATTAATGTCCGCACAGGCTCCCCATAGAAGAATCCCATACGACATGACACTATGAAAGTAGCTGAAATAAACAATTCTGGCCGTATCAACATCAGTTACTTGTCGTATTTTCTTTACAGCATAGGCGGCCGAACTAAGTCTTTTTGACAATGTTTCAATATGTGGGCCCCATTGTAATTTTGAATCAACAGTTATTCCAAGAAAAACTGTTGATTCAACAGGTTCCAATTCCGCTCCATTAAGTTGAACATTTGTACTTAGTTGCCTCACATTTGGAGTTGAGAATTTAATTAACTTGGTCTTTTTTCCATTCAGGAGTAGATTGTTTACATTAAACCAATGGACAACCTCAGATAATGCATTGTTCACTTCGTCATAATTTACTAACTGTCGTTTAATTTTAAAAATGAGAGATGTGTCATCCGCGAACAATACAATCCTGTGATTGTCCTTTACATGATATGGTAAGTCATTTATATATATTAAAAACAAGAATGGACCTAGAATTGAGCCCTGTGGAACGCCCATACTGACCGCAGACCCTGAAGATCTCTTGCCATTAACATCAACCCTCTGAGTTCTACTATTTAAATAAGAAGTCAGAAGGTCGAGAGCCTTGTCCCTCATACCATAATGGTATAGTTTCCTGACAAGCGTCTCATGCTGCACGCAATCGAAGGCCTTGGACAAGTCGCAGAAGATACCAAGAGCATCCCTCGATTCCTCCCAGGCCTCGAATATGCTCTTAAGTAACTCCACGCCAGCGTCTGTAGTTGACCGACCCTTTGTAAAACCAAACTGTTTCAAGTGATGGAAGTTACAACTCCTTAACAGTAAGGAGTAGGCATCGACTGATTCATTGTTCGCGAATCTCCGGAACTACACATCCGATTTAAATAATTCTTTTTTTTGTGCTAGGTATCGTTTCACTTAGGGAATACTGAAAGTTTCATCAAAATCGGTTCAGTAGTTTTTGAGATAGGGAATTTTATTAGCTTATTGTGTACATGAGGGATGTTATTACCAGTGCTACGGATTATATTATATGTATTTGGCAAGAATTTGGGTTGAATATTTAAACTAAAAAAAAAATGTAACCGCCTTCAAAGTCGTCGGCAAAAAATAAACGATGAAATAAAAAATAACAAAGCCATCGACTTCCGAAATAAAAGTAATTTTGTAGATTATTTTACCCTTTTTTGTGGTTATTTTTGAAGGCGGTTACATATTTTTTTGAAAAAGTTTTTTATTATCCTGGAAAAATACGTAAAAAAAAAAATCGTATTTTTCAGTTTTATTCATAGACGTTGTTCTGTAGAACTGCGTACACACGTTGCATTACCCGCAGTGGATTCAGCGCCGTAATATTTATAAGATTTCATTGTTAGAGTTACTCAAAATGGAGAAATAAACCATCCACGCGAAGACCGACATCCGCGCGGACGGAGTCGCGGGCGGAAGCTAGTCTGTATATATAAAAGAACAGGGTTTTTATTAAGACTCGACTACAGCCGAAACCGCTAAACGCGCTAACTTGAATTTTGGACAGCAGTTGCAGTCTACCGTGTAGGGGAGCAATAAGACGGGATTTTGCGAAAGTCCTCCTCTAAGGGGGTGAAAAGGGGTGGCACTATTATTTTTTTAAAACTACCCACCATTGGTAATCTAGACGATGTTAAAGTTTGTATGGGAAAATCATAACGCGCGAACCGATGAATTTGAAAATCAGTATTTAAATACTAGATCAAAAATAATTAAACACGTGTCTTTGGGTTTTTCGAAAATCACCCCCCAAGTTGATGAAAAGGGTTATTCAAGTTTTAAGGTAAGGATATTAAACGCTTAACGTAGAAAGCTGACTTTTTGATGGTAGTTGCCGTTAATTATGTAGGTGAGAATTAAGAAGAGATTTTGCGAAAATTCATCTCTAAGGGGGTGAAAAGGGCTGAAAACCTTTGTTTGTAAAATCTTATGCCTTGGGTTTAAAAATTTGAAACTTGGCAGGAATACGAACGTAAAGAAATAAAAAAGATTGGCATCATTAGTTTTTTAAAACTACCCTCCCCTGGTGATTTAGATGATGTTAAAGTTTGTATGGGAAAATCATAACGTGCTAACTGATGAACTTGAAACTCAATATATAGAAACTAGATCAAAAATAAACAAACATGTGATTATGGGTTTTTCGAAAATCACCCCCTAAGTTGGTGAAAAAGGGTGATTAAATTTTAAGGGAAGGATTTTACTGCGTTCTTTAATACAAGAAAAACTTGGCATAAATAATATTCCAATCAATTAAAGGATGCGTATTAATATGATTTTCAAAAATGAACCCCTAGCGGGATGAAAATAGAGAAATTTGTTTCAATGAAATATCTTTTTCGTTTGGTTTAAGTTCTAGAAACCATTCAAAACTCTCATTTTTCTTTTTTAGTGTTGTAAAGGTTGTGGATAGGTTATTCGACTTAATTTTGAAAACCTAAAATTATATTATGAAGTGACACGGTATGTAGGTATTTAGATTTTCCAAAAGCATCCCTTAAAGATGGTGGCCGGGAGTTGAAATTCATAGAGGAAAATGTCCGACATTCGCGCTGAGGAAGTCGCGGGCGTAGTGCTAGTTTTATAATAAACAATAAGTTGAATAACTCTAATAATAACAATTAATTCTGCATCATATTAAAATTAAGGCTATAAAATCAAGTAATTTCATTATTATAAATAATTTTACTGACAATGTAGCAAGCTGCATACCCTTTAAAGTTTAGAGCAAAACCGGACACATTGTATATCTATAAAATATGTTTTTACCTTAAACTAGTATAGACAATAAGTTATAATAAATAATAAACAGTTGACTTAATAAATATGTAGTTTTATTTAATACTAGCTTTTAAATTTTTAAAATTCATGCATTTGAATTTTTAACTGACAAGTCCCCCTGGAACGTAAAGGGCTATTGAAGAAAAACCGTGGATTTTAGTCAGTACGAGTCTGATAATCCCTTCCGCTCCACCACGGGTGGTAAGACTAATTTGATGATTTTAACATAAATATAAAAAAGGCATTTGTTTTTTTAATGTTTGCTCCAGGTAAAGTGCAAATCCCGAATAAATGATAATTATGGCTTATTATTTTTTTCACTCTTTAAATATTCAATTTAAAGGTAGGTATAAAGGTTTTAAAATGCCTCAAAGACCTGTTTGTACTAGGACTTATTTAAAAATATCTGGTTTGGTTCAATCCCGCTACTTCTCAGCTAGGTCTGCATTACTGTGTTTAAAATAATAATAGAAGAAGTATTCAGCAAGTTTTCAGCGTGTCTGACGACTCCCAAAAAATACACGTAGTTCTTGGGCCAAAGGATTTAATACACAGATCAATTTTCTAAGAGTTTATTCTTAGTTGGAAAATATCACCTTTGAAAGAATGCTGCGAGGCAGTATTTCATAATTCCATTCAATAATAAATTATTAACGAGCGTCCATAGAATTTACTGTCCATTCTTCTACAGTACTTTTACAAGTTATTATAGCAGTGTCCCACTGCCGGCGATTAGCGAGTAGCGAGAAGAGAGAGTAGTGGTGCCGCAGTGATATCGGCCCCAACTTACTTGTAGGTTCGAACCCATCCAGGCGCAATACTTTTTTTTTTCGTGGTAATGTCATCAAATGAGTCCTCCCACCCAGGGCAGGGCGGGAGGGACTGTTAGACTTGTACTGACTAAAATCCACGGTGTCCTTCAGTAGCCCTTTACGTACCGGGGTCACGGTAATCCCTAGGTTCCGCGATCCCGGCAGGCTTTGGCCCTCTACAGGCCCCGTCACTATGCTGACACTCTTTGAGGCGCGCGTGGAACACAACGCGCCGTCGACCATGGTCGGACCATGGTCCATGGTCGGACAGCGAGTCGCCCATTACTCGCTGCCCGCATGCCCGCGCCTACGGTGGCCGGAGATCGTCCTGCGACGTCCGACGCCGTGGGCGTCTACCATTGCGGCTGGGATGGAGGGAGGACGTACCGGGGTTACGGTAATTTGTGAGTCCTGCGACCCCGGCAGGCTTTGGCCCTCTACAAGCCCCGTCACAGGCGCAATACTTTGGGTCATTTATTTCGTCACCACTGCTCTCAAAACGTGAAGGAAAACATCGAGAAACCGGCAGGTCCTAGAACCAAAAATTCGAAGATATGTGACATCCACCAACCCGAACTGGGATCCAACAAGTGGGTCCAGTTTGGGTTGGTCCACTCACTCTCACAGAGAGGAGGCCTGCGTCCCAGCAGTGGGAACTTATTGTACGTTTCTTGTCAAAGACAATAAATTGTCTATGCCTTGTAATTGGGACTGTAAGCTTCATTAATGAGTTTTTGAGAATGCAATAATGTCTGTGTCCACTTTATGGTCTATTGTTCGTCTTTAGGTCATTTGCATACAGGATTGAATTAGGACGGAGACTGAATGTGGTGTGATGAAATCATGGGCGGTTTAAGAGCGCGTATTGTGAAAGTAACGTCGCTTATAGTTGTCAAATATTAACAAGTTTTAATTAATTTAGCAATGTTACTGTATGGAAATAAGAAATATAGCTCTGTAGTGCACTAAAAAATGATTACCTTATAACCAGTTACCAAAGACTTAGTACACACAATATCGTAACATCGAATAAATAGATTTAGATGTAAAAAAAGTATTTGGAAACTTACCAAATGCTTTTTTTACACCTGAAACGGTTACAACATCAAATTCAGTGTTTTAGTTGTATTCCTATATAATTTTTTTTGTGCACTACAGAGCCATATTTCTTATTTTCATACAGTAAAATTCCCAAATTAATTAAAACTTGTAGATATTTGACAGCTATTTGCGACGTTGCTAACTTTCTGGTTAAGCGCCTTTAATGCATAATTCGTATTGTGGGGTGTCTGGGATCCTAGCGGTCCATCCCGGACATTGTCACTACATGACACCTGTAACATGCGGTGACGACCGAGCGAGACCACCACCCCGTTGGAGTATGGTGCCATCGCTAAACAGAATAGATAGATATAGGTACTGTATTCCGTCGGTACGCAGTTTCAGTTCTTTCTGAGTGAGCTGGCTCGACGCCCGGGTCGACGGCGCGTTGTGTCCCACGCGCGCCTCAAAGAGTGTCAGCATAGTGATGGGGCCTGTAGAGGGCCAAAGCCTGCTGGGGTCGCGGGACCAAGGGATTACCGTGACCCCGGTACGTAAAGGGCTAGTGAAGGACACCGTGGATTTTAGTCAGTACAAGTCTGACAGTCCCTCCCGCCCTGCCCTGGGTGGGAGGACTCATTTGATGATTTTACCACGATAAAAAAAAAAAACAAAAAAAAAAAAAAACAAAAAAAAAAAAAAAAAAGTGAGCTGGCTCTCTTATTAGGTAGCGTCAACAGGATGCCATTTGTTAATGGGCGCTTGCAAATGACGCCTTTTTGGCGCTTGCGCTACGTTAGTGTTAAGTTTGCCTTAAGTGTTTGATTTCCATTCATACCTCGTTCCCCTATCTAGCCTTGTTCGAGGCTAAGGTTCAAGCAAACCTATTGATTCGATAAAAAATAAGTGAAAATGTAAACATCCTCTGGCGTCATAGTTAATTAAGCTGGCTGTAGAAACTTACAGACTTAAACGTAAAATTAAGCTTTAATTTCACTATGATTTATTTCTGTACAAAATTTCGTTTCTATTCCATTTCGCCTACGATTACCGAACCATACATACGATGCAGAGACGTACTTAGACGCAATTGCAGGGTCTCTTGCACAAAAACTTAGTAAAAAAAAGCTCGCCGCGTCATAGAAACAATAATAATGATAGCACGGACCACAGACGTAAGATAGGAGCATGTCCTTGACCGCTCTGTGGGCTGTGACGTAGTGAACAACAATACATAATCATGGAAAATACCTTCACAAACATATTCTCATGGTCGCAAGCTGAGCGTTGAGCAAGTTGAGCGTGGGGTTCTGGGTTCGTTTCTCGGATCACGCAAAAAGTGCTATTGAGTTTATGTATTAGAGTTTCTCAGTAAATAGCACCCCGGTGTTTAGAAATTGGTGGTATGATCCCATCGTGCTTCGAAAAGCACGGTATGCCGTTGGTCCTGCGGCTGATATCTCTTCGGTCGTGTTGGATTTCCGTCCCATCGATCTTTCAGAGTAACGTAATACAGAGTGCATCTGTGCCTGCACACACACTTGTGCACTATGATTACCCCGCGCAGATGGCTAATCTCCGCTGACTATTATTATAATGCGTTTCAATACGATTGACATTAATATCAAAAGTCATTTAATTACAATTATTTATTTATTTATTTATTTATTTATTTCTCTCACCACAATAAACATTACAGACGTTGTTACTTAATAAATATTATTTGGTTCGGTTTACTGTGGGAGACTGGTGCCTAAGCTAGGCTTTAGGGGCCTGTGTTTCAGGTCACCAGGTCTCCGCCCTCTAGCAGTTCGATACATTGCATGATAATAATAATAAAAGTGGTTTCACAAATTTCGAGTTAAGAGGTTGTATAATAGCTTTTAGAGTCTGTAGCTCATCATAGGGTTTTTTTTTTAAGTTAAAACAGAGAAATATAAAAATCAAAATCAAAATCAAGGCAGACAAAAAGAAAAAACAAAGAACTAATATGTGTTTGTATGCTGTTAGTATTGTTAGTAAACATTATGTAGTGAGTAGGATGTGTTTCGTGTGTGTATGTGTGAGAGTGCGTATGTGGTAGGGTGTGTGTATGTGGGTGAGGATTTACTAAATATCAGCTGGTTTACATTAGGTCGTAGCGGTGAGTAGTTTTTCGGTGTCGCCATAGTTGAGCCCCTGAAGCCATGTGGTAAGCTTCCTTTTACATTGTCCTTTATTAAGGTTAAAAATCAGCTGTGTTTTGTCGATTTTGTTGTACAAGAATCGTCCCAGATGGCAGAAGAAGCGGCTGGAGAAGACAGTGGAAAGGGGAGAGTGAGTGCGGGTTACAGGATTATATCGTCTCTTTCCATGTGTCGTTGATGGGTGATAGGTGAGTAGTGAGTGTTGTTTTAGTAGGGTGTGCAGGATAAACAGTTGGCGTACTGTTAGGGTTTTTGATTGCTTGTAAAGAAGATCTGTGGGATATCGGTATGGTAGAAAATTGGATACTTTTAAAATAACTCTCTGAGCCCTCTCTAGTTCTAGGAGAGTGGTTTTAGGTGCACCGCCCCAAGTTGTTATGCAGTAGGTTATTAACGACTGACAGAGGGCGAAGTAGACTGACCTCTTTAGTTTGTCGTCCGCTACGTGTCTCAGAGTTTTGAAAATATATATCAGTTTACGTAGCCTAGTAATTAGTGAATCTATATGTTGTTGAAATCTAAGGGTGTGGTCGACTATTACCCCCAGATATTTCACGGATTCGGCTTTAGACAGATGGAAACAAGTGCAGGCAGCATCATGCGGTGTTGGGCACGTGTGAGCTTTAATGGTGTCCGGCACTGTAGGTAAATTTGATTTTTTTAGTGCAAAGGTAAGGTAATGAGTTTTACTCGCATTTAGTGTAAGTGCGATATTGCTCAGACATTTTGTGACAGTATTGAAGCCCGACTGAGCGTACGAGTACACATCGCGCCAGGAATCCGCACTAAACAGGAGGGCTGTGTCATCGGCAAAACTTACAATTCTGCCCTTGGGAAGGGTAAGCATACCCAGTTCGTTAATATAGATGAGGAAAAGGGTCGGACCGAGTACGCTGCCTTGAGGCACGCCATAGGCGACTTTGCGTTCATCACTAAGAAACTCATCTATCTTAACGCACTGCGTACGCCCACAGAGGTAGTCTTTATATAGTTGAAGTTGAATCCCTCTAATTCCCAGATTCTCCATTTTATCAGTGAGTACAGGTACAGAAACCGTGTCGAATGCCTTAGCGAGATCTAAGAATATGCCAAGGACTTTTTGCCCTTTGTCTAGGTTTGTAACAATAAAGTTCGTCAATTCATGAACTGCATCCGATGTGGATTTACCGGTACGAAAACCAAACTGGGTTGAGGAAAGAAGATTATGCTTTTCCAGGTAATTGACAAGTCTAATGTTCATTATTCTTTCTAGTACCTTTGACAGGGCTGGGAGCACCGCTATAGGCCTGTAATTTTCGACACGGTTTCTGTCCCCACTCTTAAAGATCGGGTGTATTACAGCTTTTTTAAAAACTTTTGGAAATTTTCCTGTGGAGAGGGCAAGATTACAGATGTATGTTAAAGGTGGAGTAATCAGGGACCGATGTCTTTTTAGGAGGTCACTGGATATCTTATCCCATCCCACAGCGCTGCCACTCCGTAGATTCATTAATAAATTGCCCACTTCGATCTCATCGGTAGGCAAGAGTACCATGGATTGGGGGACTTTATGGCTGTCATCAGTAGATACCTCTGCTGGGCAGCTTACTATTTTCTTGGCAAGAAGTTCACCAACAGCAGCAAAGAAATCATTTACACCGTTTACCGAGAGCTTTGGGGTGTTTGCCAACTTTAGGAGAGGTTTGGAATATTCTTTGTGAGTTACCCTATTTGTTAGTGTATTTATTGCCGACCACAGTTGTTTAGGATTATTACCAGCTTTTGTTAGCTCGATCTTTTCGTGCTCCCTTTTCAACTTCTTTAGCAGTTTGTTACAGAAGTTTCTATACCTGGTGAAAGTTATCTTTAGTGTCTCATTATGTGGCGTCTTTTTTAATTTTTTATGAAGGTTGTCTCTGTGTCGAATGCAACGTAGAAGACCTGGAGTTATCCATGGCTTAATAGTTGATTTACGATTGGGTACTTTAATAGAGTAAGAATTAGTTTCAATCACTTTTTTAATTGAATTGACCATGGTTTCAGCTGCCTCGTCAGGGTCTTGTGTATTGTAAACCTGACTAAAGTCAACTAGTTCTAAGTCTGCATTTAACTGATCGTGATTAATGCGTACTACTGTTTTTTTTACAGGTTTTTTAGACATCTTTTTAGGAAGAAATAATAGTACTGTATCATGGTCAGTTAGCGCAGAGTGAGCCACTAGTGTTGAGGCGGAGCATTGGGTTTTTAGAATGAAATGATCGAGGCAAGAGTTGAGTCGTGTGGGTAGTGTGTGTGAGGGTAATAGTCCATGTGACGCTAATAAGTTTAGGTAATTATATTTACTAGAATCATGGCATTGATCACTTATATTTATATTTATGTCACCGGTGATTATGATGTTATTAAAGTTTGCGACACTAGTTAAGGTCATGTTTAGGGAATTTAGAAAGTTGGTAATGTCTTTGTAGCTTGGAGGACGGTAAATTGCTAGTACTATAGTGTTGTGGTCTACTTTTAACAGCAGACAGTTTGCATCTGAAAAGGAGGGTTCGTGTACAGAAACATTAACGTATGTGCGTACATAGACTACTACTCCCTCATTCTGAGTATTATTGTTCTTAGATGAGAAGGAGTTGTAACCTGACAAGTCAGGGATCGTGTTAGTGTTGGGCAGCCAACATTCCGTTAGGGTAATTATGTCCCAAACTACTTTAGTCCTAGCTAGTATCGTGTGTAGGCCTGATATATTTTTTGTAATACTTCTAATATTTTGATTAAGAATTTTGAGTGAGTCAGTGGGTTTGATATTGGATGGAATGCAGTTTTCAAGATCACATGTGGTTGAATCCGACACAGAGACGGAATCTATGTTAGAGCAATTACTTAATAAGTTATCGAATGAAAAATAATAATTTATTCTTGTTTACATTTAAAAGTATCAGTGATATGGATAGACTGTAATTCTTTGCTACAAGTTTTAGGTAGGCGCTGGTTTTGGCACAAGCAGGGAAAATAATATTAGGTGGTCCTGTATTCTGGTGGTAGGCAATCACAAACGTTAGGTGTGTGGTGTAGATGTATGTGTGTTTATGTGGTTTGGGTATGATATGGGTATCCTTGAGGTTTGTGTACTTGTATATGTATTTTAGATATTTAGCGCGCTTCAATATTTTCGTAACAAAGTTTAGATGCAGAGGAACTTTGCTATTTGTTTTAGAAAGGCGTTTGATATCTGTTGAAAATCGTAACGACGTTTTATGTAAATAGATGTGTGATGTACATTTTGTTATTTGAATATTGTGTAGTGTATGGGTGATTGAGAGTTGAGTGTTAGCAGTGGTTAATGACATTATTATTATATTAATTTGATATAAAGTTTGAGAGATATTTTTATCAACAAGACATAAAGTACAGCAAACTAGTCATTTTTGCTTGCGTAGTATTGTTAGATCCTCTTCGGATTTAATAAGTCGGCTGGGCATTCCTTGCTTTTCTCGCACATAAACTTTCCCATTGGCGGTCCAACATTGCTCGTAGTTGCTACTTCTTATGAACTCACGTGCTAAGTAGTGGAGACGTTTACCCATAGTGGTTAGGACTTCAGATATGTATAACGGATACTTAGGACCTTTTTCTTGCAGATGGCTGTTGTTGAGACGATTTTCCTTGTTGTTTTTATTAAAGTTTTTTGTTGACAGTAAGAACTGGTCTTTAAATGCAGGTGTTGTGAATTCAACAAAAACGATGCCTGGTGACTCTGTTTTATTCTTCAGACGGAAGATATTTTTTATATCCGAACATGAAACAGGATGGTTAATGACATTTCCAAGTTTCAGAATCGATTCTGTAAGGGTTTCGCGGGTTTCAGGTTTTGTGGGCTGAATATTTTTTATTTCAATAGTTCCTGCTTTCATATTTCTTTCAAGGGTGTCTACCTTTTGTTCTAGGGTCTTAATGTCTTTATGGTTGGCGTCACACTTAGAATGTAGGTTGTTTATCTCCTTCAAGGCGTCATCGTATTTGGCGGAGAGGAATATCATATCCTTTTTAATTTCGTCGTTTTGTAGCCTAATTTCCGAGTTTTGAGCAGTAATAATCGAGTTTTGGGATCTAATGGCATCGAGAGCAGTTTGTAATGCATCTATTTTACCGAGGTTGCTCGATTGTTTACCTACTAAATCAGAAATCATGGTTTTCATCTCTATCATCATGATTTCCAGTCTTTCTAATTCATCGTTCTCGCGTTTTCTTTTCCTCTGTGTTATATGGATATTATCTTGAGGTGAAGCTGTATGCAAGTTCGGCTCGGAGTTACGTAGTGGCGAGGTTAGAGTTGAGGATAGCATCATATAATAAGTAAGTACTTAATAAAGTGGTGGTATTTTCGGTACTAATATTGAGTCGTACTTACGAAGTTAAATTAAGAGGGTAGGTGTGATGTTTTGCTCGCTCGTTATTAGCAGCAGGTTCAGCGATGTGACAGCCGAGCGCAGCCGATGTGGAGCCGAACGTGTCTTGCGGCCGATATGTGACGTGCGAAGTTGTTCGTCGGAGAGATTGCGGTGACAGGGTGACTCATGCGTTTCGCCGTTTTTAAAGAAATACGGGATTGTTGTTCACTAAAACTGTGTTTATTCCTCGAACTCTTGGTTAGTTCACGATCCAAAACGCGCACTGTATTGTCTGCACTATTAGGTACACAATGGTAAAAGAGTTTTGACTACAGGTTAACTTTTTCCCGAGTATTTCGATTTTATTATACGGAGCACCAAGAGTTACGTGTTGTCGCACGGACTGCCAGAGCGGGGATGGACAATAGACTGACTGACTTATCCTTTTTAAGGTCAATTTTTACATAAGACAGTCTTAGTTCCTGAGTGTCTCGCCCGGCATTGGTCGAGGCCAGGCTGCGGGGCGAGACGGTGTGGGCAGCGGTCGCCTTCTTCTGCGAAGCAGTCATGCTCGCGAAGGAGGAGGCGCGCCGCGTGAGGGAGAGGACAGCGTCCTCCCTCCACCCCAGCCGCAGTGGTAGACGCCCACGGGGACGGACGTCGTAAGACGATCTACGGTCACCGTAGGCGCGGGCATGCGGACGGCCAGTAATGGGCGACTCGCTGTCCGACTATGGACCATGCCCGGGTCGACGGAGCGTTGTGTTCCACGCGCGCCTCAAAGAGTGTCAGCATATTAGTGACGGGGCCTGTAGAGGGCCAAAGCCTGCCAGGGTCTGCGGGACTCACAAATTACCGTAACCACGGTACGTAAAGAGCTATTGAAGCACACCGTGGATTTGCGTCAGTAAAAGTCTGACAGTCCCTCCCGCCCTGTGTGTAGTGTGCTTGCCGATGCGTGGTCTCGAGAACATTACGGCCCCATCAGCCATCAGTTCTGGTCTTTAAGGCGATGTGAGACGCAAAACCGTCATTTTGTATTGTGTAGTATTCCTAAATAAAAGGGATTTAAATTATGAAAAAAACATAGTACATATTTCAGTCTTCCGTCTACAGATTTCGGCTCTTCGATACACGATTGCTTGCGCTTTATTGCATCCAATTAAATCGCAAAAACAGGTCCAACTCATGGTTTGGATACCATTTTATTTGAGTTATACTAAGCATTGAATAATAAAACTTATACCATCTTAAAGAGCATACAAAATGAGAATGAGATTACAAGTCGTGTAGCGCCACCTCGCTCCCACACTGGAATTACTCAGCCTCGCTTTAAATCGTCATGGTTGGAAAGCAGGGGCCAAAACATTACGCGAATTAAAAAAGTCATGGGCAGAACAAGTATGAAAGTAATTACTGAACAACTTATTGAAGTGATTTTGATGTTACATCAAAATTCAGACGGGAAGTAACTGAGTTATAGCATACATTTTTTGTGTATTTTTTTTCATTCATTATACTTGTATTGCAGTGCAAATACCTAAAACGGGTACTATCGAACGAGCGACTTGGTATGCAGGTAAAAATTCTCTACAACACTCAACTACACCAGGTCGCCTTGCTTGTTGCGGGTTTTAACTGACAAACAGTCGGGTGGTAGACATCACCTGTCTTGGATCCTGCAACTAAATCTATCAGAAAATGAAATGTTTCAGAAGTGAAAGGGACTGTCAGATTCTTTCTGGTTAAAAGTCCACCCTATTTCTTCGGTTCTACTTTGCGTTCCACGGCCATGAAAGTGTCTACCACCCGGCTGTAGTAACCCGGAGGAGTAGGAAAATACCTAGGTAATTTCAATTTCTCTCCATAGTATCAAGCACAAGACAAGGCAATTGCCTCAGCATTTGACCTTGCCTACACTGTTCATTCTGCCTTTTAAGAGTTGAAGTGGTTTGGGAATAGAGCGTCGTCATCATCATATCTATATAGATCTCTAATAGGACCTGTTAGAAGCGGCTTGCATCCAGCGATGCCACAGTCTAAAAAAAAGTCTTTTTTTTCTTTACTAGGAATTACTCCTCCTCCGGTGCGTTCACAAACCTTTTAAATATCATACATAAACACCCAGACTCGGAACAACTACTTGTAGATTAAACAAATAGAAATTGCCTAAAACATTCATAATTCGCCTACCTAATCATCAAACACCTAGTTCGCTAGTACAAAAGTTCAAGACTGCTCAAAGCAACCGATTGCGACATTTGCCAAGCCAGTCCGTCGCAATCGCAGCCGTTGTCGCAACGCAGCTGCGCAAGCGCTCCAGTCCACTCTGTTAGCTATAGTCGCAGTTAGACGCAGGAGCGGACACATCGTGCAGTGTTTGTAGACTTGCTAGAACAATCCAGGACAAAATTCTTTTGGAGAAAAAAATACTCGGAGTTTGAAATGTGAGTATTATTTTAGTTTATGGATTTTTTTCAAACAACTTTAAAAAATTACGAGGATACCTATCGATTTGAATGTTTTTTTTAATAGGTACCTAAACAATTTTTATAATAAATTAAAATATTTTTACATTTTGTTGACAAAGGTGAGCTTATTTATGAAAAAAGAAATATTTTATATGTTCGGATATCACTTCGTCATAATATAAACGGGTTTGCGAAATTCTTTTTTTTTGTTCGTAAGAGAATGATTACAAAAAGGTCCCATATAAATATCTGATGATGAAATTCGGTGATAAACAATGGAACTCTTCGATATATGTCAACAATTCAACCGCGATTACTACTATCGCAACATTCATGCATTGTTTATGCAATTGCACATCATAAACTTCTTGGAAGTCGGTTTTATTATTTTTGCTACAAAAGAGTTTTTGAAGATTGCTATCACTCCTTTCGCGGCTATTTAATTACAGCCGCACAGGCCGATTTTTCTTTGGATGGGTGACCATCTGACAGCGAGTTTCCCCCGTGCCTCGGAAAGCACGTAAAGCTTTGGTCCCGGCTGTCATTTGTAGATCTTCGACATTCGTTACTATTAGTCAGAAGCTCTGACAACCAGTCTTACCGTATTACCCAGTTATTGGGTTGTGGAGGTCCGTTAAGCAGTCGCTCCATGTAAAATACTGATATTCGGCTGCATCTGGTTCGACTGGAAACCGACCACAATATAGTTAGGAAAAGACAGGCAGATGATTATGACATCACTTCGCTCCGCCCATGACTTCGTCTTTGAGGGATTCATATTTTTTCCTATGATTTTTTATAAGTCCTTTCGGGGTTGAAATTTCAATATCCTCCCACCCTGGGTGGGAGCGGAAAGGTCTGTCAGACTCGTGCTTACTAAAATCCACAGTGTTCCTTCAATAGCGCTTAACGTTCCAGGTCACCTTCAGACAGTCCCGTGTCACTTTTACCCCCTTAGGGAACAAATTTTCTCAAATCCGTTTCTCGTACATACTTACGTCATTTGAGGAGTTTTTGTGCAATGTTTCGTGCTTCTAGAGCCAGAGGTTTCAGCTGAACGTTCATCAATCAGTCAGTTTCTTCTAATATAAATACTTTTAAAAGTTATGTTCGCTGTTTAATGTTAAAAAAAACTGCGATCTTAATTGGGGATTTGACTCTACTGATCAATAACTCCAAAACATAAATCGTCTTACCACAAGAAAGGTAAACATCTGTTCTTCTTCTTCTTCGTGTCGCTGGCACGACGGTATTTATATTTTATTGGCTCAAAACTCCGCCAATTCCACCGCGATGAGATCTATTTGGCTGCATGTTTTTGAGGATAAACATCTGTTGAACACTTGTCTAAAAAACTGTCAAAGTCAAAACGACATTTCACGTTGATATACTAGTCGTCGTTTGTCGTCGGTCGGTCGTTTTGCAGTTACACTTTTTTTAGGCAAGTGTTGAACAGATGTTTATCTTTCTCGTCCCGAATAACGTTAAACAAACTATTCAATTAAGTTTTTTCTAGCTCTGAAATCAATAAATAGTAAGATCATTGAGTCAACTAGTTTATTCGCGATTTGTTATTGCCATACAAAATCTATGGGAGAGTCACGTTTTGACAGCTCGTAACAAGTGTGTCAATTGATTGATGGCTCAAATATCTATTTTATTGCTTAAAATGTGATACAAAATCGTCATCATCATCAGCCTATAAATGTTCCCACTGCTGGGACACAGGCCTCCTCTCTGTGAGAGGGAGTGGGCCCAGTGCGGGTTGGTAGATGTCACATGTCTTAGAATTTTTGATTCTAGGATCATTTCCTCACCATTTTTAGAGCAGTGGTGATGAAATAAATTACACAAAGTTATGCGCGTGGCTGGCTTCGAAGTTCGAATCCACGACCTACAACTCGTAGGTCAGGGTCGTTACCACTGAGTTACTGTTGCTCGCATGTAATTATAATAGTTGTAAAAAATTCAAATTATTTCAAATATTTGAATTTTTTACAACTATTATAATTATTAACTATTTAATGGAACAATGTAATTTTTTTTAAAGTATAATAGTAACAATATTCATTCCAATATTTAAATAATAAATTACACAAATAATTATTAATGTACAAAATAATTATTAATTATTTAAAATAAAGTTTGTTCAAATTATTATACGTTACGTTAATGCGATAGAGGCTGTTTTACCCAAAAAAAAAATTAATCGGTCCGAAATATAGATTATTTAAAAATAAATTAATCCGTATATTTTCTTTTGTTACGTAAATCAACAAAATTGACAAAGACACAACGTTTCTAAAAATCGCAAAACTTCACTCGACCGATATAATTTTACAGGCGTTATGACGTCACAAAGCCCCACTTTCGAATTTCGAAGTGTTTAATCTTTTTCAAAATTCATTGAATTAAATAAAATACATAAAATATTTTTAATTCTCTAACTGACGGATTATTCAGATTTTCAATTAATTTATGCTGTATACTGCCCTATTGCAGACAATTCATTGAAATTCATTTCAAATTTCAATCTGCCTGCCTGTTCCTGCCACCTGGTTGCAGCTGAATATGTTACTCGGAGCGACCGCCTATCGGACCTCCACAGCCAGTAACTGGGTTACACGATGTGCCAACACTATAATTAGAAAACATAATTTGCTAAAATATCATTGGGTAAGCAAAAAACATTCATCATAATGGTAGCTTCAATTGCGGAACTGTTTAAATGGATGACCGTGACCCTGGAACGTGAAGGGCAATTGAAGGAACACAGTGGATTTTAATAGGTACAAGTCTGACAGTCCCATCCATTTCACACAGGGCGGGTCATTTTATTTATGACTAGCACTTTGCCCGCGACTTCGTCCGCGTGGGTTACGTACTTTCCTAATTCCCCCTTTTCACCCCCTTAAAGGTTAAATTTCCAAAAACCCCTTCTTAGTGCTCCCCTACATTATAATAGGAAGCCGTGTGCAAAATTTCACATTCCTAGCCCCAGTAGTTTCGGCTGTACGTTGATATGTGAGTCAGTCAGTTCTCCTTTTATACATATATATAGATTACCACCATTAAAAAAGAAATTTCATATATTTATTTATTTGTATCAGAGTTCAGACATTCATATTGCAATTTTGACTATTATTATATAGCTGAAGAGTTTGTTTGTTTTAACACGTTAATCTCAGGAATTTCTGGTTCGAATTAGAAAATATTTTTGTGTTGAATAGTCCATTTATCGAGGAAGGCTTTAAGCTATATTAAAATCACTTTACGACCAATAGGAGCAGAGCAGCGGGGGCGAATCCGCGGATAACAGCTAGTATTAGTTTAAATGCAAACATGATTTTGCGAAACTTCCACGCTTAAATCGCTGAACCCAATTCAATGAATTTTGGTACAGAGGTAGATGCGATCCTGGAAACGGTTATAGGCTACTTAACTGTGTTCGTTTTGCATAAAACTTAATGATGGTGAGAGACAAGCGAAGCGAAGGTCAAAAACTAATATATCATTAAATAAATAGCAGTTTCGGACATGAATGTTACATTATACACATTTTTTTTACGTAAAATCATCAAATGAGTCCTCCCACCCAGGGCAGAGCGGGAGGGACTGTCAGACTCGTACTGACTAAAATCCAAGGTGTCCTTCAATAGCCCTTTACGTTCCGGGGTCACGGTAATTCCTACAGTCCCGCGACCAGACATATGTATACACATGCAATTTAGTAACACAGCTCAGTTTATATAAATACAAGACAGACAAAGCAATTAAGTAGATACAAGAGAACTAATCTTCAAGGCCGCAATAATAATAATTCTAAGAAAAACTTGTCGTTAGTTTGAAGTAAATAACATTACGAAAAAGGGAAAACCAATTTCCGTGGATTTTCTTGATAAGCAGTACGTTAAATGTTAAAACAAAAATTATATTCGCCTGTAATGTAATGCTACAGATTTGAGCATAACATCAGTTTCTTTTCTTTTTATCTTATTCAAATTATCAAATGAGTCCCAGGGCGGTATGGGGACGGGGCCTGTAGAGGGCCAAAGCCTGCCGGGGTCGCGGGACTTACGAATTACCGTGACCCCGGTACGTAAAGGGCTAGTGAAGGACACCGTGGATTTTAGTCAGTACGAGTCTGACAGTCCCTCCCGCCTTGCCCTGGGAGGACTCATTTGATGATTTTACCGCGACAAAAAAAAAGGGCGGTATGGGAGTGACTGTCAGACTTAAAGTCATCCGTCAATAGCCTTCACGTTCCAGGATCTTGATACGATAGTCCCGCGACCGGCAGGCTTTGGCCCGGGCCTGGTACATGATCGGACGGCGACCTTCGAGTTATCGGTCGTACTTCACGATAGCTGACAAATGCTTGCACTGACTGGACGGGTCAACTCAAATCTGTGTGGTTCTTTCTTCAAAAGACCATCTCAGACACCCGCATGATCCTCGTATGACTTGACCAACACAATGTCTGGACTTTAAAAGGTACCATATTTATTTGTTACGGAAAGAGACCATATAACCACTGAGTTTGTTTGCTACGGAACGGATTCGCATAAATTTCTGCATGCAGATAATTTATAGCTTGGATTAACATTTAGGATATCTTTCATCCCAATGTAAGGTTTTCTGGGGATAATTTTCGACCAACACGCGGATATCAACATCACTAGTTCACGTAGGGGATAACCTTTTCGCTCATATGTTAAACACGTTTGCATCACGTACTTAAGCGAGGGTCAGGTACAAAGTTCATAGCCGCTGTTGTATTACTTATAACCATAATTATCGTAATCATTCTGCCATACACGCATGTATAAATAATCATCAATAAATTGATGTGATCGGTCAGAGTGTGGCTGCGGTTACGTCTTAAGAGGTAACTGCGGCACTAGAACGCGTAGAGAAACTGCAGGAACTCAAGTCTGATAGTCTGTTCTGCTCCACCTAAGGCGGTAATGTGAATAATTATACTTTACGAACTCAACGAGCAATGTAAAAAGAGCTCCGGAATAAGGATATTCAGCGAAGAACCAGAGTCACCGACATCTCTATATATAAAAATCTTATGTTGGTTTGTGTACTCTTCAAATATTTTTTGCATCAGTTACATATCCGCGACCGCGAAAAAACAGTTTTTTGTGGCACAGCGAAACGTGGCAGGGCACACAGTGGCTCATAAAATTTACAGGGCACATCGCTTGTAGAACTGACAACCGATGCGGAATAAAAGTTCTCGAGCGAACTCTAACCGAAATACACAACGCAGGACTAATCTCCAGGGGTCTGTAGGTACTGGACCCGCGGATCCACTTGACGGACGACATTTCGAAGGGGGGAGGGGGACCTCACTCTCATAGTTTGTTTGTTTTGTCCTGCGTGTGTCAATAAATCTCTTTTCTTTCTTTCATAGTTGATGAGATAACAGTCCGACGTGACCGGAGAGAGATCAGGTGTGGGACCAACGGCTTAACCTGCTTTTCTTTGACAGTCCAACCAGGACCATTTGTGGTTCTTTTTGTTCCGGGCTCACGACTACGGTCCAGGAACGCAAAGGCAAATAAAAGAACAAGGTGATTTTTAAACAGTCAATTCTTTGCAAGCCTTTGCTCCACACAGGGATCACTTATTTGATGATTATCCAAGAGGTACTTTTCCATCTTAATTCAACTACAAAGACTTCTTGCAATGCGTCATTGGTTATAACAAAAACCCAGTTTTAATACAGCCAATTATAAAACTTCAATTGTACAGTTTTTGTTAAAAAAAAATGTTGTGAACATAATATGGATGTTCCGGATTCTTACTTATTTTTTTGGCATTTTTTTAAATTACAGAATAAGGGGTAATCACTTATTTTAGATTTTCGCCTTTATACTTATAGTAAACGTACAGACGCCAGCAGGTCAACCTACCCAAATTTACACTTCCACTAATGTGATAATGTTGAAAAACTATTCAAGAATTTGACAGATTGAGATAGGTTGATGTGTTGGCGTCTGTACAAAATAAAGTCCTTTTTTATGAAAGATGGATTTGCATTTGACTCTAATCACAAATAAAAAGTGTCGTAACAAGCGGCCCAAAGTTCCAACTTAGCCCTTTTGTAAAAAGGTGTAAGTTAATGCACGTAAATATTAGACAAAATGACCTCTAAAAATATAATTTGCCATTCAACTTAGCTTGTCTACGAAAAAACCCAGTTACAAAAACAAAAAACCTGACAGCGAGTCTTAGCTTGCTTTAGGAAATTAACAAAAACCCAAAATTTATTAAAAAAAATAATACTGGCTGTTGCCCGCGGCCTCACTCGCCCCCTTCCTCCCTATATAGCCTAAAATCGTCTCATCGTCCCATCTTCCTCTGTATCAAAAATAATGAAAATTGGTTAAGCCGTTTGGACGTGAAAACCGAACATGCAAACATACACTTTCGCATTTATAATATTACTAGCTTTGCCAGCGTTAAATTATTGTAGTTTTTCTCGGGAACTGTAAAATTTTTACCCCTGACAACGTATTTACAAAGTTTCACGATGATCGGTTCAGTGGTTTAAACGTGAAAAAAAAAACTAATCTTTACTACTTAAATTTTTAAAACTTAATTTGATTTCTAAAAATACTAATAGGTATATTTCTTAAATAAAAAATAATACGTATCACGCAAGAACCCATTCCCATTTCTTAATTATTTTTTTTTCGAGTGCACAAGGTCGCATTTTACAAAACACAAATTTTTAATCGCTTGTCCGACGATGTTGCCACACTGAATAATTCAATAAATGTTGCTATGCGACTTATTGATCAATCGTCACGTTAATCTTATGTCTAAAGTGATTTACATTTCTCCATAAAAAATATTCGGTTTTTTTTTGAAAATATAAGGCTCAGCAATTTACATTGAAACGATTTTTTGTATAAAAATCTTGAAGTCGTAGTACCTGTAATTTGATATTTATCCCACAGAAACTGAGATAATAAAATAAAATAAACATTATATTATTACAGTTAATTCAAGTCACGGGACTGTGTTATCAGATTACCGTGACCCTGGAGCATAAAGCGCTATTGAAGGAACGCCGTGAATTTTAGTCAGTACGAGTCTGTCTCATCAGTCATCATACGCACCAAAAAAATAGTTAATTTAGATTATAAACTGCCTATGTACCTACCATATTTTACTCAAATCCGTTCAGTAGTTTATGTTTAAGAGACTAATAAACATCCATCCACACTCACAAAATTCTTCACAGGGTTTTGTTCTTTACGTGCCTGGGGCACCTACAGAACCCTTTAATTGTAAGCTCAACTCACACTGCCCGGATTTGTAAATACAGTTTATTTTTCTTGCAAAAAAAGTGCATTATGCAAAAACAATAGTTTATTTTGTTCTGTCATTTTATAATAATGATAACCTACTGTTTTAGCATTGAAAACACGAGCTGACATTACATGAGTTGCTTTGGGGAAAAGGAATATTCTTCCGTTGATAATACATATTATTATATGAAACACTAGTTTTTTTTTCAGGATTGATTTTATAGTAATAGTTGTTAATTACCATAAATACTTTCAGCCCGTGAAAGGTTTTTAATGTTTTACAATTGTACTGACTAAAATCCACGGTGTCCTTCAATAGCCCTTTACGTTCCGGGGTCACGGTATTCTTTAGTCCCGCGACCATGGTCCTTCCCTGGTTAGGACCCTAGGGGGGGCCGTCATCGTGCTGACACTCTTTGAGGCGCGCGTGGAACATAACGTGCCGTCGACCCGGGCATGGTCCATGGTCGGACAGTGAGTCGCCCATTACTCGCCGCCCGCATGCCCTTGAGATTTAGTCTTATAGAGAATCTGCGCGTAAACCCCTATTTTCAATGCAATAGCCTATCGCCTAAATAAAAAATAACAACAAATCCTGCTCCTACCGAGTAGGCGTGTCTAATCGGTCTTTGACACAAAGAAAAATATGTTTACCAGTTTTGTACATGGTACGTCAAAAGCTGTTAGGTCAAGGTGAACTCGCGACAATCCGCGATACAATACAACAACTGGGTTGAACACACACACTGCCGACATTCTTTGTATTGCAATACTACATGTTACTCCATACTATGGCTGTCAATTTTACACAATCGTTTGTCGAGTGTTACTATGAAGAATCTAATGTAAACTTAATATACTACTCGTATGTAATAAGTAAGGAATTTTAGCAAAACTTGTATGGTTCAATGGATCGTTAACTTGACCTAGAAAACGTTTATCAAAATGTCTTGTTTAAAAAAACATAGTTAAATTCCTGTTTGTATGGAATCGGTCTAATTTAACTGTAACATTCTTCAAAATGTGTTGTTTTTAGACCTATACATCCTGCTTAAGGGTGTTTTATACGCTTCAACATGTCTGTTGACGTGGCATAAGACCAGTTGCACGTCTCGACCGGCTTAGCTACGGACTCCCCTCTCACTAAAGTTTCATTTAAATCGGTTCAGCCATTTTCAAAAAGAAGGACTTAGACTTGAGGACTTTTGTATGAAATGTCATTTGGTATATCCGCTCTTAAAATGAACATTGGTCTAATTTCGACCACACGGCGGCCACAAGTGCGGATGGCGAGTAATGGGTGACTCGCCGTCCGATCATGGAACATGCCTGGTTCGTTGCCTCTAAGAGCTGTCAGGAATCTGAAGGCGAAAAAGGCGGTCAAACGCCTGCTGGTCCAAATGAGAAACCGCGACCCTGGAACGTAAACGCCAATTGACACGGTGGATTTAAGTCAGTAAAAATCGGAAAGTACCTTCCGCTTCACCCAAGGGTTCCGAGGACACATTTGATGATTTTACAACTTAAAAAAAGAACGGCCACTAGTATTAAATAAACAACTTTGTGTAAAATTATAATGAACATTGGTCAATAGGCATGTATACAACATCAATAAATTGCAAATCTAGTTAGTCAGTTAAAGTTTAAAAAAATAATGGACACGTATTTTTTCTTATGTTAAAGCAATGTATATTAACAAAGATATAACGTATCAAAATTTGAGAGTAGGGACACGTGACGTTAGAACCAAGTAAAAACTGTGCTTATTTCTGGCGTATTAACAATTTAAAAATTGTCGTAACTCCGTCAATTTAGGTCGTAATAAAAGGAAAAATACATGACATTGTCTTTGACATTGTCAGACTAATTAGATTGAGTCAAATACCCTATTTTTAATTAAGTTGTATTACATAGTGTACTGTTTCTGTTTGTTAGTACATTATGTAATGTTACTTAGTAACTCGGTCAACTAAGTATGTTTACAGGTTTTTCCTTGCTTACAAGTTGACTTAGGTTACACATTTGCTGTTCTGATTAGCACGGCAGAGAAATTGTGTCATGGATTATGTAACTCTATGCTTAAACGAGAAACATTAGGAAATTATAATGTCCTTGATTTAAAAACCAGCTGTCAACTCGGCGGGGCCTCTATAGGGCCATACGCATTTTTTTCTTTTGCCTTTATCGTCGTAAATTACCAAATGAGTCCTCCCACTCAGGGTGGGACAGGAGGGACTGTCAGACTGTACTGACTTAAACCCTCGGTGGTCCTTCAATAGATAGTTACGTTCCTGGGCCACGGTTATCTGATACGACAGTGTCGCGACCCATTATGAGGTGGCTCTTTCTTTGGCCAAAGAATTAGCATTGCCATTCAACGTGGCAATGTTGCCAGTCCTCTGGGCACATTTTTGACGCCTAAAGCCTCATTTAGACTGAGCAAGAACTCGCATGCGAGTTACAATACATTGCGGTATTTGTTTGATCAACTGAATTCGTTGTTCTATAGAGTCCGCAATGTAACGCAACTCGCGTGCGAGTTCTTGTATCGTCTAAATGAGGCTTAAGTGACCTAATGTCCTTTCTATTTTCTTTTTTTATTTTGTTATTAATTATTTTTAATGAAAAGTTTGCCCCACACTTTTTTTTTTTTTTTTTTTTATCGTGGTAAAATCATCAAATGAGTCCTCCCACCCAGGGCAGGGCGGGAGGGACTGTCAGACTTGTACTGACTAAAATCCACGGTGTCCTTCACTAGCCCTTTACGTACCGGGGTCACGGTAATCCCTTGGTCCCGCGACCCCGGCAGGCTTCGGCCCTCTACAGGCCCCGTCGCTATGCTGACACTCTTTGAGGCGCGCGTGGAACACAACGCGCCGTCGACCCGGGCATGGTCCATGGTCGGACAGCGAGTCGCCCATTACTCGCTGCCCGCATGCCCGCGCCTACGGTGGCCGGAGATCGTCTTGCGACGTCCGACGCCGTGGGCGTCTACCACTGCGGCTGGGGTGGAGGGAGGACGCTGTCCTCTCCCTCAGGCGGCCCGCCTCCTCCTTCACGAGCATGACTGCTTCGCAGAAGGAGGCGACCGCTTCCCACTCCGTCTCGCCCCGCAGCATGGCCTCGACCAATGCCGGGCGCGAGAGGTCTCCGCCTATCGCCGTCGTGAGGACACGGCGGTGCTCTGCCCAAGCGGGGCAGTCCTGCACCGTATGCTCCACCGTGTCCTCCGGACGATCCTCGCAGTGGTGACACGCAGGCGTTTCTTCCCCCCCTATCAGACACAGGAACCTCCCGAAACTTCCGTGTCCGGTGAGGACCTGCGTCATGCGGTAGGTCAGGACGCCGCGCCGTGACGCCTATCCAGCCACTCCTCAAAGAGGGGTCTTACCGCCGCGATTGCGGCGTGCCCGAAGTTTGCCCCACACTAGGAATTTTTTCCTGTATCGTGGGTGCGATTACAAACAGAAACTCACTTACAATACACAAGTTTTATTTAGTACCTTTTTTAAATATTTCGTTTTTAATATTTGTAAATTTTTATTCTGTATATATATTAACACTTGAATTTAGGTGCTATTTGAAATTACAAATAGCAATAAGTAAATCACAGATTACCTAACAGTTATAATATTATATAAATTTAAGTTACATCCTATATCATGGCTCAATACATTCAGTTTTCAAGGATTTTTCTCGCGCACTTTCACTGCGCGTTCAGTTTCGCCATTGAGTTTATAGTACTATTACAAATTATCCTTTAATCTTAGTTTTACGATGGGTTTACTATAGACTGTTAACACAGATTCTGTGGAAATTCCAAGTAAAAGTCTGAAATTGTTTGGCAATATAGGCTTGTCCGTTACGAAAATTTAATGGCAGATGTAGGTATTGCGGAATGTAGGAATACTATATTTTACCATTTGACATTAATCATTTTGTAGTTTTATAACTCGTGACTAAATAAATACATTTAATATGCACTTGCCGAGGTTGGTCTGTGGACCAGACCATCTGTCATAGCGAGTTTCCTCCGTGCCTCGGAAAGCACGTAAAGCCGTTGGTCCCGGCTGTCATTTGTAGTTATCTGACAGTCGATACTGTTAGTCAGAAGCTCATAAGTCTGACAATCAGTCTCATCATGGAGTATTGTATTACTGTTACTGGGTTGTGGAGGTCCGGTAGGCAGTCGCTTCATGTAAAATACTGATATTTGTCTGCACCTGGTTCGACCCCAATATAGTTGGGAACAGGCTAGGCGAATGAAATGATACTTGTAATATTATCTATTTCATTTTCTGTTTATAATATTTGACATGCACTTTTAATTTGTTTTTTTTTTATGATTGTGAATGCGAGAACGAATGTGGGGAAGTTTTGCTTTTTTTTTTAATAATTGTCTGAAAACTTAAGTACATTAAGCGGCCTACCCAAATGTCCTTTCTTTGGTATTGTTCGTCGTGTCGTTGAGCTCCTTGAGTTATGACGAGCTACACGATAACTAACAAATGCTTGCACTGACTGAACAGGTCCATTCAAATCTGTGAAAAGATCATCTCTGACACAAACCTGCAGGGTCCTCGCATATCTTAACCAATTTATTGTCTGGACTTTAAAAGAGACTGTGACCTCTGAGTTTGTTTCGGCTGTTTCTTCTCAGAGTAGTCAGGTACGAAACACCGGCCTCATCTAGTTCGTAAAAAAAAGACGTGTAAAAGTGTTTACGATAACCTACTTGTTTTATAAAGAGGAAAACTTTGTTTGTTTGTTTGATTGTAATGAATCGGCACAAAAACTACTGGAACGATTTTAAAAATTCTAGTTAAAGTAAAGGTCTAATTCTATTCTCTTCGAAAGCTATGGATGGCTATGAATCATGTTGCTGACCGTGTCTTTCCTGAGTAGGCTTTTTGCAGCGGTAACCAACATTCACGCGGGCGGAGCCGCGGGCGCCCGCTAGTTTTTATAATATTAGTAATAAGTAAGATTATCCTATCAAATCAGTTGCCCAATGCTAGAGCCCCAAGCTACACGTGGCCACAAATTCTATAAAATTTTTGCACTGATAATTATGTTAGTGTTCCAAGGTCGTTCTTACCCAACGCTGGGTGGCGTGGGCTAATATTTGTAGGCAATTACGGATGTTGCAGTGTAATTTGAAATGTTATGACGTAAAAGTATTGTACGTTATATTTCACATTATTGGCTGCCTTTTAAGCAAGTTTTTTTTCAATGAAGCGAATTTCCTTCTCAGTTTTTTTTTTGTATTTTTTTTTTGTGAGAACATTGTTTGCCTGTGTAGTATCGAATAAACCTATTTTTCATTATTCATACTCTGAAAGTAGGTCATTACATGCCTGATGAGCGATTTGAAAGTTCTCCATTACAGGCCTAGGGAGAATCGCTTTCAACTGACAGCTGTCAAACTTAATAAATAAAAACTAGATCTATTTTGACATTTCTATTGAACCATGTTGTAACTTTTTATACAGCCACTAAATTAATAAAAATAAAAATTACTTACAATTAAGTATCAGAATATAGATTATGGCTTTAAAAAAAATACTGGATGTATAGCTAGACGACTACAGGCCAAACATTTAAAAAAACGAAATAAGCGGGAAGGAGAAGGTGAAACTACATACACAAAGACCCAGATCTGGAAAAACTACTTTCAGATGATACTAAATAATATTTGTTCCGTGCGGGAATCGATCCCGCGACACGCTGCGCAGCAGTCTAATCGCTCAGCCACTGCGCTAACCGTGTCGTCAAGTTATCATTATCCTTGACAGGCCTGTTGGTCTAGTGGTTAGTGACCCTGACTGCTATGCCGGAGGTCGTGGGTTCGATTCCCACCCAGGACAAATGTTTGTGTGATGAGCACGATCATTTGTTCTGTGTCTGGATGTTTTTTTTTTGTGAATGGCATCTCGCAGGTCAACCAAGAAGAGGTTGTGAGCTGCTTAACCGGACTGTGTCTGGGTGTAATTTATCTATAATATTTATGTATTTAGAAATATATAAGTATGTTATCAGTTGTCTAGTACCCATAACACAAGCTCTGCTTAGCTTGGGACTAGATGGCGTTGTGTGATAGCTTTTTTTTTTTTTTTTTTTTTTTTTTTGCGTGGTAAAATCATCAAATGAGTCCTCCCACCCAGGGCAGGGCGGGAGGGACTGTCAGACTTGTACTGACTAAAATCCACGGTGTCCTTCACGAGCCCTTTACGTACCGGGGTTACGGTGATGGGTAAGACCCGCGACCCCGGCAGGCTCTGGCCCTCTACAGGCCCCGTCAGTTTGCTGACACTCCTTGAGGCGCGCGTGGAACACAACGCGCCGTCGACCCGGGCATGGTCCATGGTCGGGCAGCGAGTCGCCCATTACTCGCTGCCCGCATGCCCGCGCCTACGGTGGCCGGAGATCGTCTGGCGACGTCCGTCGCCGTGGGCGTCTACCACTGCGGGTGGGTCGGAGGGAGGACACTGTTCTCTCCCTCACGCGGCACGCCTCCTCCTTCGCGAGCATGACTGCTTCGCAGAAGGAGGCGACCGCTTCCCACTCCGTCTCGCCCCGCAGCATGGCCTCGACCAATGCCGGGCGCGAGAGGTCTCCGCCTATCGCCGTCGTGAGGACACGGCGGTGCTCTGCCCAAGCGGGGCAGTCCTGCACCGTATGCTCCACCGTGTCCTCAGGACGGTCCTCGCAGTGGTGACACCCAGGCGTTTCCTCCCTCCTTATCAGACACAGGAACCTCCCGAAACTTCCGTGTCCGGTGAGGACCTGCGTCATGCGGAAGGTAAGGACGCCGTGACGCCTATCCAGCCACTCCTCAAAGAGGGGTCTTACCGCCGCGATTGCGGCGTGCCCGGACCTCGGTTGCGACAGTCGCTCCCTCCATACTGCCCTGAGATCGCGCCGGAGCTCTTCCCGCCGCGCCTCGACCTGTCGAGGCAGCGGGGATTCGCCCCGGCGCTGCGCCTCCACGCGCCATTCGTAGACGCGCTGGAGGGCAGTCGCCTCCAGATCCCAGGGCAGCAATCCGGCAAGGAGGTTGGCCGATTCGCCGGCGATCGTGCGGTATCCTCGGACCATTCGGATTGCCATGACCCTCTGGCATGCGACCAGCTTTAGTGGTCGCGTCCGAATGCTCAGGGCCCACACAGGGGCCCCGTAGAGGGCCATGGACCGCACGACACCAGCGTACAGCCTCCGGCTGGAGGCGTTTGGCCCGCTGAGATTGGGCAGGAGTCGTCTGAGGGCGGCTGCTGCCCGGTTCAGCTTAGGGGCCAAACGTAGGAAGTGCTCCCTAAAGTTCCACCGGCTGTCGAGGACGAGTCCCAGGTACTTCATCGTCCTCCCGACGCCGATGCGAACCCCCTCCACCGCAATGTGGGACTCTGAACGTGGCGCGTTCAGACGGCCATGAAAGCACATGGCCTCTGTTTTGTGCAGCGCCACGTCGAGTCCCAACTGCCGGATCCTTTGAGCGACTGTCGCCACCGCTTGCGTCGCCAGGTCAGCCGCCGCCTGGTGCGACTCTCCCTCCGCCAGGACGAGCGTGTCGTCGGCGTAACATATTACGCCGACGCCGTCAGGGAGGTCGCCGCGCAGCACCCAGTCGTAGCCGATGTTCCACAGGAGCGGCCCCAAGACCGATCCCTGTGGAACACCGCACGACATCTCTCGCCGGTTCCACCCTCCCCGGTGACCGGGGTAGATGACGGCCCTGTCCGTCAGGTAGTCCTCGACCGTGCGACGGAGGTAGGTCGGCACCCGGTGATACCGGAGTGCCTCCCTGATGCAACTCCAGGGCAGGGTGTTGAAGGCGTTGGTGATGTCCAAAGACACCGCCAAGACGACCCTGCCCCGGGATACCGCATCCCCCGGTTGTGTGATAGCTGTGGAATATTTATTATTATTATTTATTATAAGTTTTTACTATGGGTTTGGTCTTTTTGTCAAAAAAGGACGGGAGGGACTGTCGGACTCGTGCTGAAGGCTAGTCAGATGAAGTTGGCGAACAAGCGCGCTAATCTCAGTAGCTACTGGTTCGAATTCAAAAGTTATTATAGTATTGAATATCCCATTCATCGAGGAAGGCTATATATCATATAACATCACTCTACGGTCAACATGAGCCGAGCAGCGAGCATTTGAAACAGCTTGATTGACATCTCCTTTCCACTTTGTCTTCAGATCCACAATGGCCACAGAGACGCTATCGAGCGCGGACATCGATGCGCTGCCCGACAGGATCGCGGACACCTTCGCAGGGATGAAGGTCCTCATCACAGGAGGAACTGGCTTCATGGGGAAAGTGCTGGTCGAGAAACTGCTCAGGTATATATTGTACAAGCATCCTAAATTAAGTAATAAAATATTTTACAAAAAAAAATGACTCGTATTTTTTCTTTTGTTATGTTAACCAAAATTGACGAAGATACGATGCTTCTAAAAATCATAAATCGTCACTCGGTTGGTTTAATTTTACAGGCGTTATGACGTCACAACCCCCCATTTCCAAATTTCGAAGCATTCTTTGTCAATATTCATTGATTAGAAAAAATCAAAAATCAAAAAATACGTGTCCATTATTTTTCAATAATCTGAGGGACTTTTTTTTTATCGTGGTAAAATCATCAAATGAGTCCTCCCACCCAGGGCAGAGCGGGAGGTATTGTCAGACTCGTACTGACTAAAATCCACGGTGTCCTTCAATAGCCCTTACGTTCCGGAGTCACGGTAATTCGTACAGTCCCGCGATCCCGGTAACTGAGGGACTAAACAGATTCTCAATTTATTTATCCAGTAAACTACCCTATTGCGATAGCGGTAATTTTGCCGATAATCGTGTCTGTAAACGTGCAGGATACATTCAGATTTAACCCGCGCCCGCGCGTCTCGCATCCCCCGCTCTAGTACAGATAACAACCACGGGCGGCGTGAAAATATTACCTTGCTAATAATCTTGATAAATATTTAGATTAGATAAAGTTTCTGTAATAATTATAGGTAAGTCCACTGAAAACATCTATTTAGTCGGTTAATTAGATTATCAAAACAGATTTCGATACAAGTGAGGAAATGTTGATGTTGCATTCGACGAGGAATACAGAATAAGGAACTGAAAATATCAATACCAAATGCCCACGTGTATCGATCGACATTTTTTAATACACTTTCGACGAAATAAACTAATAGAATAAAACAATTTTTAGTCATTTATTATTATTGGCAAACTATGACTTTAATTTTCTTTTTTTGCCGCCCTTTGCTTTCGCATAAAATTGGATTTTTAAATATTTTTGAATTTAGAACTATGCAACATTGTTTTTAGTATATGCAAAACCCACTCCTCCCTCTCAGGAGGCCTGTTTCCCAGCAGTGGGAACATTATACTTAGGTTGATTATAGTAAGAGTCAGAACTAATAACATCCACCCCTCTCTTTCAGAAAAACTCCAGACATCGGTCAGATCCTTCTCTTCGTGAGGTCCAAGAAAGGAAAGAACCCGAAACAGAGACTGGAAGAGATCTTCAATGGAGTCGTAAGTATATTGAACTCTACTTCTTTTTTACTCTTAGCCTTAATCTAGACCAGAAGCAAAGATACGGCCTCATTTTTTAACATGGTTAAATCATCAATTGAGTTCTCCCAATATTGATATGACTCCTTCATGTAGTCTGCTAACTATCGATTTTTTTTTACGTGGTAAAATCATCAAATGAGGCCTTCCACCCAGGGCAGAGCGGGACGGACTGTCAGAGTTGTACTGACTAAAATCCACGGTGTCCTTCAATAGCTCTTTACGTACCGGGGTCACGGTAATTCCAGAGTCCCGCGACCTGCTAATTATCGCTTGAGAGGAAATTGGTCACGTAAATCTGTTATTGGCTCCCCGCTCTATAATACTTTTACAAGCTCTGAAATAAACAATAATTAATTTTATGAAAATGATAAAAACGATTATAAATAAATATTTAAACGTTTTTTATGTGTTTTTTTAAAGAAATATTTAAAAGTCGAATAAGTTAAAAAAAATGGAATGATAAAAGTTATTGAAAATTAATTTGCAATAAGTATTTCATGTACAAACGTAATTGTCATTACAAAATGGCGTGATAGTCGTTCTATTCTTAATTATAACGCATAGTATGCACGGTTTGTCCTAGATAAAACGATATGAACAAATCTAGAATATAAATGAAAATTATATCTTCGTTATACAATGAAAGTGGATTATAACACATCTCAAAATGACGTATAGATTATTATAATATTTTATAGAGTCATGGCCAACATTATAAATTTATCCGGTTTTTATGCAATATTCGTTTCGCGATTTGGTATAATAAATCATATTAGAACGATAAATCATGTTAGAAACACGAACATTAAAATTAGAGACACCTAGTTTTTTTTTAACTAGTTTTAAAACCTATTTTTTAATTATTCTAATGCTTTTTTTTTAACGTGGTAAAATCATCAAATGAGTCCTCCCACCCAGGGCAGAGCGGGAGGGACTGTCAGACACGTATTGGCTAAAATCCACGGTGTCCTTCAATAGCCCTTTACGTACCGGGGTCACAGTTACCTGATAGTCCTGCGACCCCGGTAGAATTAGCCCTGGGTTCAGGAGTCATTTGATGATTTTACCAAAATAAAAAAATGGACAAAGTCTAGTCAATTCTACATATCAGATTTCATCACAAAATACTTTAAAACTGATACCGCAATAACTTACTTCACAAAGTCGAAACTAAGTAAACAATCTCTAACATTTGAACTTTCCAATTGCGACAACCCATTGAGAATTGCTCATCAGTTTTGGAGATAAGGCTGACATGCGTACACACACTTTGACATAACAACGGGGTTACGATGCCACGGTCGTTCGGAATAGGTTCTTGTTGTAATTAGCCGACTGTGTAAGTGGGGGAGGTTATGGGTTTGTGGTTTTTACTGTAGTAAGAATGTGGAATTTAGGATGTAGTAGCAATAGTGCGGTTAACTGAAGTAATGCAACCAAATGGAAATACCGTGCTTTTAATTACAAAAAATACAAGGAAAGTTAAAATAAAAACGTTAATTATTATTAGCTAATAAAAAACCGGCCAAGTGTAGTCGTACAAGCGCACGAAGGGTTCCGTACCATAATCTAAAAAAAAACCTAAAAATAACACCACGTTTTTCGTCTCTCTTAAATATTTGTTTCATTTTAATTTAATTATTTATTTTTAAAGTGAATAAATAACTAACTATTCTGTGAATATTTCAAGCGTCAACGTGTTGCCGTTATCAATATCGAAAAAAGATTGAAACTTACAATAAAGTAATTTAAAAAAAATACCTTTCTTTAATTACAACTTAGCTTTACGTTATTTCAATTTAACACCACGCTGAGATTTAATGTCTGTTTATAAAGTTTTTTAGTAGAACTAGTTTTTATTTTACTATTTGACAGCTGTCAAATTATAAAAATAGATTTGAAAAGTGTTACTTTCAACCCGCTCTCCTCATGTAACTTCGAACCTACTTTCCGAGTATGAATAATGTAAAATAAAATAATTTTACATCATGACCAGCTGTGTCACAATAGTTTCAAAATGTTCCCTTCTTTGCTGAAGCAACATTGTACTTAACAGGCCGTGACTTATTTATTGCATTCCATAATCATTTTTTACAATACACAGCCATACTTCTTACTCCATACAGTAAAATTGGCAAATTAATTAAAACTTGCAAATATTTGACAGCTATTTGCGACGTTGCCAACGGTTCGGGTAAACGCTCTTAAGCTGTTGGTCCTTCTGTAGCATCTGTGTTTGCCGACACACTTGTGCACTATAATATCTCCCGCGCAGATGGTTAATCTCCGCTGAGATTGGCCACAGTGACCGAAATTGGTCAGGACTATTATTATTATTACTTTTGTTGGTACATTATCAAACTATGCGAACCAGTATAAGCTAACCATTAATTGTGAGAAAAGATCATTCAAAACGAGACCACGATAATCTAGTGTTTATCACTGTGTGCGCATAGACAACTACGATTTGTTTTTCATTAAAAAAATATAAAAAACTTAAAAAGTACTTGAAAAGGTTGTGGTGCGTACTTCACTCCTTGTGTGACACGTACTTCACTCCTTGTGTGACACGCACTTCACTCCTTGTGTGACACGTACTTCACTCCTTGTGTGACACGTACTTCACTCCTTGTGTGACACGTACTTCACTCCTTGTGTGACACGCACTTCACTCCTTGTGTGACACGTACTTCACTCCTTGTGTGACACGTACTTCACTCCTTGTGTGACACGTACTTCACTCCTTGTGTGACACGCACTTCACTCCTTGTGTGACACGTACTTCACTCCTTGTGTGACACGTACTTCACTCCTTGTATGACACGTACTTCACTCCTTGTGTGACACGTACTCCGGTCCTTGTGTGACACGTACTTCACTCCTTGTGTGACACGCACTTCACTCCTTGTGTGACACGTACTTCACTCCTTGTGTGACACGTACTTCACTCCTTGTGTGACACGCACTTCACTCCTTGTGTGACACGTACTTCACTCCTTGTGTGACACGTACTTCACTCCTTGTATGACACGTACTTCACTCCTTGTGTGACACGTACTCCGGTCCTTGTGTGACACGTACTTCACTCCTTGTGTGACACGCACTTCACTCCTTGTGTGACACGTACTTCACTCCTTGTGTGACACGTACTTCACTCCTTGTGTGACACGTACTTCACTCCTTGTGTGACACGTACTTCACTCCTTGTGTGACACGTACTTCACTCCTTGTATGACACGTACTTCACTCCTTGTGTGACACGTACTCCGGTCCTTGTGTGACACGTACTCCAGTCCTTGTGTGACATGTACTTCACTCCTTGTGTGACACGTATTTCACTCCTTGTGTGACACGTACTCCAGTCTTTGTATGACACGTACTTCACTCCTTGTGTGACACGTACTTCACTCCTTGTGTGACACATACTTCACTCCTTGTGTGACACGTACTTCACTCCTTGTGTGACACGTACTTCACTCCTTGTATGACACGTACTTCACTCCTTGTGTGACACGTACTCCAGTCCTTGTGTGACACGTACTCCAGTCCTTGTGTGACACGTACTCCAGTCCTTGTGTGAAACGTACTTCAGTGCGCGCTGCGATTGATTTGATAGTCCCCGAGCTGTACAAAACCATGCAACTTTTAAAAATCTTCTCTCTTCTCTTTTTCCAGCTCTTCGACAAAGTCCGCACAATGAGGGGTGGAGTGGAACCTCTCCTGGAGAAGGTGACCCTCGTGACCGGTGATGTGTCCGAGCCAGACCTTGGGATGAGCGAGGAGGACCGTCAGATGGTCATCAGAGATGTCGACATCATCATACATGCTGCTGCCACTATCAGGTAATCATCATCATTATATCAGCTGTGGTACGTCCACTGCTGAACATAACCCTCCCCTGTAGATTTCCAAAAGGACCGGGTGGAAGCGGCTTGCGTCCAGCGCGATACTGGCCATCAACATTATGATCATCTTGACGGCACGGTTAGCGCAGTGGCTGAGCGATTGGACTGCTGCGCTGGGTGTCGCGGGTTCGATTCCCGCACGGAGCAAATACTCGCATGATCTGCAAGTACCTGTTTCGAGTCTGGGCATTTGTGTACGTCAATTTATATGTAAACACACCCACGATACAGGAGAAATACCTAGTGTGAGGAACATAATAAAAAAACTTATATTCATTTTTAGAGCTTCGTACTTGTAAAGGAAAAATGGACCACCTATAAGATTACTTTGTCTGTCCGTCTCTCAAGACCCTTTTTCTAAGAAACGCGTGGAGTCACCAAGCCGAAATTATAACAAAGACTGACAGGGAATTCCACTCTTTAGCTGCGCACAATAGAAAGTATTGGCAAAACGCTTTGTAGGTAAGGGATACCTCCCTTACGTACAAAGCGTCTACCATGTACTGTTATGCTCCTATGTCTTGTAGTCCGATGATGGAACGGACCAAAGTCCACACTGTACCGATAAAAAACCGATAGGCTGGCAACTTTGACGACACGTTTGGCGCAGTGGCTTAGCAATTGAACTGCTGCGCTGCGTGTCGCGGGTTCGATTCCCGCACGGAGCAAATATTTGTATGATCGACAAGTATTTGTTTCGGGTCTGGGCGTTTGTGTATGTGAGTTTATATGTTTGTAAACGCATCCACGACACAGGAGAAATTCCTAGTGTGGGGTAAAGTTTTCTTAAAAAAAAAATGTGTGTTCAAATCTCTGGTCACTTTTGTCTACCACTTTTTGGAATAAAGTGTGACATTTCGGTTGCAGGTTCGACGAAGAGCTGAAGAAGGCTGTTCTGCTGAACGTGAGAGGCACAAAGCTGATGGTGGAACTGGCGAAGGCCTGCAAGAACTTGAAGGTAAAACTAAGATACTTCCTTAGCAAAAGCATAAAGTCGTTGGTAAAATATTCCACAACTATCACACAACGCCATCTAGTCCCAAGCTAAGCAGAGCTTGTGTTATGGGTACTAGACAACTGATAAACATACTTATATGTTTCTAAATACATACATATTATAGATAAATTACACCCAGATACAGAACAAATGATCGTGCTCATCACACAAACATTTGTCCTGGGTGGGAATCGAACCCACGACCTCCAGCATAGCAGTCAGGTTAAAAATATTGATATTCAGCTGCACCTATTTTTTTCTACCTATCTATCATCAAATGAGTCGTCCCACCCAGGGCAGACAAGGAGGGACTGTCAGACTCGTACTGACTAAAATGCACGGTGTTCTTTATTTCCCTTTACGTTCCGGGGTCTCGGTAATTCTTACAGTCTCGCGACCTCGGAGCTGCAACTGGTTAGACTGGAAGCAGGCCCCAACATAGTTAGAAAAAGGCAGGTGGATGTTGATGATGCGGTTACTTAGCATAAGCATAATAGGTTGTAATTCACCATCACTGTACTGCACTGGGCGTGCGGGTTAGTAGATGTCACATATTATCTTCGAATTTATGGTTTTAGGACATGTCGATTTCCTCACGATGTTTTCCTTCACTGTCTTTTTTTTTATCGTGGTAAAATCATCAAATGAGTCCTCCCACCCAGGGCAGGGCGGGAAGGACTGTCAGACTTGTCATCATCTTCCTAGCCTTTTCCCAACTATATTGGGGTCGGCTTCCAGTCAAACCAGATGCAGCTGGATATCAGTATTTTACGTGGAGCGACTGCCTGTCGGACCTCCACAACCCAGTAACTGGGTAATACGATACCCCATGGTAAGACTGGTTGTCAGACTTTAGAGCTTCTGACTAATTGTAACGGCTGTCAAAGATCTACAAATGACAGCCGGGACCAACGGCTTTACGTGCTTTCCGAGGCACGGAGGAAACTCGCTATGACAGATGGTCACCCATCCACAGACCAACCTCGGCAAGCGCGGCTTAACCCGGAAGATCGGCCTGTGCGGCTGTATTTATTTAGCCACGAGCTCCTCAAGGACTGTCAGACTTGTACTGACTAAAATCCACGGTGTCCTTCAATAGCCCTTTACGTACCGGGGTCACGGTAATCCCTTGGTCCCGCGATCCCGGCAGGCTTTCGCCCTCTACAGGCCCCGTCACTGTGCTGACACTCTTTGAGGCTCACTGTCTTGGGATAAAATAAGATTGACCAAATTCCATCTGTCTGGGTTTAAACCCATGACATTTTTTGCCTCGAACTAGAGTAATATCTGTGTAGAGAAATGGAGCTAAAGGAACTGGGACTTTTGCACGCCGATGATGGTACAGCTCGCTGGTGGCCCCTGGTGAGGTCTACCGCCGCCAGTGTTCCGTTACCATTGGGCTACTACTGATACTTCGTTTCTTTCTTTAAATATACTTTCTGGTCGAGGGACTTACCCATTACCGTGACCCCGGTACGTAAAGGGCTAGTGAAGGACACCGTGGGTTTTAGTCAGTACAAGTCTGACAGTCCCTCCCGCCCTGCCCTGGGTGGGAGGACTCATTTGATGATTTTACCACGATAAAAAAAAAAAAAACTTTCTGCTACTAACTCTAATTTAGAAGTATAGTGCTGAAATCCACTTGACACTTTCCACCCATCTTTTCCAGGCTTCCAGCATGATTTTAACCTGGTCTTTCCTCCTCCACAGCTGTTCATCCACATCTCCACGTCGTACTGCCACCTGCATGAGAAGCTCTTGGAGGAGAAGGCGTACCCTCCTCCCGCTGACCCTCACCAGATTATACAGGCTGTCGAGTGGATGGACGAGGAGACCATTGCTGCCCTCACTCCCAAGTATGTACAATTTTTTTTTTTGATTTTTAACAAAGTTGGGCCCTTGAGGTCACAAAGGGGTATGCAACTTTTTGGCATCAATGTTTTTTTTTTCGCCAGTAATGAAATGTTGGCCATTAGTAGACCGCAACCTAAGAACTTCGTAAAAAAATATTTAAAAAAATCTAAACCGTAACCAACCAGAGATATAACGGATTTGCCATAAAATGATGCCAAGGTCCATACTAAAAGTTACATGGGCCTTTGGATTATTCATGCCCACATCGAAAACACAATATATGGATCTTCAAAACCTTGCGTCATGTAGTACCGCCTCAGTTGCTTTTTTTTTTTTTTTTTTCGTGGTAAAATCATCAAATGAGTCCTCCCACCCAGGGCAGGGCGGGAGGGACTGTCAGACTTGTACTGACTAAAATCCACGGTGTCCTTCACGAGCCCTTTACGTAACGGGGTTACGGTGATGGGTAAGTCCCGCGACCCCGGCAGGCTCTGGCCCTCTACAGGCCCCGTCAAGCCTCAGTTGCTTACCAAAATATATATCGCTCTCGCGCAATCAGTTATCACCTACTGTATACCAGTGTGGGGAGGAGCCACGAAAACCAAATTCTTAGATCTTGAAAGAGCACAGAGATCCCTTTTAAAGGTCATGTATTTTAAGCCCTTTAGGTATTCCACAGACGATCTTTATAAGACCAGTAATCTGCTTTCAGTCAGAAAATTATACATATTGAATATAATTTTAACCATCCATAAATTACTGTCATATGATACCACAACATTAGACAGAAGACGTAAAGACATCGTGGCCTACTCAACAATGGTCAGAACTATCTTTGCCAGACGTCAATTTACTACGCAGTCAACTTACATATATAATAGATTGAACCAAAAATTAAATATTTATCCCATGTTATTATATGAATGTAAAATAGCATTAACTGAATGGTTAAGAAACTTATCATATGATGAAACAGAACTTATCCTAGCCCGCATTTGTTAGCGAAAGTCTCACCATCCATACTCACAAACTCACACACACTCTCTCTCTCTCTCTCTCTCTCTCACACACACACACACACACACACACACTCAATCACACATTCACTTTACATACATGCTCCCGTTTGTTTCTAATTTGGTTCCAATTGTCCAAAGATCTTTAATTTCTTGTTTTTTTTTTTTTTTAATTTAATTTTTATCTTACTATTGTTTAATTTTTTGTCACAATATTGTTATCTTAGAAGCTAAGGGAAGGGCGAGGCAACCCCACCACAAGTATTGTATAACTTAACGGGGCTGCCTCAATTTTTGTGTTGCACGACTATGTTCAAAGAAACAATAAACCATTTATTTATTATTATTTATCATAAACTGGTCTAAAAAAATCAGAACTACCGGATTAAACGCAAAGTCTGATGTATTCGCGCGTTTCCATTAGGCAAGGCTTGCATAATATTGTGACGTCACATTTATATACGAGTGGTTTGAATTAAAAAAAAAACTAAAGTTACTCGTGTAATGGAAACGTGGCCATAAAGTTATTGGACTCATATGGATTTAATTAACTTAGCACGTTTCAAGTTCGCGCGTTGATGTCTTTTCTACTGACGAAATTGGGAAGTTCTCCGTCCCACAATAGGTTTTTATTAATATTAATTTTTTTCGTGGTACAATCATCAAATGAGTCCTCCCACCCAGGGCAGAGCGAGATGTACTGTCAGACTCGTACTGACTCAAATCCACGGTGTGCTTCAATAGCCCTTTATGCTCCGGGGTCACGGTAATTCGTACAGTCCCGCGACCATCCTATAATAGGTAGGAAGATAATAGTTTTTATTATACAATTGTTAATAACATATTATTTTCTTTATTCTTTTTATAAAATCACATTTAAAAATATAAAAAAATCCACCAGTATCGAGAACAGGGTCCAAGGTAGCAGCTCTTGCATGAAGAACCATAATTCACCCGAGGTAAACTCTGTGCTTTTCATTACGAATACGAGGAAAGTCAAAATAAGAAATTAGCTAAACTGGTTAGAATAAGTTAGAATTTCTTAGGATAAATTAGAATTAAGTAAAGAAAAAATTATGTTTATCGGATTTTTGCTTTATTTATTTAATCATTTATGTACACACAATATAAAATAAAGGACATACCAAAACTTAAAAGTACAAAGGCACTGCTTATTTCATAAGAAATTTCTACCAGCAGACCTGCGACAGGAAGAGTGAAAAAAGAAATGTACACAGTAGTGTGTGAGAACAAGAAAATAAAATGAGATAAAAATGAATGTATACCTAAATCAATATTAGTACACATATAAATCATAAATAATATATAAGTACTTATATAAATACAAAATTCTAAAATGTATATAAATAAATGAATAATAAATAAATGAGTAATAAATAGAATAGTCAGTATTGAGAGGAAAGAAAATGAATGAACTCTTTGACTCTATTTTTAAAGACAGAAATGGATTTCGAGTCTCTAATACTAGGCGGAAGCGAATTCCACAATCTTCCACAAGCATGGACAGAGAAGGAATAGGAATAATAGCTCGTTTCATCAGGATGGGATTTAAGGAGGGATCTAAGGTGTGATCTACAAAGAGCATATATTTTGTTTTATTTTTGTCCTGTGGTCGTCGATACAGCAAACAGCCAGTATTTTTCATGTTCATAATTAAATAGATGACAAAGATTTTGTCGAAATCTATGTTATTTTAGAGAAATAGTTGAAACTAAATTATATTAAAGTCATAATTTATATTCTTAATACTTATACTTATGTTATTTTAATTTTAAATCGCTAAATTTAGTGGCTGTATATTAAGTAAGAACATGGTTCAATGAGAATGTCAAAATATAACTAGTTTTTTTTTTTAAATTTGGCAGCTGTCAATTGAAAGCGATTCTCCCTAGGGTTGCAATGCATAACTTTCAAACCGCTTATCAGGCATGTAATGACCTAGTTTCAGAGTATGAGTAATGAAAAAGTGTTTTATTATAATCAAGTTACAAAATATATATCATTTTTCATTTAATCTCTATACCTTAGTGCCTTACATCCACTCGCGTCTATTGGTCAAGGCCGCACCTGTTAGAAGCACGCAAGAGCGAGCGTCGCTGATGAGGTCGTTGACCTACATCTCAAGGCTGGCTCGTTACCGATGAGTGTTGCGTATGTTGGCGTGTGGTGAATGGTAGTGTGGCACTTACGTGGAGAAGGCAATATTGCTTTTATGGCTGAATCGCAAAAATAATAACTCGAAAATAAAACTTAATTAAATGAAATTATCTATACAAGATTATATACAATTTTACTTTTAAATAATAACAGTCTAGTATTTTTTGTATAACGTTGCAAAACTGTTTCATGGAAAATCATAAAGCTACAAGCTTGTTGCCTCCCATGACGTGTTAGTGCGAGAGTAGTTCCACTGTGGGAACGAGATGGCGCTAGACGACTTGTATAGCTCTGTCTCTTTCTCTCAGTGGAACTACTCTCTCTTTAAGACATATTGGTAGCCCTCTGGTTGTCCTTTTAAAATAAAATAAATAAATATAAATAAATATTCCACAATTCATTCAAACTCATTGATAATAGTTTGGCAATAGGTACCTTACCGTACGTTCATAGTATAACAATTAACTGGTGATAAATTTTAATGAAAATATGTTGGAACAAAATAAAACATGGTGTAAAAATATTGGAATCGAATCAGTTACTGATTCTGAACAAACTATATGCAGGTTTCGCATAAACTAAAAATAATGTTGTGTTTGAGACTCGCTCTGTCTGGAATAATTTCATATTCGTCTATGATTTAAATTACAACTTTTTGCAATACAACGCGGTAATGCGGTCAGTCTTTGGGCAGAATATGTATATATGTATATAATCTATGATAAGAAAAATTTGTTCCTTGCGGGAATCAAACCCGCGATACGCTGCGCAACAGTCCAATCACTCAGCCACTGCACTAATCGTGCCGTCAAATGCATAATACTGTAATATCTAATTCTGTAATTTCTCTTACCATGTTTTAGGCTTATAACTTTTTTTTCCTCATGGAATAATTTTCCATCCTCACTGCTACCCGCAAAAATGTTGTTTTTCATGATAATACCAATGCATATATTCTTTCAGACTACTGGACAAGCTGCCTAACTCGTACGCCTTCACGAAGGCTCTCGGAGAGGCGCTGGTGGTGGAGTCCATGGAGCACATACCCGCCATGGTTCTCAGACCTTCCATCGGTAAGTTAATACACGAACCACACCTTTTTTGCAGTGGTTATAGGCATCAATCACTACATAGACGAACAGTGTATAAGAAGGAGACGCGAGGCACAATGGGGACATACACTCTTTAGACATACTTAACACAACACTAACGTAGCGCAAGCCGCATCAGGACGTTATTTGCAAGCGGCCATTAACAAATGGCGTCCTGTTGGCGCTTGCGCTACGTTAGTATTGTGTTAATTTTGCCTTAAGTGTGTGATTTCCCATCATACTTCGTGTCCCCGTCTTATACACTGTTCCCCTATTACAAAATAAAGTCCTCCGGCGCGTCTGTCTGTTTGTGATAAGTTAAAAACCAGGTCACCGACTTTCATGCTGTTTCTATCAATGGATAGAACGGTTCTCGAGGAAAGTTTCCGAAAATAAATTCGTCCTGAACGAAGCCGGGGTACCAAAATCGGCTCGAACTGTAGCTGGGAAAAGGCTAGGCAGATGATGATGGCCCTCACTAGCCGTTTATCTCTCACATACACAAACACTATACCCGGAACAACTACTTGTAGGCCTATTTGTGTTCCTTTTTTTTTACGCGGTAAAATCATCACATGAGTCCTCCCACCCAGGGCAGAGCGGGAGGGACTGTCAGACCCGTACTGACTAAAATCCACGGTGTCCTTAAATAGCCCTTTACGTTCCGGGGTAACGATAATTCGTAAGTCCCACGACCCAGGCAAGCTTTGGCCCTCTACAGGGGGCCCCGTCACTATGCTGACACTCTTTGAGGCGCGTGTGGAACACAACGTGCCGTCTCGACCCGGGACAGCGAGCGAGCGCCCATTACTCGCCGCCCGACCATTTGTGTTCCTTGCGGGAAAATACACATTAGTACCTGCCGGAGTTTGAAACCACAACTTCAAGCATAAGAACTAAAGTGTCAACCTCTGGGCCATCACAACGTTCCAGCAGGTATATTTAAAATGTTTCCATGTTCCAGTGATTCCAATCTGGCAGGAGCCCGTTCCCGGCTGGACTGACAACATCAACGGACCTACTGGCTTACTTATTGGTAAGTTGAATTGTATTTTATTATCTTAGTACCTGTCGCCAGCGGTCTCAAGCGCTACAACTCGAAAATTATTCCACAGGAAAATAAAATGGCCATTTTCGCGCTCGTCCAAATCGGTCTATCGTTAGTTGGACGTCAGTTTTAATATTTAAATGGTTAATTGTGCTGTGGGACGAGGGGGGGGGGGGGAGGCACCGTAATCGGGGGCACATTTCAATCGATTTCCCAAAACTAAATAGTTTTTGTGGCGTCATAACAGGTAGCCAAAAATATATATACCTAGATGACGCAAGTATCACGATCTGTATGAAAACCAAGCGTGCCATCGCTTGGTTTTCATACAGATCGTGATACTTGCGTCATCTAGGTATATCTATATCTGTGAGTATGATAGGATAGGATAGTAGGATTATTTTGATTGTTTTTTTTTCTGATTTTAATATTTTGATTATTTTAACATCATTGATTTTGGAGCGTATGATTATTATTTTGATTATTGAGTTTATTTTTTTAACATTATGACATAAATTAATTTTTCATTATTTTTTCTTATTCTTTAGATTTTCAAATATTATTCTTATTCTTTGTTCTTTTTTTTACTTTTTCGTTACATTTTAAATATTTTTACAAAAAAGAAACAAAAGTCATCTAACAATATAGAAAAGTATTATAATTATCATCATTACATAGTATGAAACAAAGTCGCTTCTCGGATCACAACAGATTTTGATGCAGGTTTTTAAATACATAGAGTGATTTAAGCGGGCGCTAGTTATAATATAATTACGAGTCAATGTGTAATACACCGTATGCATGATGTGTCTATGCTATTTAAATAAATAAAGAGGTTTCCATTCTAAGCAAGTACGGTGCTGTCCAAAAAGTTTTTTATTCTGACATCTTTCTCCCCAGGTGCTGGCAAGGGTGTCATCAGATCAATGTACTGCAAGAGTAACAGCTACGCAGACTATCTACCGGTAGACGTGTTCATCAACGGCATCATGATCGCAGCCTGGAACTACATGAAGAACGGGTACGTAAGAATCAAGGTCGGCATGATTAAAACAAGTTGTTTTAAAAAACATGTTTAAAACAGTTTTATATTAAACAGAGTTTTTTTATCACACGTTTTAACACTGCTTTTTTATGGTGGATTAATTGATATAAATAAATTAATATTCTGAAGTCTAAATAGCTTGACGTAAAACATTTTTACGCGTGGTGCTAGGCAACTGGGCTTCTCCCAGTTGTAATGTCCCTTTGTGCCTATTGGCCTTGTTTTGTTCTGTCTCCTGCTTGCATGGAGGGACGTGGAAACATATTTTTCCTACTCCTCCACTATTCTTTTCTGATTAATTTCATTGCAGGATCCAAGACAGGTAAATTCATTCTCCGGGACACGTCGAGCTTCATTGTCTCGGAGCTTTTCTGGTGGTTACCACTGTTGATTCTGGCGCACAGGAGTTGCTGTGGTTTGGGAATAGTGTGGTGGGTTTGTCCCGAAAAAAAATAATTAACATCCAGGACCAAAAGCTCACTAAGACACTAAGGGATTTTGCAGAATTCCACCCCTAAGGGTGGTTAAACACACGGACGACGTCGCGGGCAACAGCTAGTCATGTATATTAATCAGTTATGTTATATTTCAGAGAAACAAAGGCCAACATTATAAACTTCACGTCATCAGCTGAGATCAAGGTGACGTGGTCCGAGATGATCGACGCAGGCAGGGAGATTATCATGAACAGAGTGCCCCTCAACGGAGTTGTATGGTGAGTTTGAACCTTATTGTGACGTACTTAAATATTTGATTTACTTATCCTTTGGCTTGGAGCTACACACAAATGATACACGGCATGGGATAGAAAACAAATAAATTCCTGTTACTCTGACGTCAGTTGTATAATCAATGTGAAAAAGTGACGTAGTGTGCACCATTAAAGTAAAAAATAATGTATATTCATAATGCTTGTTTCACATGCGTCCCGCCTCGCGCTTAACCCTATTTTAACCGAGTTCAAAAAGTTTTCTTTTTCAAATATCGGACGCTCAAACTGAAATATTACGCACCACGTGAAGCAAGCGTAATATACGCGACAGACGAACGCCACCGAGGAATTCAGACCTTAAACCTGAGGCCTTAGCACTGCATTTCTATATTTTATTTACAGCGTTCTTGAAGTATTTACTGTGTTTATTGTATGGAAAAATGAAAACATCCTCTAGTATACAAATGAGGAACTAATTGTTTCCATCAAATGAACGTCAAAGTTCCAGTTTAGGTCACAAAAACGTCAAAAGTGCTGGGGCCACTTAATCCTCTGTGCCAATTTTATACCTAATAACAACTTGGTGATGTCCGTCCCCAGGTACCCCGGCGGTTCTATGAAGCACTCTCGTCTGTACCACAACATCTGCGTGTTCTTCTTCCATTGGATCCCGGCCTTCATCATCGATACTCTTCTCTTCTGCCTCGGTTACAAGCCAGTGTGAGTATTCTCAGCTCTCATCACCATCTGCCTGCCTTTTCCCAACTATGTTGTGATCGGCTTCCAGGCAAAGTGAGTGCGGCAGAGTACCTGTATTTTACATGGAGACACTGTCTTTCTGACCTCCAGAATTCAATAACTGGGTAATCCGACACCCCATGGTAAGACTGGTTGTCAGACTTGAGAGCTTCTGACTAACAGTAACGACTGTCAAAGATCTGAAGAGCATGACAGCCGGGACCAAATGCTTTTTGAGTCACGGAGGAAACTTGCTATGATAAATGATCACCCATCCACAGACCAACCTCGGCAAGCGCGTCTTCACGTTTCCACGTGAAGACGCGCTTGCCGAGGTTGGTTGAGAATACAAACCGACCTTCCGGTCGGTTTGTATTCTCAGCTCAATCAGAAAGAAATAAAAAGCATTAATTTGGCATAACTTTGACATGCCGCATGACTTTTTTCGTCAGCTTGTAACGTTTCCATCTCCTTACTGAGGGTCCGTAATCTATCACCTATCAATCTGTAATCAGGTTCATTTAAATCCTGAAACACCGAAGAAATAGAAGCCCCGCATGGCAGGGCTCCATCGACCCTGTTGTAGTGGAAAATAGTTTATTTTTTATTTGACGATGGTCAACTAATGCAGTTTATTTTTAAGAAACAGTATAACCTATGTTGCTAGAAAGTATTCTTGTAACTGGGTCTGTTACTTCATTATATTATTTTTAGTTAGTTTTAACTTGAAATAAATGCTTTGATTTTGGTTTTAAATTTCGAAGCTATACTTAATTAATGAAATTAAATTAAATTAAGTTGTTCTTTTTTACCAGATTTGCATTCACATACTTATGCCTTTGTCAAACAGACAGGCGAAAGCGAAGCGAGTCCGAAGCGAGACATCAGTCCGATAGTTCTGTCACGTTATCGGATCGCTTTCGCTCCTCTATGTGACTGGATTCAAACAATTCCATACATTACAGATAAAAACGCCTCGCTTAGCATTCGTCACGCCTGTCTGTTTGACAAAGGCTTTAAGCAGTTCCTCTGCGTTCTAGCGATTTATACGCGTTATGTGCACGTTTTTTTTCAAAAGTTTATTAATATTTCATCATAACAATATCATTATATTTGTATGTTCCAGGCTATGCCGCGTCCAACGCAGAATCACGAAAGGTTTCGAAGTGTTCGAGTACTACACGAACAACCAGTGGGACTTCAAGTCGGACATCGCACAGAATGTGAGAACCAAGCTCAACCCGAGAGAGAGACGGGAATATAAGGTTGATGCTGTGGGTGAGTGGGACGACGTGCTTTAGATTTTGTAAAATATATATTTTTTATTTTATTCGACACTGGAAATACTGACCTTGTCTAGTTGTTGCAAACGCGATGACGCGATGTGTAAGACAGTTAAATTCATTCTGGACACGTCGAGCTTCATTATTTCGGCGCTTTTCTGCTACTTGTCACCCTTTGGTCGCGGGACTATAAGAATAACCGCGACCCCGGAACGTAAAAAGCTATTGAAGGACACCGTGGATTTTACTCAGTACGAGTCTGACAGTCCCTCCCGCTCTGCCCTGGGTGGACCCATATGATGATTTTACCACGTAAAAAAAAAAACTTGTCTCATTTTCAGAGCATGTTGACACCATCAATGAGTTGCTAATCCAATTAGTCCGTTAGCTAGAGCTTTGAAAAATAAGACACATACTCGCGATTTTCTTCTGTTAAATCTAAATACTTGTACATACTTACAAAGATATAATGCAACAAAATTCGAGAGTGGGGGCTCGTGACGTCAGAAGCAAGTAAAAACTGTATTTGCTTGTGACAATTTTAAAAGTGTCGAATCTTTTTTTTTTACGTTGTAAAATCATCACATGAGTCTTCCCACCCAGGGCAGAGCGGGAGGGACTGTCAGACTCGTACTGATTAAAATCCACGGTGTCCTTCAATAGCCCTTTACGTTCCGGGGTCACGGTAATTCGTGAGTCCCGCGACCAAGTATCGTCGACAATTTTGGTTTACTTATCGAAAGAAAAAATACGTGTCAAATATTTTTTGATAAGCTGACGGACTTATTACATTTTTTTAGTTATATACTCTATCCTTATAGTGTGGTGAGATTATCCCAAAGCAACTAATCACGTTTATCCACCAGGTCTGGACATCTCCAAATACTTCGAGGACTGCATCAGAGCTGCACGAGTGTTCATCCTGAAGGAGTATGACGACACTCTCCCTGCAGCCAGGAGACATATGAGAGTGTTAGTATTTCTTGCTTTTTTACTTTTTTAAACGTTAGACCTCCCCTCACTAGAAATTTCTCTACTAGTCCACTCACTATTTTAGTGTTGCAATTATTTTATAACTAAACAATAATTCGACCTCAATCTCAATGCTATATTATAAGAAGCTCAATATTTCATAAATATTATATGCATTAACGCATGAGTCGCTAATTCCAAAACTTTTCTTTGGAAAGTAAAATTCGAACCGAGAGCAGGATTTGAACCTGCGAGTTCATACCTGATTCAGTACATGCGACGCTCTTTCCAACCTAGCTATCGAGGTTCACAACTACTGCGACGAATTCTTCAATTCATTTCTAACATCTCACTAATCACGAGCGTAGCATGATTCAATCCTGAGCGACGCGAGTGATTCATTTATTCACTAATTACATAATTGACTACTATTTAAACCGTTACTTATCATTTTTGTTTATTTCCAGAATGTACTGGGTCGACTTGATCGTCCGCTGCCTCTTCTGGGGTCTGATGCTGTACTGGATCAGTGGCTGGTTCTCCTCATCAAATTCAATTGTTGCAGATCAGCACGCGTCACCCACTGTCATCGCTATGGACGCTTAGAGCGGCCATCTTGATTTGTGATCAAAATGGCGGATGAGTTATGTCATAGGGTTTTTTGATAGACATAGAGCATGGATCAAGCATTTTTTTCTATATCATACAGGAAAGAGATAGATGGTCCTACAATTATTTCTATCGTTTTATAGAGAATTCGTCAAATTTATTTGACATTTAGCTCAGTTAATGCTGTAAGTCTATGAATTTTTTAGACTTTTTAAAGTCTCTAACAGCATAATACTATTATTATGCTGTTAAAGACTTAAAAAAAAGTGTAAGTAATAATAAAATTGTCGTTTCTAAATTCTAAAAAAAGAAAAGGTACCAGGTTTTATTTTTGAAGTTAATTCGAATAACTAGTTTATTTTTTTAAATGACATTTTGAGGAAGATTAAAACGTCTGACATAATACTTATTGCTTTATAACAGACTGCAAACTCTTTTTCTAGTGTAGATAGTTAATACTTTTAATTGTTAACTCACGATTTACAAAACTATAAAGGCCTTACCAAATAACGATCTCGGCGTGGCGTGACGCCCCTCTAAACACCAACGCTAGAGTGGCAGGTTTTGCGGCCGACGTTCATATAATTTTCATAGGAAGTAAGCACGCCAATGACACGCCACGCTAGCGTCACGTCACGCCGCTTTGTTTGGCAAAGCCTTAAATAAAATATTGCCTTCTGAATGGTAGTTTTTTTGCAAAATTACCACCTGTCGTAATTTTATACCCTACTATTCTACTGTTAAGAATTAAATTGATATAAACCGGTCTTTTTAGGGTTCCGTAGCCAAATGGCAAAAAAAGGAACCCTTATGGATTCGTCTGTCTGTCCGTTCGAATGTTTATTTTATTGTAAAAAATTAAGTCGGTATGTAACGAGTGATATAAATATATCGAAAGTTCGTAGATGATTTTCTTTGCGGTTCTTTTAATTATTAAGGTGTAGGCTCGTTTTTAAACGCTAACTGTTTATAGTATTATATAGTACCTTGTATATAAGTATGCTCAAAAGACTTTTTTATATCGCACCTTTAATCAAAAGAAGAAATAATTCAAATTTATTTTGTTGGGTAAACGTATTAAACTTACAGGTCCTTTCTAAGTACAGATCGGTTTGTTTGGTTGAACGCGCTGATCTTAGAAACTACTAGTTCGAATTCTAAAAATATTATTACGTTAAGTAGTCTATTTATTGAGGGAGGCTATAGGCTATATAATATCACGCTACAACCAAAACGAGCTGAGCAGTGGAATTGAAACTGCGGGGAACAGCCAGTTCATAAAAAATACTTATTTTTTGGGGGTGTAAATACCATCACATGTTTACTACTCTTGGTATAGTCTAAAAGAATAGGGCTCCATCTGTTTGTTAATTGAACAAGACGCGCCCACTTACGCCTGGTCCTTGATCAAACGGCAAGCCACCTATTACTCGGCGTCCAGTAGCCTGGGCGTCTTTTTGGGGTTATTTCGTCTTTTGATTAAAGGTGCGTACCTAATGTACCTAATAAAGAAGATATATGTAAGATTTACCTAGTGTGTTAGATTAAGATGCTTGTTTTTGTATCAAAACAATGTTTTTGTAATAAAATAAAAAGTTAAAAAAATCGTATAACTTGGTTTAATTTGTATTAAGAAATAATTCTTTTTTATTTAAAAAAAAACGTTTTCCCACTCTAGGAATTTCTCCTGTATCGTGGGTGCCTTTACAAACATAGAAACTCACATACACAAACACCCAGACCCGGAACAACTACTGCAGATCATAGAAATATTTGTTCCATACGGGAATCGAACCCGCGACACATAGCGCAGGAGTCCAATTTCTCAGCCACTGCGCCAAACGTGCCGTCAAACTAGTTTCATAATGTCTTTTACAACGCGCATAGTAAAGGAGTGGAACACACTACCTACGTGTTCCCGAACGCATCCCGATTCTCTTCAAAGTTATACCTAGTGAACAGTCTTCTTCTGGGTAAATTTCCTCCATTTTCGACTTAATCTCTGTCACCTCTGAACTAGCCTTGAGCAATCTGCGACCAGCGAGTAAATAGAAGCTGGAGAGCTCCGTGAATTTTTACAAAAGTGCTTGAGTCACGCTGAAACTTGCTCAAGTTTTTTCAATTATCCCTAAACACAGAAATGCAGACCTGGCTATGAAAAACTGATTTTGAACAAAGGATTTAAAGATGTACGTATTTCTCACAGGCGCTACGTGTAATGCCTACTATGTACTATATTGTTCACCAGTCTAACACACGGGCGCCACCAGTTGCCATGAAAATAATAGTAGGAAATTGAATTTTTTACATATTTTTGCGCCTGATGAGGTGTAAATCCCAACTAAATGATCTGGATTAATAATTTTTCCACTATTAAAAAATTCAATTTTAAAGGTATAAAGGTTTCGAAATGCTTCATACACTTTTTCTGTCTGGCTTCGTTCAAAACCAGTTACTCTTAGCCAGTTCTTTCTGTGCTTAGAAACAATTGCAGAAGTATTGAGTAAGATTTCAAACACTTTACCTAAATTTGAAGTAGCTCTTAGGTCATAGTCACCATCCACACGGACAAGTTGTTGGTGAGGTGATATGGTGACTCTACGGAGTTGATAATAGTGATATCCACAGAACATAGATGTCTATCAGCTAAATCATAGTTAGGTAGCGCTCGGGACGAGGCAATGCGGGTCGTGTATCATCCTTTAACTTTCTCTCGAAGGTACAAAGGAAACTTTAATGTAGATATTCCAAGAGCATTGTTAGAAAAAAAAAACGTATTTCATACTATCATTGGTTTATTTTTTACAGAACTATAATAAGATATTTCTTATTCTAAACATAATTTTAGAATGTAGATGCTACATAAAGATACATAGACAAAAATAGTGCATTTTATTTATGTCAATATTGTTGCTTTCTAATTTATATCAAATACTAAGACTTTTCTTAAAACACATACTTATTGTGATGTAAATTCAATCTAAATAAATCTAGTAATTTACAAGATAGCCTCAAACATACATACAGACATAGAAAAAAATGGTAATTGTGTTAATGCCGCCGAAATTAAAGAATGACAGAGATTTAAAAAAAATAAGATGAAAAAAAAAACTCGATTTATAATGATTTTTCTACATTCTGTAAGTATATGTATTTTTTTCTTACATTTTATGAATTAAACACTATTCAAAAATAATGTAAGTAAAAAACAACAACTTTTAAAATATTTAATGATTTTTAAACATAATTTCTGAAGATCGACATGTTTTTTATTCAAAAACGTGATACAAAAATATGTCAAAATAAAATATAAAAGAGTAATGATTTTTGAAGAGTAATATTTTGTAAAATATTCTAAAATAATTGAAGTAAATAGCAGAATTCATTTTCTTTTATTACTGGTACAATATCTTAAAACTATTCAATGAGGTGGAATGCAGGATCTATTAATAAGGTCATATTTTTTCCTTTTAACCCCATCAAAATGATTAGTTTAAAAAATTAAAATCACATTTATATAACTTTAAGGCCAGCGGCGTGGCGCGACGCTAGCGTTGCGTGTACTCGGCGCACTTTACTTACTATGAAAAAATGATAAGACGTCCCGCTAAACGTCGGTTTTCATAGTAAGTAAACACGCCTAGGACACGCCACGTTAGCGTCGCGCCACGCCACGTTCGCTGTTTAGCAAAGCCTTAAATAATGCATATTTCAGAGGTCAGTAGGAGGTTCGTATTAAATAATTATTATGTGATAAACTTGTGACGTTTCAACCGTTTATGCAATTTTCTTGAATAGACAAAAGAAGATTTATATCTATAACTAGCAGCCCGCCCTGTCTTCACCCGGCTTCGAATCAACTTACTCGGTGGATTATCCGAAAACTTTTTTGATGAACTATTTACAACGATCGATGTGACGGCCGTGAATTAAGTATTTATTGGACGACAAGTTAACACATTCAGCTGAGCATCTGGGTATTCAAATGTTTGTTGCGCGGCGCACTATTTTCTCTGATTGTATGCGTAATTACAATGTATGTGTGCGAGTAGACTAATAAAGTGCACAAAAAAACTAACCTGGAGTGGCGCTAGCAGACCCAAAATTTAAAGTGTTACGGCGCGATGACGTAGCTTGAAGGAATTCGTATAAGCCTCAGCCGTTTATACACGTTCTTTGAAGAAAGACATAATTTTTACTGACGTGATTAAACGTTGTGTCAAAAAGCGTTTATCAAATTTTATGTATTATAACGTTGCTCAGCTCAAACTGTTAATAGTTCTTCATACACTTTGTATTCCTTAAAAGACAGCCTCATTTTTATTTGTCAATTCGATCTCTATCACGCCCATCCACTCATTGTAGAGCCCAAGGTTGTAATTCTCTTATAAAGAATTGCATAGCAGAAGTTTTCAATTCTACATTCTATGATGTCTGTGCGCTATCCCACAACATTATGGTTTAACTTATCTAGATAATTTGATCATTTAATTAGTTTACGAACTCATTAACACGATACCCGAAACATTTTTTTTTCGCGATACCTTAGGCCGTAGCACAAGGGAATGATGTAAAACGTAAAGTAAATACTATTTTTGATTCGAAAATACAATCTTTTAGGTTAATTTTTGAAAAAAACAAAACCAATGTTCTACATAGATGCAAAAAACATGCATATCATTGAGAAAATGCAGGGTGTCTGAGACATGTCATTGACGAAATCGTGAAAGTCTAGAATCGTGTCATGGTATACCTATGTTTGTACGTGAGTGTACCTTACACCCTGTATATGGGAAACGTGTAATTCAATTTAAAAAAACGAAGTATTTGCATTACATTTACATTACACACTAATGCCTTTTTTATCACGGTGTCAATGTTCTTTAATTCTCTTGCATGTACACACGCATAACAAATTGTGAAAATGACGGACACATTTTAAATTACATTAACGTCTTTCAAAAATGACACCCGTCAAAGTCCCGAATCGTGTCACTATGCCTTAAGCAAAGTGAACGTCAAGCCGTTATGACGTTTCGTGTTCTTGGGGGTCTCGGGTCCCGTGTGAATGAGTCCAAAGGCCTGGATTCTTCTTTTACTGACGTCAGTCGGGGACGGTGCTATGCATTCCTCACTGACATACGCGACCGACATCAGTGAAGGAGGAATTCAGACCAGGTGGCCTACCTAAAGCGAGAGCAGCTTCACTGTGGGAACGAGACGGCGCTAGACGTCTTGTATAGCTCTGTCTCTTTCCCACAGTGGAACTACTCTCCCTTTAAACCGTTATGATAGGCCCCCAGTTGTTTACAAATGAGTCCTGGTTCTACCGTAGTCTGCCGGCGAGGAATCTGAACAGATAGTATCCTGTCGCTGCCTGGAACAGCTTGTGCACCCAGTATAACCTGGAACAGGATAACAAATGAAAGTTTATTTGCTGAGATTTTATCATCAAAAATTCATCATCGATTTTTCTTATAATTCCTTATTTATCTTTTATACATATTACTAAATTTTTAAATATTTCTTAAATAAAAGTAATAAAAAACATTTAAAATATAAAAATAGTGATCCGCCGGTGTGGGAGCAGGGTCCAAGCTACCGGTGGCTAGGGCTCCAGAGACAGGAACCTTCTCACAATGCGAGCCGTATCGAGGAGAACTGCCTTCTGAAGCAGGCCCTTAATCCAACCCCCTAAAGATAGTGTCGAAATATTTTCGCCGATTATAATTCCTTATATTATAATTCCTTTATTATTAGTTATACGTCTAAAAGGTACAGGACCAAATTATTAAATTTAATTTGCAACAAAAAAGTAAGAACTTTTCTGTGCGACCAATGGTTTTCCAAATAAATCATTGATCGCAACAAAAACCATCTTCACGCCTTTCCCCAAGATGGCGGCTGCGGGCATTGGGTTGCAACCCCACAAACTTTGAAACAATTGAACATAATCCACTTTAAAAACACAAAATGTTTATTTGAACTCACCTTCTTAACTTGGTCCTCGCCACAGGCAAAGATTCCGCGGTATCCTTCAGGATATACCTCCTAATGCCAAACATATAGGCACCGATGTACGAGTCCCAGTCGAAGTCAGCCGGCCAGTGGGGGAACGCGCCAGAGTCTCTGGCAACAGTCGCGTCTTCGTGGAGAGCTGAGAGCTCAGCGATGCCAAACTGCCACTCGTGGTTGGCAAAGTATTCGCCGGTGGCAGCCGCCATTTTGAAACGGCGGGCCAGTTTCATCATGCTGGGGAAAGGAGAAATGATTATTACATATAACTACTATCCACCAAAAGTACTAGGCTAGCATAAGACCAGGGTGGTACCTATGTTTTAAAACTTGAATTCCGCAAAACTAAACGAACAGCGCGACGTGACACGCAGGGGCTATGTCTATCTAAATGCCTACGGCACTCGAATATGGTGCCCTTAAAAGGCTTGAAAATTTTCATAAATAAAAATATCTTCTAAGGGACATATTGGCAACTAATCTTAGATTAGTTGCCAATATGTCCCTTATGCTATATATGCTATGAAGTATATACCATAATATATAGCTATGGAGTAATGATTCCCGATGTCCACCTCCAACGCTTGTCGAACAGTAGTGGAAAGCGACAAAGAAAAAAAACTTCTCTAACCCCTGGTCTCGTGGTCGCAAGCTCGACTGCTGAGCGTGAGTTCCTGGGTTTGATTCCCTGGTCGGGCAAAAAGTGCTATTGGGTTTTTCTATTCGCATTTGTCAACAACTAGCCGCCTGGAGTTTGGAAGTTGGCAGTATGAACCCCGTGCCTCGGAGAGCATGTTAAGCCGTTGGTCCTGCGACTGATCTTTCTCCGGTCGTGTCGGATTACCTGAGCCTCTGAGGACTACGAGAGTAGGGGAACAGAGACTGCACCTGTGACACACGCGCTGCATTATAATAATTATGTCCCGCGCAGATGGCTAAAGCTAATGGCTATAACGGGTCAGGATGACTATTTGCCAAATGACATGGTATACTTACATAGCCTTCCTGCCCTGAGCTCTGAGGAGCAGGTCGTACATGAATGCTGGCAGAAAGTGGCAGGTGATCTCCCAGAAGGTGTTCATGAATCGCGACTCCGTGAATGCGAAGTTCGGGTACCACATCACGTATCTGTAGAAGAGAAATATAATTTTCATAAAAGTAGATCTATGTCCCACTATTATGCTAAACAAAAGAAAACAACGATTGCTAACACATTTCCAGAAGTTTCGTCGTCATCTCATACATTTAAAAAATAATTGACCCCGCACTAGAAATGTCTCCTGTGTCGTGGTTGCGTTTGCAAACATAGAAACTCACATACACAAACACCCAGACGAGGATCAACTACTTGCAGATCATACAAATATTTGTTCCGTGCGGGCATCGAACCCGCAACACGCTGCACACCAGTCGATCGATCAGCCACAACGCCAACCGTGCTAGTCACTAAACTGAACATTTCAAACTAATATTCTCAAGACTTTTAGCGTAAATATTTTTTCCAGCGACTGAAGTACCGGTAGTTAAAATTATTAACTTAATTAAAATCATTATAGGTACTAACCTATAATGATTTTAACTGAAATAAATATTTTTTCCAGCGACTGAAGTACCGGTAGTTAAAATTACTAACTTAATTAATATAAATTAAAATTAAAATTACTAACTGAATAAATATTTTTTGCAGCGACTGAAGTACCGGTAGTTAAAATTATTAACTTAATTAAAATCACTATAGGTACTAACCTATAATGATTTTAACTGAAATAAATATTTTTTCCAGCGACTGAAGTACCGGTAGTTAAAATTACTAACTTAATTAAAATCATTATAGGTACTAACCTATAATGATTTTAACTGAAATAAATATTTTTTCCAGCGACTGAAGTACCGGTTGTTAATATTATTAACTTAATTAAAATCATTAATAGGTACTAACCTATAATGATTTTAACTGAAATAAATATTTTTTCCAGCGACTGAAGTACCGGTAGTTAAAATTACTAACTTAATTAAAATCATTATAGGTACTAACCTATAATGATTTTAACTGAAATAAATATTTTTTCCAGCGACTGAAGTACCGGTAGTTAAAATTACTAACTTAATTAAAATCATTATAGGTACTAACCTATAATGATTTTAACTGAAATAAATATTTTTTCCAGCGACTGAAGTACCGGTTGTTAATATTATTAACTTAATTAAAATCATTAATAGGTACTAACCTATAATGATTTTAACTGAAAACTTACTTGGTAGGATTCTCTAGCGCCCATTTGATGCACAGCTTGGTGAACTGGCCCCACTGCAGCGGGTTGATAGATCCTGATGTCACGTTGTATACTGGGCAACGACCCGGCCTGGAAAATTGTAAAATGTTTTTTACAAATTCAAATGATTTTTTATGCGGGTGCTACTTAAATTAAAGGCAGTACTTAAACATTTCGATGTTTCAATTCATTACAACAGACATGGCTCATTTTGTCTGTGCACTTCTTCTTCCTTCTTCTTTCATTACTATCGTAAATCACTTTACTGCTGTGATTGTATTACTGGACCGCAATGCTCTGTGGCATCTACGGAGATTTATGTTCAAGATTCCGGCAAGGAAACTTTAAACCACAATAAAGCTTTTTACTGAACGCAGAAATTCTAACTATCAGCAGACAGCAGTACATGAACACAGGAGCTTCTAAATGAGTACTTCAGACGCCATACCGAGTAAATCATGCTCAGTAAGGTCGATAAGTTCATTTCATTCTTATGGCGGCCATACACGTTATGGTTTACATGATGGTGGTTTACATGGTTTTAATCTTGCATGCATAAGTGACAAGCACGTCCTAGCTTGTATGTGGTAAAAGTACAGTTATCGGAACACGTATCAGTACTCGGTTATGCGTGCGCAGTTAAAACCATCATGCAAACCCTGACGTATATGGACTCCATTAAACTTGTTTTTTTTTTATACAAAGTTTTACAATTCGCGATACAAGCGTTAATCCCATAAGAAATCCATTAAACTCACTGCTTGACTCCCTGTCTCCAGGCCGCCAGGATGCATGAGTTAACCACCATGTCGACGGGCACCAGGTCCACAACGTAGCGTTCTCGGCAGTAGCCTGATCGGTACGTGCCGCGGGATATTTCCATTATGATACCTACAAAATAGAGAATTTAGTAAACCAGAAACTGGACAATAGATCGCAATGTTAAACTGGCGTTTAAACCTTGAGGTTCCAAGAACTAATTGTAATATTTTCGAGCTTTCGAAAGCGTTCGAATGTGTTGATCACAAAACCCTGTTCTATGATTTACACTATTGGGAAATGAATGTCCATCCTGCTGATTTATATTATTTCCTGCTTAAATTACTATATAACTGGTAGTATAAAGTCAACGTAAACGTAAACGGAATGACATTCTAAGAATGCAGATGGGCGTACCCCAGGGTTCAAAATTCGGTCCTTTCCTTTCTGCATAGGCGGTAATGGCCGAGAGATCCCATTCTTTACTTTAATTGAAAGCGCAAGATACAAAAAGAGTTTTCAATTTATTTATTTGTTTTTACATGACATGGTTTTGCCATTTACTTTGTTCTTAGTAAGAGGTGCTAGAGACAAAGTCTAGATGAAGCGAGCTTACCCAAAAGAAGCCTGTTCACTCTATCTTTAACGAGGTTCGCGTAATATGCGTTCGGGAACTCAGACACGGGTAAGTAAGTTAATTAAGATGAAAGGATGATTGAAAGCGCTTTACTCTTGTTGCCCAGTACGGATAAGAAGAAAGGAAGCAGGTTGATATTGATCGTTTTTTTTTAAAGATGATCAAACTCACCAGTAACTCCGTAGACATTGTCGATCCATCCAGGGTAGGGTTCCTGAAGAGCAGCAGTGACTAGAAATAATAGAAAGATATTATTGTGTGTGGTCATTCTTCACCACTGTCGGACAAATTGGAGGTGGACATCAGAAATAAACGATTTTGGACCATGACGTAACCGAAGATTGTGACAAAAACAGTAGTGACGGCAAAATTAAACCCAAGCGCTTCACAACTGAGGCTGAGGCTACATTAGGCAGCGATTTGCGACTGAATGAGCGAAATGGGTTACACATGGTATCCCTGATTTACGGTGTGGTCATATACGTGTTTTTTTTTGTTGTTGCGTACCTAAAGGGTAAATAAAACGGGGCCCTATTACTAATTGCCCGTCTCTTTATCTATCTGTCCGGCTGACATTAGGCTGTATCTCATGACCCGTGATAGTTGGGGTTTTAATTTTCACAGATGTTGTAATTCTGTTGCCACTATAACAACAAATACTAAAAATCTGAATAAAATAAATATCTAAGGGGGCTCCTATCTTGTCTTTTGTAGATATGATTATTTTGCGGTTCGCATACAACGAACATGACTTTTTTGCCTGTTTTAAGATAATTGTACGAAAAACATCGTTCTTCTTCGTCTTCTTCGCCGTTTCGATGACTCCTTTAAATTAAATGAGATTCAACCAAAACTAGCGGCGTTGGTCGTGGCCTCGGACAGGTCCCTTAGCGTGCAGGTGGAATTACTTAAAGTACAAGTGAGGAGGTGGGCCATCGTTTGTGATGAGGCTCCGCAGTCGCACCTTTCTTTATTTTTAAAGCCGAATAGAATTTAGCCGGTTTTTTGTTATAATCGCTCATGTTTCGCTGGTCGCGCCGCGGCCTACTGTAGCCTCAGTCTAAATCTCTGTTTCCACATAATTATGTTACACAATCTCAGAATGGTGTCATGGAAGAAATGTCAGCTTTCTCGACATCTAACCTGTTTCACGATAATTCTCGAGTTCTGTATCCTTATTGAGTAATAAGCTAGTTGTAACCTGTTGTAATACTATAGTATCTAACTTTCTAGTACCAGGAGTAATGGACATGATGACAGCATTAATAAGTGCTTCAATAAGTCCGTCAGTACGAGTTTAAAAAAATAATGGAAACGTATGTTTTCTTTCGTTAAATGAATGCATAGTATTTACAAAATATAACGCATTAAAAGAGAGTGGAAATCATGACGTCAGAAACAAGTGAAAACTGTACTTGCTTGTGACGTATTGGCAATTTTAAAGCCTTTGTCAAACAGACTGGCGTGGCGAATGCGAAGCGTGACGTTTTTATTTGTAATGGTATGGAATTGTTTGAATCCAGTCACATAGAAACGCGAAAGCGATCCGATAGCTTGACAGAACTATCGGACTGACGTCTCGCTTCGGTTCGGAAACGCTTCGCTTTCGCCGGTCTGTTTGATAAAGGCATAAACGTGTCGTATATTCGTCAATTTTAGTTTTAACCAAAAAGAAAAATACGAGTCTATTTTTTTTTTATAATCAGACAGATGGACTAATTTGATTTTTTCTGTCAAATATTTTTTTTATTTACATCGCTTGAACGATTATGGCACTTCTGGCATAGTACTGAACAATTGGGTGGTTGGCTGCGTACCGCAGGTTCGATTGCCACACGGAACAAATCTTTATATGGTCTATTCGCACACACTCATTCACATCTGTTGAACACTTGTCTAAAAAAAGTGTAACTGCAAAACGCACGACCCTTATATAAACGTCAAATGCCGTTCTGTAGATGACAGTTTTTTAGACAATTGCTCAACAGATGTTTAACTTATTTGTAGTAAGACGGTGTACCTCCGGGGTCAAGGGACTGTACGAATTACCGTGACCCCGGAACCTAACGGGCTATTGAAAAACATCGTGGATTTTAGTCAGTACGAGTCTGACAGTCCCTCCCGCTCTGCCCTGGGTGGGAGGACTCATTTGATGATTTTACCACGTAAAAAAAAGACAAACTTAAAACCGTCAAATGAGTCCTAATACCCATACTGTCAAACTTGTACTGACTAAAATCCAAGGTGATCCTTCAATAGCCCTTTATGTTCCAGGGTCACGGTTTCCTAATGAGACAGTCCCGCGGCCCGTAGACCACCTAAAAAAGGACTATTTGTATCCCGATTGTGTATCCCCGTGGCATTATTTCCATGACAATGAAGCCGCTATAAAAAACCCCATAAAAATTGAAAGCGACTGAAAAAAAAACATACGACACGACATAAAGAAACAATCGCAAATCAATATATTCGCGTTTCATAGTAAGAAACATACATTTTTAATTGAAGTTATTGGAAAAATGGCCCTGACTGTCGTATCAATCGATATCGTGACCGTGCGTCAAAGGCGCCATGAATTTATGATTAGCAACTTTGAACTGACTGGAGAAACTTTACTTTTCAATCAATTAAATATAAATACCGTCGTGCCAGCGACACGAAGAAGAAAAAGAATAGTACAAAACTTATCAGCTATTTTTTTTTACGTGGCAAAATTATCGTTCCCAGCCAGGGCAGGACGGGAGGGACTGTCAGACTTGTACTGACTAAAATTCACGGTGTCCTTCAATAGCCCTTTACGTTTTGGGGCCACGGTTACTCGTTAGTCCCGCGACCCCGGCAGGCTTTGGCCTTCTAAGGGGACTCCAATGGTCGCGGGACTAACGAATTACCGTGACCCTGGTACGTAAAGGGCTATTGAAGGACACCGTGGATTTTAGTCAGTAAAAGTCTGACAGTCCCTCCCGCCCTGCCCTGGGTGGGAGGACTCATTTGATGATTTTACCACGCTAAAAAAAAAGGGACTCCAGTCATTTCGCTGACAGCTCTTTAAAGGCGCGCGTGATGGTCCATGATCGGACAGCGAGTTGTTCATTACTCGCCGTCTGCATGTTCAATACATAGTAGCTACTATGAAAACTAAATTTCATTAAACCACCTGTCAAGTGGGAGTCGGACAAGCTCACGAAGGGTTTCGTACCAATATGTATAAAAATCACGTGGGGAATATGAGAGTCCCCTTAAATACTTATTTTATTCAGTTTTTATTTGTTGCGAAAATTTCAACGGTCAACTATCGCGGTTCATGAGATATAGCCTGGTGGCAGACAGACAGACAGCGAAGTTTTAGTAATAGGGTCCCGTTTTACCGTTATACAGAACCCTTTAAAAAAAGCATTGTCTATGAGAGGCCCCTAATCAGATACCATAAATAAAAAGATACATAAATAATATTGATAGATAGCCAACTAAAACAATTACACCTTTATACCATACAGCTACATAATAAAATTATAATAAATTCATTGTATGCGTAGTACATACTAAATCGCTTTGTCCTTTTAAAAGGACACCCCGATTTAGTGATGACCTTGGAACAGGTCAAGTCTTTTTTTTTAACTTTCAGTACCAATCAGAGTCTTTTTGGTCTCGTACAGGAATAATCGCATTATTATGTTTTTACTGCTTTTTTTTTAATTTGTAATTACTACATATTTTTATTTTATTTTATTTTCCTTTATTTATTTATTTCTTCATTATATTTTGATTTTTAGTTACTAGCTTTTTTATCATAGTAAATTCATCAAATGAGTCCTCCCGCCCAGTGCTAGACGGGAGGGATTGTCAGATTCGTTCTGACTTAAATCCACGGTGATCCTTCAATAGCCCTTTACGTTCCAGGGTCACGGTTAACTGATGAGATGGTCCCGCGACTCCGGCACGCTTAGGCCTTCTAAGGGGGACCCATCAGATTGCTGACAACCCTTTGAGGCGCGTGGAGCATTGTCCATGATCGGACGGCGAGTCACAAATTACTCGCCGCCCGCATGCCCGCACCTAATCGTTAGCGACTAGCTTGACTGGTCTGATCTCGAGGTAGGTCTGTGTATGGGTGATTATCTGTCATAGCGAGTGTTCTCCGTGCCTCAGAAAGCATATAAAGCCGTTGGTCTCGGCTGTCATTGGCTGGACATTATTGGGCGCATTGAATTAACGCCCGATAAATACCGAATAAATGCCTTTTGCCCGGGCTTTTTGCCCAACTGTATATTTTTTTTACAAAAGAAAATTGTATGCCCAGTGACCGGGTATTTATTTGGACGTAAACTCATTTATGCCCAATATGCCATAACCAAGTTTGGGCCCATTTTGTTCATAAATGTTTTTGCTTTCAACCCATCTCTACTCACAGTTACTGGGTTGTGGAGGTCAGATAGGCAGCTCCATGTAAAATACTAATATTCAGCTGCATCCTGATTATCTCAACTTCACCTGGGTAACGAACCATTTCCCTCAAGCAGTGGCTAAATATCTTTATGCTCGAAAAACTAAATAACACTTTGTCCGACCTTGAAATCGAACCCAGAACCCTTCGCTCAGCTGCCTGAATTCTAACCAATGAACCAGTCCTGATAACATGTCATTGTACTAATATTACAATGTTATTTGGTCACACTATTGAACAGTGTCCTAATACGGCTGAACTAAACGATGTATCATAAATAAATAAATGTAAGTATGGATGTCATGTCATAGCTTCTAAACTGCTAAGCTAATATTGATAGACATCATTGTTTTATATAGCGTTATAATGGTAAGCTTGACCGTTCTTTAGCCCTTTTTTGTGTTGAAAAAATATCTTACGAGTCCTTCCAAGCTCTGGGTAGGGCAGATGAGACTATCCATCAGTTGCCTTTTGTGTTCCAGTGTCGCGGGAATTTGTTATAACAATCTCGCGAGCCCAGTAAGCATTTGGCCCCATTGGGCGCCGTCAGTATGCTTACAGCTCCTTGAGGCGCGCGTGGAACACGACGGCTGGCTTGGACTCTGATCTGACGGCAAGCTACCCATTACTCGCTGCCCGCATGCACTCTTTAGGCAAGCCACTGCCATAACTTGCCCCCCTTTACACACATCTATCAACAAAACTTTCGCACTTAAAACAGTAGCAAGACAAATAACTAAAAATATCAATGTACAGTTACTAAACCATACGGAGAGCCCTCAATCGATCGCCCATGACTTATTGATGAATGCCACGAGAACCAGGCTAAGAATACCAACTTGTGGGAAACAATACACCCTGATGATAATTATTACTAACAGCTGTTTGACCACACGTGGTTCCCAGGGTGGGGCGTGGTATCCCACTTTTCGTAGTAATTTTCAAGTGATTTATTCATGAAAGTGTTTTTTTTGGGCAGTCGTGTTAAGAGGGTTTTTATTTTTTTCTTTAATTGGTTTTTTTTAATATTTGATTGAGACAGGTTGAATAGCTCAAAAATAGGGGTAATATTATTATGACGGAGTTTTATTTTTATGGTAAATAAAATTTATAAAATGCAATTAGTCTATTTTTTTTTGTATTGAATTACCCAGTTACTGGGTTGTGGAGGTCCGATAGACAGTCGCTCCATGTAAAATACTGATATTCAGCTGCAGCTAGTTTGACTGGAAGTAGACCACAACATACTTGGCAAAAGGCATGTAGATGATGATGATAAAATGCAATTTGTCCGCATGTGGGCAAACGTAGTGTGTGACGCCCTGCGGCACGATGGATCATTGATTTGAAAAAGGTAGCTGGCAGCAGATGGAAGCGGACTGCCTAACATCGCAATGGATGACGCTTTTAGGGGAGCTTACGTTCAGCAATGCTATTCTGTAGAAACAAAGCCTAGTGATCGCGCGGCCGCAGCGCTGACGCCACGTTTGACTAAAGTTTGCTATGCTCTAAGTTACCGACAGCGACACTAACTAATCGTGCGGCGCGAACGGTGAGCGCCTGCTTCGCGATTGGACGATCTCAATCCCAGCATTTCGAAGAACACATCGTAGAGTCCAGCAATGAGATTTCTTATCGACAATTGCCGAAATGGACAAAAATGAGCTGTTCCTTCTTCAGTAATTTTATCCGTGTTTACTTTTCCATTGATTTTATTGTCACCCTTTTTTTTAGCGTGGTTAAATCATCAAATGAGTCCTCCAGAGGAGGGACTGTCAGACTTGTACTGACTAAAATCCTGTGTCCTTCAATAGCCCTTTACGTTCCGGGGTCACGGTAGCTCGTTTGGCTTTGGCTGAGGGGGCTCCCGCGCGTGAAACACAACGCGCCGTCGACCCGGGCATGGACCATGATCAGACAGCGAGTCGCATATTACTCGCCGTCCGCATGCTCTCCTGAAGACCCTAGGAATACAATAACTTACCTATGGAAGGTCTGACGATGCACACCGGGAGGTTGGTATGACTGTAGACGATGGACTCCGCCAGCGCCTTCGTCAGGGTGTAGGGGTTCGGGTGTTCACCCTGGAGAAGAAGAAAACATTAGTTATACTTGAAAACTTAGCGAGCTTGTTCATGACGCGACGCGATACAGAATTACATCGATTGACGATTTCGGTCAGATATCGCACAAACGTCCGGCCAAAGACAATGTATGAACAATTGCTAGTTTGCTAATACAGCCACACGTATGATACTACGTAGTGATCACAGATCCTTCTGCCGAGCTTCTGTCGCGCTGATAACGTCACAACAAAACTAACCTGTAAAGTCTCAGAGATGACCTCCACGGTCTCCGGCGGCAGCATCTTGGTGCACCTCACAATGCTGTCCGGATCATACGGCGGAGGGTACACCCTCTCCTCGATGAGGGAGCGGGGAGCGTTGCTGTATGCCGTGGAGACGTGGACCAGCGCCTGGAGGGAAGAGGGTTATCAAACAGGTGTCGGCATTGCCGAAAATAGGGACGTGCCTACGGTGCCCAGGCGATCCTGGAGGTACGCAGAAATGACCAGACCATGATCACAATTGGCCAGACCAGGGTGTAGGGTGCATAAAAGGCTAGTAGTTATAACATTGGAAGTCAGGAGCGGTAGACCCTGTCCTGCCTTGTGAAGTAGACCGTGAAGACAATGACCAAGGCCTGGTGAGTTGAGAAACTGTCATTGACTGTTGATCTTCCGACCTATCAGGTGTTTGCTGAGATACTGGCCGACAGTCGTTCCAGGGCTAGGAAACTTTATTTTTTGTTAACGTTCAAAAGACGCCCGGCCTTTGAGGACAAGACCGGGTAATGCGGGATTCAGATCGAGGAAACCACCCCGGTAATATCACACATGGTGTCCGGAACCAGGGCCTAGGTAATACAGCAGCCCAATTTGGCATTTCCAAACCAAAATATCTACTGTCTAAGTTCATTTAGGACTTAATTTAAATCTTGAATGCATACCTTCAACTTATGCATATCTTCAGCCAGTTTCAGCAGCGAGGCTGTTCCCTGCACGTTGAGCGTGGTGGCGGCATGCAGCGGTTCCGTGAACCTCACCGTGGCGGCCGAGTGGAACAGAGTCGTCACCTTGCGGAGCAGCTCGCGCTAAAGGAAGTAAAAATGTTTAAGGCTGCCGTCACATGTACGGCTGATCTTACAGGTTAAGCATCGTTTGCCGAGGTTGGAACGATGGGTGAGCTTGGCTTGACCATTTATAATAGCAAGTCTCCTCTGTTGCTCGGAAAGCACGTTAAGTCCGTCCCGGATACATTTGTAGATCTTTGACAGTCGCTAAGTCAGACATCCAGTCTTACCAATGGGTAGTGTATTACCCAGTTATTGAGGCCAAATAGGCAATCGCTTCATGTAAAATATTGATATTCAGCAGTATCTGGTTCGACTGGAAGCCGACCACAACATAGTTGGATTGGCAAAGGCAAGGGCAGGCGAATTATGGCAGTCGTGACTTCAACGCTCAACCGGCAGTATTGACACTACACGAATATCGCCGACCACATGAAGACATTTCTAAGCACCTTCGTACACCGAGCGACGCAAGTCTTCGATACCTTACAACTTTGACATCCATTGATGCGTGCCTGTGGAACCTCTATGCATTGGTATTGCGATAGTCACCTGGATACCAAAGTCGTAAGTAAGGTATTGGAGACTTGCGTCGTCTAGTCTACGAAGGGGCTAAATAATAGAGGCGTCTAAGAGGATTCAGACGAAAAAAACAAAACTTACCTGTTCAGGACTAACTCCAAGGTTGGGGGCGGAGACATCTCCAGTGATGGGGTACAGCTTGCCGAGCCGCTCCGGCCAACGAGCTCTGATGCGGTCGAAGACCTGCGGAGGAGATGGTGTTTACTTCTGTGTTTGTAAGCGTCCGGGGTCGCGGGACTAACGGATTACCTTGACCCCGGTACGTAAAGGGCTATTGAAGGACACCGTGGATTTTAGTCAGTACCAGTCTGACAGTCCCTCCCGCCCTGCCTTGGGTGGGAGGACTCATTTGATGATGTTTGTAAGTGTATTGCTTCTTCTTCTTCGTGACGATGGCAAGATAATCGATCGCCTCAATCTAGTCTAGAAGTAAAGAGGGGACCTAAGATGGAGCTCACTCAGAAAAAACTGGACCTTCTGCACATCGATGAAAAACTGGTACACCTGTGGTGGTCGCTGGACATGCGGGGACGTTCAGCCCTGGTGGAGTCTACAACCGTCAATGGAATCGCTCAAACGTCACCGCATATTAAAGGTAGCCTGTGACACCATTGCTCAGGGTGCCTTCAACCAATCCCAAACACGGTTTGGTTTAAAACTTTGTCACTTCTATCGCTTAACTTCGTGTAAGTAATTTATTTCATCATCACTGCTCTTAAAACGGCGAAAGAAAACATCGTGACGAAACCAGCAAGTTCAAGAACCAAAAATTCGAAGACTTGTGACATCTACTAGGCCCGCGTAATACAGCCCACTCCCTCTCACAGAGAGGAGGCCTGTGTCCCAGCAGTGGGAACATTAAGCTGTTTGTGCTTTATATGCTAATACAGACCTCATACAGTCAAATAATACATACTGTTCGTCAACCGTATTGAAATGAAATGATGTTTATTTATGCAAGTAGATATAAACACTTTTCACGTCTTTTTATAAAAACTAGGAGAGGCCGGTGTTTCGTACCTGACTACTCTGTGAAGAAACAGCCGAAACAAACTCAGAGGTCACAGTCTCTTTTGAAGTCCAGACATTATATGTAGATCAGGCTATACGAGGACCATGCAGGTCAGTGTCTGAAATGGTCTTTTGAAGAAAGAACCACACAAATTCGAGTGGACCTGGCCAGTCAGTGCAAGCATTTGTCAGTTATCGTGTAGCTCGACTCATAACTCAAGGAGCTCAACGACACGACGAACAATGCCAAAGAAAGGACACTTGCGTTGCGAGACCAATCTACAAGCTTCTCAAAGGTTCCACAAGGTTCTCGACTATTCTTCTGAAGATTGCACTGGAAGTTTATAGAAAAATCTACCCTGATCTAGAATGGATCGAGATGGTCCTGGGATGTTCCGGAAGGAATGTGTCTGTGTAGAAGTCCAAGGATGTTTCATCAAACATCTAGTGTGGGCAGGTGGGACAGGTCGGGGATAAATACGGCGCCAATTGGAGTCGGCCAGTTATTGATTTAATTTGTGTTTAGTATTGAATGGAGAATATTTGGTGGTAATTAATTTATCCTATACTCAGCTCGTGGTCGCGGGTCTCACGAATTACCGTGACCCTGGTACGTAAAGGGGTATTGAAGGACACCGCGGATTTTAATCAGTACGAGTCTGACAGTCCCTCCCGCTCTGCCCTAGGTGGGAGGAGGACTCATGTGATGATTTTAACAAGTAAAAAAAAAATACTCAGCTCATAACAAATAATACCTCCCAAGAAAAAAAATATAAAAGTACACCAACCTGATTCTTCAGCAGTTCCTTATACCTTTGCTCCACGGTCAGGCCCCTCTTCGGCCTCATCAGCACGTAGATGGTCTTAATCCCAGGGCAACTCCTCAAGAGCTTCTCCAGCAGAGCCTTGCCAACGAAACCTGTTCCTCCGGTGACCATGACTATGGAATCCTCGTAGAAGTCCGCGATGGCTTCTGAGGACTTGTCCGGTTGCTCCAGGTTGAGGTGGTTGTCATAGTTGAGGTTTAAGGTGTTCAGGTCGTTTCCATTCAGCATTTCTATGTGTTTTCTGGAATAGAAGGAGTATATTAACCCTTTAACCGCCAGAGTCCAGAACCGACAAACATTTCCGTGCCCCTATCGCCCGTGTCGTAGTTATCCGACAGAGAATATTCACGATTTTTGTTGTTTTTTTCTATTTTATTGCATCTATTCTATATCTCTCTATTTATGTAGATAGACAGATAGAATAGTTTTTATTGTACACCATGATATTTTACAAATCGGAGCCTAAAAGGAGCAGAAAGAGAGGAGAAGAGGAAAACACGATTCGTAGCCGGGCGCTAGGGGCACGGCAATTGATACTTAAAAGGTTAAAAAAAGCAGGGTTGGAAATATTTCTACGGGATTTGAATCTTAAGCAGAGATATCAAATACGCACTTAGACCACCCATACTGCTCGAGCAGGTAGCCAATGAATAATGAATTAACGACTGCTCAAGCGATTTCAAGTATGTATGAATTACGTAGAACACTGTAGTTTGCTACGCAGTCGCAGTCGCAGATTGGGGCAGTCGCATTCGGTACCGACAGAAGTAATTCATTTGATAAAGAAATACCCTGTAATTGTAGTTTCTTGCTCACTGTTCTCGTGTGTAGTACAGTACAGAGACAAAAATACCGTTCCCGAGAAAAGTAACAATAAATTTCATATGTGAACTCGGCTATCATTGTGCCGATTGTAGTAACGGCCAATGGCCTGATGGCCAATAGCCTCGACGAACATCTGTCGAGGCTCTCGTTGGGTAGTTGGATCAAGGGCCTGATTCAGAAGGCAGTTCTCCTCGATACGGCTCGCATGGTGAGGAGGTTTCTGTCTCTGGAGCCCTAACCACCGGTAGCTTGGACCCTGCTCCCACACCGGCGGATCACTAGTTTTTATATTTTTTAATGTTTTTTGTTGCTTTTTGTAAGAAATATTTAAAAATTTAATAATATGTTTTAAAATGAATAAACGAGATAATAATTTCATATTATGATAAATAGCGCGACGTGTAAGATCTTAATTGACCGAAAAATTCTAAATTAGCACGAGCGAAGCCGCGTGCAAAAGCTAGTAATTAATAAACTTACTGATATTCGTCCATTTTTTCCGTTGACATAAATTTTGAATCCATTTTGAACCGAAGTCGCTTCTAAAATATTATAAGGTCTGTAACAAAAGAAATAATTATATTTAATTATTTTATTGTGAGGGACTACACCAACTAAATATTTTGTGTTGTTCTGTATCAACGGTCTGTGTATATCTTTGGTTTGAGATGCTAAATAAATAAATAAAACAACATACATCTTATCTTACTAAAGTGGGTATATTTATTCAAAAGTTGTGAGGATGTATATCTTTTTTTAAACGCTGCCCCACACTAGGAATTTCTCCTGTGTCGTGGGTACGTTTACAAACATAGAAACTCACATACACAAACACCCAGACCCGGAACAACTACTTGCAGATCATACAAACATTTGTTCCGTGCGGGAATCGAACCTGCGACACATAGCGCAGGAGTCCAATTTCTCAGCCACTGCGCCAAACGTGCTGTCGCATATGGATGTTTGCTACTCTTTCACACAAAACCCACAGAACGGATAAGGATGAAATTCGATACACAGATAGTATATAACCTGGATTAAAACATAGGATAGTTTTTATCCCTATTTTATATTCCCAAGGGAGAATTTTTGAGTTGTATCGGGCGAAGCCACAGCTGGTGAGATAAATTAATATTATTACGTAGAATAAAAACTTTACTAAAAGATTACTTCATTCATATTAAAAATGAGGTTTTTGGAACTAATTAACATACTATTTCACACGGATCGACTCGACTTTATTGACAGTTTTTACGATCTTTCTTAGGGCAGTTACACACTTGCTCGAGTCGGCAATTATTTAAACTAAATTTTAAAAAGTTACACAAAAAATAGGATGTATTTAATGGCACTATGAATAGCTATAAAATTATATTTTATTGAAAATGCGCAAAGTTACTTATATTTTTAGTCGGTAGGTATGGTTAGAGTGGTGAAAGAGCAATTGACTGCTGTGCTGGGTATCGTGGGTTCGATTCCCGCACGGAACAAAGATTATATGTTAGTTAGTTGCAACACTCCTAATTTCTTCTGTATCATACTCTGCGTTTACAAACATTTAAATTAACATACAAAAACACCCAGACCCGGTACAAATACTGTCTTGTAGATCAAACAAATATTTGTTCCGTACGGCAAATTTTACACCGTGCGGCAATCAAACCCGCGACACACAGCGCAGTAAAAAAACGCTCGGGAACTGCGCTCACCGTGCCGAATATATGCAATATGAAATTTGCCGCCCGGCTTTACCAAATCATGCCGACTCGAACACATGTATACAACCCCTTAGGCATCCGCAAACTCATAAAAGACTTGCTCAATAAATTTTGCAAGCTGTCTTGCATTGGAAACTATTGCAGAAACTGCTTGACACATCATGGGCTTTAGAAAGACACTGTCACACTGGTATTATAGTAAATAATAATAATAAATAAATATTCCACAACTATCACACAACGCCATCTAGTCCCAAGCTAAGCAGAGCTTGTGTTATGGGTACTAGACAACTGATAAACATACTTATATATTTCTAAATACATACATATTATAGATAAATTACACCCAGACACAGAACAAATGATCGTGCTCATCACACAAACATTTGTTCTGGGTGGGAATCGAACCCACGACCTCCAGCATAGCAGTCAGGGTCACTAACCACTAGACCAACAGGCCTGTCAATAGTAACGAAACAAAATAGAAGTTTTGCAAAACTTGAGACGCTAAAACGAGTGTGTAACGTAAACGTTAATATATCGATTTCCAACGTAATTAACTCAAAAGTTCAAAACCATATATGTTGCCGTAGAGTTTAATGTGTGTATTTTGAATTTATTTAAATACTAGCTTCCGCACGCGACGCCGTCCGCGCGGATGTCGGTCTTCGCGTGGATGGTAGTTTTTTTTTTCTACGTATTGTTCCAGGATAAAAAGTATCCCATTTTATGCCCAGGATAATAAGGTATAATTATACCAAGTTTCATCGAAATCGAACCGTTAGTTTTCACGTGATGCCTGCATATACAGACAGACAGACAGACAGACACACAAAATTTTTTTTAATCACATATTTGGGTTTGGTATCGATCCAGCAACACCACCCGCTATTTATTTTTTCAATGTACAGTATTGACCCTTCTACAGATTTATTATATGTATGTATAGATCTGACGAAATACTGATAGTGCTTTTGAAAAATGGAAGAAAATGATAATTCCGTATATCATTACCTACTACCCGGACTTTGACCCTTATTAGCAACACTGTCAAATGGTGTAATAATACAGGATGTGATTTTTTTTCCAAAATCAGCTAGTTTTTATTCTGGCCAGGATTATTGTATTTTCTTAAATTGAAACTCCGTTCAACGTTTTTCAATATTCCTCATAGTTTCGGATATAGCCATACACGCCCAGTTGAAAACTTCATCCTGTATATTCTTATAGATAGCCGTCGAATGTCGCTGTCAGTAGTTTAGTGAATACCAGTTTTACCTATAATAGTTTCAGCGATGCGTGAGCGCTGCAACCGCGTTGTAACAAGGCTCTATTTATAGGGAAGAGAACAGCTGATCCTTGATCGGGCGGCAAGCTACCCATTACTTACCGCCCCCAAGCCCGGCCTAGTTCGACCCTGGTGTGAACATGTAGTATATTATATCACTTTACATGCTTGCTACTAATGTCTATACCGGAGAAAGTTATTATAACACAGTGTACTTTACACGGTAAATACGAACAATCAATACATAATATCACGCTTGTTATCAGTGTTTAGATAGGCAGAGGAGTGTGTAGTACGAGCACGTTTCAGTCAGATGCATTTAAGGTACATATCAAAGAAAAACATACATAAACTCACGCCTTCTTCCCATGGAGGTAGGCAGGAACTACAGAGCGCCACCTGCTACGATCTTTACATACTTACACTTTTAGAATTAAAAAAAAGTGAAAAGTACCTAATGTTTTTTTCAGGAGTCTACAATCAATAAGATGTATGTATAACAGTAGAAATTTTAATGCCTTAGACTAATAGGCTTAGCAGATATCTAGATCGTAGTTTTTCAATTTGTTTTATCACCTTTTTTAGCATTATTTAACAGTATCATACAAAAAATGTTGAAAAATATTTTTTTTCTTTAACAATAAAATCACCTAATCACTACAATGTTTGAACAACCAAATATTCTTTTAACTTAATAAATGTTCCATAAGCATTATTTCACATAATTTTATATACGTAAGTACAAAATATGAAAAACTGCAATGTTTTTCATGCATATCAAAAAATCATCCCTAATCCATCATACGAGTTAAAAACAATTGAAAAAAGTAATGTTTCACAATATTTTAATTCTCAAATTAAAAAAATTATACTCGAAAATGAGAAAAAATTAATTTCAAAAATTAAAAAACATACGTACCCAAATAAATCGAAGCGCCGCGACGTCCGGGGGTGTGGACTCAAAATTTTCTTATTATTATAAACTATATCATGTTTCGCGGGTACACGCACTACGACTGCCTCGCGTCGCGGCTCGGCTTTCACTGGCGAGGTGTTCACGTAATAGCGGCTGTAACGTTGTGGCGACATACGGAGGAACTTTGTGGGTCGACACGCGTGTACTAGCGGTTTTTGAAGGAGAACTTTTCTTACTTATTGTATCTTTCAGGAACAGGTGATACATAAAGTTATTGGGTCACCGGAGGATGAAAGAGAAGCCAATAGAATTGGTTAGTTGAAAATTAAATATCAGGGGCGAGACGGAATGGGAAGTGGTTGTCTCCTTCTGCGAAGCAGTCATGCTATGTCAGCACGATGACGGGGCCCCCATCGAGGACCAGAGTCTGCCGGGGTCGCGGGACTGTGTCATCAGAAAACCGTGGCCCTGGATCGTAAAGGGCTATTGAAGGATGACCGTGAATTTTAATCAATACAAGTCTGAGAGTCCCTCCCGCCCCACCCTGGGTAGGACTCATTTGACGAACTTGCCATAAAAAAGGCTCATCCCACCCACCCTAAATAAAAATAAAAACGACCCTCCTTCTGGCGCAGTCGGGTACAAATTAGGGAAGGAGTGACTTAAAGTATTCCCTAACTTGGTGCTTAAATAAAAAGTAGAGTAAGGCTACAGTTAACGCATATGAAGTGGAGTTGCGGTAACCAGCCCGTTATACAATTCAAAGCTAAAGTTAAGAGCGAACCCATCCAAAATTGGAAAAAAACACTTTAATTGAACCACTTTTCTTACTCCACACAACTTCATCGAAAACAAGGAAAACCGCCTCAATGTGCCCGCACAAAACAGCCGGCCGTATGTTTACAAATTACGCGTAGCTTGCGTTCAGCACCATTCATTAACTATTGGCCAACGTGTAGGGCTTTTATGTGTTGACATCAAGTTATGTCACTTATGGCGTTCCGTTTCTGGGCTTTATGTGGCCCAGCGCTGGGCTAAGCAGGAAATCAAGCTTGAGAGTGAGTCTCGTGCTATGTACCTTGTTCAGGCATACATCGACACATTTGGCGCAGCAGTAAAGTGTTTAACTGCTGCAAAGTGTGTCGCCGGTTCGATTCTCGTACGGAACTTGGCCTTGAGTGGGAGGATTCATTTAATGATTATACCACACTACAAATTTAAAAAGGGGGCTCCCATACAACAGACATTACTACTTTGCCGTTTCTTGCGCATTTTTATTTAAAGAAAATATCAATACCTACGACATTTTTCAGGTTTTCAGTACCCAGCAATAAGTTTCAAGCAAATAACAACAAATGAGCATGAAATGGATCCGTTCTATTAAATAAATGTAATAGAAAACCGGCTTTTATTGAAAAATGCGGACAAACCGAGCGTGAATCAAACAACTATAGTAGTGCAATCTATACTTACTAACATACTGACCAAGATAGGAAGGAAGTATTACAGTAGTAGACCCTGGAAGGTAAGGGTGGACAATGCAACGACGATTTGAATGAAAATGTCAATGACCTCCTATCTAAGCTATTTTGGTCGCGGGACTAACGAATTACCGTGACCCCGGTACGTAAAGGGCTAGTGAAGGACACCGTGGATTTTAGTCAGTACAAGTCTGACAGTCCCTCCCGCCCTGCCCTGGGTGGGAGGACTCACTTGATGATTTAACAAGTCATTTCAAGCGGCCATTAACAAATGGCGTCCTGTTGGCGCTTGCGCTACGTTTATATTGTGTTAGGCTTGCCGTAAGCGTGTGATTTCCCATAATACCTCGCGTCCCCGTCTTATACACTGTTCCCTTAATTATCAAAAAATATTCGACCCGTATTTTTTTCTTTTGTTATTTAAACCAAAATTGACGAAGATACAACGCTTCTAAAATCACAGAACGTCACTCGGTTGGTATAATTTTACAGACGTTATGACGTCACAAGGCTCCAATTCCGAATTTCGAAGTGTTTTATCTTTTTACGGACTAAACAGATTTTAAATTGATTTATGCAGTAAAATATCTTATTGCCTATACAAAATAGATAAACAAAATAATATTATAGGAATCAGTTTAATTCGGAAGGCATTTCTTCAATCATTTCTGTGTCATGTTAGTGAGCATCGACAAAAATGTTTTTTTTTTCTTTTGTTAAATAATATGTCCATTTCCATTACATACAATAATCATTTGAAAATAACATTTAAAATAATAACGACATTAAATATTAGTCAAATATTATTAGTAAAAAATAATTTTCAAGTGAAAATTGACTGGAGTTCAATGACGTTTTCACTATTATTGTGGTCAGTTATTAAGTAAGTATAATTATTATATCAGCTTGTAATGCATAACTGCAGAGGGCAATAACCCCGGAGATTAAAAAAAAAAAACAAGTTTAATGAGAGGTCAGTAACAAACACAAGAATAAAATAATGAAAGTAGGTAACTGTGCTTTTTAGTATTTATTTTATGCCAAATAGTTTTTACGCTCTACCGTCGGTAATTAAATTAAAATAATTTATTTATAAAGAATTATTGATAGATTTATTTCTCACACATTACAAACAACCTACCGGGGTCGCGGGACTATCATCAGGAAACCGCGACCCTGGAACGTAAAGGGCTATTGAAGGATCACCGTGGATTTTAGTCAGTACAAGTCTGACAGTCCCTTCCGCCCCGAGTGAGGAATCATTTGATGATTTTATAACGATAAAATAAAAATTAACAAATAATTTTCTAAAAATCAATTGTTAAACTGAATTTCCTATGGGATAAGTCTCTCCCTTACACAGACAAAGCCGTTTATAAAATGTACATAATCATCATCATATCAGCCGTAAGACGTCCACTGCTGGACATAGGTCTCCCCTATAGACTTCCAATAGAACCGGTAGGAAGCGGCTTGCATCCAGCGTGATCCTGTGGCCTTCACACCTTGTGGATGGACGTCCTACGCTGGCTACGGCCATCAGTTCTGCGTGCTACATGGCCTGCCCTCTGCCATTTCAACTTGCTAATTCGTTGGGCTATGTCGGTAACTTGGGTTTGTCCACAAATCTCTTCATTTGCTGAGTCGATCGTTCGGAGAGAGACTCCGAGCATAGCCCTCTCCATAGCTCGATGGACTATATTGAGCTTACTAATGTGGCCTATAGTAAAGGACCACGTTTCGGGGCCATACGTCATCACTGGTAACACATGTTGGTCGAAAACTTTCAACTTGAAGCACTGAGGTATTCTGGACGAGACGGTGCCCAGCCGAGTTGGATTCGGTGGTTGACCTCTTTCTTGAAATTACCTAGTGTGACTGTTTGTCCCAGGTAGACATACGAGGGGTGCTAAGACAGGAAACCTCCACGTGCGCCCGTGGACTGGAGTTCCCCTTCGGATACGTCCGAGGGGAAGACCAGTTTTTCGGGCCGGTGCACCCTGGGATGCGGGCAAAAACTCTTTTAGGCACTGTGTGCCTAAGGGGTCTCTTTGCCCGTATGCGAATAGCCTGTCGGGTGGATGCTCCAACGCGTGTCCCTCTGAACAGCAGAGGGCACAGCGGCGGAGCGGGCTTGCGGACGGTGAGTAATGGGTAAGCTCGCCGTCCGACCAAGGACCAAGCCCGGGTCGGTGGCGCGTCGTGTTTCACGCGTCACCGACGGGGCCCCTTACGGGGCCAAATGCCTGCTGGGGTCGCGGCTTTTTTCTTAATCCAGGATACCGCGGCCCCGGAACGTAAAGGGCATCCGAAGAAACACGGGTGGATTTTAGTCAGTAAGAGTCTGACAGTCCCTTCCGCCCCGCCCAGGGCGGGAGGACTCATTTGATGATATTGCCACCCTAAAAAAAAAAAAAAAAAGGTAGACATACGAGTCAACAACTTCTAGAACCGTGTTCCCAACTGACAGTGGGGTGGGCACAACATGGCCATTGCACATTACCTTTGTCTTGTTCATGTTCATTTTAAGACCCACCTGTTGGGAAACTCGATTGAGGTCGCCGAGCATTGTGCTGAGATCTTCCATCCATTTTGCCATGACAATATACATACACATTAAATAAACATAAATAAACTTCAAACTCACAGTTCAAATTTAGATAACTCGGGTCAGAGTTATCTAAAAAAAACTGCCTATACAACCAGTAAGTGAGTTATATAATTGATGTTTTCGGGGTCAGTGGCACAATGTGCGTCTCACAAGCGGATGGGTGTGCAGCAACCAGTACTTTGGACTTGACTGCCTAATATTAGGACATAAGGTCGATGCCTTGGGTGTGTTGGCGCTTCTCTGGTGGTTGACTTTCAGGAGTTGCAGTGGTTTGTGAATAGTGCAGTGAGATTGTCCTTAATAATAAAAGCTACTGTCATTAACAGAATATTTGTTATTCTTTTACGTAAAATGGCGGGACGAATATAGATAAAATTTGTCACTTTCTATCCCGATAAATGAACGGCCCCTGTAGGATAACTTTCAAAATGAACGCGAGCGTATCCACTGACAAAAAAAGCTAGTCTATACTATAATAATATTATAAAGAGGTAGGGGGGGGTAATCTCCGTAAGTAATGAACCGATTATATAAATTGTTTCACTGGTAGAAAGCTGTATTGGTCCTGAGTGGCATAGGCTTTATGGGGGGGGGGGGTTAGGAGCGGGCGAAGCCGCTGGCAAAGGCTAGTGTTCGATAAAGTTATTGGCTATTAACCTTTTGACCGCCACAGTCGTGTATAGACGTCAAGCCAAAAAGTGCTCAGCACGCCACAGTCGCGCGTCGCGACTACACGACAGACTTTTAAACGTCAATATATGTAGCTTATTAAAATATCTCTAAATTCACTACTGTTTTTTATGTACATATGTATTTATTTTTCTTAGCTTGGCGCTGAGAGCACGTTCTTGTTTTTTTGACGTGGCGGTCAAAGGGTTAAATAAGTTCATAATCTGCAGTGTTATTCTTTAAGGATAAAGCCTTGATTGCAGCGCTGAAACTACAGTTTGGTGCACTAATCTACGGCACTGTCTCGATGACGAACTCGTCATAGACCACAGCCGTAGACATTGTCTGTTATAGAATACCCTAGACTCTTGATACTGAATGGACCAGGTTAATGATAATCGTTCAAAAAGCCTTGAATTCGAAACTTCATCTAAAGAAATGTCAAAATTGAGTTTTTTTTACATAACAGTCTCGCGTTTGGCCTTGGAACTAGATTTGAAGATTACCTAACAATATGATTAAGCAAAACGAATCGTTTAAAACTATGATGTTGACATTCAATTTTTTTTTAATGTTCGTCTAAGCGGACAATATTTTTACTGCAATGTATAATACATTACCAGCCTTAAATGTGCCCACTTTTGGGACACAGTCCTCCACTCTATGAGAGGGGGTGGGCCATAATCAACCATGCGGGCACAGTGCGGGTTGGTGGATGTCACATATCTTCGAATTTTTGGTTCTAGAACATGCCGGTTTCCTCACGATGTTTTCCTTCACCGTTTTGAGAGCAGTGGTGATGAAATAAATTATACTAACTAATGAGTTGGAACTTGACGACTTATCCTCCCACGATTGGGTAGGAGCTGCTTGGTCGCGGTACTTTACGAATTACCGTGACCTCGGAACATAAAGGGCTATTGAAAGACACCGTGGATTTTAGTCAGTACGTGTCTGACAGTCCCTTCCGCTCTGCCCAGGGTGGGAGGACTCATTTGACGAAATTACCACATAAAAAAAAGGAGCTGCTTGAAGGCAGCCACAAGCCGATCCAGTCTTGTTTTCAAACTATGAGGGTTACTTCTATATTACATCCGCAGGGGAACAGTGTATAAGACGGGAACGCGAGGTATAATGGGGACACACACTATTTACGCATACTTAACACAACACTAACGTAGCAAGCGCCATTAGGACGTCATTTGCAAGCGGCCATTAACAAAGCACAGCGCAACGTCACGTCTCGGTCTGAGCTGACTTAGTGACGGACGTTTTCTACGCCCCGGGACATCGAGCCCGAACTAAAAATGAATGCTATTACAATTTGACAGATAGCTCTTTTGAGTCCGCGCAATCACTCAAGACGTGCGGAAATTTCGTGGTACTACATTTTGTTAAGAGGCCTCTTACAGTCCACTAGCGCCGCCAATCGAAAAAATGCGAAAAAATCATTTTTTCGATTGGCGGCGCTAGTGGACTGTAAGAGGCCCCTTTTTTTATCGTGGTAAATCATCAAATGAGTCCTTCCTCCCAGGGCAGAGCGGAAGGGGCTGTCAGACTACTAAAATCCACGGTGTCCTTATATAGCCCTTTACGTTCCGGGGTCACGGTAATTCGTACCGAAAAAAAAAAATATTGTAATACACTTTAAAAAAAAAAAAAGTAAGTATGGAGTTTCTTGCCCATTCTTCTTCATACAAAACTAACCCTTGCGAATGGGTGTAGAATCAATCCCATCCCATCCCATTTCCTTAATGTTAATATTCGATGTTTGAAAGTGCCTCGTTGATGGCCTAATTGAAATAAATGATTTGACTTTTGACTTTTGTACAGTCCCGCGACCCCGGCAGGCTTTGGCCCTCTAGAGGGGGGCCCCGTCACTTTGCTGACACTCTTTGAGGCGCGCGTGCGTGGTCGGGCATGGTCCATGGTCGGACAGCGAGTTGCCCATTACTCGCCGCCCGACCAAGAGAGGCCCCTTAATGCAATTTTATATAATGACATAGACACTAGCGCTGCATTTAAAGAACTTCAGTTGTGGCGGTATTATCCGCTGATTTTTAATATATTTTTTTTAATGAAAATTAAATCTGTTTTAGACGTTAGTTACGTTGGTACATCCGTACCGTACCCGTGTCTTAGTTCACGGATTTAAGCCTTTGTCAAACAGACAAGCGAGTCCGAAGCGATAACGAACCGATACGAGACGTCAGTCCGATAGTTCGGTCACGCTATCGGATCGCTTTCGCTTTTCTATGTGACTGGATTCAAAATTACAAATAAAAACGCCTCGCTTCGCATTCGCCACGCCTGTCTGTTAAGGCTTTCGAAAGTAGACCCCCTTCAACCTATACCAAATATAATAAAACCGTCAAGGGGAAAAACCAGTACGATACCGGACACAGCAATTGCAAAATAGTTCATGAAACATAATCTACACGAACATTTCACAAGCGCTCAAATGTCCCAACAGTTCACTTTCAAACACGGAGGTCGCGTGTTTGATACTCGAGTCGGATAATAATCATCATCTACTAAAGCCTTTTGCCAATTATTGGTCTATAATCAGCTAGCCCCGCTCGCCACGGGACCCGCGGGTCCAGTTGTCCAAATAACAGATTTTTGTGGTCGGCTTCAGAACCACGTGCAACTGAATATCAATATTTTACTTTGAGCGAACTCAATAATTGGGTGATACAATAACGATACCCCATGGTAAGACTAGTTGTCAGACTTTAGAGCATCTGACTAACAATAACGACTGTCAAAGATCTACAAATGACAGCCGGGACAAACGGCTTTTTATTATTTATTTTTTTTTCGTGGTAAAATCATCAAATGAGTCCTCCCAGGCAGGGCGGGAGGGACTGTCAGACTTGTACTGACTAAAATCCACGGTGTCCTTCACTAGCCCTTTACGTACCGGGGTCACGGTAATTCGTAAGTCCCGCGACCCTGGCAGGCTTTGGCCCTCTACAGGCCCCGTCACTATGCTGACACTCCTCGAGGCGCGCGTGGAACACAACGCGCCGTCGACCCGGGCATGGTCCATGGTCGGACAGCGAGTCGCCCATTACTCGCTGCCCGCATGCCCGCGCCTACGGTGGCCGGAGATCGTCTGGCGATGGGATAGCGAAGGCTTAGCAATAGTATCCCATTTTATTCTTTGGGTACAGAACCCTAAAATACATTTCCGATTCACACCGTACTGTGCCTCTCGAAAACTTTAAACGCCTCGCCGGGGCATCGAACTGTAGTAACACCTGCTCTTTAAATCTGTGCAATACTGGACTTAATAAGTTACTTGTCTTGTTACAAATTGAAACAGTCGGTCACGCGTGTAGTGATTGTATAAGTTGAGAGTTCATTCTTGCAAACGAAATGTGTGCATACTAGCAACTTTTTGTATCATTAATGTTGCCCGGTAAATAATTGTTAAAATAGGCATGATGACAGTATCATTAAATTGCAACACTATTTAGTACGTCAGTTGGGTATTGAGAAATAATGAACATGCATGTATTTTTGTTTTCAATGAATATTAACCAATTTAAAAAAAGCAAAACTCAGTAATGGACTCGCGGTTTCAGAAATATTATAATTCGTACCTACCGTCAATCTTCTTCAATTTTGCCTTACATAAGGAAGAGAAAATACGGATAAAATATTTTTTGATAATCAAACTGATATTAACAAGAAATTTTGTGAAGATGAATGGATATTCTTTACTCTTTCACACATAAACTACTGAACTGCTTGAGATGAAATTTGGTATAGAAATTGTATATAATCTGTATTAACCTATAGGCTAGTGTTTATCAAGGTATTACGTTCCCTTGAGGTATTCGAGTTACACGCGGCAACAGTTCCTCTTTAAGATTGTTCTGTAGCATTGAACATTGTGTAGCGGTATCCGTATAACTGAGCGACTATAGTTGCCCGTCTATTCCTAATAAATATTAAATTTAAATTTAATGAGTTTGCAGGAATTTGTGTTATCTGTTCCATATTTAAGTAATTTTCTTATGTTAATTAGCTTCTTCTTACCGAGTCGTCCCAGAATTGGGAGTTTAGTTTAGCTCAGAAACCTCCACCAGCTCCTGTAAGGAACAGTCCGCATGGCACTCAGGGCACATCATTAAGTGCCTCATTGTTCCACATTTCCACTCCACAGCTGGCCAGAGCAGAGTCGTCAACAAATCTCCATCAGCAATGCTATTCTCCATAATCACAGGCTAATGACAACACACAATACATCATTTAATTTCATTTAATTTCACTTAATTTCATTTAATTTCATATAATTTCATTTCATTTCAGAAAAAATGAAAGGGTATCGTCTGAGTTGGTATGGACATGTGATGAGGAAGGAGGACACTCATGTGACTAAGAGAGTGATGAGTATGATGGATAAGATAAGATGGAGAGGAAGAGGAAGGCCAAATAGGGAAGAAAAATGAGTAAATAATACTGTGACGTCTGATAGGGGAGAATGGAAGAGAAAAACGTGTTGCGCCGACCACAAGTAAAATGGGATAAGGGCAGGAAGATAATGAACTTTAAGAATACTAATATTAAGAGTAGAAGGGTAATACTACGAGGTCGCGGGACTGTCAAAACAGGTAACCGTGGCCCTGGAACGTAAAGGGCAATTGAAGGATCACCGTGGATTTTAGTCCAGGGCGGGAGGACTCATTTGATGATTTTACCAACTAAAAGAAAAAGAGTAGTACCTCGCCATCATCCAAACTAATATTATACATGCGAAAGTAACTCTGTCTGTCCGTCTGTCTGTCTTTTCTTCACGCCTAAACTACTTAACCGATTTGTGTGAAATTTGGTACAGACATAGTTTGGGACTTGAGAAAGGACATAGGATAGTTTTTATAACAAAAATCTGCCGGAAGTCACTATTCCACGCGAACGAAGTCGTGGGCAAAAGCTAGTTACCCAATAAGTGGGCAATATTGCCTCGGCACAATATGTATAATGTAGGTAATAAACATTATGTAGGTGCACACGCGCAGGGCAGTGAAAGTAGATTCGCTTCATTACATGTGTAGGGAGGGGACACGGTTGTTGATATCGATAGTTTGGTAGAAGGAATGTGTCGATGATTTTGTGTGCTTGTGAGGTCGATAGATCAAATTGGTTGTAGAAGAAGTTAACATTGTGATGTCACATGCGCTCGGTTTTGCTCGAAAAGAATGTTTTAATATTGGTTATTTTTTTAAATAGGGGCAAGTACAAATGTTTTGTTTTAAAACGTACGTATATGATTATGACTTTTCAGTGATCACGAAAAAAAAAACTATCCTTTTGCTCAATAGCATATTTTACTCAAAAAAAAAAATAGACCGAAAGATAAATTATCAAAAAACATTGTACCTGTATTTTTTGATAAGTAAACCAAAATTGACGTAGATACGACGCTTCCAAAAACACAAAAATTCATGCTGTCGGTATAATTTTACAGGCGTTATTACGTCACAAGCCGCCATTCCCGAATCTAGAAGCGTTATACTTTGTTTTGAATCATTGGTTAAAAAAAATGTATTGATTATTTTACAATATTCTAACTGACGGACTAAACAGATTTTCAATTTCTTTATGTACTAGCCTTTGCCAGCGGGTTCGCCCGCTCCTAACCCCCCCCCCCTCCTTTATAGCCTATGTCACTCAGGACCAATACAGCTTTCTACCAGTGAAACAATTTTTGAAATCGGTTCATTACTTTTGGAGATGACCCCCCCTACATACAAACAAACAAATTTACCTCTTTATAATATTAGTATAGATTAATTTACCATATTGTCGTCCACATGGTTCTTACCATGTGGACGACAAGAGGTCATAAAACCAGCGTGGAAAACATTCAGTCAAATAAGTAAATGTACCGTTATGTAACTAAATAGATATTTTATTACAACTACCTTATTGTTAACCCATTGTTGTTACTTGCCGTGAAATCAGAAATTCAATAGTAAAAAAACTTAACTGGAATAAACTTAACTTAAACTGGTATTATGACATCACAAAGATAAAATGTGTACAAAATCTTTACGTAGTATAAAACAAATTCACTTAAGTATGTCATAACTACCAAACGAATGAACCAAATTGATAATTTATATTTTTTGGTTGTATTCGTTATGGGGTATTTTACAAAATTGATTTTACATTTTAAATTTTGCCAATACGTCACAAGCAAGTACAGTTTTTACTTGCTTCTGACATCATCATCTCGAATTTTGATGCGATACATCTTTGTAAATACGCACGTATATATTCTACAAAAGAAAAAATCCATTATTTTTCAAAAGTTGTAAGAACAAGGTTTGTATTATAAAGTTTTTTAAGTCGGGACACTGATAGTATTTGATGATGAAGTCCTTTTTTGGGAATGAAGGGAAATTTGAGGTTGACCGGCTCTGTGGTTTAGGCGGAAAATGGTAACCAACAAACTTACTGTCGCATTTATCTTATTCGTTTATTGAATCTATCCTTATTAGAATTAAGATTAGGATTTGTATCCACAAACCCAATCGACAAAATGTATTTCCCGAAACAAATTTCTATCGACATCGATAAAAACAACGAAAGCGTGTCCCCTCACTACTCCCAAACCGGTCTTCACTATAATCGTGTACATAGACAATGTTACGTCACTCCGTGCCATCGCTTCGTAATGCATTACCCGCTTTTTTCAAGTCGGACTATTTGTGTTGGGAAACTCTACTGTGGTGAAATTAGGTAAACTTTGTTACTTTTTACCCTAAATTAAATATGATTGGTAGTAAGATTAATGTCGCGGGACTGTCTAAGGGCACCGTGGTCCTGGAAAGCAAAGGGCTACTGAAGGAACTGAGTGTGTTTTAGTCAGTAAGAGTCTGACAGTCCATTCCACTCCACCCTGGGCGGGAGGACTCATCAATGAATTTTCCACATTAAAGAGGAAAGAAGTTCGAAAGACTGATGTCGTGGGACTGTTATTAAAGGGCACCGCGACCCTGGAGCGTTAAGGGCAACTGAAGGAACTGAGTATTAGTCATTACTGTTAGTAAGAAGCTCGAAAGTCAACAGTGACAACCAGTCATAACAAGGGGTATCGTATTACCCAGTTACTGGGTTAAGGAGGTCTGATAATCAGTCGCTCCATGTAAAATACTGATACCTATTCAGCTGCATCTGGTAAGACTATAAGCCCCTAAATAAAAGCCCATGAAATTTTTTTTACCACCCAGGGCGGGACTGTAGGGACTGTCAGTCTTGTACTGACTAAAATCCACGGTGTCCTTCAATAGCCTTTTACGTTCCGGGGCCACGGATACCCGATAGAACAGAGTATCTAGGAGCAGCTTGCCATCTGTCGACAAACATGATAAGCTATTAGTTACTGTTTCTATGTTTTTCGCAACAAGAGAGCATTGCAGCCACTAGGGGGCGTTAAAAAACTACGCACATAGTAGCAAGTGAACGAATCAATAGTTTGAACTACTCGTTACTAGATGGCGTTAAACCACCATCAACAAAATGTTATAAGCCTAAATTCTACAATGTGATGACGTCATTCAATAAACTATTTGTAATAATTTTGTTCTCATTATAACATAATGGCTTGACCTTAATGTATAACGCTTATTCTCCATTGAAGTTAATTCAATAAATAGAAAGTTTAACCTATTCACCGCTAGATGTCAGTAAATCGACGTTTATAAAATTTCATAAAAAAATTTTAAATGTTAAATTTTGTACCAAATTTTATGGCGTTATCTTACGTCAGAACGGCCAGACTATCCGATATAACACATGTTCGGGATCGAACTTCATTAAACAAAGAAAAATAACCTACTCACCGCTAGATGGCGTTAAACCCATCTTTAACCTAATTGCATAAGTTCAAATTCTGCAACGTAATTAAAATTGCGACATTAATTTTGCGTAAAACAATTTTTATGACGCTGTCTTACGTCAGAACGGTCAGAACATCCAATATAACGCATAGTTGGGCGCGAAATTGATTATCTCAGTGAAGGTCGTTTTGTCACTTTGTAAGCAGTGGATCTGAAAGACCACTTTAGCAATATTTTTTATTTAATGATATGATGGTATACAGGGTGTCCCAAAACTCAACGTCAAGCCGAAACGGGGTGACAGGATTGATCATAACCATCACGAGAAAAATCTGAAAAAAAATCTATCCCATGCAGTTTGAAAATTATGGGCATTTTAAGAAAACCCTAGAAATGTGATCAAACTGTACCATTTTTCGGTTATTGTGGTTATTCTTTTTTATTTTTGTTCATTTGAACTTTGGAAACGTAATCCTTAATAACATTTCTAGAATCCCAATAAAAAATAATGACACAATTGCCTCAAGTTTCCGAGAATTGAGACTATTTGTTAAACTACGAATTTAAAATTTTCTAGATTCGTCGACTTTGACAGGCCCTCCTATAAAAAAAATGTACTAGAGTGCCTTGGCAAGTGGCATTAAAAGTTGGCGCATTTAATCAGAATTCTAAAATGGTACAATACTTGTTAGTTCCATACAATAGAAAAGAGTAAAAAAATTAAAACCTCAAGTAACCCGAATTTTGCTATCACATTTTACTCAGTTAAAATGTTTTTAATTCGCACAAGCTGTAGGTAGGTTCTTAATTTTAAGACAAAATGATGAGAGAGATGGATAATGGGTATGTTTGTCATGAGTGAGCGAGACAGATAGTGACGCCACTTTTACCAAAGTGAAAAAAAGTTAGTAAAATAATTAGGTTTGTTGGACTAAAAGTCAGATAGAGAAAAAACATTTTTATTACAATAAATGTTCAAATTGTTTACCATCAGCCTCAATACAAGCCCTACATCTTCTTAAAAAAGATCTACTTATAAGTCGGGCATATCTTCGAGAGTTGATCGCCTCAGCTGCTTGAGAAATGCGTTCACGCAGGTCGGCTACGTGATCAATGGGCTTTGAGTAAACTTTTTCTTTGAGAACTCCCCAATAGAAAAAATCCAGGGGATTTAAATCTGGTGAACGGGCGGGCCACAAGATAGTGCCTGAACGTCCAATCCACCTTCCCGGATATTCCTGGTCAAGGAAATCTCTTACTTGCACTGCGAAATGCGTACCCATACATACCCATTATCCATCTCTCTCATCATTTTGTCTTAAAATTAAGAACCTACCTAGAGCTTGTGCGAATTAAAAACATTTTAACTGAGTAAAACGTGATAGCAAAAATCGGGTTACTTGAGGTTTTAATTTTTTCTCTCTTTTCTATTGTATGGAACTAACAAGTATTGTACCATTTTAGAATTCTGATTAAATACGCCAACTTTTAATGCCACTTGCCAAGGCACTCTAGTACATTTTTTTTATAGGAGGGCCTGTCAAAGTCGACGAATCTTGAAAATTTTAAATTCGTAGTTTAACAAATAGTCTCAATTCTCGGAAACTTGAGGCAATTGTGTCATTATTTTTTATTGGGATTCTAGAAATGTTATTAAGGATTACGTTTCCAAAGTTCAAATGAACAAAAATAAAAAAGAATAACCACAATAACCGAAAAATGGTACAGTTTGATCAAATTTCTAGGTTTTTCTTAAAATGCCCATAATTTTCAAACTGCATGGGATAGATTTTTTTTCAGATTTTTCTCGTGATGGTTATGATCAATCCTGTCACCCCGTTTCGGCTTGACGTTGAGTTTTGGGACACCCTGTATGTTCGCGTTTGACCACTATCTCTGATGGTAAGCGACCACATTTGTCGACGGTGAAGCACGGTTGCCCAGAAGTAACCTGTTCACTCTTGACTTGAAGACCCGAAGGTTATATAGCTGTCGGGAAATACAGATGACCGGAATTCCACTCCTTAGCTGTGCGCACAATAAATGTATTGGCAAAACGCTTTGTTCGTACCGGAGGGATGACCACCATATATCGATGGCTCATTGCCGTACGTCTTGTAGTCCGATGATGGAAGGGGCCAGGTGGAATCAAGTTGTGCAGTTCCATCGCACACTTATAACCGACAGTCTGGAAACTCGGCGTCGATGTTCAGGGCTCTTTACGTTCCGGGGTCACGGTAATTTGAAAGTCCCGCGACCAACGTAAAGGGCTATTGAAGGACACCGTGGATTTTAGTCACTACAAGTCTGACAGTCCCTCCCGCTCTGCCGTGGGTGTTAAGACTCATTTGATGATATTACCACGAAAAAAAAGGCAGAAACTACATATCACCACCTGCCGTCCTTGGTCCAATCCTGGATGTCTACTCTTTAAGGCCTTAAATACGGGGAGCCAATGAAAGTAACCGGAAACTATGGAGTAAACTCTACTCACTTATCATCTTTTCAAAAAAAAGTCCCGCGAGCAAGGTTCTGGAGCTTAGAATCAACAGAGCATCATTACCAACTTCGATCATTAACATTGAGATAGAGCAAACACGAGATTATAGATAGTTGACATGAATTAAACTAATAAATGTTGACATTGAGTCTGGCACGGCTTTGTGATTGAACTCGTTGATTGTGTTTAGTTTGATAATTTATTTGATAAATAAATAAACACCATTCACCCAAAACGATCGTCTTCCACTATTTTCTAATTAAGCTGAAACCGTGACTGCCGGGGTTGCGGGACTCACGAAATACCGTGACCCCGGTACGTAAAGGGCTGTTGAAGGACACCGTGGATTTTAGTCAGTCAAGTCTGACAGTCGCTCCCGCCCTGCCCTGGGTGGGAGGACTCATTTGATAATTTTACCACGACATAAAAAAAAGGCTGTAACCGTGACCCTGGAACGTAAAGCGCTAATGAAGGATCGCCGTGGATTTTAGTCAATACAAATCCTACAGTTGTGGGTCAGAGGGTAGGAGGACTCATTTGATGATTTTACCACGGAAAACAAAAAGCTAAAAGTTTAACATTTTTAAAAGGCATTAACGTGATTACAGTAGAACCAGATGCAGTTAAATATCAGTATTTTACATGGAGCGACTGCCTATCTGACCTCCAACCCAGTAACTGAGCAATACGATACCCCATGGTAAGAGTGGTTATCGTATGTTCACGACTGAGCTAAGTCTATAGATGTGGGTCTGACGACAAACATTGCAGCAACGTATTGACGTTCATAGGTTCTAATTAAACTGACCTAGAGTGAAGAAATGTGTTTGAAATGACGAATTATAGAATTTACGCTAAACTACAGTCAACTGCACGTTAGTAGTAATATCTTGACGGCACGGTTGACGCATTGGCTGAGCGATCAGACTGCTGTGCTGCGTGTCGCGGGTTCGACTCCCACACGGAGCAAATATGATCTACAAGTAATTGTTCCAGGTCTGGGCCTTTGTGTATGTGAGTTTATATGTTTGTAAACGCACCCACGACACAGGAGAAATTACTAGTGTGGGGCAACGTTATTAAAAAAGAATCTACAGTATAATCAGTTTAGGACGTTCCCACTGCTGGGACACAGGCCTCTGTGTGATGGAGTGTGCTGTATTTGGTCCTATCGGGGCCCATCTGTAACATAAATGTGAATTCTAAGTTCCAAGTTCAATATAATTATGACTTCAACGACAAAAGAAGTGAGATATATGGGTACCAAGTTCGATGTTCCTGAAATTTATTTAAAACAACGGTTACGCCTTGCAGAGATATCGCTACTGTATTGGCGATAGCCAGCCAGGCTCAGCTAGCCAACCAAAGCCAGCCAGCCATAGTCAGCCAGCCACACCCAACCAGCAAAAGCCAGCAACCAAGCCTAAGCCAGCCGGCCAAAGCCAGCCAATCAAAGCCAAGCTGCCGTAGCCAGCCAGCCATAGCCATGATGTCTGTAGAGATCTAGCGTGACCTAGTGAGAAGATGTGACCAAAGAGAGGTGAGAGTTGTTAGCCACAGAACATGTAACTTTATGGTTACTCAAATATTTCTAATGGAAACTGGTATTAGGATATTGATTTCCAGAATAACCTAGGGAAAATATAAAAGAAAAGACGGAGCGTGGTAGCAATGACAGCACGTATGTTACCAGACCATAGAGTAACAAAATACAGGAACATCAGTAATATCTATGGGCAAAGACAATAATTAAAGTGAACTATGTATTTAGGCTGCATTCACACTTCAACAATTTCGAAAAACTCCGTTATTTTAAGTTCATCTGTTTCTATCATATACTTTCGTGTGATTGACCGTACATACTGACTTTGGGAATTCCATACATCAAGTATTAGTAATAGGAAAAAAATGAATGGCTCATCTAGAACTACAAGGTTGGGCTCATGGTCAGGGTCATTTTTAATAAATAATTTCTCTAAAAGATGAGTAATCATTCTCCACTTTGGAGAATGATTATGAAGACATGAGGAGAGAGGAAAACGAACCAAAGTCGCCGACATAGGCCAGCAGGCCACATAGCAAGCAGAACTGAAGGCCGATGGAGCCGTGAGGATCTCGATTGGAGACCACGCACCAGTAAGTGCAACAGACGTCCTTTACGGTGGACTTCCTATCCACCTACAGGCCCAGGGCACAGCGGGAGGGACTATCAGACTCGTACTGACTAAAATCCACGGTGTCCTTCAATAGCCCTTTACGTTCTGGGGTCACGGTAATTCGTGAGTCCCACGACCCCGCGTGCTTTGGCCCTCTAGAGGGGCCTGTCATTTTGCTGACGCTCTTTGAGGCGCGCGTGGGACATACCGCGCCGTCGACCCGGGCATCGTCCATGGTCGGACAGCGAGTTGCCTATAGACGCCCTACGGCTGAAATGATGATAAGTGAGTAGAGTTTACTCCATAGTTTCCGGTTACTTTCATTGGCTCCCCGTATTTAAGGACTTAAAGAGTAGACATCCAGGATTGGACCAAGGACAGCAGGTGCAGGTGCAGGTGGCAGGTGGTGCTATGTAGTTTCTGCCTTTTTTTTCGTGGTAAATTCATCCAATGAGTCCTCCCACCCAGGGTAAGACGGGACGGACTGTCAGACTTGTATTGACTAAAATTTACGGTGTCCTTCAATAGCCCTTTACGTTCTGGAGCTACGGTTACTAGCAGGTGGTGCTCAGACGTTTCATGTTTCATGAGAAAAATACGAGAAACTATGTATTTGGTGCACAGATAGTTTTTAACCTAAATACAATCAGGATAAAAACTATCCTGTGTGTTAACGTAGGATATTTTTTATCCCCATAAAAAAACGTTCCCAATTCACGCAGGCGACGCTACGGGCTTACGCTAGTTTAATAACAATTTAGAAAATTATAGGAAATCTGATATGATGACTGAATTGGTCTACAAATTATTTGACTCTCACTTATAATGTCGCAAATGATAACAGTAACCAATAATTTATTAAGAGAACTCACTTATTATAAATATTATTTATTATCTTTTATGAAATTTGATTCAATTAGGTTTCTTAATAATTCTAGGTTTAATGTAAAATAGCAGTGGTCAGTAATGAAATGGTTTACCCTTATTACAGGTACTATGCGACTACAATAACAAAGTTACCGTCATGACGCCATATTGTCAATTCATTAGACAATACGTGACTAGGGCTTTCAAAATTACGGAAATATCAATTACGTAACTAATTACGCAACTTTTTTCTTCAATTCCGTAATTACGTAATTACGTAATTTTTCCCTAATAGACTATGAATTTTTGTAAATATTGTAGTTACAGTTTACAATTATCTTTTACTATCTCAAATTCAAGGTATTATCAAAATAAACAAAATAATTAAGCAAAAAATTAAAATTTAAGAACTTTAGCATCGTAGTTTTAATCAGTTTCCGTCGGGATCCCTTCTTTTCGTATAATGTTCTTTGTCCTAACATACTTCGGCATAACGATTTTGGCACAATTTGTTTTGGCATAATAATACTTTGGCATACATACTTTCGCACATTCTGTAAGCAGGCGTATTACAAACTGAGCGACTATATAAATGATATATCGATGAATATATCGCTGATAATAATGCTTGGCTCCATGCTGGTCCTGCTCCATGAGACAGTGAATGTATAAATAAATTGATATATAATAGAAGTGTACTTAATACCATTGTTGGAGCCGCTGAAGATTGTACAACAGTATTTGCATTATATAGATTCAATCTTCTTTGTATTATATAGTTTCATACCCGACATTGTGTGAGTGCTATGTACTTCAGAGCTGCGATTCACTGGGCACCTACGTCTCTTGTTGACTTGAATGACCCTGGCGGTTGAGAGTGTGTCATGCTCACTCAAATGTCTCGCTGATGGTGGCGCGTGTGTCGGATCATTTAGCTCCCTTCAAAATGGTTGAGCTGAATGGTGCTGATACATGTGTCATGTTCGTGAACGGACGCTGTCAGTTGGGACTGGTCATCTCTTAGCTGCCACGGTTTATTTTAATTATTAATCATTTTATTTCTGAATTGTCTTTGTTTTATTTTTTACTATGGACACTTTTAACTTGCTACATCGTTCTCACATAATGTACCATCTCAAAATGAATGATGTAACAAAGGTTCTGTAATAATTTTGGCGATCTAAAAAGAGTGTCCATGGAGTTTCTTGCACGTTCTTCTCCATAGAGATCTACTCCTTGGAATGGGCATCTACGGTACTTTCACAGTTTTTATGTCTTGTGACTGGGACTGTAGCACCATAATTTTGTAATGTCTAATTATATTTTATTTGTCTTTGACAATTCAAAAGTGCCTGTAACTGGCCTACTTGAAATAAATGCTTTGATTTGATTTGATTTTTTTAGGCTTACTTTTTATGTTGGCATAATCACCTTAAAGACTAATTTGTTTTGGCATTAATTTGATTCGCATAACGTTAGTAGGCCTAATGACTATTAGCATAGTAATATTTATTCTTTTCTAGTAGATACGAGCCACTAAATTACTAAGTGAGTAACTGGAAATACAGCTCGGGACTTGCTGGCACCCCTACTCGGACAATTTAGGTTAGACGAGGCCATCCTCTTCGTGGTTATTTTTTTTAAACCACCCATAAGTAGAAGCTCCGTCGACATGCTACTATAATAAATTTATGCTTTAGGATATCATGCTTAAAAAAGTTATGCTTTAGAACTTTATGCTTAATCATTATTATGGTTAGAGAAATTATGCTTAAAAAATTATGCGTAATCTGTTATGTGTAATTATATTATGCGAAAATATAATTATGCCGAACAAAATTATGCTAAGTTATATTAGATCTTAATTTTTTATGCAAATGGATAGGGAACCGTTTTCGTCTCATAAAACAATCGACAATTTAGCAATAAACTAGACTTTCATTTTAGTTAAGAAAGTGAAGTGCATAGTAGTTCCCCGTAGTCGTAGGGACTTTACGCCAGGGACTCCCCGGCCCTACCGACTCGCCAACTTGATAAATTTGAACTCTTTTCTGTACATTTTAGAATTATTTTTTGCAAGATTTAACAAACGATTAAATAAACTGCGGTGAATCCCTTGTTTGTATAGTTTTGATGTAGATATATCGTAAAGTGTTGCCGCATTATTAATGGTACGTAGTAGATTGCTTTTTTATTGGTTGACTATTTTGATTGATTTATAATACCAACAATTACGTAAGTACGGAATTGACATCTTCAGTTACGGAATTTAAAATACTTTAAAATGTGTTCGTAATTACGTAATTGCGTAATTACGTAATTACGTAATGAAAGCCCTATACGTGACCGAGAGCACGCGACCAATCGTACGCGGCCGACCGTACGCGACTGACATAAGCGTAACAGGAATTCAATCAAGCATTTTTTTTTAGGTTAAATCATCAAATGAGTCCTCCCACCCAGGGCCGGGCGGGAGGGACTGTCAGACTTGACTGACGGACGGTGTCCTTCAATGGCCCTTTACGAACCGGGGTTACGGTAATTTGTGAGTCCCGCGACCCCGGCAGGCTTTGGCCCTCTACAGGCCCCGTCACTATGCTGACACTCCTTGAGGCGCGCGTGGAACACAACGCGTCGTCGCGTCGACCCGGACATGGTCCATGGTCGGACAGCGAGTCGCCCATTACTCGCCGATTCAAGCCTAACGTTAAAACTAAACATAATTATATAAATTCCGATACGAAGTTTCTTAAGACTTAGTCGTTAGTAGGCAATAATTTTAACGATAAATTAATTATAAAATATTAACTATTTAAGTCATTTATGATGACAGTTTAACTCTTAATTATGTTACATTGTTTCTGTTTGACAATAGTAGGGCATAAACAAACCGGTATTTTAAATAATGGCTAACAAGTGATAAGTGAAATTTATAGTTTTTCTGTTTGTACTCAATAATGGGGGTGACATCTTCATTATTGAAAAAACCCCCTTATTAAAAAAAAGGAAAAAAAGAGGTGATAAGTGTCTTTGTGTGCGGGCGTATATTTAACCGATTTTGAAAAAAGGAGGAGGAGGTTCATTAACTTCTGAAAGTTTTTTTATTGGATGTTTCTCGATTTCTCGATGACGTCAGGACCGATTCGAGAAATTCTACTTTACAGATGGTCCCGTGGTAATGAGGTCATGATCTGATGACGGGATCTTGGATAAATCGAGGGAACTCTTCAATGATTGACAGCAAATCATGGGCGATTGCTGCTATTGCGTATGTATGCATTGTGTTCTCAATCACATAACATAATATTACGCCTGTACCGACTAAAAGGAACAAAATAAATCTAAAAAGCACAAAAAGTGTAAAATAACTTTTATTTCAGAAGTATGTGGCATAAAAACAAAGTCACCGACTTTCGAAAGAAAACTTTTACAATTCTTGTATTTTGTTATTAGAACCGCATGCAGCTGAATATTATTATTTTACATGTGACGACTGACTGAATAACCTCCACAACCCAGTTACTGGGTAATACGATACCCCTTGTTAAGACTGGTTGTCAGTCCTTCGAGTTTAAACGTCACCCTCGGAAAATACCCGCCAGCACATTAAAACATGTCCTACCTACGTGTTTCATAACCCTTTAGCTCGCATTGACAAGCCGGCTCAACGCTAACTTTAAAAAAATGGTGACAAAAAAGTAGTTACTTTTTATAAGTATTTATTAAATGGCCACAACTAATAACTAACAGCAATTGTAAAAAGAAAAAAGTTTGACATTTCTGAAGGCATTTTACGTCAGTTTTGTGCAAAATTGCATCACGGTCTCAGTGACTCTGCGGATTACAGTTAATTTTATTTTATAAAAAATACTTTGAGACTTTTTTCTGATAGTGGACACCGGTATTTTATTTGTAGAAGGCCATTTTATTATTATAATTACAAATTACTACATTGTATTGACTAACTTGCGAACACAGAGTTCATAAAGTGATACGTTGAATATTCTCAACGTTGCGACGTAATCAGAAAAGTACTTCGTAATAAATATGTTGAGCATGTTCAACATTGCAGCTTTGCTAGTGATTTATTTAGCATGTAGTTATATTAAAATTTTATTCAATATATTGATGTTTTGTCTAGTGTACTTTATTTATTAGTGTTTTGTCATGCTACGGGTGTAAGTAAATGTTTTTTTTTAATTTTTACTTGCTTCAGTCTTTGCCAACATGCCAACATGGCAAAGAACGCGCAAAATTATGGCACTATTTCCTCGAGAGAATGCTCTATCAGATAGTAGCAGTACTAGTACTGACGATGAAGTTATGTTTAAAGACAGGACGAAAGAACGTGAAAACTCTTATTATAGCTCCGAACCCAGGTCATAACCCTTCATCACTAAATGACTCGACCTTGGTAGTTCTAAAAATGAGTCTCTCGCGCCTTTCCTATCCGATGAAGAAACTATTCCATTGACACCCGTCATGAATAACATGTTCCCTCCAGATGAAACATCACATCAACTTCCAGTTCTCTAGTCAGTTTTGCCTATTTTATCACCTCAAGTTTCGTCTATTTAATCACTTAAGTTTCATCTGTCTTATCCTCACAAGTTTCTACACATATATCTCCAGCAACACGCTTCAAGAGGCGAACGAATACAAAACCTAAAATTTTGCTAAGAAAACAAAAAAGTATGTGAGAAAACTGTTGATATTCAAATGGAAAACTGCTAAATTTAGACATGCAGCACATATAGAACCAACTGTACTTCGCGTTTCGCTTGATTCAAGAACGGTGTCTCCTTTAGCTTATTTTAAATTTTTTTTTCAGAAGATTTTATCCATTTATCAAATTGATAAAATCTTTAGATCATACAAACATAAATTTTGTACAAAATGATGCTGTCAGATGCAGAAATATCTCGAATAATAATATACGGGACTTTTTAGCCATAACTCTTATGATAGGTGTAGTACTAATGTCACCATATAAGGATTATTGGAGTCGCGAATTAAGATATCCCCCGACCGCAGATATCATGCCGGTCAAAATGTACGAAAAAATCTGAAAAAATCTTATCCTACGACTTTGTTTTTTATGTAAAAGGAACGGTTTTTATAATTATCATGTGTTACAGTAAGTATCTTAGGTGATTCATCGTTCATTTTTATAATATTCATGACTGATTGACCTTTTTATGTCTTTTTCAATTGTATTTTTTATAATAAATGCATGATAATTGTGAATAAGTATTTATTTTATTAAAGTCTGAAAAACCTACATACATCGCGATGTCGAAAATACTCAACGTTTATTTTACAACCTAATTTTCTCAAGATATCGCAACGTTGAGTATTTTTAACGTATGATTTTCCAAAGATTACACAAACTAGATTTTTTATTTTATTTTTTTGTACATATATACACTATTTATATACATATAAACTAAAAAAAAACTCAAGAATACAGATTTTGTTTCCTTGCGAACTAAAGGGATAAAAACAAAATCAGTCCTCCCACCCAGTGCAGGACGGGAGGGACTGTACTGACTAAAATCCACGGTGTCATTCAATAGCCCTTTACGTTCCGGGGCCGCGGTTACCTTGTACCTTGTCCCGCGACCCCGGCACCCACGTGTTTGGTGAAAGTTGGTCATGCTTCACATTACATGTAGGTTGTAACTAAATGCAACGTATACCAATTAAAATTGAGAAGAAATGGTCAAGGGCGCAGGCGCACGCAATGCCCTGCGTGTAGGGCTGTCAACGTTTTTAACTTCTTGAAAGTCAGTTTTGAATCTTGGAAGTAAATTTTTAAAACGTGGTCAATATTTTAACTTCTTGAAATTCAGTATAAGTCAATTTTTAAAGTGCGTACGCCGCCGTACTGTATTTTATACAATCGTTCAAGTGTCCGTAGAACATTCTAGAAACGTGTTTATAAAAAAGCTAATAAGGATCTGTTACTAAGATGGCTAGTTTAAAATCAATATATTTCTGCTGTAATACTATAAATGTTCTAGGCGTCTAATAACTAGACTACGGTGACCGCTTTCCATTTCTTTTTTATGGTAAAATCACACAATAAGTCCTCCCAATCTGGGTGGAACGGAAGGACTGTCAGACTCGTACTGACTAAAATCCACGGTTTCCTTCAATAGCCCTTAACGTTACATTCCGGGGTGACGGTTACCTCATATAAGACAGTCCCGCGACCACAAAGCTCGGATGTGTAACGTTCGTTCGTGTAAGGATGACTCGAATCGAATAGTGATATAGTCAACGTGTCACTAAACAGTGACTCGGCAACATTACAGAGAGAACATGGCGTTACACAAGATCTTCTTCGTCGTGTCGATGATTCCTTTAAATTCGATGTTTCAACCAAAACTCTGCCACATTGGCCTCGGACAGTTCCCTTAGAGTACAGGTGGAGTTACAGAAAATTATTTTACGAATAAAAGAAACGACGGGTTGCACTCTGTGAGTGCCGGCAGAAGTGAAAACTTGAATAGTAATAAACACACACGAACATTCGCGCAAGCGCCCGCGACCTGTTCGAAAATTCTTAAGACGGTGCATCTTACGAATTTTCGATCAGGTCACGTTTCCTGACGCGAGTTTAACATTTTTTACCCATTTCAAAAAAAATGCACAACGCCGCTAAAGAAGTTTTCACTTCAAAAAAACTTACTTTTAATAACCACTCCTTTATTAACAATTTTTTTATTAATCTCTGTGTTGAGACGCCTTTTTTTCTAGATCCAATATAAATTGTTGACTACGCGTGCCAGCCCTAAGAGCGTGTACTTCATTTTGTAATTTCGTCAGAACACGTGTTCATAATAATACAGAGAGAGTGTTAACAGTAGCCCAAGATTTACGTAATCAGAGCAGTTGTACTGTAGCACATTGGTTGAGATGTGGATTGGCGAAAGAGAGGCTGTGAGTTTGATTCTTGAATGGTGCGCTGTGCCAATCAGTGATCACTATCACTACATAGTATAAAACAAAGTCGCTTCCCGCTGTCTGTCTGTCTGTCTGTCCATATGTATGCTTATATCTTTTAAACTACGCAACGGATTTTGATGCGTTTTTTTTTTAATAGATGGAGTGATTCAAGAGGAAGGTTTTTATGTATATAACATGCATAATATAGTAGAGATATCACTCGTGCGGAGCCGGGGCTGGTCGCTAGTATTAATAAAATTGCATGTTTGTGTATGCGAGTTTCTATGTTTGTAAACGCACACACGATATAGAAGAAATTTCTAGTAATTTCCTAAACGTTAAAAAAATACAACAGTTATACAATGATGGGATCTTGCGCGGGCATTGCGGGCAGCGAGTAATGGGCAACTCGCTGTCCGACCATGGACCATGCCCGGGTTGGCGGCGCGATGTGTTCCTCAAAGAGTGTCAGCAAAATGACGGGGCCCCCCTCTAGGGGGCCAAAGCCTGCCTTGGTCGCGGGACTGACGAGTTACCGTGACCACAGAACGTAAAGGGCTATTGAAGGACACCGTGTAAAATCGGTAAAATCAGCAAATGAGTCCTCACCCAGGGTAGAGCGGGAGGGACTGTCAGACTCGTACTGACTAAAATCCACGGTGTCCTTCAATAGCCCTTTACGTTCCGGGGTCACGGTAATTCGTACAGTCCCGCGACCAAACGAAGGGATAGGTTGGTATTCCTGGCCGGTCAAGTACGAGTCCGACTCGTGCACGTATTATTTAAAAAAAAAACCCTTAAGTATTTATTTTATTCTGTTTTTTAGTATTTTTTATTTAAGCGACAATATAAATACATCATCTGTCAAAATTTCAAATGACTAACTATCACGATTCGTGAAATACAGCCTGGGGACAGACAGACAGACGGACAGCGGAGTCTCAGTAATACGGTCCCGTTTTACCCTTTGGTTACGGAATCCTAATAAAAGGCCAATACCTGTATGTAAAAAAAGTTTACACACAATTCCCTATCGAAGTTTGAACCCGAGCGAAGTCGGGCGGGTCGCTAGTCTACTAATAATTCACTTCCTTATAAGGCTCATCTATATCGTGCACAATACAAAATAAATATTTGTCACGACCAAAGAATCGAACCTGCAACCTTGGCACGGATGTGCAGACTATCCGTGATCTCTGTCTATTCCTTCATAAGCTGAACAAAACAGATCGCCTCGTTTTTACGCATAAGGCCATGTCACATAAAAACGTTTTCTAGAAAAGGTACGATTTCGTACAAATTCAAATAAGTGTAAAATAACTTCGTGTTTTTTATTTAATTGACTTTTACTCTGTTTAGTACATAAATTCAACAAAAATTCGGCGCAGGAGTCGTTGTGCCACCAAGTAAACAATAATGGATCCAAATGGGATATCCATAAAGCCTCATTTAGACGATGCAAGAACTCGCACGCGAGTTGCGTTGCATTGCGGACTTTATAGGCAACGAATTCAGTTGATCAAACAAATACCGCAATGTAGTGAAACTCGCATGCGAGTTCTTGCTCCGTGTAAATCAGGCTTATATATTGTATCCCAAACCTTCTGGAGAATTTAACAAACACTTTTCTGAAAACCGCATCGAAATCGGTTTAGTCAAAGGCAAGATATTCGCGGACATACAAACATATCTATCCTTTTTTTTTAAGTCGAAATCGGTTAAAAACTAGCCAAGTACAAGTTGGACTATGGAGGGAGCGACTGTCGCAACCGAGGTCCGGGCACGCCGCAATCGCGGCGGTAAGACCCCTCTTTGAGGAGTGGCTGGATAGGCGTCACGGCGTCCTTACCTTCCGCATGACGCAGGTCCTCACCGGACACGGAAGTTTCGGGAGGTTCCTGTGTCTGATAAGGAGGGAGGAAACGCCTGGGTGTCACCACTGCGAGGACCGTCCTGAGGACACGGTGGAGCATACGGTGCAGGACTGCCCCGCTTGGGCAGAGCACCGCCGTGTCCTCACGACGGCGATAGGCGGAGACCTCTCGCGCCCGGCATTGGTCGAGGCCATGCTGCGGGGCGAGACGGAGTGGGAAGCGGTCGCCTCCTTCTGCGAAGCAGTCATGCTCGCGAAGGAGGAGGCGTGCCGCGTGAGGGAGAGAACAGTGTCCTCCCGCCGACCCACCCGCAGTGGTAGACGCCCACGGCGACGGACGTCGCCAGACGATCTCCGGCCACCGTAGGCGCGGGCATGCGGGCAGCGAGTAATGGGCGACTCGCTGCCCGACCATGGACCATGCCCGGGTCGACGGCGCGTTGTGTTCCACGCGCGCCTCAAGGAGTGTCAGCAAACTGACGGGGCCTGTAGAGGGCCAGAGCCTGCCGGGGTCGCGGGTCTTACCCATCACCGTAACCCCGGTACGTAAAGGGCTCGTGAAGGACACCGTGGATTTTAGTCAGTACAAGTCTGACAGTCCCTCCCGCCCTGCCCTGGGTGGGAGGACTCATTTGATGATTTTACCACGCAAAAAAAAAAAAAAAAAGTACAAGTTGGACAATCTGGGTTCCGTACCAATTTATCAAGTCCTAAATTTTCAAAATAACTAATTTTAATTAAAGTTTATGCTCTTGTTCTATTGCTTTAAAAAGTGTCTTTGCAATGTACATCTGCATAAAAAAATACGAAGTGATTTGAAGTGATTTTATTCAGAATTACACCAGCGTGTTAAAGTATGGAATCACATACTTATAATTGATCCGGGATAGCTCCTTAAATAATGGCGTGATTTTAATGAATTTGGTATCAATTTAAAGATAACAGTTGAATTTTTAAAATGGTACCATTTTGATTATTCTTAACTAGTTATTAAGTACTAGCTTTTGCCCGCGGCTTCGCTCGCGTAGAATTTGGTCTGCCTCATTAAGTTACGTGACATTTTTTTTAATACTTATATTTTTTATGTAACTTCACATCGTACATCCCAGATTTCTAACTTCAAAATTAGTTTCCATACAATCTTTGAACACCTATACCTAATATTTAGAGGGAATCTCTTGAGGGTGGAATTATCTGAATTCCTTTCTAAGTGCTCATTATTTTAGAGGGCCAAAAACTGCCGGGGTCGTGGTACTTACGAATTACCGTGACCCCGGTACGTAAAGGGCTATTGAAGGACACCGTAGATTTTAGTCAGTCAAGTCTGACAGTCCCTCCCGCCCTGCCCTGGGTGGGAGGACTTATTTGATGATTTTACCACGATAAAAAAATAATAATAATAGAACTCTGCAAATTTCAAAATTCTACCAGTGGTTTCTTCATCAATCTTTATCTGTGTGGTGTGTTTATAAAAAGTAGCCCTATGTCCTTCCCCGGGCTTGAGATTATCCTATCCAGCACAAACGGATTACTAAACACTGACTAATAAACAGGTCGGACCAATGTTACTTGCATTTAATCACTACATAGTATAAAACAAAGTAGCTTTCTTTGTCCCGTGTAACGATCGACATCATTGCGCGATCATCGCCATCTATCGAGCATAAGGACCACTCGACATATAGTACTAATAGAATTATCTATACTCCGTTCATCATCTGCCTAGCGTTTTTCCCAACTATATTGAGGTCGGCTTCCAGTCAAACCAGATGCAGCTGGATATCAGTATTTTACATGGAGCGACTGCCTGTCGGACCTCCACAACCCAGTAACTGGGTAATACGATACCCCATGGTAAGACTGGCTGTCAGACTTTAGAGCTTCTGACAGTAGCGACTGTCAAAGATCTTCAAATGACAGCCGGGACCAACGGCTTTACGTGCTTTCCGAGTGCTTTTTACCCATCCACAGACCAACCTCGGCAAGCGCAGCTTAACCCGTAAAAATATATATAATAAAAAACTTTTTCAAAAAAAAAAAATGTAACCGCCTTCAAAAAGAACCACAAAAAAGGGTAAAATAATCTACAAAATAACTTTTATTTCGGAAGTCGATGGCTTTGTTGTTTTTTATTTCATTGTTTTTTTTTTGCCACCGACTTCCGAAATAAAAGTTATTTTGTAGATTATTTTACCCTTTTTTGTGGTTCTTTTTGAAGGCGGTTACATTTTTTTTTTGTAAAAGTTTTTTATTTTTCGTTTTTTAGTTCAAATATTCAACCCAAATTCTTGCCAAATACATACACACATCAAAAGTGTCTAGGGATCAACATATATTTTTGCAATAACTTTTCTCCTGATTGATATTAATTAAAAATTTTTTTAAGGATTCATCAAATAAAGTGTTTTCGTTTGTCACAGTAACGATAAACCAAGTCACCTTTGCATTAATAAAGGAATTTGCCATTTTCCTAATAAAGGGATTTTTGACATTTGAACCACTAACACAAAAGTTCGAAAAAAAGACTGAAATAACAGTTTTCTTTAAAATTTTATTGGGTAACTTAAACAATTAATAATCCGTGTTTCTACCGCGAACACTAACAACACAAGAACATCGGTTTGGCATACTCAAAATGAGTTCATCCAAATCACGCTGTGGAATGGCCGCCCATGTTCGTTGCAACAACAAAAAAAGGTCTTCTTGCGACTGGATACCCTCCATATTCGGCAGAGCTCTTCTTTGTAGCATATCCCATGCATGCTCAATCGGATTCAAGTCTGGCGACTGAGCAGGCCAGGGCAGGACATTGATGTTAGCTGCGGCGAGAGTCTGTCTTACAACTCTTGCGGTGTGCGGTCGTGCATTATCATGCATTAACTGAAATAAGGGACCGATTTGCACTTGTAGAGGAACGATGACGTCTGATACAATCGTCTCAGCATAAATTTGAGCGTTGAGGTTGCCTCTGATCCAAATCAACTCAGTTCTTCCGCCGATCCAAATACCCGCCCATACCATGATGGTTCCACCACTATAAGGATGGACTTCCTGGCAGGATTTTAATCGCTGTTGGCGTCCAGGGCTTCTCCAGTGTCGTATACGTCTTGTATCCGGTCTCATACCAAAACGAGACTCATCAGAGTCCATCCTTATAGTGGTGGAACCATCATGGTATGGGCGGGTATTTGGATCGGCGGAAGAACTGAGTTGATTTGGATCAGAGGCAACCTCAACGCTCAAATTTATGCTGAGACGATTGTATCAGACGTCATCGTTCTTCTACAAGTGCAAATCGGTCCCTTATTTCAGTTAATGCATGATAATGCACGACCGCACACCGCAAGAGTTGTAAGACAGACTCTCGCCGCAGCTAACATCAATGTCCTGCCCTGGCCTGCTCAGTCGCCAGACTTGAATCCGATTGAGCATGCATGGGATATGCTACAGAGAAAAGCTCTGCCGAATATGGAGGGTATCCAGTCGCAAGAAGACCTTTTTTTGTTGTTGCAACGAACATGGGCGGCCATTCCACAGCGTGATTTGGATGAACTCATTTTGAGTATGCCAAACCGATGTTCTTGTGTTGTTAGTGTTCGCGGTAGAAACACGGATTATTAATTGTTTATGTTACCCAATAAAATTTTAAAGAAAACTGTTATTTCAGTCTTTTTTTCGAACTTTTGTGTTAGTGGTTCAAATGTCAAAAATCCCTTTATTAGGAAAATGGCAAATTTCTTTATTAATGCAAAGGTGACTTGGTTTATCGTTACTGTGACAAACGAAAACACTTTATTTGATGAATCCTTAAAAAAATTTTTAATTAATATCAATCAGGAGAAAAGTTATTGCAAAAATATATGTTGATCCCTAGACACTTTTGATGTGTGTATAATATAATCCGTAGCACTGGTAATAACATCCCTCATGTACACAATAAGCTAATAAAATTCCCTATCTCAAAAACTACTGAACCGATTTTGATGAAACTTGCAGTATTCCCTAAGTTGAACGATACCTAGCACAAAAAAAAGAATTATTGAAATCAGACGTGAAGTTCCGGAGATATGCGAACAATGAATCAGTCGATGCCTACTCCTTACTGTTAAGGAGTTGTACCTTCCATCATCAGCTCAGCTACATAAGATGATGATTACCATACGCAAGTGCTTAAATTACTTCATAAGATTTACCAAAATGATGGGTGAGCCTATAAAATTTGAGGGTTGCCCTCGATTTCTCCAAGATCCAATCATCAGATCCTGATTTGGTTACAATGGGTGGTCCCATTGTAACCAAATCAGGATCACGGGTCGTATCGTATTACCAATCACGGGAAGCACCAGCTTTCAAACAAAAAAAGAATCATGAAAATCGGTTCATCCAGTGGTCGTAATGCGGTAACAAACATTTAAAAAAATACAGTCCTCCTTTTTTTGAAGTCGGTTAAAAACTATCCTATGTCCTTTCTCAAGTTCCAAACTATGTCTGTACCAAATTTAACACTAATCGGTTCAGTAGTTTAGGCGTGAAGAAAAGACAGACAGACAGACAGACAGACAGAGTTACTTTCGCATTTATAATATTAGTTTGGATAAAGATCGCGCGGAATCGGAGTAAGTGATTCCATAATTTTGCTCGCGAGAAAAAAAATCTCAAAGGTATGCATTTTTTTTTGTACCCACTTGAATGCTAAATGAAATGTCATCCACACGATTCTTTGCAACATAATGTCATTAAAAGTTCCCAGTGGCATTTACGCAAGTTTGACACTAATGACAGTTCGGGACGAAAACTTCCCATTGGCTTTGTAATGAGTTTTCCATTTATTTGTTTACCCTTACCTTAATTCATCAGTGGTCGTCATGCATTTCTTCTTTCATACTTCTCAACTACTGATCATCTCAGCAGTCTCCTTCTTTATATCGTATCATACTTCATACAGTACTTACACCGTTTTATGCAATAGCCTTAATTAACGAATCATTTCATTTGCCTGCCTTTTCCCAAATATATTGGGGTCGGCTTCCAGTCAAACCAGATTCAACTGGATATCAGTATTTTACATGGAGCGACTGCCTGTCGGACCTCCACAACCCAGTAACTGGGTAATACGATACCCCATGATAAGACAAGACTGGTTGTCAGACTTTAGAGCTTCTGACTTACAGTAACGACTGTCAAAGATCTACAAATGACAACCGGGACCAACGGCTTTACGTGCTTTCCGAGGCACGGAGGAAGCTCGCTATGACAGATGGTCACCCATCCACAGACCAACCTCGGCAAGCGCGGCTTAACCCGGAAGATCGGCCTGTGCGGCTGTATTTATTTAGCCACGAGCTCCCCATCCTTAATTAACTAGCGCTATACCGTCTCCTGCGTAAGTTTAAAAGTAAAAGTAAAACTTTTTTTAAGTTTACGAAAGTGTTTTTTGAAATTTTATATTTTTATTTCTTTTTTTATGAACTATAGAGTATAAAATATAGCTTTGTAATGATCATTTTTATTGCTGATGGCCCATAATAATCGATGCGGCAACGCCACTTCATAGGTTGCAATCGCGGCGCACGGACGAAAACAATTGTTGCGAGAAAAAAAAAATCGGAACATTTATTTTTGATTATTTCGTTTTTTTTTTAAATTCCGAATGTGGATTTGAATTTGGAAGTGCTAATTCATAGTGTGTGATTTTGTTGTTGTTGAATTTCGGTGCCATATTTTTTTTTCGGTGAGTTTTTAATTATTATTTTTTTCTTTACATTTACATTTACTTTTTGACTTATGGTATTGTTTTTCTTTATTTACTTGCATAGATAAACTGTGTATGTGCGTAACAGAGGGTATTTTGTTAAATATATATTCATCTGTATGTCACTAAAACACAACAGTACCTTTTTAATTTGGTAAATTATTATTTATATATTCAACATTTGATTGATTGTTGAAATGACACATTAAAATGATAACAATTCATTTTTAATGTGTTAGTTTCTTATCACATTTGCGGTTAAATAACGCTTTTTTAAATATTATTATCGTAAAAGTTTTGTAGGTAGATGCATATTTTTGCCATATAATGTAATAAGTAAATAATCATCATCTGCCTGCCTTCTCCAAACTATATTGAGGTCGGCTTCCAGTCATACCAGATACAGCTGGATATCAGTATTTTACATGGAGCGACTGCCTATCTGGCAACCCAGTAACTGGGTAATACGATACCTTTTGGTAAGACTGGTTGTCAGACTTTAGAGCTTAAGTATTAAGTAAATATTAAATTAAAACAATATTGTACAAGTAAGTCATCTGATATAATTATCATCTTCTATATCATATAGTAGACATTCAATATGTATGGCCGCAATGGGTCGTGGGATTGTGTTGTGGTATAGTCCTTTTTTTTACTGTGGTAAAATTATCAAATGTACATCCCCGCTTTAAAAAAAAATTGTCCGAAATATAGATTATTAAAAAATATTTGACTCGTACTTTTTCTTTTGTTACTTAGACCAAAATTGATGAAGATACAACGCTTCTAAATATCACAAAACGTCACTCGGTCGGTATAATTTTAACAAGCGTTATGACGTCCGGGCACGCCGCAATCGCGGCGGTAAGACCCCTCTTTGAGGAGTGGCTGGATAGGCGTCACGGCGTCCTTACCTTCCGCATGACGCAGGTCCTCACCGGACACGGAAGTTTCGGGGGAGGTTCCTGTGTCTGATAGGGAGGGAAGAAACGCCTGGGTGTCACCACTGCGAGGATCGTCCGGAGGACACGGTGGAGCATACGGTGCAGGACTGCCCCGCTTGGGCAGAGCACCGCCGTGTCCTCACGACGGCGATAGGCGGAGACCTCTCGCGCCCGGCATTGGTCGAGGCCATGCTGCGGGGCGAGACGGAGTGGGAAGCGGTCGCCTCCTTCTGCGAAGCAGTCATGCTCGTGAAGGAGGAGGCGGGCCGCCTGAGGGAGAGGACAGCGTCCTCCCTCCATCCCAGCCGCAGTGGTAGACGCCCACGGCGTCGGACGTCACAGGACGATCTCCGGCCACCGTAGGCGCGGGCATGCGGGCAGCGAGTAATGGGCGACTTGCTGCCCGACCATGGACCATGCCCAGGTCGACGGCGCGTTGTGTTCCACGCGCGCCTCAAAGAGTGTCAGCAAATTGACGGGGCCTGTAGAGGGCCAGAGCCTGCCGGGGTCGCGGGACTTACCCATCACCGTAACCCCGGTACGTAAAGGGCTCGTGAAGGACACCGTGGATTTTAGTCAGTACAAGTCTGACAGTCCCTCCCGCCCTGCCCTGGGTGGGAGGACTCATTTGATGATTTTACCACGCAAAAAAAAAGCGTTATGACGTCACGAGCCACCACTCCCGAATTCGAAGAAGTATTATCTTTGTCAATAAAAAATAATTTAAAAAAAAACATAAAATACATTATGGGGCGGCAAGGACTGTCAGGCTTACTAACTTAAAAAATGCTTATAAAATAAAAACCACTAAACCAAACTTTATGAAATTTATTGGATCAAATGGTTAGTAGATACTGCATCGTACAATAAAAGAATCACACAAATCGGACCAGAAACCTCGGAGTAATCGGTGTACAAACATAAAAAATGAAAAAAAACCGAACTAAGAACCTCCTTCATTTTTGAAGTTGGTTAATTTTTTTCGTCTAAACCCCGAAATCTTTAGTGCTTTACGTTTCAGTGTCACGGCTACCTACCTTTGCACACGAACCCGCGGCCCCGGTAGGTGGACCCTAATACGTTTAGATAGATGTCACCATTAAAGGAATAATTGCCATATTACCTTTGTTTGCTTCCTACGATTTTACATAAAAGACCGCATTAAGGATTGATTCTGCCTTTATTTGTTTTATAAATTTTCTATTGATGTTTTTTAGTTTAAAATAAATTGTCTATTTGACAGTATCAATAAATTACAAATCTAATTAGTCCGTCATTTAGAGATTTGAAAAACAACGGACACGTATTTTTTTTCTGTTGTAAAATCTATACTATAATAAATCTGTAGAAGGGTCAATTCTGTACATTGAAAATATTGAAAAAATAAATAGCGGGGGGTGTTGCTGGATCGATACCAAACCCAAATATATGATTTAAAAAATTTTTGTCTGTCTGTCTGTCTGTTTGTGCAGGCATCACGTGAAAACTAACGGTTCGATTTCGATGAAACTTGGTATAATTATTCCTTATTATCCTGGGCATAACATAGGATACTTTTTATCCTGGAAAAATACGTAGAAAAAAAATCTTATTTTTCAGTTTTATTCATAGACGTTGTTCTGTAGAACCGCGAACACACGTTGCATTACCCGCAGTGGATTCAGCGCCGCAATATTTATAAGATGTCATTGTCAGAGTTACTCAAAATGGGGAAATAAACCATCCATGCGAAGACCGACATCCGCGCGGACGGAGTCGCGGGCGGAAGCTAGTCAATGAATATACCAAGATATAAAGCATCAAAACTCAAGAGTTGGTTGGCTTGTGACGTCATAACGTCTGTAAAATCATACCGACCGTGCGACGTTCTGCGATTTTTAGAAGCGTTCTATCTTCGTCAATTTTGGTTTACGTAACAAAAGTAAAAATACGTGTCGAATATTTTTTGATAATCTGACTGTCGGACTAATTAGAATTTTTCCATAATCTTGCTTATTGCAGCGCTTAAAATCATTGACATAAGGTCAAAAATCATTTATCCATGAAAAAATCCTTTGCAATTACCATCAGTGAGTGCATGGCCGTATTGACCCGAAATCTCTCCCACTCGATCGGTTACGCCATCTGTCGGACGATGGCAAACGACCTTCACCTTTTTAGTTGGCATTATCATAACAATGTACGTCAATAGATATTATTTACTATCAAAATTTAATGATAAAGTTGTGAAATCGGTTTTTGAGTGCGTACGGAGTTAGGGACCTTCGATCAAGAACAGTTTTGCCCGCGGCGATGCAGCTTTGTCACTTGAAGTTCCATGGTAAAGTCATAAAAAAGTATAGGTACCATGTGTTAATCCAGGTTATAAACTAGCGATGCATCCAATACGGATACCGATATATCGGCGATACTTCGGGTTAGTATCGAGGATATTTTTTTGACCGATTCAACGATACTTTTTAATTTAAAAATGTAGTGTAAAAGAGATACCTAAGGTCTCCCAAAATATCGAGAGATGCAGATCCATTTGTTTTCTGGCGCAATGACATCTTATAGGTACCCAAACTTGAAACAAATTGCGCCGAAGTACTTTAGTTTCCAAATGAGTTCTGTCGCATCTGAGAGACTATTTTTTCCTCCTCGAAAAAACAGGTACAAAGTTTTAACTTCAAGAATCAATTTAATAAAGAATAAAACCTAATTAAACAATTATAATTGTGTAATAATGAAATGTTACAAAATAAATAAGTAATTATGAAAATATTACAAATAAGTGGGTCATAATAATCATTATAAACAATATTTTATTACGTTTAATGCACCGACACATTAAAAATGAAATTTCGTAATCTCGATTGCATTTTTTCGGACTTTACGTAATGCCGACAAACTTGTTTCGGTAATTTGTAATTCGTCAATAAAATGACTAATTAGGAAATTCTTATCATATCGTAATATTTTGCGTTAATTGATTTGACAAATTTCATATGAATTTGTAATTAGTTAATTTTATACATATTTTGTTGTAATCGCCCATGATACAAAAATTCCAAGTGTGAGGCAAAGTTTAAAAAAAAAAACTTTTATTGTATTGGAGCCCCCTTATATATTAATTTAATTCAGTGTTTTTTTGTGTTTGTTGATATAACGGCAAAAGAAATACATCATCTGTGAAAATTTTAACTGGCTAACTATCACGGTTCATGGGTCGACGGCGCGTTGTGTTCCACGCGCGCCTCAAAGAGTGTCAGCATAATGACGAGGCCTGTAGAGGTCCAAAGCCTACTTACGTCGCGGGACTAACGGATTACCGTGACCCCGGTACGTAAAGGACTATTGAAGGACACCGTGGTGGATTTTAGTCAGTACAAGTCTGACAGTCCCTCCCACATGGTTCATGAGTTACAATCTGGTGACAGACGGACAGTAGAGTCTTAGTTTTAGGGTCCCATTTTAACCTTTGACTACGGATCCCTAAAAATTGTGCTGAGACATAAACACAACTGCAATATATAAGGAATCCCTAACTTCCTGTTATTTGCATACATATTTATCATAAAGTTAAAACATCTCTTCAAATAAATTAAACCATATACATAAAATGACCAACATCTAATTATGCAATTTTCAACTCTAAGTTCTCGGCTGGAGGTTAAAAATCCAACAGAGATATTTTAATTTAAGCGTCGCTTAGTCATAGTGAAAACTTGAAAACAGGTTTTAGTTAATTATGCAAATAAATTATGATAAAGTATTACGATATTGATTTTGACGGTCATCGTCGTTTGTAATAACATTATTCCGACTAAAAAATAAGATATCGTTGTAATTACGACAAGGGTTCCGTATCATTTATTTTTATTACAGTGGTAACAGAAAAAATATTAATATATAGCTCGATTTGCAGTTCTGTTTGATATTTATTCCTAATTTTATTTCAGAAAAGCATTTAAAATCGAACGTGATTGTGTTTTGGTGATTATTGTGATTTATATATTAGATATACGAATAATACATATTTTTTTTATTATTTTATCAATTACAATAAATTAATGGATACGTTTGTACGTAAGTACCGAAAAAAATTGAATTTCTCGGAAAATCACGGGTCCACATCCAGTACCGAAAATCCAGTCCCGGTTCTTAAGAAGGAACCGGTACTGCCCACTAGTGTCGATCCAGTTTATAACTACCTCTATAGCACGTATAAATCCGTTTTACTTAAAAAGGTCGTAGTGAATATTAAACTTGACACGTAGTTCACTCCGCGGGTGGTCCCACCACCGACTTTGCATATAAGCTATATATAGAGCTAAAAACAAACAAATATAATAAAAAATACGGACTAGCAAGCGCAGCGTAGGACGTCCACCAAAAAGATGGACAGACGACCTTATAAAGGTCGCCGGAAGACGCTGGATGCAGGTCGCTTCCAACCGGTACATGTGGAGATCTAAAGGGGAGGCCTATGTTCAGCAGTGGACGTCCTATTATGGCTGAGATGATGATGATGATGACATAGTATAAAAAAGTCGTTTTAGTCTGTCCGTCTGTACGCACATAACTTCTAAACGACTACACCAAATTTGATACTTAATTGTTACTCGAGAATTATCCTACGGGAAACGAAATACGTACATAAATGATATGCTATAAGTACAGTGTTATTCCAAACTATAACCTCAATCAAATTTTATCAAGATCCGTACAGTGATTCTGACATACAAACATCCGACGCCTTTACAAGTATAATACATATTATTACTAACTGTTGCAGCTTCGCCCGCTACAACTCAAAAATTATTCCACTGGAACATACAATTCGGATAAAAATATAATATCGTATGTGTTATTCCAGGTAATGAACTGTCTGTGTACAAAATTTCATACAAATCCGTTCAGTAGTTTTTTCGTGAAAGAGTAACAAACAGGGACTGTCAGATTTTAGTCTGTACGAGTCTGACAGTCCCTCCCGCACTGCTCTGGGTGGGAGGATACATGTGATGATTTTAACACGTAAAAAAAAAGAGTAACAAAAATCCATCCAGACAGTCACATTTATAATATTAGTAAATAGTAAAATATTAGTAAGAATTGAGGTATGATTAGTTAAATATGCAGGCAGAGCCACGGATATCACCTAGTTTCATATAGTTTCTTCAAATATACATCGTGGACTTTGCTCGTATTTCGAAGCTTAGTCAAGATGACTGAACTAAATTGACCTTAACTTAAATTTAAAGTCCAAAATGCTGTTTGGTGGAACTTTGAATATTTTTTTAATGTAAAGATGATATTTATGAATCATACCTTTAGTACACTTTTAAACAATAAGGAAAAATACAAGACTTTTGTGTCTAGTCATCATGAGCGATATAATGATTAATAAACATAAAAAAATGACGGCAGTTCTTCAATATTTAGCTGGTCAAAAAAAACATTGATCTACTTAATTGTTTATTAGGCACTACAAAGCTCGTCGGAACCTTATTGGTTGCATAAGAGTAGGCTATTTTACTCAAAAAAAAAATGAGTCCTAAAGATAGATTATCAGAAACTATTCTTATTCTTATTCTTTATTGTACACACATATAATTAAAATAACATCAAACTATTTTTTATTTATCGTGGTAAAATCATCAAATGAGTCCTCCCACCCAGGGCAGGGCGGGAGGAACTGTCAGACTTGTACTGACTAAAATCCACGGTGTCCTTCACTAGCCCTTTACGTTCGGAGGTCACGGTAATTTGTAAGTCCCGCGACCATCAGGAACTATTTGTCACGTTTTTTTTCTTTTGTTTAGTAAACCAACATTGACGAAGATACAAAGCTTATAAAAATGATAAAACGTCACTCGGTTACTAAAATTTTACAGGCGTTATGACGTCACAAGCCACTCCTGAATTTGGAAGCGTTTTGTCTTTGTCAATATTCATTGATTTAACGAAACAAAAAATACGTTTTCATTATTTTTCAATACTCTAACTGACGGATTAAATAGATTTTCAAATTAATTTATGAATGCAGTAAATTACCCTATTATAGTCTGTAAACGTTAAAATCCATAATTGCTATAATTTGTTGTTCGATGAACATGCAGTGGCAATTTCCCGTAAGTGTGTCCCTAGCATCGGGCACGCCGCAATCGCGGCGGTAAGACCCCTCTTTGAGGAGTGGCTTCCGCATGACGCAGGTCCTCACCGGACACGGAAGTTTCGGGAGGTTCCTGTGTCTGATAGGGAGGGAAGAAACGCCTAGGTGTCACCACTGCGAGGATCGTCCGGAGGACACGGTGGATCATACGGTGCAGGACTGCCCCGCTTGGGCAGAGCACCGCCGTGTCCTCACGACGGCGATAGGCGGAGACCTCTCGCGCCCGGCATTGGTCGAGGCCATGCTGCGGGGCGAGACGGAGTGGGAAGCGGTCGCCTCCTTCTGCGAAGCAGTCATGCTCGTGAAGGAGGAGGCGGGCCGCCTGAGGGAGAGGACAGCGTCCTCCCTCCATCCCAGCCGCAGTGGTAGACGCCCACGGCGTCGGACGTCACAGGACGATCTCCGGCCACCGTAGGCGCGGGCATGCGGGCAGCGAGTAATGGGCGACTTGCTGTCCGACCATGGACCATGCCCGGGTCGACGGCGCGTTGTGTTCCACGCGCGCCTCAAGGAGTGTCAGCACATTGACGGGGCCTGTAGAGGGCCAGAGCCAGCCGGGGTCGCGGGACTTACCCATCACCGTAACCCCGGTACGTAAAGGGCTCGTGAAGGACACCGTGGATTTTAGTCAGTACAAGTCTGACAGTCCCTCCCGCCCTGCCCTGGGTGGGAGGAGTCATTTGATGATTTTACCACGCAAAAAAAAAAAAAAGTGTGTCCCTAGCATAATAGCATGTAAGGGAAAAAAACAATGGAAAATTTGCTTATGTTTATAAAAAAAAGGTAGAAAATCAATTCCATAAACAGCTGTCATTTTCCTCCAGTAGTGGTGTTTTAATTATTCCATTTTTTATAGAAAAATAAAACATCTTTGCGTTGTAAGATAAACACTTAGGCTGTGTGCATAGTAGGCAAACTATTATCAGCCGACTGAGTGAGCCGCTCATTTGTAGCGAACTGAAATTTAAGTTAGCTGCAAACTCAGATTAATTATCGTGCATCGCCGTCGACATAAATATAAAATAAATCATAAGTCCCGATATGTGATCACAAGGAGCCGCTGTCATCGTGCACTCAGCGTATCTATACATATAATAAATCTGTAGAAGGGTGAATTCTGTACATTGAAAATATTGAAAAAATAAATAGCGGGGGGTGTTGCTGGATCGAAACCAAACCCAAATATGTGATTAAAAAATTTTGTGTCTGTCTGTCTGTTCGTCCGTCTGTCTGTCTGTATGTGCAGGCATCACGTGAAAACTAACGGTTCGATTTCGATGAAACTTGGTATAATTATACCTTATTATCCTGGGCATAAAATGGGATACTTTTATCCTGGAAAAATACGTAGAAAAAAAAATCATATTTTTCAGTTACTACAGAACGCGAGTTCAACAGCAGTAGCTCAATAGAGGGATCTCCTTTATTATTATAAGCTAAGCCGTATTTGGGTCCAATAGATATTTATAAGATGTCATTGTCAGAGTTACTCAAAATGGAAAAATAAACCATCCACGCGAAGACCGACATCCGCGCGGACGGAGTCGCGGGCTGAAGCCAGTAATAAATAAAATGCCATCTTGAATTAAAAGGAACAAGCTACCGCATTAGGCTCGGCACACACCTGACTACTGTTACACAACACTGATTCACGAATAAAGACACAAATCGCAAGACATTGGCCTCCTTCTTAAATTATGTGGAAATGTATAAACAAGTTCTTTTTATGTGATTGTTACATGTCTTACGGCCGTCTTACGAATTGTTGGTAACTGATTTTTATGTTTTACTACTTTCATTTATTTTCTTTTGTGTCCAAACTCTGTTTTTGCTTAAAGAAGTAACAAAAATCCATGTATTCAACCTCATGAACAACATATGCTCATACATTTTTAGTCCAGGACCAACTTTGAAATCATACCTTATGGGCCTACCACACGCTCAAGATTTATCACAGTTTTGCCTGCGCAAGCTTCTCACATGAAAAAACAATACACGATCGGCAACAATGAACGCCCAACCACACACACAGGCAAGTACACGCAGGCCGGGCTTGCGCAAGCAAAACTGTGGTGAAGCTTGTGCGTGTGGTAGGCCCATTAATGTATATGTACTGCGGGCATGCGGGTGGCGAGTAATGGGTGACTCGCTGTCCGACCATGCCCGGGTGGACGGCGCATTGAGTTCCACGCGCGCCTCAAAGAGTGTTAGCACAATGACGGGGCCCCCCTTATAGGGCCAAAGCCTATCGAGGTCGCTGTACTAAACAGCTACCGCGACTCTGGAACGTAAAGAGCTATTGAAGAACACCGTGGATTTTAGTCAGTATAAGTCTGACAGTCCCTACTGCCCTACCCTGGGTGGGAGGACACATGTATGTTGGGGTCGGCTTTCAGCCCTAACAGGATGCAGCTGAATATCAGTATTTTACATGAAGTGACTGCCTCCACAACCCAGGTACTTGGTACGATACCCCTTGATAAGACCATTTGTCAGGTCTTCGATCTTCTGACTGTCAGAGATCTACAAATGAAAGCCGGGACCAACGACTTTACGTGCTTTCCGAGTCTATGATAGATGGTCACCCATCTACAGTTCAAACACGGCTAGTACGGCTTAACCTGGAACGTCGACCGCTGTTTTTATTTTTCTGCGAGCTCCTGTAAATATGAACACAGAACGAAATGAAAATAATTGTGTTCATTTACGTGAATTGGAAAAACCATTTATATAATACATTGTGTTGTACCTATTGGAAAAATACTAGCATTATATACTTGCGTCATGACATCAATGCAATATAGTACATAACTAATATAAAATTAATGAAGACACTAATTAAAATGCCGGAGATTAACGCGTATTGAGATTATTACCGTATCCGTGATGCTATTAGAAATATTAATCCCTAACACCGTCAGACAGTTACATAACTGTTTTTGCCTCATGCTATAGGGAAGAGCCTAACTTCAAAAAAGGAAGAGGGTGAGGTTATAGAGTATTTGACAAAAAAAAAACCTAATTATTCCGTTAGTAAGATTTTTTTACGAATATGTATGTACTTAGAAATATATTTAGAAATATATAAGTATGTTTATCAGTTGTCTAGTACCCATAACACAAGCTCTGCTTAGCTTGGGACTAGATGGCGTTGTGTGATAGTTGTGGAATATTTATATTTATTTATTTATACGACACTTTTAACAAAATTGACAATACGTCACAAGCAAGTACAGTTTTCACTTGCTCCTGACGTCACGAGCTCACTCTCGAATTTTGATGCGTTATATCTTTGTAAATATGTATTGGTTGGTTTAACGAAAGAAAAAATACGTGTCGATTATTTTTCAAAACTCTATTTGACGTACTAATTAAATTTAATTTGCAATTTATTGATGTTGTCAATTTTTCTAAATTTTTTAAATATGTCTATTGATTAATCGGAGGTTTCTAATCCGATTTGTATGTTTCTTTTTTTGTTCGATGCAGTACACCTGCCAATTAGACCCTTAAGAATTTAATTCAGTTCGGCTCAGTAGTTTTTATTTTATAAGCATTTTTCGCTTATTCTTTAGTTTGACGATGTCATTAACGTTTAAGCCTTTGTCAAACAGACAGGCGTGACGAATGAGAAGCGAGACGCTTTTATTTGTAATGTATGGAATTGTTTGAATCCAGTCACATAGAAAAGCGAAAGCGATCCGATAGCGTGACAGAACTATCGGACTGACGTCTCGCTTCGGTTCGGTATCGCTACGGACTCGCTTTGCTTTCGCCAGTCTGTTTGACAAAGGCATTAGGGTGCGCATATAGAAAATTACTATAACAATATTCTATATTGAATATCTAAACTGAAAAGGATAAAATAAGAATCTAAAAAATATTTAAATAACCGACTTCAAAAACAAATACAAAAAAAGTATAAAATAACTTTTATTTCGGAAGTCGCAATTAAGTCGAAAAAAGTAGAACTGATTGGGATGCGACGCGATATGCGAGCGGGCAAAATATCACGGGAACAAATTCGCACACATATCTTTGTTAAGCAATAAAATCATGTTGTTTTATTAAAGATTTTCTTCTCACGACCCTATTTCTACAACATGTGAATAAGTACAAAGATTAGAAAAACCGCTGTAGGAGTCTCACCGATGATTTCTTATCGTTATATCATAGCCTGTTAGGTATATGCCGAGCTGTAATTAATGAATAATTACTGGAACAGAGAAAAACTTTATATGACAGTATGATGGGAAGTAGGTGGGTTAAAGTGTGTTTCCAATCTCGGCAGCATTGCTGTAACTAGCCTTGTATTCGCGCTCCTTTAACTGCGCCCTGGTCTGGCTAATTGTTGTCCTGTTCTGCCGTATTATGAAGTCTTAAAACCAGGCTTAGTCCAGTGAGTGAAAGAGACAGAGCTATACAAGTCGTCTAGCGCCACCTCGTTCACTCACTGGAACAAGCCTGGTTTTAAGACGTCATAATACGGCCCCTGGTCATTTCTGCGCAACCCCAGGGTCTGAAGTATGCAGTAGTGTTGCTGCATTATGGTGCTGCACAGCAATGTTGCTTGCCGCGTTGTTCGGTGGCTTTCTTTTTAATTTCGTTGAGTTTTTTGCCACCGACTTTCGAAATAAAACTTATTTTACACCTTTTTGTGGTTGTTTTTGAAGTCGGTTATTATTATTTTATTTTTTTTACCCTTTTACTTCAAATATCTATTCAACTCAAATTCTTCTCACACTTTTCATAATTTTGTAATACGGATTACAAAATTATGTAAAGTGTGAGAAGAATTTGAGTTAGTTAATGTGTATAAATAGTGTAATTTGAGTTAGTAACATTAATAAAATAGTTCAAGTACAAGTTGAACCAAACTGAATCAAACAAAAAAACTAATCACACAAATAGGACCAGAAATCACGGGTGTACGGGGCACAAGACTTACATACAAAATAAGTACCGACTGAGTTAGGAACCTCCTCCTTTTTGAAGTCGATTAAAAACACAAATCTTAAACCACACGATATAATATGTAAGATTACAATACAAATGTATGCAGATATACATAGTTTAGGTCGCCACACTTATGCACGATCATGTGCCGTGGTGAAACTATACCCATTAAATGTTGGGGATTGCCAAATGTACGTAATATAGACGATAGAGGAACCTCGCGAGGCGCGCCTTTCATGCGAATTTTGTGGTTACGGTTCATATGCAGCATGCTTCAATCTTCTTCTATTCATAATAAACAAACTAAAAAAAACTGACTTCAAAAACAACCACCAAAAAGGGTCAAGTACCTAAATGTTCTTTCGGAAGTCAGTGGCGTTGTTTTTCATTTCATTGACTTTTTTGCAGCTGAATTCCGAACGAAAAGTTGTTTTACACTTTTTATTGGTTCCTATTTTAAAAAAAGGTTTTTTTTGGTTCAAATATTCAACCCAAATACTTATCATATACAAAATGTTCTTACATAAGCACTCGAATTTTGTCACCTGTAATAACATCAATCTTCAGTTGGTAGTGCATATGCTAATAACCTTGACCTCGACCTTTATTGACTGTCTCTGCCTTCATCAAGGTCATCTTTATTATTCTAATGGAACCTTGCAGTTTGTTCACACAAAGGTTGGTGATGAAAAGGCTATTTAATTGACTGAAAATATCTAATTAGATCGTCATCAGCCTAGCTATAACGTTCCCACTGCTGGGACACAGGCCTCCTCTCTGTGAGAGGGAGTGGGCCACAATCCACCACGAGGACCCAGTGAAGGTTGGTAGATCCCATCTTCGAATTTTTGGTTCTAGGACATGTCGGTTTCTTTCTCTAATAATTCACCCCTAATTACTGGGCACACACATGCATACGGCGAGTTAACCGTGACTCGCTGTCTGATCGTGGACCGTGCTCAGATTGACGCCGTCAGCACTCTGACGGAGCCTCTTAGAGGTCCAAGACCTGCCGGAGTTGGGGGATTGTGTCATCAGATAATTGTGACCCTGGAACATAAAGGCCATGGATTTTAGTCAATACAAGTCTAGACTAGTAAAATCACTCGCGTCCCGGCCTGGATGGGAGTCCTCATTAAATGATTACAGGAAGATAAAAAACCAATTCAATTACTATGAAAAAAACGGCTTAATAAAAACTATTTGTCGCCGAACTCAGACAGGATGGTGGTCTGGCTCTGGTGCGGCCCTGGTGAGGTCTACCACCGCCAGTCAGATAGCTCAGAAGTCACCGCAGGTTACATGTACCCTGTGATGCTGTTGCCCGGAGTGGACTGCTAGGAAGTGTATCTCATCCACCCCAAATGTGTCCTAATGTAGTTGTGGCAGACGATCTCCGGCCACCGTAGGCGCGGGCATGCGGGCAGCGAGTAATGGGCAACTCGCTGTCCGACCATGGACCATGCCCGGGTCAACGGCGCGTTGTGTTCCACGCGCGCCTCAAAGAGTGTCAGAAAAGTGACGGGGCCCCCCTCTAGAGGGCCAAAGCCTGCCGGGTTCGTGGGACTCAGAATTTACCGTAACCCCGGTACATAAAGGGCTATTGAAGGACACCGTGGTCCCTCCCGCTCTGCCCTGGGTGGGAGGACTCATTTCATGATTTTACCACGTTAAAAAAAAAATAATTGTGGCGATCTCTATCTACCCCCAGAGAAAAGACGCGTAGTTATAATGTCATTGACATTAAAAGACCTCAGAAATGTCAAAAATACGGAGGCGTGTTATTTTTGTGTTGAACTTACGAATTCATTGCAAAATTGCGCACGCGCAACTTCGATTATGAGAATTTACGAAGGCGGCCTTCGGATTCGCATAAGCTTACGCAACGGAGATTGCCGAATGTACTCGTAATAGCGACATGCATTTTTTTAAAAAGTTCATGCGCAGCTAAATTTTGCTTTCTTTATGTATCCATCTTAATTAACGCTTCTGTGGGATTGATTTCGTGAAATATAACGGAATTTTGTAGAGGGAAGTGAACAAGATTAATCAAATTTATACTGATAGTATAAGGCCGAAGAGTTTAAAATTATTCGACAGAACACTGTATTTATGTATTTGATGTCGAGCGGCAGGTGGCAAACTTCGTGCTGCCATCTAGCATTATGCTGAGCTGAGGCCCTTCTGGCATTAAAAGATTTGTTTTGTTTTAAGTTTAAACACAATTTTCTTTTCTTCTTTCTTTCTAATTTGTTTGTTTGAACGTGCTAATCTCAGAAACTACTGGTTCGAATTCAAATATTATTTTTGTGTTGGATAGTCCATTTATCGAGGAAGGCTATAGGCTATAAAATATCACACTACTACAAATAGGAGACGAGCAGCGGGGAAAAACCATGGGGAACTGCTAGTCATATGTTGTAGCACGGAAGCGCGCGCTATTAGATTTGACTAAAATATTGGGTGATGGCAAAGGTAGAGACAGATGGCAGCAACTCTTGCCGAGGTCTGTCTTTGGATGGGTAAAAACAAAAGGCTTTTACAAAAGAAAAAATACGGGTTAAATATTGTTTGGTAATCTTTCTGACGGACTCTGATCTGACTTAGGGAGAGCAGTGGTTTCAGCCCCAACTTACGAGTTGTAGGTCGTGGGTTCGAACCCCGCCAGGCGCATTACTTTGTGCAATTTATTTCATCACCACTGCTCTCAAAACGGTGAAGGAAAACATATCGTGAGGAAACCGGCATGTCTTAGAACCAAAAATTCTAAGACATGTGACATCTATCAACCCGAACTGGGCCTGTGAGGTGGTATGCCTCACTCCCTCTCACTGAGAGGAGGTCTATGTCCCAATCCCACCTGTGGGAACATTATACGCTGAGATGCGTTTGAGTTACGAGTATATCACGTCATAATATTGCCATCAAGACTGGACTCGACCATGAATGATTTAATAACCGATCATTTAACTAACGATTCGTCATCTAATTTAATGATCACCTGGCTGGTAGTTAGTCATTGAAAGAATGTAGGTTAAATACCTACCGTCTCACTACAAAAAAGTTAAACAACTGTTGAACACTAGTCTAAAAAAAAGTGTTAGTGCAAAACAACCCTTATATCAACGTTAATATGCAAAAAAAAAAAACGAAAAACTACGGGTTGCAATCTGGGAGTGCCGGCAGAAGTGAAAACTTAATAGTAATAAACACACACGAACATTCGCGCAGGCGCCCTGCGCCGTCTTACGAATTTTCGATCAGGTCACGTGTCCTGAAGCAAGTTTAACATTTTTTACCCATTCCAAAAAAAGTGCACAACGCCGCTAAAGAAGTTTTCACTTCAAAAACTACATTGGTTTCCATATAGTGGAGTCATGTGCTTGAGTGGTTTGGGGTTGAAACACTATGGCAATGGGGTCAGAGTGCTCACAAGGTGATATATCGACTGTTCATGTGACCAGAGGACTGGCCTATTCCTAGGACAAAAAAAAGGGGTGCTAAGACAGGAAACCTCCACGTGCGCCCGTGGACTGGAGTTCCCCTTCGGATACGTCCGGGGGGAAGACCAGTTTTTCGGGCCGTTGCACCCTGGGATTCGGGCAAAAACTCTTTTAGGCACTGTGTGCCTAAGGGGTCTCTTTGCCCGTATGCGAATAGCCTGTCGGGTGGATACTCCAACGCGTATCCCTCTGAACAGCAGAGGGCACAGCGGCGGAGCGGGCTTGCGGACGGTGAGTAATGGGTAATCTCGCCGTCCGACCAAGGACCAAGCCCGGGTCAGGACCCCAGCAGGACCCCAAGGACCCCCAGCAAGGCTTTTTTTTTAATCCAGGATACCGCGGCCCCGGAACGTAAAGGGCATCCGAAGAAACACGGGTGGATTTTAGTCAGTAAGAGTCTGACAGTCCCTTCTGCCCCGCCCAGGGCGGGAGGACTCCTTTGATGATTTTGCCACCCTAAAAAAAAAAAAAACAACCTTACTATTCAACGTGGCAATACTGCCAATGTTCTGGGCACTGTTCCCGTTGATAGCGAAATGAACGTAATTTTAGAAACCCTCTGAAAGTGCTTCCCATTTTATCATTTACTAGCTGTGCCCCGCGGTTTCACCCGCGTTTTTCTCGTTTCCGTGGAAATACCGAAATAAAATATTGCCTATATTATAGCCTCCCTCAATAAATGGACTATTGAATATTTAAACAGTTTTCATATCAGATCAGTATTTCCCGAGATTACCGCGTTCATAATAAACAACCAAACTTTTCAGCTTTACAATATTAAGAAAAATATAGATTAAGTTAAATTGTATAAGTCGCAGGCAATAGCTGTCTATCTGTTCGACATTCAGCCAGACACATAAGACTACAGGCGGGAGTGTCCGTCCACTTTAAACCGGGTTAAAATATTATTTTAAAGTACTTCTGAGTAAATTATTCGTTTTATTTTCTTGTGGCAGAAGAATATATTGATTGTTTCCGCAACCTGATCTTGACAACGCGACATATAGTTGACCGTGCGAAAAAGAGTCTTGCCGTAAATCTAATCCTACATATTAAAATGTTTGCCCCTGTGATTTATTTATCGTTACGGCAGAAGATAATTTAATTGGGAATTGGACTCTTTTAAAATGAAAAGGCAAATCATTTGGAATCATTGGCATCCGAGGTATAAGTACTGTTTGACCAACCGCTAGACCAGTCAAAACTGTTGCAACGATCACGTTATTGCGAAGAAATTTAACCTGAAGTCGAGTCCCGTTACATAAATTTGGTGGCTTTTTTTTATCGTGGTAAAATCATCAACTGAGTCCTCCCACCCAGGGCAGGGCGGGAGGGGCTGTCAGACTTGTACTGACTACAATCCACGGTGTCCTTCAGTAGCCCTTTACGTACCGGGGTTACGGTAATTTGTGAGTCCCGCGACCCCGGCAGGCTTTGGCCCTATACAGGCCCCGTCACTATGCTGACACTCTTTGTGCGCGCGTGGAACACAACGCGCCGTCGACCCGGGCATGGTCCATGGTCGGACAGCGAGTCGCCCATTACTCGCCGCCCGCATGCCCGCGACTACGGTGGCCGGAGATCGTCTTGCGACGTCCGTCGCCGTGGGCGTCTACCACTGCGGCTGGGGTGGAGGGAGGACGCTGTTCTCTCCCTCACGCGGCCCGCCTCCTCCTTCGCGAGCATGACTGCTTCGCAGAAGGAGACGACCGCTTCCCACTCCGTCTCGCCCCGCAGCATGGTCTCGACCAATGCCGGGCGCGAGAGGTCTCCGCCTATCGCCGTCGTGAGGACACGGCGGTGCTCTACCCAAGCGGGGCAGTCCTGCACCGTATGCTCCACCGTGTCCTCCGGACGATCCTCGCAGTGGTGACATCCAGGCGTTTCTTCCCTCCTTATCAGACACAGGTACCTCCCGAAACTAAATTTGGTGGCTTAAGATTTCTAAATAAAATAACTGGGGCACCAATTTTTAACTTGAGAGAATGTGGCGGGAGGCCACTCGGGTTTAGAGAATTAAGAAATTCCTGTGGAAAATGGACTGCATCTTCTTGATCCATTACATTATCAATAGTGTAGGTTAATTTCGTCAAAACTACTGTTTCTCGCCGCCAATATTGCTCGTTGACACATCCATTGATACTCTTTATTTTCTATTTCGACGATATCTGGGTAAACTTTAAGATCTTATACTTACAATCATCAACAAATATATTTCGAAAAAGATTATTACAGGATTTTATGTTGATAAAAAACTCTATGGCCCATAACTCATTAATAGGTACTAACTCTTAAGAGGCCTCTTACAGTCCACTAGCGCCGCCAATCGAAAAAATGTCATAACTCGTAAATAGAATCAAAAATACAAAATGTGGTCTGTAATTACTGTAGAAAAGGCAATAACGTAATTTTATAACACATTTTCAACACTTGAAATATAGCTGTTTAGCTAAATCGTGCATTCTAAACATAAACGGCCGTTTTTGTTACAAATAAAAAAAAATAGCTAAACAGCTATATTTCAAGTGTAGCCTTCCTCGATAAATGGACTACCCAACACTGAAAGAATCATTCAAATCGGACCAGTAGTTCCAGAGATTAGCGCGTTCAAACAAACAAACAAACAAACAAACAAACAAACTCTGCAGCTTTATAATATTAGTATAGATAAATTATTTTAAATACTTCTTAATTTCTCATTTTTACATGTTTTTTTTTGTGGTACAATCATTTAATGAGTCTTCCCACCCAGGGCAGAGCGGGAGGAACTGTCAGACTCGTACTGACTAAAATCCACGGTGTCCTTCAATAGCCCTTTACGTTCCGGAGTCACGGTAATTCGTACAGTCTTTGGCCCTCTACAGGCCCCGTCACTCTGCTGACACTCTTTGTGGCGCGCGTGGAACACAACGCGCCGTCGACCCGGGCATGGTCCATGGTCGGACAGCGAGTTGCCCATTACTCGCTCCCCGCATGCCCGCCATTTTTGTACGATAGTATTATAATAACTAGGTAGAGGTTTTTCTCAGTATTTGTGGTTGTCATAAAGCGTGACTTCATACAAATGTTAACGAGACGCGTTAGAACAAACATACAGACATTATTTCTAGCCATTTGTCAAGTGTAAGATAAATAGGGAAAATGTCCAACGGAAGGTGTTTGTTTTAAAAATATTATGAGACTGTAGTTGACTGAAAAAATCAAATAAGTCCGCCCACATCGCTTCAGTTAGATTATAAAAAAACCGGCCAAGAGCGTGTCAGGCCACGCTCAGTGAAGGGTTCCGTAGTTTCCCGTCCGTTACAATAAGTGTTAACAAATAGCCTTTTTTTAAACTTAAATAATTGATTATACTACAAACTTAGTCCAGGAATTTTGTACCACCTTCTTGTTTTTTTTGCACAAAAACTGTTCTTTCCATCAAGTTCAAAATAATTTTCCTAGAAAGTCCTTATAAAGTTCTACTTTCCAGATTTTTTTCATATTTTCTAAACTTATGGTTCAAAAGTTAGAGGGGGGGGGGACACATTGTTTTTGACTTTAGGAGCGATTATTTCCGAAACTATTGACATCATCAAAAAATGATCTTAGTAAACCCCTATTCATTTTTAAATACCTATCCAACGATATATCACACGTTAGGGTTGAAATTAAAAAAAAAATCACTTTCTATTTTACATATAGGGGGGCTACCCTAAAAAAACATTTTTTTCCAATTTTTATTTTTGCACTTTGTCGGCGTGATTGATATACATATTGGTACCAAATTTCAGCTTTCTAGTGCTAACGGTCACAGAGATTAAGCGAGGACGGACAGACAGACAGACAGACAGACATGGCGAAACTATAAGGGTTCCTAGTTAACTACGGAACCCTAAAAATGGTCCGTATTAAACCAAAGTGAGAAGCAAGCTAGAGGACCCTTCGTGATTTCCGTACCATTTTTTTTATCGTGGTAAAATCATGCAGGGCAGGGCGGGAGGGACTGTCAGACTCGTACTGACTGTAATCCACGGTGTCCTTCAGTAGCCCTTTACGTACTGGGGTCACGATAATTTGTGAGTCCCGCAACCCCGGCAGGCTTTGGCCCTCTACAGACCCCGTCACTATGCTGACACTCCTTGAGGCGCGCGTGGAACACAAAGCGCCGTCGACCCGGGCACGGTCCATGTTCGGACAGCAAGTCGCCCATTACTCGCCGCCCGCATGCCTGCGCCTACGGTGGCCGGAGATCGTTAGGCGACGTCTGACGCCGTGGGCGTCTACCACTACGGCTGGGTCGGAGGGAGGACGCTGTCCTCTCCCTCACGCGGCCCGATTTCCGTACCATAGGGAAAAAACAAATTAATATCTTTAAAAACGGCCATAAAATCATGTCTGTTGTAAATATTGCCTCCTTAAATATTTATTTTAAACTGTTTTTTTTAGGATTTGATGTTATAACGATAACAGATATAAATCATCTGTGAAAATTTCAACTGTCGTACAATCGCGGTTCATGAGAAAGCAGCCTAGTAACAGATGGACAAACGGACGGACAACAGTAGCACAGTAGTAATAGGGGCCCGTTTTACCCGCTTTGGGTACGGAACCCTAAAAATTAAAAACAAAAGAGTATCAGAAGAATTGCTAGTAACGTTGTTGTAAATTCATGAAGTTGATGACTTTTCTCTTTAGAGATAGCCACAACTACATTTTTTTTATCGTGGTAAAATCATCAAATGAGTCCTCCCACCCAGGGCAAAGCGGGAGTGACTGTCAGACTTGACTGACTAAAATCTACGGTGTTCTTCAATAGCCATTTACGTATCGGGGTCACGGTAATTAGTGAGACCCGACCTTTGGCCCTCTACAGGCCCTCTAGAGGGCCGAAGCCTGCCGGGGTCGCGGGACTTACGAATTACCGTGACCCCGAAACGTAAAGCACTATTGAAGGACATCGTGGATTTTAGTCAGTACGAGTCTGACAGTCACTTCCGCTTTGCCCTGGGTGGGAGGACTCATTTGATGATTTTACCACGGTAAAAAAAAGAGGATACCCCTTCAGAACTTAATAACTTAGAAGAATTGCCTTAAATGGCCGTTTTAGATCCGCAGATCTAGTCTCAACCATCTTGTCATACGTGTGACATCAATTGACCTCTCAAAATCCTAATAAAATTCTGAGTTGAAAATCAAAACAATACACTTCCCGACTTCAAACAGTTAGTATGCAGTGTTTGTCGTGGTCTGAAGCGTTGCCAAGGTGAAATCGTGTGGGACATACATATAGTGCGTAATATGCAATGTTATCATTGCTTTATATGTCTTTAAGAGGATTATGTCACGGTTTATGTACTTGTTGAGGGGCTCAGCTGTGCGAATCATCTTCATAGTATAAAACATAAGTCACTTAAGTTTATTTTATAAAAAAGAGGTTCTCAGTTCGATCGTATGTTTGTTTGTACACATACACACATCCAAAAAGTTTGTGATTACAAGTTGATATATTTTTTAAATTGAACTTTTCTAAAAAATCTTTGTTTTGTGTTTTTGTTAGATATAAAAAAACCTTTTTGAAATTACAAAAGAAAATTAAGAAATCATAATACAATCTACCATAAAAAAAAAATTTTTCGATGTTTCAAAGTGATCGCAGTCTTTTTTTGATGTGTGTATGTTTATCGTCGTTTATCTCGCGCTTGGCTGAACCGATTTTGATGTGGTTTTCAGAAAAGTGATAGTTAAATTCTGGAGGAGTTACATTTTGTTGTATAACAATAATGGATATCCCGTGACTTCGTCCGCATGGATCCGTCATTGTTTACTTGGATGGCGCATTTTCTCAAAGTCGCGCCGATGTCAAAGTCAAAGCTAAATCATTTATTTCAATTAGACCATCAAAGAGGCACTTTTGAACGTCGATTATTAAAATTAAAGGAAATGGGATGGGAAGGGATTGATTCTACACCTATTCGCAAGGGTAGGTTTGTCTGGAGAAGAATGGGCAATTAACTCCATACTTACCCTTTTTCAAAAATGTTGATGAATGTCTGAACTAAAAGAAGTAACCTCGTGACTTTAGACCCCAAGGTAGTGGCTATCAGGGCAGAGCGGGAGGGATTTACTGTACCGTATTTTACTGACTAAAATCGACGGTATCCTTCAATAGCCTTTTACGTTCCGGTGTCACGGTAATTCGTAAGACCCGCGACCAACTGGATTAACACATAGGCTACTTTTTACCCGACTAAGGTGAAGCCAAGAAGAAAGAACGGTAATGATTTTGCCAGTCTATGTATTAGATGATTTTACTACCTTAAAAAAAATAGTATAAGCTAGTAATCAATTGGTAGACTATAAAGATTAGATTTATTACAGTTCCTTATGTACTCTGTATAAACAATAGAATTGCATAGCGTGTTACCTACTTACTGTTATAAATCTTATGTTTTTATGTCATCAATAATATCAATTAACAGTATCTTGATTATTATTGTTGGATCCAATGGTCTGAGTCAATATTTCGTAACTAGCTTATGAGCGCGGCGTTGCCCGCGTAAAGAAGACTTCTAGACTAGAATTAAGAGCAAAGGTATCCCAAATTAAAAACAAAAAAAAAACTTTTTCACAAAAAACTTAACCGCCTTCAAAAACCATATAAAATAAAAAAAGGCAAAAAAGAATTAAAAAAAAAAACAAAGGTACTGACTTCCGCAAGATAAGTTATTTTACAAAAACTTTTCATGAAATACAAATATACCATTTTTAGTTCAAATATTCAACACAAATTCTTGTCAAATACGTTATCCGTAGTACTGGCAATAACATCGTCCAAGTACACAATAAATGCTCGCAAAATAAAAACTAGTGAACCAAACTGAATTTTTTTTTTATGGGACAAAATAACAGATATACTACATGTAACAAAAAACAGTATCATCAAAATCGGTTCATCCAGTCGTCCTTTCTTTGAAGTCGGTTATAAACTAGGGTGATGCCTACTATTGTGTCACTTTGCCGTATCCATTTTTGATTCTTATCACACAAAACATTTTATGCAACGCATCGCGCCATATCCTCAAAGCGATATGGATTAATTACCACCAATTAAAAATATCAATGGCTTTGATTGCCAAAGGTTTGTTCATGTTCGTAGAACATAGCCTTCGATGATAATGCATGTTCTATTAAACTTATAGAATAGTAATTAACTAATTAATTTTTGAACAGCTGATTAAGGATCACGTATCCTTAGCCACTTCGTACACTACGCGTGCAAGTCTCCGGTACCTTACGACTTTGGTATGCATTGACGCGTGCCTGTTTACGGACCTCCGGATTTGTATTGTGATAGTCGCCTGGATACGTCGTAAGGTATCGGAGACTTGCGGTACGTTGTGTATATATGTCACGGCTAAAGGTAGGTGTGAACCTAAACTTAAGATTAGCCGGCTAAACCTAGGTTTATCTTCGACGAAATGTTAATGTTAGTTTGTTCTATCTTTAGCCGGCTAAACTTAGGTGTAGCTGCAGGTCCTTGGCTAAAAATGTAGAAGGAAATGGAAAAGGAAACAATGTAATAATGTTTACTATTTTGACACGAAAACTTTATTAAAAAATAATCACTTTCATTACACATGAGCGAGCGAAGCGAGCTCGGGACTCGCTGGCACCCCGACTCGGACAATTTAGGTTAGAAGAGGATGGCGGGGTCTTTCAGACCCCGCCATCCTCTTCGTGGTTATTTTTTTTTTAAACCACCCAGAAGTAGGAGCGCCGCGAAGCGGGGCTCCGTCGACATGCTGGGAAGCGTGGACGCCCCGCGAATGCAAGACCATTCCATTTCCTTCATTTTTAGCCAAGGACCTGCAGCTACACCTAAGTTTAGCCGGCTAAAGATAGAACAAACTAACATTAACATTTCGTCGAAGATAAACCTAGGTTTAGCCGGCTAATCTTAAGTTTAGGTTCACACCTACCTTTAGCCGTAACATATATATGGCTATAGAGTGTTGGTATCGTATAACTTAATGAAAGTATTCAAACACAAGTTTTTTAAAAGCTGTGAAGGAAAACATCGCTAGGAAATTGGGGCTCTTTGGTCGTATGATCCCGCTCTGGCGTTAACCGCGGGTTCACACGACCTAATGCGTTTTTGGATTGGTCGACTGGACCCATTGTCAAATATTGATATTTGTTATCGTTGAGCCCACTCTGAATTTCTCCTGTGTCGCGGGTGGGTTTATAAACTTTTAAACTTACTTACATACTTACAAACTCAGACCCGGAACAACTACTTGTAAATCATACAAATATTTCCGTTTTGTGGTGGAATTAAACCAACGAGAACCGTTCTTTTTAGCGTGGTAAAATCATCAAATGAGTCCTCGCACCCAGGGCAGAGTGGGAGGGACTGTCAGACTCGTACTGACTAAAATCCACGGTGTCTTTCGGTAATGAGTGAGTCCCGGCAGGCTTTGGCCCTCTACAGGTCCCGTCACTAAGCTGACACTCCTTGAGGCGCGCGTGGAACACAACGCACCGTCGACCCGGGCGTCGATTCCGAGACACGGAGGAAATTCGCTATAACAAATGATCACCAATCAACAGCCCAACGTAGGCTTGTGTGCAAATGTGGCTTAACCTGAAAGATCAGGCTATGCAGGTGTTTTTACTTGGCGAGGACCTATTCGAATCTTTTCCTAGTTGTCTTGTAGTTCGGACACGGAAGTTTCGGGAGGTTCCTGTGTCTGATAAGGAGGGAGGAAATTCCTGGGTGTCACCACTGCGAGGACCGTCCTGAGGACACGGTGGAGCATACGGTGCAGGACTGCCCCGCTTGGGCAGAGCACCGCCGTGTCCTCACGACGGCGATAGGCGGAGACCTCTCGCGCCCGGCATTGGTCGAGGCCATGCTGCGGGGCGAGACGGAGTGGGAAGCGGTTGCCTCCTTCTGCGAAGCAGTCATGCTCGCGAAGGAGGAGGCGTGCCGCGTGAGGGAGAGAACAGTGTCCTCCCTCCGACCCACCCGCAGTGGTAGACGCCCACGGCGACGGACGTCGCCAGACGATCTCCGGCCACCGTAGGCGCGGGCATGCGGGCAGCGAGTAATGGGCGACTCGCTGCCCGACCATGGACCATGCCCGGGTCGACGGCGCGTTGTGTTCCACGCGCGCCTCAAGGAGTGTCAGCAAACTGACGGGGCCTGTAGAGGGCCAGAGCCTGCCGGGGTCGCGGGTCTTACCCATCACCGTAACCCCGGTACGTAAAGGGCTAGTGAAGGACACCGTGGATTTTAGCATGGTGTGCCCACATGCCCGCAACGTGCGCGGATCTTCGCAAACGATTGGATACATTTAATAATCCACATGCGAGCACACGAACGGCAACTACAGCGGAGCTTAAGCAATCAATTTGACTGCACGGTTAGCGCAGTGTCGCGGGTTCGATTCCCGCACGGAACAAATATTAGTATGACCTACAAGCAGTTGTTCCGGGTCTGGGTGTATGTGTATGTGAGTTTCTATGTTTGTAAACGCACCCACAATACAGGAGAAGTTCATAGCGTGGGGCAATGTTTAAAAAAAAAATCGACCTGAATGAAATCGATCGAATCGCATCATCAATCACCATCATCATCACTTATCGGAAATATACTAATACAAAATTCCACAAATAACTAGGTATGCTATTAATTTAAAATCATTAACATTGTCTAACTAATTATTAAAGTTCAACCATTTTGCGTTAACGTACCTTTTAAGCATAGTTTTCACCAAATATATCTTACCTTTATTGATAACGTAATGAAACCAGTTTCTCCTAATTAAATCATTATTAGGGAACATAATTAAAATTACGTATACTTAAGCATTTAAAAAAAATATCTTTGTAACCAAAAATGGTACTTACTTGGTAGTTAGTTAGACTAGTTTAGTCAGTGGTGGTTGGTCAAAGTGTTAAGATATATGTTAGAATCGTGATATTGTGGATAAGTTATGGTAAGTCAACATTTGGATGGATGTATGTATGTTTGTTACTCAATAACCTACTTCAGAACAGTAACGTCATAAGGGATGAACGCATCTTATTAAAAGGTCCAGATTTAGATTTAATTTAAGTTATAGTCCGAAAATTCTAGAAGATAACAATGCTTTTAAAATTACGCTACGGCAGCTACACTCGGTCGCGGGACTTTCCCATTACCGTGACCCCGGTACGTAAAGGGCTAGTAAAGGACACCGTGGATTTTAGTCAGACAAGTCTGACAATCCCTCCCGCCCTGCCCTGGGTGGGAGGACTCATTTGATGATTTTACCACGATAAAAAAAAAACTGCAGCTACACTCAGTGTGCTCCGCGGAGTCCTGGGGCTCCGCTAAGTCTTGTGGGGATCCGCGAGAATACAGAGAATTAATGAAAAAAAAAACAGTTTCACATATCTCAATAGATTTTTTTTTTCATTTAATATACCTACTTAGTATACACTTTCATTGTAATGTGATTCCCTTTTATTGAAAAATGCACGTAACTTTTCGTTTTATTTTAGGGTTCCGTAAAAAAAAAAACTTTTTAAAAGGGTTCCGCTACAGTATAATAATTATACTTAGTTGTGACGTCACGAAACTTCCGAGTTTTGATGCGTTTATCATTGTTAAACGCATTAAACAAAAAATAAAAAAAAAACCCTGACTGTCATTTGTCATTATTCTACTTAAGGGACTAAATAGATATGCTCACTCATTGTCCCGTACGAAATATTGATTTACGAGTAATGTAATAAGTAGGTAGTACAGATTTGATTGATATTAGGAGTAAGATTTAAAAAAAAACAGCAAAGTATTATATGTATAATAAGTACTATACAAAAATAAACCTACCTATATCTTATCCGTTACTATTTTATAATCTACCTACAATGTAAGAAACTTATATAAATTCCTTGTTCACAGAAAATGGCGCCATCTATGAGCATAGCAGAGTACTATGCTGGCAAAACGCTCTTCATCACCGGTGCGACAGGCTTCATGGGCAAAGTCATGGTGGAGAAGCTTCTCAGATGCTGTCCTGAGGTCAAGAAGATGTATTTACTCATGAGGCCTAAAAAAGGACATAGCAGTAAGGAGAGATTAGACGACTTGTTGAATTTTCGGGTAAGTAGCGCCATCTAGTATCGAGTAGCGGAACTAAACTTTGAATTAGAAAGGTGACTTAAAAAAATCATAATTATTAGTGTTTTTACATTGGTCTTTTGGTCATAATACATATAAATATAAATTTCGTCAAAAAATTAATTACTGTTATGTACTCCTTTTTCTAAAATTTTAGTCTAACAAGGGATACACTATGTTTCACATTTGATAGTTATTAATGAAATACGACTAAAACCTAATGCATAATATTGATTATGTTAAAACTATAAATCATTCATCAAAGCAGAATGAGTCATTTAAATATTTTGCTTTAATTATTATTCAATTTTAATGCTTACATGAAATCAAGTTGAGGTAGGTCGGAAAAGCAACCGAGGTCATTACCGTTATAAGCACGTCATGGGTTCGATGGCAACTGGATTAGACCGAAAATGACGATCGGGGGATATAAAAAGGCTCTTTAGCAGTATCATAACATAAATTGCCAAAAAATTATATGTCTGAGCCTAGAACACTATTCTAATTTATTTAAAGTCTCATCTATTTCTATGGAAAGTTCAGAATCGATCAAATTAAGCTGTAACATTATTTTCTGCAAATGTTCTCTGATACCTTTTTAAACCCTATTTACATAGGTACAAATTTTCAATAAAATAAGTTTCGTAACTTCTAAAAAACAAGAATTTGTTTCCACCATAAAGTTTACCGTCTATCGTGATCACACATATCAATTAAAAAAGAAAAATTACACCTAATTTAAAACCTTCCAGGTCTTCGACCGACTGAAAGCCGAGTCACCGAATCTCTTCGACAAGTTACACGTGATTCCTGGAGACATCTTATCCGAAAACCTGGGCATGTCGAACGAGGACCGCGCGCTCATCCAGAACGAGGCCCAGATGATCTTCCACTGCGCTGCTTGCGTCAGGTAATCACTTACCTTGGTGACGACAGGTGTAGTGGCTGAGTCTGTGCAATGCGTGTTGCGGTTTTATCCCCTGTAGACGGTTGTTTCGTGTCTTGCTGTTTGTGTGTGTGAGTTAAAAATTTTAGTAAACACATCCACGATACGGGATGAAATTACTAGCAACCAGCAACTTTATAAGAAATTATTGTGATCGGCTTCTAGTCTAACCAGATTTTTGCCCCACACTAAGATTTTCTCTTGTACCGTAGATCCGTTTGCAAACATTTAAACTCGCATTACACATTCATACGGCCATTCAAATATTTGCGGCATGCGGGAATTGGACCCGCGATATGCTGTGCAATAGCCAATCACGTAACCACTTCGCCAACAATTTTATATAGAGCTGTCGTCAACCAGGTGGCCAACCATACGTCTGAAAGCGAGAGTCGTGGAATCCACTGTGGGAAAGAGACAGAGCTATACAAGTCGTCTAGTGCCATCTCTTTCCCACATTAGAAATACTCTCGCTGTTAAGACGTTATGGTAGGCCTCCTGGACTGGAATTGAACCTTTGTCGAACAATATAATAAGACCCAATAACTATTATATTATTTCAGATTTGACATGTTCCTCCGCGATGCTGTCAAAATGAACACAATGGGGACTAAGATGGTCTTGGAACTGGCAGAAGGAGTCAAGAACTTGGAGGTAAGAAACTTCCTGAACATATTATTATTTTTAAAGACACATAATAATAGTGTCTTCCTCTTAAGACACTCAAAAAGGACGTGGAAAAATTGCAAGGGCAACTCCTGAATCCTCTGGTGTTACAAGCGTCCATAAGCTACAGTGACCGCACACCATCAGGCAGGCGTATGTTTTTTATCTCATTAATGTTATTAACAAAAGGATAGTACCACAATCGGCCCTGGGTAGATGAGGTGGGGGCCCTTGTGAATAGATACTCGTTGCGATCTCAAACTCAGGAAAAATCATTTTACCATTGAATTTTCAACATAAGCGCCAAGCCAATAGTAGCAAATTCAATAACACGCTCAATATACCTCTCGAAAATGTTTTCTGATAACTTTTTAAAACCATGCAACCTACAGCGATACGTTTGAAGATTCAAACATTTCGAAAAATAACAACTTGAAAAACATGAAATGCCGTACTTTCGGCTTTCACGCTCATACTAAAATTCGTGATCTCTCAAACAATGACTCCATTTTTGTTCAAGTTTAAAACCAACTTATCCTAAAATCTTTCCAGGCGTTCGTCCACGTCTCAACCTCATACTGCCGCTGTGAGCTGGAACTGTTGGAGGAGAAGCTGTACCCGTCCAAGCATCGCCCGGAACACGTGATGCACTGCGTTGGATGGATGGATGACGAGCTCCTGGGACATATGCAGCCGAAGTAAGTCGCTTTCCGCTCTCTATCTGTCTGTCCCTATATATACTTAGATCTTTAAAACGACGCAACAGATTTTGATGCGGTTTTTATTAGTTGTGGTGTTTTAGTGATTCAAGAGGAAGGTTTATATGTATAAAACATGCAGGATATAGTAGAGATGGCACTCGTGCGGAGCCGGGGCGTGTCGCTAGTAAATTATAAAGCAGCCCAATTTAGATTAACGAGTTGAATTTTTTTAAATGTATTTTCTCTTGACTCTAGTCCAGGTCAAAGGTGACCGGGACAAAGTCTACGGTGGAGTGAGCTTACCCGGCTTCCAGGCTATCACTGACTTTTAAATTGACATAATTTTTTAGCAGGTTTTGTAATTAGAAACAAAAAAATTTCGTGTTTTTCCAGGATAATCGAGCCTCAGCCGAACACATACGCTTACACAAAATCTTTGACTGAAGATCTTGTATCACAGTACGAGGGAAAGTTCCCCATCGTGATAGCACGGCCATCTATCGGTGAGTAGCGAAACTAATATGATTTATCTAAAATGGCAGCACTCGATCGATGTGCGCAAAATGTGTCAATAAAAGTGTTCTGATATTTTAATAATGAGGGGAAGTAAATTTAGTAATAAAATAGTATTATACGTTAAGAATTTTCCTAATATTTTACCTTTTGAGCTTTACTTAAACTTTTATAGGCGTTAATTCATTCACAATTCAGTTTTGTTGCTTGGATAATAATAAAGCCATGCATGCATGTCTTGAACGAGTCCTTGAAAAATCGCTGTGTATTCATGGCCTAATTGAATTTGGTTTGATTCCCGCACAAAGCAAATGTTTGTATGATCTACAAGTAGTTGTTTCGGGTCTGGGTGTTTGTGTGTGTGAGTTTATGTTTGTAATCGCACCCACGACACAGAAAAAAATCCTAATGAGGGGCAACATTAAAAAAAAAACAAGTAAAATTATATTGCACGTTCGTTCCTGATTATGGTGATATTTTTCTAACTTATAACCTGTTTTATTTACAGTTGCAGCAGCATACAAGGAGCCTATGCCAGGATGGGTGGACAACCTCAATGGACCTACTGGACTGCTAGTAGGAGCTGGTAAAGGTAGGTCTAATCAAGCTTAATCAATGCTGTAACTAGCCTATTATGTGGCCAGTACGATCTTCTCAAACTGCACCCTGGTCTGACTTATTGTGATCATGGTCTGGCCACTTCTGAGTCCCTCCAGGGTATCGGTAGGCGCCCTGTGACGGGGCCTGTAGAGGACCAAAGCCTGCCGGGTCGCGGGACTTACGAATTACCGTGACCCCGGTACGTAAAGGGCTAGTGAAGGACACCGTGGATTTTAGTCAGTACCTACGAGTGTGACAGTCCCTCCCGCCCTGCCCTGGGTGGGAGGACTCATTTGATGATTTTACCACGAAAAAAAAGGGTATGCGCCCTGTGCCTGGGCAATGAAGGAAACCTCTTTTTTCGGCACAATGTTTAATGGTCTTCATTACCACTGAAAAATCTAGACAAAACTCGGCGTCTGATCATGGACAAGGCTGGGCAGACAGTACGTCGTTTTCCACGCACGCCTGAAAGAGCTGTCAGCAGACAGATGAGAGCAAAAGCTTGTCGGGGTCGCGGGACCGTTTCAACAGTGCACCACCGCCAGTTGCGTAACTAGGAGGAGGCGCAGCGGACCCTAATCCCCAACCTCGCACCTCAAGGGGCCTCGTGCTTAGAGAAAAAAATCTTGAAAACGGTGATCTCAAGTTTGCAACCAGTCATTAAAGTAATATAACTTAAGTTGTACTAAAAAATAGAGGCCTGGCAATGCTGATGTCGTGACGATCTCATTAAGGTCTAGCCCTCCACTGCTGCGCCCACGGCGTCGGACGTCGCAAGACGATCTCCGGCCACCGTAGGCGCGGGCATGCGGGCGGCGAGTAATGGGCGACTCACTGTCCGACCATGGACCATGCCCGGGTCAACGGCGCGTTGTGTTCCACGCGCGCCTCAAAGAGTGTCAGCATAGTGACGGGGCCTGTAGAGGGCCAAAGGATTACCGTGACCCTAGTACGTAAAGGGCTATTGAAGGACACCGTGGATTTTAGTCAGTACAAGTCTGACAGTCCCTCCCGCCCTGCCCTGGGTGGGAGGACTCATTTGATGATTTTCCCACGATAAAAAAAAAGCGCTCCACTGCACGCGCGAGGCCCCCTGGTACAAGATAGCTTGGGTACGTTTTATTTGTAACTGGGAACTGAAATAGTCAAAAAGCCCTCTCAAAGCTGATGTCGCTGACAATCCATCAGGAACCAGGTCATCACAACAAGGGAGCCTCGAGCGAACAGCGGAGGCTCGTCTTGTCTCCCTCCTGGATTCGGTCTTGCTACGCTACTGACCACGGCCTCAGTATGCAAAAGAGTTGTTTTTGCAGTTCGAGTCTGACACAGTTTGTCTGTCTGGTTTTTCCACAAAATCTCACCCACATTTCCAGATACAAGCACGTTTGATGGCAGTACGCCCCAGCAACAGCAGCAGCACGCAGTGGTGGCCCAATAGTAACTGCCACGACTTACGAGTTGCAGGTCGTGGGTTCAAACCCAGACAGGCGCATTACTTTGTTTAATTTATTTCATCACCACTGCTCACAAAACGGTGAAAGAAAACATCGTGAGGAAACAGGCATGTCCAAGAACCAAAAATTCGAAGATATGTGGCATCTACCAATCCGGACTAGGTAAGCGTGGGAGATTACGACCCGCTCTTCCTCACAAGGAGGAGGCCTGTGTCCCAGCAGTGGGAACATTTATAGGCTGCTGATGATGATGATGATGACGCTCGCCCCATATTAATGTGGGCACTTAGGAACTTGCACCTTTATCAGTCTTTTTGAGGAATACAATGGATGGTGAATGTGTTCCAGGTGTGATCCGAACAATGCATTGCAATGAGAACTACGCAGCCGACGTGGTGCCGGTGGACGTCACGGTAAACGCCTGCATTATCCTGGGATATCTCACCGGGATTGAGAAGTAAGTCACATCACTTTACTAATAGAATAAAATATTCCGTCTATACAGGGTCGCACGGATTCGCAGGACCTGGTTACCATGATGTGAAGGACCAAGAAACAACAATAAAATACGTACAGATGGAGTTTTAGAGACAGACTTTTTCTGCCCCGCTTGGGTAGAGCACCGCCGTTCTTACGGAAGCGATGGGACGACCTCTCGCGCCCGGAATTGAACGAGGCCATGCTGCGGGGTGAGACGGAGTGGGAAGCGGTCGCCTGCTTCTACGAAGCAGTCATACTAGCGAAAAGAGGGGGCGGGACGCGTGAAAGAGAGGACAATCCAGCCCCTGCAGGAGACGCCCGGGTGTCAATATACGCGATTTATGGCTTCAATGGATGCAGGCTTCTGGATGGCGAGTAATTAGTAGCTCGTGGTCTGACCAAGAACTTGGCCTGAATCGACGACCAGTCTGAAAACCCTGAATTTTTACTTATTCTTTTTGAATTCCAGGCCGAGACAGATCAGCATCTGCAACATCACTCAGTCTGAAATCAACCCTATTACATGGGGACAAGCACTGGATATGGGTAAGTTTCCTATCAATCTGTAATCTTTTCATTTCTTTATGCAGAAGCATAAAATGCGTACTCCGTGTGATAAAGACCAGACCTAGGCCCATAGGTACTAGGTCCATATTGCACTAGTTGATTACAGTGCGGTATTGACTTTGACTTTACATTAAAATGGTGCATCGCCCAAGCGGGCAGGCCCTGTCCTCACATAGGCCTTGTTACAGCTCGTTCACGACTTTGGTCTTAGCAGTGAGTGGTGCGGCGGGAGGCTCGAATAAGACATTAGTAACTTGGTAGTAAGCGAATTCGCTATTAGCGGTACGACGTGGCGTGTTCCAAACATTTCCATACATTTGATCTTACCGCTCGTCGCCCCGCGCTAAAGCCCCGCTCAAAGCAGCAAGGTCGTAAACGGGCGGCACCGACTAGCATGATAAATTCTATGTCGCTTCTACCAAGAATAGACAAAGTTATTTCTATGCAGTTCTAAATTTGAAGAGGACTGAAGAATAGAAACTTTTTGTACCTTTTAGCATCACCACGCTTAGGACGATAAAAACCTTTGTACAATCTGTCATTTTGTCTATACTTTCATCGATAAAACTCCACTACGCATACTCCGCATCTGGCACTGGATCAAAGAAGATTTCGAACTCCAAAGTCAAGACGTCATCTCCACTCAAATCAATCAAACTAACCTCATCTTCCACAGGTCGTGTCCACGTCCAGGAGTTCCCGTTCACAGTGTGCCTCTGGTACCCGGGCGGCTCCCCCAAGAGCTCGCGGCTGGCGCACCAGCTGGCGCTGTTCTTCACACACCTGCTGCCTGCCTACTTCGTGGACCTGCTCATGTTCCTCATGGGGAAGAAGACTTTGTAAGTTCTGTTTTATGATCAACTAGCCTAAATTCTTTTTACAAGCTTTTATTTAACTTGCAATGTTTGTATGTTTGTTTAGATCAAATCTTGCAAGTCAAATTAGAATCACTTCTAATTACTCAATCGATCTGAAACTTGGTATTAATATGGAACCCCGATGACAATGCAATAATATGGTGACAGCGACCTGGTGGTGCAGCCAGGATCGTCTGCTCACGAGAGAACTCCTCAATGGTTAATAGTACACAACTAAAACTTGAAATATATATGGAAACCAGGTAACAATGCAATAATATGATAAGTGCGATCTGGTGGTGCAGCCATGATCGTCTGCTCACGAGAGAACTCCTCAATGGTTAATAGCACACAACTAAAACTTGAAATATATATGGAAACCCGGTAACAATGCAATAATATGATAAGTGCGATCTGGTGGTGCAGCCAGGATCGTCTGCTCACGAGAGAACTCCTCAATGGTTAATAGTACACAACTAAAACTTGAAATATATATGGAAATCCGATAACAATGCAATAATATGATAAGTGCGATCTGGTGGTACAGCCAGGATCGTCTGCTCACGAGAGAACTCCTCAATGGTTAATAGTACACAACTAAAACTTGAAATATATATGGAAATCCGATAACAATGCAATAATATGATGATAACAACCTGTTGGTGCAGCCAGGGACATCTGCTTACGAGAGAACTCCTCAATGTTTAATAGTACCGAGCTATAACATTGAACATAATATATGGCAACCCAAATAATAATACAATAATATGGTGACAGTGTCTTGGTCGTGCAGCCAGGATCAGCTGCTCCCGATAGAATATGGTCACAACGACAATGAAATCTATTTAGGCTATTAATAAAATTAATTATGATATTTATCTATTTTGTCGTGCCCTGGGATCTGGAGGCGACTGCCCTCCAGCGCGTCTATGAGTGGCGCGTGGAGGCGCAGCGTTGGGGCGAATCCCCGCGTCGGGAAGAGCTTCGGCGTGATCTCAGGGCAGTATGGAGGGAGCGACTGTCACAACCGAGGTCCGGGCACGCCGCATTGGATAGGCGTCACGGCGTCCTGACCTACCTGCATGACGCAGGTCCTCGCCGGACACGGAAGTTTCGGGAGATTCCTGTGTCTGATAGGGAGGGAAGAAACGCCTGGGTGTCACCACTGCGAGGATCGTCCGGAGGACACGGTGGAGCATACGGTGCAGGACTGCCCCGCTTGGGCAGAGCACCGCCGTGTCCTCACGACGGCGATAGGCGGAGACCTCTCGCGCCCGGCATTGGTCGAGGCCATGCTGCGGGGCGAGACGGAGTGGGAAGCGGTCGCCTCCTTCTGCGAAGCAGTAATGCTCGTGAAGGAGGAGGCGGGCTGCGTGAGGCAGAGGACAGCGTCCTCCCTCCACCCCAGAGGCAGTGATAGACGCCCACGGCGTCGGACGTCGCCAGACGATCTCCGGCCACCGACCAACCATGGACCATGCCCGGATCTACGGCGCGTTGTGTTCCACGCGCGTCTCAAAGAGTGTCAGCATAGTGACGGGGTCGCGGGACTAACGGATTACCGTGACCCCGGTACGTAAAGGGCTATTAAAGGACACCGTGGATTTTAGTAAGTACAAGTCTGACAGTCCCTCCCGCCCTGCCCTGGGTGGGAGGACTCATTTGATGATTATATCACGATAAAAAATAAAAAAAAACTATTTTGTCGTCTATTTAGGCTCAAAGCTCTTCGCTGCTGGCCAAGCATACGTGGCCTTAAGTAGAGTCAAATCGCTAGAAGGTCTCCTTATTGAATAACTTTATTGTACGAAATTAACAGGTAAACGAGCATGCAACAATGACGCACTACATGAAATGGAAAGACTGCGAAATATGTCCAACGAAAACTAAAAATTTAAAAATAAAATAACAGTAAAAAAACAATTTTAAAAACAAGCTTTTATTTAAATGCTCTAAAAAGGACAAAATAAACTTTAAATTAAATCAAACATATAACTTAAGTATAATATAAAAGCTTGTCGCGAGATTTACTTGTCACAAACAAAACAAACAAATAATTCAACGACAAAATGTATGTATCATAACATACTTTACACAGGTAAATCTCGCGACAAGCTTTTATATTATACTTAAGTTATATGTTTGATTTAATTTAAAGTTTATTTTGTCCTTTTTAGAGCATTTAAATAAAAGCTTGTTTTTAAAATTGTTTTTTTACTGTTATTTTTTAAATTTAATATATATGTTTGCTTTTATTATGAAATCCAGAGGTAAAGATGTGGATTAAAATGGAGTGAGCTCACTCAAAAGGAACTGGTATTTCTACACGAATCCAGTTAATACTTTTAGCGCCGGACTCTGTCTGGTGATCTGGCTCTGGTCCGGTGCTGGTGAGGCCTACCCACGTGTGCGGACCAGCTCAGCCATCACCGCAAGTTACAGGCAGCTAATGGTGCCGTAGTCCAGGGTGGACCACTAGAAGGTGGATCCTTCACAAACCAAACTTGATTTTAATTAGACTAACTGCCCAGATGTCTTATTTTCTTTTTCGTATGAGGATTTGGCCATCCGCTAGTGTCCAGAGTTAACTAAGCCATTTCTGGAAACCTTACAGGCCTCGAACATGGCTTTGGACTTATAAGTCCAGGTTTCCTCACAATGTTTTCATTCACCGATGTCAGTGATGTCCAAAATAAACTTAGAAAGTACGGTGGACTTCATCAATTGGGTAACCCAGGAACGAAGGTAGCTTTCAACAGGGATACCCACTTTGTGAAGAAAACAACACATTAACACTTGCCCAGATTTATACCCACAACCTCGTGCATTTGAGGTGTGATGTAAACCTCTCGGTCCTCAAGACCTGGCTAACCGAAAACCTCCTCTATTCCAGTATGATTAAGATCCAGAAACGCATCAACTATGGCTTGGAAGTCCTGCAGTATTACACAACCAAGGAGTGGCACTTTAAGAATGACAACTTTGTGGCGTTGCAGAACAGGATCTCGGAGAAGGATAATGAGACCTTCTATACGGATATGAAGGTAGGAAGAACCCCTTGTTAGCATAACCAGCTCCAACTGCTAAGACACAGGCCTCGTCTCTGTGAGATGAAGTGGGCTATGCATGTGATGTGTAATGGTAGATGTCTCATGTCTTTTAATCTTTGGTTCTAGGACCTAACGGTTTCCTCACGATGTTTTCCTTCACCGTTTTTGGTTAGGCAGTTTGTGTATGCTATTCTGAATGTTTGTAAACATATCAACGATACAGAGGTGTTTGACTGGGTTAGACCATATGACTGTAACCCCTAGCTATTTAAATAAGGTCTAATTTGGCTTGCACTTTAGCATCTACCTTGAAAGATCCTTAACCCCTTGAGATAAAGTCTAATTTAACTTATACTTCCAGGACATGAACTGGAGCATGTACATTAGGAACTACATCAAGGGTGCTCGGGAGTACTGCTGCAAGGAGGACCCTTCGACCCTCCCTGCGGCCAGGAGGCTACAGAGACAGTAAGTGCAGTGGAATTAACTCCTGAAGTTTTTATTTTCTGATCTTCTTAGCGTGTTGATGATAATCTAAATTGAGTCTAGCGCCTTCAAAAGCGTACATAAGCTCCTGTAAAGAACAATCGACAAGACACAATTTTGAGGAGTATCACCACATTTACACTCCAGAGCAGAATCATCAAAGAATCTCCACTAGAACTGGTTTTCTTTGCATCGGCCAATATTGGATACAGAGTTTGTTTATACAACATTATTTTTTGTTTATGCGAAACCCGATACACCTGTCTAGTATTTTTGTGTAAAGAATCTATGTACAAAATTTTAAAACCGTATCATAAAAAATCACAAGGTTATAAGTTTTCATATTACCTGGTTGTCCGTTCAAAAACATGCTCATTTCGCGGTACACCCGTGTAAACCGCGTCTCCTGTGTTATACACTCGTGACAATAGCTTGGCAATAGGTACCTAACCGTACGGTGATTGTATTGTAATTAACTGGTAATAAAATTTAATTAAAATATTTTTGAAAAAAATATGTAACATGGTGTAAAATTATTGGAATCGAATCAGTTACTGATTCTGAACAAACTATATTCAGGTTTCGCATATACTAAAAATAATGTTGTAGACTTTCCTGATTGCTACAACCTTGGGGTCTTTAGTCTTGTCTTCTTTCGTTGGGTTACTTCTAGTCAAGCGTACTTCACCATCGACCACATCTTCGCTTACTATCAGGAGAGATAGTGGTCAAATGAGAGCCTATCCGTAAATTAAAATATTTACTGTCATATGTTCCCATGGTTAACCCTATTGCCTTTGTCAAACAGACAGGCGAAAGCGAAGCGAGTCCGAAGCGATACCGAACCGAAGCGAGACGTCAGTCCAATAGTTCTGTCATGTTATCGGATCGCTTTCGCTTTTCTATGTGACTGGATTGCATTCGTCACGCCTGTCTGTTTGACAAAGGCTTATATGTTAATCCAGGTTATAAACTAAACTATCTGTGTACCAAAAGTCGTCTAAATCCGTTTAATAGTTTTTGTGAAGAGTAACAAACATCCTTTCATCCGTCCATCCAAACTAATATTATAAATGCGAAAGTAACTCTGTCTGTCTGTCTTTTCTTCACGCCAAAACTACTGAACCGATTTGTGTGAAATTTGGTACAGACATAGTTTGGGACTTGAGAAAGGACATAGGATTGTTTTTATTACAAAAAATAAAAATAAAACCTGCCGGTAGTCACTATTCCACGCGAACGAAGTCGCGGACAAAAGCTAGTCCAATTATATATTAGTTAGATTTACCATTTTGTTTGTTCACAGATTATATTACCTGGACAAAGCAGTGCAAATCATGGTGGGATTATTAATATCCTACATAACCTACTATTACTTGAATATGTTATATTCCTTGATAAGCGCGTAAATTTTAATTTAAATAAATAATTAATTGTTAATAACAAATAAGGCTATTATGTAAATTGTGCCTAATAATAATAAATTGTAATCAAATTCAAGTCAATTTTTTTGTACTTTAAGCCCATTTTCACTAACACTAGGCGGCACGTAAATTAATGCTTAAATTAGTGTGATATGGGAATATCTACGATACAATCAGAGTTGAAGAATAAATATTGTAGGTAAAAAAATGAACATCAAGTTTTGAACCCGTCCTTTATAAAACATTCAATCTAGGTATTTTAAAACCACCTTTAAAAACAAGTATATAATGCCTAAATTATTGTGATGCTGTATTTTATTTTGGAAAAGAGACTAGTATAAACAGAACAAAATGCCCATCAACTTGTCAATTGTTTAAAAAAACACTGCATCTCACTAGGAATTTCTCCTGCATCGTGGGTGCGTTTACAAACATAGAAACTTACATACACAAACGCCCAGACCCGGAGCAACTACCCGTAGATCATAAAAATATTTGTTGCGTGCGGGAATCGAATTCGCGACAAGCAGCGCAGCAAATAGGCTATTTGACTGAAAAATTTTAATTAATCCGTCACTTAAATTATCAAAAAATATTCGACCCTTATTTTTTCTTTTATTTCGTAAACCAAAATTGACGGAGATACGATGCTTTCAAAATTGGCAATACATCACAATATAGTACAATTTCTACTGAATTCTGACGTCACGAGCCCCCACTCTCGAGTTTTGATGCGTTGTATTTTGGTGAATATTCATTGATTTTACAAAAGAAAAAATACGTGTCCGTTATTCTGGGAGTTCCTGGGACAGAGCTCCATATTATTTTTTTACAGGGCCAGTTGAAAACCAGGGTCGAGCACTAGTTGCTCGACATTTCGCTGAACTGCAGCCTTATTACGACGTCTTAAAACCAGGCTTGTTCCAATGAGTGAGAGAGACAGAGCTATACAAGTTGTCTAGCTCCACCTCGTTCACACACTGGAACAAGCCTGGTTTTAAGACGTCATAATGCGGCCGTTGGACCTTTTTGGCGCTGCCGTAAGACACACACCAAAAATCTTTTTCCTACTTTTATTATTGTTTTAGATTTAAGTTTATTTTATTTTAATTGTTGTGTATTTTATCATGGTTGCTTTGCGCCAAATAAATGTCTTACCTTTCTTTCTTTATCGTTCTCTATTTATGCATTACTTTAAATTTCGCTTGGTGTTTTTGAAAATAGGCACTGTAATAAATGTTTTAAGTAAGTATAATTTGTTTAATAATTGTCAAATTAAAAAAAAGCGTTTTTATTTTAATATTGTACAGGACGTAATTATTTTGTGTTGAACATTTCAAATACGGGAGTAAAGCCGCGGACCCATCGCAGCGTATTTTTACCGATTGAAAAACAGATGAGGTTCTCAATTCAACTGTATTTTTTTTGTATTTTCTGTACGGGGCCCCCGCACAGAAAAAAAAAATACAGTAATGGGTAATACCGTCAATTGTCATTAAAATTGACTTTAAAAGCTCTATAAACGTCCATCATTGCGATAACTAACGGCATTTCCCGTTAGTGTGGCCCCAGTTTCATACGATCAGTCAAAATTATAGTTTTTTTTACTTTTTGTTTGATAGTTCATTCTTCAGAAGATTTATTTATATTTTATTGAAATTGATTCAGCACTTTTGTTCTCTTACTAAGTATAGACGCGCGCTAAGTAAATGTAATAAAGAAAGGGGTATGCAACTTTTTGGCATCAATTATTTGTTTTCTTTTGCCAGTAATGAAATGTTGGTCATTAGTAGACCGCAACCTAAGAATTTCGTAAAAAATAATTTAAAAATTCTAAACCGTAACCAACCACAGATATGACGGTTTTTATTTTGTTCTAATCAAGAGTAAATCAATAAATCTATGGATTCATTCATCTATGGTTACGGTTTAGAATTTTTTTATTATTTTTAACGAAGTTCTTAGGTTGCGGTCTACTTATGACCAAAATTTAATCACTGGCGAAAGAAAAAAAAAATTGATGCCAAGGCCCATACTAAAAGTTGCATACCCTTTTGACAGATTGAGGAAGGTGCTACTTAGCTGCACATCAACCTTCCTCAATGTCAAATTTCTTTATTAGATTTTCAACCGTATCACAATACTGGAAGGTTAATGTTCGATTGGTAAAACTTGTCAGATTTGGGCAGGTTGAGCTCGCTGACGTCTGTACAACTATAGGGTGTCGCACACGACGTGACGTGTTCCAATAAACATGTTGTTTTGTTCAAAAATATCCTTAGTAAGTATTTTTATTATATACCTCATGTTATAAATAAAGTTAATTTGAATAACTGACGTCAATTTAATAAATTAAGAATAAAAACGTGTTTTTGTTTGTTTTTGAGCTTTTGTGCATTGTATCGACTGCATGCTTACCAATATTCATTCTGCAGTTTTACATTACTGGAATATATAGTATTCTACGTCTTAAGAAGGAGGGAGAGGCAATCCTCCTTCTCGGGCCCCAGCCGCCGCGAGAGACGCCCAGGATTTCGGGGATCGCGACGTGATCTCCGGCAACCAAACGCGCGGGCTTGCGGGCGACGAGTAATGGATAGCTCGCCGTCCGACCAAACTCCAGGACCAAGTCAACGATACAAGCTGTCAGCAAACTGACGTGGCTTCCATAGTGACAAATTGTCCGGCGACTATTGGTGCAATGTATGAGCGTTTTCTTCTGTGCTGCGAGTCGTGGGTTCAATTCCCGGTCGGATCTAATATATAAAGTATGATCTACAAGTAATTGTTCCGGGTTTGTTTGTGTATGTGATTTTAAATATTTGTAAACACACCCACGACACAGGAGAAATTCCTAGTGTGGGGCAATTTTTAAAATAACTTTCCTAAAACGATCAAAACCATGAATAAAGTCTAGTTTAAAATAACAATAGGCACTTTCGTTTCTATTGACTGATTAATTTTATAATTTAATTTGCTATCATAAAGTTTACGTACCACGGTATTAGGCAGTGAACCAAGTTATAAAAGTGAAAGACTAGTCAATTTACCCGTAGGCATTGTTTATTGAAGTGAAAACTTCTTTAGCGGCGTTGTGCACTTTTTTTGGAATGGGTAAAAAATGTTAAACTCGCGTCAGGACACGTGACCTGATCGAAAATTCGTAAGACGGCGCAGGGCGCTTGCGCGAATGTTCGTGTGTGTTTATTACTATTGAAGTTTTCACTTCTGCCGGCACTCCCAGAGTGCAACCCGTAGTATACGGAAGCCTTATCACGGGTTTCCACGTGTTTGTGACGGCGACTGACGATAGTCTTCCCGCCCTGATTAAGACTCACCGACTGAATACCATCCTGTTCCTATCACCTCCTTGAAGGAACGTCGGATGGTCCTCAAATGGTGCATTTATGTGGGTGTAATTTATCTATAATATGTATGTATTTAGAAATATATAAGTATGTTTATCAGTTGTCTAGTACCCATAACACAAGCTCTGCTTAGCTTGGGACTAAATGGCGTTGTGTGATAGTTGTGGGATATTTATTTATTATTTATTTATTTATCAACGTGCTTCCATCGTGTCCTTCAGGCTGTCCTCACAGAGGTGACATCTGGGCGTTTCCTCCCGGTGAATCCAAAACATGAACTTCCTGCCAGAAACGTGAACGTTGGGGACCAGAATTAATCCTGACACTAGCGGTAGCCACAACATCGGACGAAAAAAAGACGTATAGACGTATATGTCATAGGGTTACGAGACCAATACTATCTGTACCCCTTTTTCCAAATTAAAGGCCACAGGACAAGGATTGTGACCCCAAAGATTTAGATTTGACTTTGCAGTAATCCCCTGCCGGGGTCAAGGAACTGTCTCATCAGATAATCGCGTTCCTATCTAAGGATTACCGTAGATTTTAGTCAGTACAAGTCTGACAGTCCCTCCCGCCCCGCCTTGGGTAGGAGGACTCATTTGATGATTTTACCACGTAAATAAAAGCTAACAATTCTGGTTATTAATATTCTAGATTTAATTTTCAACTAATAAGGCAATGCTTTTGTGGAAGCAGGCTCTTGAATTTTAAGCGCTCGGCACTATTACGAAATCTTGTCTTCGAATCGCTCGTTTTTTTCACTATACCTTTTTGATGATCACGCTTTGTAGTCAAGGAAAAGTCTATAACAAAAGACGACCTAACAACACTTAAGGATCTAATGCGTCAACCTTGAGATGTGCCATAAATATGTCCGCTAGGCTATTTGGACAGGTGCAGGACGTGACAAGAATACAATACCCAATAGACTAATGGTTAAGTTTGGCTATGACAATGTATCCAGCAGTCATCCTTGGTGTACAGCACTGTGCAGCACAGTGTACGGCACAAATGTACACTCTGGTAGACTTACTCAGGCAAACACGAAGGGTTTCATCTTGTGTTCGCGGGTTCGATTCCCTCACCGAACAAATACGGCTTTTTTTTTACTTCAGCGGAAGGCTCGCGTCTTTACACTACCCCTCTTGATGGTAAGCAAAGATGTGATGAAGTAACCTATTCACTCTTGACTTGAAGACCCCAAGGTTGAAGCTATCAGGAAACACAGACTCCGGGAACTCCACTCGTTAGCTGTGCGCCCAACAAAAGTATTTTCAAAACGCCTAGTTGTTGCGGGTCTGGGTGTTTATGTATGTGAGTTTAAATGTTTGTAAACGCACCCACGATACTGGAGAAATTTATCATCAGGGACTAGGTTTTTTTTTTTGACACTGTTGCCTAAATAACTACTAAGTACTACGAAGGATTTCAAATAATTCTTGATAATTATATTGCTTCTTTTGTTTGAACTGTCAAAATGAATAGTGTTTGGAACGCGAGAGTGTTAGACTAGCTCTCAGAATCCCTTTTTTTTTACGTGGTAATATCATCAAATGATTCCTCCCACCCAGGGCAGAGCGGGAGGGACTGTCAGACTCGTACTGACTAAAATCCACGGTGTCCTTCAATAGCCCTTTACGTTCCGGGGTCACGGTAATTCGTGAGTCCCGCGATACCGGCAGGCTTTTGCCCTTTAGAGGGGGGCCCCGTCAGCTCCCAGAATTCCTAGCACGAATTTTACGTATTTGAGCGTATTTTCTATTATCGACGATGGAGTCAGACCTTTGCCCAGCATAGAAGTAAAATAAAATGATGAAATTGTATTTATTTTTGCAAGAAAAAACTAGATGACACCAGTGCTTCGTACCTGACTCCTCACAGCCGAAACAAACTCAGAGGTCAGTCTCTTTTTGAATCTAGACATTATATTGGTCATGTTATACGAGGACATTGTAGGTTTGTGTCTGAGATGGTTTTTAGAAGAAAGAACCACACAGATTGGAGTCGACCTGTCTAGGCAGTGCAAGCGTTTGTCAGTTAGATGTGGAACAAAGTATGTGTGGTTAGTAGTAGTAATTTAAAAAAAACCGACTTCAAAAAAATCACAAAAAAACTTTAATTTCGGAAGTCGGTGGCTTTGTTTTTTATTTAATTGACTTTTTTCCACCGACTTATTCCTTCCTCTTTTAACCTCCTCCTTTTTAAAGTCAATTAATTAAAAATGATTTAAGTTACTGAGGAAGGACAAAACGGTCACTTTTTTTTTATCGTGATAAAATCATCAAATGAGTCCTCCCACCCAAGGGCAGGGCGGGAGGGACTGTGAGACTTGTACTGACTAAAATCCACGGTGTCCTTCAATAGCCCTTTACGTACCGGGGTCACGGTAATCCCTTGGTCCCGCGACCAAAACGGTCACTTAATTTAAATAAAATGATTAATACTCTGTCCTGTACCTATGTCCACTGCTGGACATCGGACTCTCTCAGGGAGCGCCACAGCGCACGATCTCCCGCCTTCTTCATCCAGCCACTGCCAGCTACCTTCTTCAGGTCTTCGGTCCATCATCATCCGGTCTTCATCCATTTTTTTTGCGTTATATATAATCACCCAATGAGTCCTCCCAACCCAGGGCAGGGTAGGAGAGACTGTCAGACTTGTACTGACTAAAATCCACGGTGACCTTCAATAGCCCTTTGCGATCCGGGGTCACGGTGATTCGGTAGTCCCGCGACCAAGACGTCCCACCCTACGTTTACCTACACAGTCTCCATTAGGCAACTGACTGATGACCCATATTTCTTTTTTTTAAAACTAAATTAATTTTTTCCTGGATATATTTTATTAATTTTTTTAAAACACTCCATACAAACATACAGACATTCACAATGACGTATAAGTAGCGAGTTATGTACAATGCGCTTGCGCACTTATACGTAGTTATAACTTTGCGCACAGTCGTACTATAGTGCTCGACGGACGCGCTGATTTAGTGACAGTGATCATATTTAGCGGTGAGTGTTTGCCTTTTATTGACTTCAAATGGATGGATGGATTTAAAGGTTAAAAAATGATGACAAAAAAAAAACTTTTTTTGTAGTGGTGGGATCTTATTTTTTACATCTATGGGTGGAAAGATTATATTGTTTTATACGACTGCCTAAAAAAACATGCGAATAACTTTTGAACGCCTTAATTGATTGTTTTCGATGAATTTTGTACCTACAGTTACAAAAATTTTTATTGCAAAAAAATGTTAAATTAAAACAAAATAGTCAGCGCCTACTATAAGTGATATAGGAGCTCCTAACAATTTTTTGTAATTAATTTTTTTTACTACTAACTTTGATTAGAAAAAACAATTTAGTAAAAAAAAATTAAAACCTTATCAATAACTTCACTAAAAAGTTAGAAATAAGTTGAAAATGAAACCAAACTTTTTAATTGTAGTCAAGGGGACATTTCTGTGAAGCATTTCATAATCACGCCCCCATTTTTTTTTAAACGTTGCTCCGCATTATTAATGTCTCCTGTTTCGTGGGTGTGTTTATAAACATATAAACTCACATACACAAACATCCAGACCCGGAACAACTACGTGTAGATTACAGCATGGTTAGCGCAGTGGTTGAGCGATCAACTGCTGCGTAAGGTGTCGCGGGGTCGATCCCCGCACGGAACAAATATTTGTGTGTTTCTATGTTTGTAAACGCACCCACGACGGATGAGAAATTCCGGGTGTGAGGCAATGTTTCATCATCTACCTAGCCTTTTCCCAACTATATTGGGGTGGGCTTCCAGTCAAACCAGATGCAGCTGGATATCAGTAATTTCATGGAGGGACTGCCTGTCGGACCTCCACAACCCAGTAACTGGGTAATACGATACCCCATGGTAAGACTGGTTGACAGACTTTAGAGCTTCTGACCAACAATAACGACTGTCAAAGATCTACAAATGACAGCCGGGACCAACGGCTTTACGTGCTTTCCGAGGCGGAGGAAACTCGCTATGACAGATGGAGGCAACGTTTATTATTAAAAAATATTATTTGCTCCGTGTGGACATCGAGGTCGAACCCGCAACTGCGTTACGAAAAAAAATAAGATATTAAATGATCACATGCAGTGAGTGGTATATTAATATGTTTATGAAGAACATCCTTACAACAACAGATTATCTACACTAATATTATAAAGTTGAAGAGTTTGTTTGTTTGGTTCAACGCGGTTAACTCGGGAAATACTGGTTTTAATTGAAAAAATATTTCGTGTTGGATAGTCCGTTTATCGAGGAAGGCTCTGGGCTATATAAAATTATGGTACGACCAATAGGAGCCGAGCAGCGGGGGTGAAACCACCGGGTACAGCTAGTTTTGTATGTATAATTATGTGTGGTAAAATAATCACATGAGTCCCCCCACCCAGGGCAGACCGGGAGGGACTGTCAGGCTCGTACTGACTAAAATCCACAGTGTCCTTCAATAGCCCTTTACGTACCGGGGTCACGGTAATTCGTTAGTCCCGCGACACCGGCAGGCTTTGGCCCTCTACAGGCCCCGTCACTATGCTGACACTTCTTGAGGCGCGCGTGGAACACAACGCGCCGTGTCGACCCGGGCATGGTCCATGGTCGGACAGCGAGTTGCCCTTTTTGCCTTACTCGCTGCCCGCATGCCCATAATTATGTGTATTAGCTCAATTTGTAGAATTTCACAACGTGCGTGTAAACATTTTTGCCCTTGACTGACTATTTTAATTATTGAGGTATTCTGTTTATGTATTGAGTACAAAAATTGCTACAATTAAGATTATACCTCATTTTCGTGAGAGAATATATCGTCTTCAGGCGTCAGAGTTAATTAAACTGCCTGTAGTATCCCCAATTGATAACTTTATCCCGGTTTAATCTAATTAGTCCATCAAATAGATTATCAAAAAATATTTGACATAAATTGGCAATACGTCACAACTTAGTAGAATTTATGCTGGGTATTGACGTCACCGGCAAATCCCGAATTTGGATGCGTTATATCTTTGTAAATAGTCATTGATTTAGCAAAAGAAAAAATAAGTATCCATTTCTTTTTAAAACTGTCACAGACGGATTGATTCGATTTGCAATTTATTGATGCCGCCAAATCGCATATTACCGAACACGACGCAGACTAAACTGCGGGTATAAGCTAGTTATATTATAAGAGCGTTTAAACCTTTTACAAACAATCACAGTTCAACAATGTTATAATTAAATGATAAAATATAGATTATATATGTGATAATGAATATTTTAACGAATATTAAAACTACCTTCTAGGGTCATTCCTCTTGCGGTAGGTAATGAGTAGCTCGCCGTTCGATAAAGGACCATGCCCGGGTCGACGACGACGCTGACGCGGTGACCGGCGCGTTTGATTTTTGTTGCAATTGAATTGCGAACGAGACAGAAGTAAATGTCAAGAGGGGGTGATTAAAGCCGCTTTTCCCTCTACAGGCATCTAGAAATAAGAATAATGTAACACTGAGCGAAGCGAGCTCGAATTATTTTTTGCACCGTCCTCTGACATTTCAGAATATTGTTTGCAAGCAAGATAGATAGATGGAAGATACAATTACTCTCTTTATTATGCACGCACCATACAATTTGCAGCTATATGCAATTCACAATATCTTTTAAATAGGGTGCAATCAATCATGTTTAAGATTTTGGTGCCCCTAGAAGCCGACCCGGGAGGTCATGTACCCTGCTTGGCCCCTCCTAGATCCGGCGGCACTGGTGGATGGTCGCGAGTGGTGTAGCTCCGAAGGCTTGTCCAAACATCGCATCGCATAGCTTGAGCTGCGCATCTTTTTCGCACAGTTGCCTTGCGGCGCATTTTCATAGCATTTCTTACTTGTTCCGGTACATAGCTTAGCATCAGTGAAAACAATCACATAGTTTCGTCGCTTAGCTTTTACATTGTCGCAGCATACATAGCATTTCTTAGCTCGTGGCCATACTGAAGTGATTAAGGCGGGCGCCTAGCGCGGTGGCTATGAGCGAGATTGCACTCAGAGGTTTTAAAAGTTTCTACCCGTCTGTTGTGGCCACACTACAGGCCTAGTAAGCAAGCGATTCAACAGGCGGGTGGCTGGGGTATCAAACCATTTCTGAGTTGCAGCTCATCGCTATGGATACACACTTTTCATTTTCTCTCTCACATTCATCATCATCTGCCTAGCCTTTTCCCAACTATATTGGGGTCGGCTTCTGGTCAAACCAGATGCAGCTGGATGTCAGTATTTTTTTTATCGAGGTAAAATCATGAAATGAGTCCTCCCACCCAGGGCAGAGCGGGAGGGACTGTCAGACTCGTAGGTACTGTGTGTGACCAGCTTTACTGGTCGCGTCCGAACGCTCAGGGCCCACACGGGGGCCACGTAATGGATAAACACTTGGCTGGAAAATTACCAGCTGTCTTATTTTTTTATGCTTCATTTTACCAACAACTATTTGTATCATGACCGGTGATCGGCTGTCCGTTGATTGATGAAATTCAACGGATACTATAGCAATGTTTGTCTAATTATTTATTGCAAAGGATATTTGTTAACTAATTAAAAGTATATGTTAAATTATGTATGGATAGTTTTTGTAGGCCTATAATTGTGGGCGATCAAATCAGTGGTGAAACCAGTCCTCCGGACAAAGGGTAATGGCAAATACGGTCGGTCGCGTAGGTCGGTCTCGTACGTCTATCGCGTACGTCGTCGGTCGCCTACATCGCGCGTACCAATATACATTGAGTTCTATTAATAAATCATCATCCTGCGACGCTGACGACAGTGACGCGCAGTACATTGCTTTTTCTCACTGAATTAAGCGACCGACATCAGCGCAGGTAACAGGAATTCAAGCCTTATAGTTATAAAGTTACGTCACACTTTTTAACTAACTTTGAAAAAAGGAGGAGTGTTTCAATTCGTTGTAATCATTTTTAACTTTCTATTTATGCTACTATGTTCTCCAATTTGTCGATGACGCGACGCCTGGACCGATTTTCGACCGATTTTTTTTTGTTTGAAGTATACACTTTTTTGTCACCGAATTACTCTAAAGATAATATAACAGGTCTTTGTAATGTTTACGGTAAGCAAATTGTATTGGAACCATTCAAACAGAATTTAGGTCTTCTTGGAATTGTAAAATAAGGTCGTGAACATTTTCTCCGAAATAAAACAAGCATGTGGCATCTGCGTATAAAGTTAAATGACCATGTAGTCCTAAGTCTGTTACATTATTGATATGTATCAAAAACAGTAATGGTCCCAATATGGATCCTTGTAGGACTCCGTATGTGATAGATAAGGATTACTTTCAATATTATCTATTTTGACTACTTGGGATCTATTTGTTAGGTAAGATTTGAAAATTTTAAGAGCATTGCCTTTGATTACAACGTTTTCTATTTTTTCCAATAGAAGTCTATGACTTACGGTATCAAAGGCTTTTTTGAGATCGATTAACACGCCCAAAACAATATTTTTCTTAACTATGTTATCTCTGGTCGCGGGACTGTACGAATTACCATGACCCCGGAACGTAAAGGGCTATTGAAGGATACCGTGGATTTTAGTCAGTACGAGTCTGACAGTCCTTCCCGCTCTGCCCTGGATGGGAGGACTCATTTGATGATTTTACCACGGTAAAAAAAATCTATGATCTCAGATTTTTGTCATCAAATCAATAGTGGCAGCAGTGGTATTATTTTTAGTTCTAAAGCCATACTGACGTTCCGATATAGCATTAAAAGAGTCCAAGTAGTTTAATAGGCGACTGTGTATTATCTTCTCCAAAATTTTTGTCATTATTGGGAACACCGAGATCGGGCGATAGTTTCCGGGGTCGGTTTTAGGTCCAGATTTATAGATCGGTGTCACTTTTGCAATCTTTAGAGTGTCTGGAAACTCCCGTTAGTCATGAGTTTATTAAAACAATTTGCTAAGTTATTTGAGATTAAATTTCGAACTCTTTCTCTTATAACTTTTGTGCTTATTTTATCTATACCACTACTTGAACGTGGGTGAAGATTATTAATAATTTTAGTAATTTCATCAGGACTACATGGATACAGTTTATAACTCTGTCATTGTCATTACACGAAGACACAACACTTAAAATTCACGATACGTCGCGCCCTGATATGAGTATATTCAGTTCGTTCTGACGCCACGATAAACATTTCAGTGTTTTATTCCATTTTGTGTTTATGTCAATATTCAATAATCTGTAACAAAAAAAAAAGTGTCCATTATTTTCCAGTATATCGATTTGACAGTTGATGCTGTCAACTTTTATATTATTTTAGACGACCAACACAATCAAATGAATTCTTTTTATATTATATTAAATAAAATGACCCCTGACCTTCTACTTATAAGGTATAAATATACATAATATTTTTTAAATTTATTAATTAATGAAAGCATTGTTAAACGAAAATTTATTATTTATTTATGATAACTTTATTCAACCGAAAAGGAATTTACGTAAGGTAAATAATTATTTATTTCAATGCATAATCTGCATACACAGTTGCATGTCACTGTTAAGGTTTCCATTAACTCATTTATATTCTTTACTACTTTTGGCACGCGGTATCGCTTGCATTAAATACGAAAATCAGGAACATAATACCATTTTTTTTTTATCGTGGTAAAATCATCAAATGAGTCCTTGGAACCCAGTGCAGGGCGTGAGGGACTGTCAGACCCGTACTGACTAAAATCCACGGTGTCCTTCAATAGCCCTTTACGTTCCAGGGTCACGGTAATTCGTGATTTTCAAGTAGACCAGTTACTGGTACTTTTGAATTATCAAAGACATAAAAATATAATTAAATAATACAGAGTTATGGTGCTACAGTCCCAGTCACTAGACATAATAACTGTGAAAGTACTGTAGATGCCCATTCCAAGGAGTAGATCTCTATGGAGAAGAACGGGCAAGAAACTCCATGGACACTCTTTTTAGATCGCCAAAATTATTATATGCCGTGGGGCGCCGGCTTAGAATTGCGTTCCCCCAAATCATCCCGTGGGTGTCGTAAGAGGCGACTAAGGGACAAACCGGAGGTCGGGCAGCAGCGTCCTCCGTGTACTGCACATCCTCACTGCGATCGCCAACCCGCCTGCCAAGCGTGGCGATTTAAGGCAAATTACCCCCTCATGATAAGAAGCATAAAAACCAGGCCCCCAGTCCCCGGCAGCTCCGCTATCCCTGGCGCGGGTAGCAGTCAAGGTAACGGCGGAGCAGGGGGTGCGAAGAATCTCCGGAAGAGATCCGGCTACCCACCCCGACGACGACTGGCCCTGGTAACACACAACATACGCACAATGAGGACTGACGAAAAGATCTGCGAGCTGGAAGAGGAGCTGAGCAAATTACACTGGGACATTTATTTATTTATTTATTTATTTACACTTCTACGTACAAATGTGGTACATAAGGCGGACTTAATGCCGCAAGGCATTATCTACCAGTCAACCTTTGGGTCAATAGGAGAAGCAGTTGGAATAGGTACAACAACACTATAGAAACAATTGAAATTACTACATCTAACTATAGCTATTTATAAAGAATATACTAATACATATGAAGATATATACTTACTTATATTATATATATATATATATATCTGTAAATAATATTTGATAAATAATTATACTGATATATCTAAATATAAATATAAAATACAAAATTAAATGGATACATAACATGACGACGACCATATCAATAATTGGAAACTTAAGGATCAAGTGATTGCAAAAAGTATTCTCGAACTTGGCGTTTAAAAGAAAATTTGCTTGGAGCTTTTTTAATGTTAAGGGGAAGCGCGTTCCAGAGCTTTATTGCGGTAACCACGAAGGAATTGGAAATAAAACCTGTACGGTGAGAAGGTATCTGAAGGAGTAAGTTTTCAGCAGCACGAAGGTTACGATCGTGCGAGCTACCCAGGATATGAAAAGAACTTTTTAAATAATTAGGAGCACAAGGATCGTTAATAATAGAGAAAAGCAAGCAGAGTGATCTGAGGAATCTTCTCTGGCGGATAGGCAGCCATTTAAGCTGAGAACGATAACTAGAAATGTGATCAAATTTACGAAGTCCAAATACAAAGCGAATACAATTGTTGAGAAGTCGATCCAATTTGTTAAGAAGATTTTGGGATACATCAGAGTAACAAACATCTGCATAATCAATAATAGGGAGCACAAGAGCCTGGACAAGCAGTAGTTTAGTGCTAGATGGAAGAAAATGCTTAAATCTATAGAGAGATCGCAGTGTGGCAGAAACGTTCCGACTTACCAAATTGACCTGCTTCTCCCAATCAAGCCGATCGTCAATATGCAAACCCAAATCCTTAACGTGCGGTGATAAAGGAATAACAGTGTTATTAAATTTAATAGGTACAAGACCATGGATATTGAGGTTACGCATATGATACACGCTACCTATTACCATGGCCTGACATTTGCTCACGTTGACTGATACCCCGAATTGCCTGGACCAGTCACTAATACTACGCAGGTCATCGTTTAGGTTGGAAATGCAGTCATCTAAACAGTTGACATCGGCCTGAGCGTAAAGTTGCAAGTCATCAGCATACAGATGGTAAGAGCATTTGAGAACGTCAGTAATGGAATTTATAAAAAGCGAAAATAATAAAGGAGAGAGTATACCGCCTTGTGGAACACCAGTTAGCAGATCATACCAGTCAGAACATGCCTGCTTGACACGAACCGCCTGCTGGCGACCACGAAGATAAGACGAGAACCAATCCCGTGATGAATCCGAAATCCCAATCTGCGACAAAATGGCGAGAAGAATTTCATGGTCAACGGTGTTAAATGCGTTGGAAAAGTCAATTAAAATTAAAACCGTCAACTTTGAATTCTCCATGCCGGACCTGATATCATCAGTGACTTTGAGCAAAGCAGTAGAAGTACTATGACCAGGCCGAAAACCCGACTGGAATTGGGAAAGTAAGTTGCCTTTAAAAATGAAAATAGAAATTTGCTTATGAACAACAGCTTCAAGGATTTTAGAAAGGAAAGGGAGAATGGAGATCGGCCTAAAGTGATTAACTAAACTTGGGTTACTAATTTTTGGAAGAGGAACAATATAAGCTTTACGCCAGATTACGGGAAAAACCCCAGAATACAGAGAAAAGTTAATAATGTGTGTGATAATGGGAATTAAACTACTAAGAATTAAACTTAACATCGTCCTGCTCACCCCGTCACATCCGACTGCATTTGTTTTGATTGACTTAAAGGTGTTGAGAATTTCAAGTTCAGACACGGGAGAAAACGAGAAGAAGTTTGAGGAAAGTAACGGCATGGAAGTTATTTGGTGAATAGTGTCTCTTTTAACATCGTCTGCCAGACTGGTTGTTGATGAAAAATGTAAATTTAGGTTATTCAAAGACATATTCGATGGTAAAACATTGGATGGTGACGTTGATATACCAAGTGATTTTAAAAACTTCCATATGTTAGCCGGCGAAGAGTTTAGAACATTCTCACAAATGTATCGGCGTTTAGAGACTCTAACCATCTGATTACACCGATTTCTAGCCACCTTGTATAAGCACCAGTTTTCCTCACTGCGATCTCTTCTATACCTACGAAAAGCCCTATCACGCCGCCTCATTGCCATCCGAACCTCAAGGGTTATCCAGGGTGCAGGCGGACGCTTGACTCTAACAGCTTTCAAAGGTGCATGAGAATCAAAAAGTTGTAAAATGGAAGTATTTAGCAGCGCAACCTTATCATCCACTGTTTGAGCATCAAGAACGTCGGACCAATCTATGGATTGAGCATCCCTGTTAAGTTGCTCCTCATCCACTCTCGCAAAGTTCCGAATAACAATTGTAGCTGGTCGCTGCTTGGGGGGTTTAATTTTGTACATAAGAAATATGATATCATGTCGTGAAAGCCCCGGAGCAGCAACCTGACCATGATTGGCTACTAGATCCGCGGAAGAGGTGAGCATGAGGTCAAGCCAGGAATCATCTGTGTCTGCATTTTGATGAGTTGGATTAAGCTCAAGACAAGATAAATTAGTGGATTCCAAGATTGCTCTCAGCCGACCCGATCTATAATCATTTTTTAACAGGTTCGTGTTAAGGTCTCCCATGATTATGAGATGTTTGTACTCCGAGGAGACTGATTCAAAAAGGGGTTCTAGTAAGGAGAAATAATCACTAGAGGGTGGGCAATAAACAACTCCTAGAACGGCTTTAACCCCTTTAACAGTTATTTCTAATAATAAGTATTCTGGACTAGCATTATTATAGAGCGAAGGAGAAGAAAATAAAACTGTGTGTGGAATGTCACTACGGAGATAGATAGCAACACCACCGGCTCTTTTCCCTGTGCGATCATTGCGAACCAGAATGAAGCCGGGAAGGCTATAAAAAGTAGAAGGGAGTTCGGGTTTAAGCCAACTTTCTGATACCAAAATTGCGTGAAACGAAACACCGTTAAACAAGTCCAACAATTCAGAATGGTGTTGGGGAATACTCTGTGCATTTACGTGGCAAACATTAAAACATTTTGGAAAACGTTGACATTCATCATTTAAAAAAATATTTGTCGAGAAAGAAACATTAATAGAAGAAAAAGAATCAAAAGAACTGTCACTGGCCGAATAAAAAGAGTCGTCAGACATCAATATAATATAAAATATAAATACTAAAACAATAAAATATAAATACTAAAACAATAAAATATAAAAACTAAAAAAAAAACTATATAAAACAAAAAAAATAACTAAAAATTGCATAACCTGCCGGTCGACTGTTAACAACAATAATAGATTTTAATAACTAAACGAACGCAGCCAAACAAGAAAACAACCATAAATTGACATATGTCAGTGTCAGTTAGCAAACAATGTCAACAGTGTCAACAATGTGTAAAAGTACAAAACAAAAATAATTTATGTCGGTAGACCTTAAAAAAGAAACTAAGTTATAAATAAAAGAAAAGATAGCAGAACTAACAATAAAAGCAATCAGTAAACAATGTGCACCGACGAGCATTAAAATTTCCTCTGAGCATTACGTTTTGGCCTTGTAGACGCTTGCGCAGCAGGCACTGGACTTACAGTCTTTGAGTCATTATTTGCATTGATGACTGACGGAGTTTCAGCTTCAAGCGACTTGCCATGCTCTGCACCCAGCAGCATTACCTCCTCGTGACTACTCACGCGGCGACGCTTACCATCGGGGAGTTTGATGTTTATGTTGCCATCCATCGTCCAAACATTCGTAACGCCGAAAAGCTTACGAGCCACTGTGAAAGCCACTTGCCTCTGTCGCGTGAGGAACTCAGACAGTACAAAAGAAGAGCCCTTTAGTTTTGCTTTGGCTTTCCAAACTTCACTCCTCACTGTTGGATCAGACAGGCGAAAAAGAATGGGACGTGCCCGATTCTCAGAACCAGCGCCTAATCTGTGGCAAATGGTAATGGAAGAAGATGTAACGTCTTTGAGTCCCAAGTTACTTTGTATTACTGACAACACTACATCTACCACCTGCTCATCAGACTTCTCAGGGACACCGCCAAGCAATAGAAATTTCTTCCTGTGACGCATCTCAATAACATCAATGCCTTTGCTCACCTCTACTATCTGTTGCTGAAGGACACTGAAGACATTCCAAACATGTTCTTTGAAGCTTGAGAAGTCTTTGTAGAGACCATTCAAGTCTGTTCCAGGAGATGATGCCCGTAGATTAGCTTCGAAGTCTGCCATGCGCTGGCTGAGGGATGTCAATGCCAAACGCTGTGTCTCCGCAATATCGGCAATAGTGGACATTTTACAGAGAACTGGGAGTTATAGTGTTGTAGTGAAAGTTGTAGTTTGACAGGTCACCGGCAAGTAAAATGCAATTTACTAAACTTAGGACATAGGTATGTTGATGTCCACACTATATTTGATTAGTTGTAAGATTATGACTATAATTTTGTAAATTTAAAGTTTTCAATTATTGTGTTTAATAATTAAAGCAATTTTAAAATGAAGAGCACATGTGACTACTATTTGTGCACCTACCCGACATTATAGGGTTATGCGAAGTCCGTAGAGAGGGGGAGGACACCGTAACCCTGAAGTCTGGTAATTTGCTCTACTACCGGGAGGGCGACCAACAGTCCCAAGGTGGTGTCGGGTTTCTCGTTCACAAGTCCCTCGTAAACAACATAATAACCATCGACAGTGTGTCGAGCAGGGTGGTATACCTAATACTCAGAATATCCAAAAGATATTCGCTGAAGGTCATTCAGGTATACGCACCGACCTCGTCACACTCCGATGATGAAGTGGAGACTATGTATGAGGACGTAAGTAGGGCCATACATAGTTCCAAAACCCACTTTACTGTTGTTATGGGGGACTTTAACGCAAAGTTGGGCAAGAAAAGCGGTGACGAGTTGAGAGTGGGGCAATTTGGATATGGGCAACGGAACCCTAGGGGGCAGAGGCTGGCCGACTTTCTGGAGAAAGAGGAACTCTTCATGATGAACTCTTTCTTCCAGAAGCCGCCTCACAGGAAATGGACCTGGTTGAGCCCCGATGGTTTCACGAGAAACGAGATAGACTTCTTCATGACCGACAAGAAACGGATATTCAGTGATGTCTCTGTGATCAACAGGGTAAAAACCGGTAGCGATCACCGAATCGTAAGAGGCTCACTGAATATCAATGTTAAACTTGAAAGGTCCAGCTTGATGAAGTCTACGCTCCGACCTACTCGGTCCCACATTCAAAACCCCGAAAGCTTTCAACTCGAGCTCTCTAATCGCTTTGCTTGCCTTGAGAACTTAGTTTCAGTGGACGAGATCAACGACGGGCTAGTGGAAACTGTCCGCACGGTAGGGTCTAAGTTTTTTAGACCCTGCCGTAAAGATAGACCTCAGAAATTGACCGAGCAAACCTTAAACCTCATGGCTGAACGACGTTTGCTACAGTTGCAGTCTTCCGATGACGCGAAGTCATATAGGCAGCTCAATAGACGTATATCTAAGTCCTTGCGACACGATCTGCGTCTCTTTAATACGAATCGTGTTAAAGAGACCATACAGCGAAACCAAGGCTCCAAAGTGTTCGCAAAGGACAAGTCTATTGGGCAAAGCCAGATGACAAAGCTGAAACGGGAGGATGGCAGCATAGCGTCGACCAAAGCAGAGGTTTTAGGCGAGATCGAGAGGTTCTATGGACAGTTATACACTTCGGTCGCAAAGCCCGTTGACAGCTTGGTAGGAGATCCAAGAGCCAAGCTGTCCCGACATTATACCGAAGATATCCCGGACATCAGTCTGTACGAGATTAGGATGGCCCTGAAGCAGCTTAAGAACAACAAGGCGCCGGGCGAGGACGGAATCACTTCAGAGCTTCTGAGAGCGGGTGGAACACCGGTACTTAAAGTCCTCCAGAAGCTCTTTAATTCCGTCCTGTCCGAGGGCAAAACGCCTGAAACGTGGAGCAGGGGTGAGGTGGTGCTGTTCTTCAAAAAAGGTGATAACAGCCTATTGAAGAACTACAGACCCATCACGCTTCTGAGTCATGTTTATAAGCTGTTTTCAAGGGTTATCACGAACCGTCTCGAACACAGACTTGATGACTTCCAGCCTCCCGAACAAGCCGGTTTCCGAAGAGGCTATAGTACCATAGACCACATCCATACGCTGCGGCAAGTTATACAGAAGACCGAAGAGTATAACTTGCCATTATGCTTAGCGTTTGTGGACTATGAGAAAGCCTTCGATTCGGTGGAAACATGGGCGGTGCTTGAGTCACTCCAGCGATGCCGTATTGACTATCGGTACATCGAGGTATTGAAGTGTTTGTATAATAACGCCACCATGTCGGTCCGAGTACAGGAGCATAGCACGAAGGCGATTCCATTGAGAAGAGGCGTAAGACAGGGGGACGTTATCTCCCCGAAACTGTTTACTGCCGCAATGGAAGACGCCTTCAAGCTCCTGGAATGGCAAGGACTTGGCATCAACATCAACGGCGAATACATCACTCACCTTCGGTTTGCCGACGACATCGTAGTCATGGCAAAGTCGATGGAGGAACTCAGCATGATGCTCGATGGCCTCGACCGAGTTTCACAACGGGTGGGCTTGAAAATGAACATGGACAAGACGAAAATTATGTCAAATGCCAATGTTGTGCCCACCCCAGTCTCTGTTGGAAACTCGGTACTCGAAGTTGTTGACTCATATATCTACTTAGGACAAGTAGTCCAGTTAGGTAGGTCCAACTTCGAGAAAGAGGTCAACCGCCGAATCCAACTCGGTTGGGCAGCGTTCGGGAAACTACGCAATGTCTTTTCGTCCGACATACCTCAGTGCCTCAAGACGAAAGTCTTCGACCAATGTGTGTTACCAGTGATGACATATGGCACCGAAACGTGGTCCTTCACTATCGGCCTCATCTCAAAGCTCAAAGTCGCTCAACGAGCTATGGAGAGAGCTATGCTCGGTGTTTCTCTACGTGATCGAATCCGAAATGAGGAGATCCGTAGACGAACTAAAGTCACCGACATAGCCCACCGGATTAGCAAGCTGAAGTGGCAATGGGCAGGCCATATTGCTCGCAGAGCAGATGGCCGATGGGGTCGAAAAGTACTAGAGTGGAGACCACGGACTAGCAAACGCAGCGTAGGACGTCCACCAACAAGGTGGACAGACGACCTTATAAAGGTCGCCGGAAGACGCTGGATGCAGGTCGCTTCCAACCGGTACATGTGGAGATCTAAAGGGGAGGCCTATGTTCAGCAGTGGACGTCCTATGGCTGAGATGATGATGATGATGAAAATTATTATAGAACCTTTGTTACATCATTCATTTTGAGATGGTACATTATGTGAGAACGATGTAGCAAGTTAAAAGTGCCAGTAAAATATAAAAAAAGACAATTCAGAAACAAAACAATCAATAATTAAAATAAACCGCGGCTGCGATGACCAGTCTCAGCTGACAGCGCCCGTTCACGAACATGACACACGTATCACGCCCATTACTCGCCGCCCGCATGCTTGCGCCTACGGTGACCGGAGATCGTCTAGCGACCTCCTTCACCGTGTGCGTCTAACACTGCGGCTGGGGTGGAGGGAGGACGCTGTCCTGTCCCTGACGCGTCCCGCCTCCTCCTCCAGCATGACTGCTTCGCAGACGGAGGCGACCGCTTCCCATTCCGTCTCGCCACGCAACAAGGCCTCGACAAATGCCGGGCGCGAGAGGTCTTCGCCTATCGCCGTCGTGAGGACACGGCGGTGCTCTGCCCAAGCGGGGCAGTCCTGCACTGTAGGCTCCACCGTGTCCTCCGGGCGGTCCTCGCAGTGGTGACACCTAGGCGTTTCTTCCTTCCCCATCCGACACAGGCACCTCCTGAAACATCCGTGTCCGGTGAGGACTGTGCGTCATGCGTGGTCAAGACGCCGCCTATCCAGCCGCTTCTCAAAGAAGGGTCTTACCGGGATATAATGACCTGTTAGTTTTACCGCGGTTACCTCTTAGGACAATGTCGATAGGTATATGGTCCTATCACACCCCATACATTCACTGACAGCTCCTTGAGGACGTGTGAAATACTACACGCCATCGACTCGAACCTGCAGTACTATTCTCTATAAACCTGGTGATGACGGCGCGGGCGCAGCGCACACGCCACGCTGGGACTAAAGCCTGCCGATTAAAGTTTACTGACAGCAACACTCCAATCGTACAGCGCTCGCGCCGTACGATTGGACGATCTCAAAGCCATCTCGTCGAAGAGTACTTCGTATAGTCCAGCGATGTAATTTCTTATAAGTAGAGAATAATGTAGCTGGTTCTTGACCGGACGGCGAGCTAGGTACCCACTACTCACCGTCCGCAAGCCTGAGGTAACGGTGGCAAATGAATGCTTTGCGAACCCTCGGTCACGCCAGGCAGCTGGGCTATGAGTCCTGCTTGGATTAATATCTCCCTAAGGCATTCCGCCTCTTCCTTTGTTACCACACTGCTTCCCAGAAGGAGGCGACAGCTTCCCATTCCCCAATCCGAAACAGTAACCTCCCGAAACAACCGGATCCGGTGGGAACCTGAAAACCTGCGTCAGACAGAAGGAGAGGACGCCGTCGTGCTTCTCCTACCACACCTCAAAGAAGGGTCTTACCGCCGTGATTATGGCATGCCCAGATAACTACTGACCTCAAAAACCGTTAATCAATGTTTACAAGAACGTCCATGTATCATCTCTTGGATTGTAAAACTCTGTTTACAAACATAGATACGTGCAACGCTAACACAAGTGTTAATAACTTGAGTCAATAGCCAAAAAGTTGGAACGTAATCAATACCGAATTTCACTTTAGAAGGTGACGAATATTTCGTGAGCTGTGGTTTTTGGGTGTCATAGCGTTGTCCTTGGCCCCTTTTTTTGGGGGCGGAAAATCATCGAATGGCTCCATTTTGCTCTGAATGGAGATTATGATCGACTTTCAGAATCGTACCTACTAACTGAAGACACATCTTGTAGGGGAACAGTGTATAAGACGGGGACGCGAGGTTTAAATGGGGACAAACACCCTTTAGGCATACTTAAAACAACACTAACGTAGAGCAAGCGCCATCAGGACGTCATTTGGGATCTGCCATTAACAAATGACGTCCTGTTGGCGCTTGCGCTACGTTAGTATTGTGTTTAGTTTGCCTTAAATGTGTGATTTCCCATCATACCTCGCGTCCCTGTCTTATACACTGTTCCCTACCTTTTTTCCTTTGCGTCCCAGACCTTATTACGACAGTCCCGCGACCCCGGTAGCAATTTGGTCCTGTCTAGCCTTCGATCAATAATAGCTCTAGATTAAGGATCAGGAACAAAAAGGAGTCGCATTAGCGGCCACATTTGCACACACGTAAACATCTACACTTCATAAAAAAATGTACAATTGTATTAACAACTTCCGTTCATTATAAACCTTAACATTCAAACATACAGTTTAATTACCATTACAAAATGCATTAGGTTTAACGTAAACAATTGAAAAATGTTTCTTGAAGATAAAATGTCATCAGTACAAAAGTACTCATTCTAAAATGATACTTAAGGTCTAAGCAACAAGGATTCGAAATACCGTCACAAAACCGTTTGTGGCGTTATTTTTCGGGGCGTTTTTGAAGCGCTCATCGGGAATCTAGTACTATTATTGATCGAAGTCTCTAGCAGATATATGAAATAGCTATAACACGGCAAATTGACGCAGGCTGTCGATTTACTTTACAATATTTTTTTTCTAACCGTGCCTTCCATTGCGTCAGGTAATAATTGACCAAACACTCAAGTAAAAATATATTCAAAGAAAAATCAACTTTAAAACCGACCAGCAAAGGTCAATTTACTTTACACCTTTTTTTGAAGACGGCAATATAGATTAGCATGGATATAAACAAAGGAAAAGCGACTTTAAAACTGAAGTTAAAAGTTCAATTTGCTCTACAACTACACTTTTTTTTCATGACTGCAAGAATGCATAACTGTCGATATGAAATATTAATTAAAAGTAACTTTATTTCGCCAGGCGTAAAGTTCAATTTTTTTCAGGACAGAAATAATTAATTGGTCTTGAAATCGATATGGATGGATGACTATTACTGACAGGTACCGACAATAAATAATGCACATTATGAAAGAGTTTTTTTTTACCGACTTCGATAAAAGGAGGAAGTTTTCAATTCGACGGATTTTTGTAAGACCGATCTGGAAAATTCATCTTTTGTTTGAAAATAAATACTTCATCTGTGTTCTTCATATCAACCACGAAGTGTCCTGTGTCGTGGGTGCGTTTACAAACATTTAAACTCACATACACAAACACCCAGACCCGGAACAACTACTTGTAGATCATACAAATATTTGTTCCAAACGAGAATCGAATCAGCGATACACAGCCCAACAGCGAATTGGCATGATTGACGCAATTGAGCATCAATAAATTACAAATAATTAGTCCCTCAGTTTCTTTACGTCAATGAATACTGACAACGATAAAATGGATCAAAACTCGGGAGGGGGGCTCGTGACGTCACAGCACATTAAAAAATATGCTGACACGTGACGTATTGTGAATTTTAAAAGCGTCGTATCTACGTCAATTTTGACTAACGTATCAAAAGAAAAGAATCGGGTCAAATATTTTTAGAAAATATAACTGTCGAACAAATTTTTCAGTCATCTATACATTTTTTTTATTACGTGGTAAAATCATCAAATGAGTCCTACCACCCAGGGCAGAACGGGAGGGACTATCAGACTCGTACTGACTAAAATCCACGGTGTCCTTCAATAGCACTTTACGTTCCGGGGTCACGTTAATTCGTACAGTCCCGCGACCAATCCATATTAACCTAACAACATAAATGGACGGACGGTCTTCAAATCTCTATTCAGGCCGTTGGTTATACATTGTAGTTAGATTACCACTCAATCACATAATATCAGATATAATAGCAGTTAATTAGCCGTTATCGAGTAACGTAATAGTTAATACATCAGTTAACTGTAGTTTACGTTACAATTCGGTCAGAATTAATCAATAGTTTAACACTTTAACTGTTTTACAAGCGATTATTTTATCTTGCCTTTTATATTAGGTCTTTCAAAACGAATAATTTTTTCTCTTTCTTTTCTGTTTATTCATAATATAGTGGAATTTAACCCGTGACACTCAACGCAACAGTCAAACACTCGAGCACTGCGCCAATCGTGATATCGCCAGTTTTGCTAGACTTGGGGATCGAACCTCGGGCCTCATGCTCAGCAGTAGCTATCCATACTCCTCTTATTAGTTCATATATATCTGTTCCAGAAATTCAAGATGGCGCCCACAGTTGCCGAGTTCTACCGGGGGAAGAAGATCTTCATAACTGGAGGAACTGGCTTTGTTGGGAAGGTAGGTCGGTAAGACTGACTCATTATCACCTTCCATTCTACCAAGCTGGTTCAAAGAAAGCAAAATGATAAAATAATAAGGCAAAAGATACTTTCACAAAATTACAAAAAACGAAAAAACTAGGGACGAGTAACGGGTGACTTGCCGTCCGCACATGGACTATGCCCGGGTCGACGGCGCGTCGTGTTCCACGCGCGCCTCAACGAGCTCCCAGCTGTCTGACGGGCCAAAGAGGGCCAAACGCCTGCCAGGGTCGCGGGACTGTCCAAAGAAGTAACCGTGCACCTGGAACATAAGGCATAAGATACATTGAAGGAAGACTATGAATTTGACGGCACGTTTAGCGAAGTGGCTGAGCGATTGGACTGCTGCGCAGCGTGTCGTGGGTTCGATTCCCGCTCGGAACAAATATTTGTATGACCTACAAGTAGTTGTTTCGGGTCTGGGTGTTTGTGTATGTGAGTTTCTATGTTTGTAAACGCACCCACGACACAGGAGAAATTACTAGTGTGCGGCAACGTTTTTTTAAAGAGAAAAAAAAAAATTAAGTCATTACTAGTCTGACAGTCCCTTTCACTCGGTGGAATCGTATTTTGATGATTTTTTCACCTAAAAAAATACCTTATATATGGCCTAGATTAGCACAGACAATATGATCTTTCAGCTGAGTGAAAAGAATCAAACACAAACAGTAATTTTAACCGATTACTGCGTATTTGAACTTTCTCTGTGACGTCAGTAATTGGTTCAGTCAAGTAGCAAATGCGTAACGTTCTAACATAATGTAAAGCGGTTCAAAGAATACATCCACCTACCAAGTTTCATTTGTGTAGTCCTAAGGCCTCGGCCACGAATTTAGCGGCGAGCGGGGAGGTCGCATCGGCGGCGCGGGCAAGTACTCCACCGCCTCACTCGCTGCCACGTCGCTGTTCTCGAGGCAAGCTATGCTATTCTCAATAAGAAATCTCATCGCTGGATTCGATATGCTCTTCTAAAAATCCTGTCTCTTCCGCACCGCCAACCCTCTCGCCGAAAATTCTAGACAGATTAGTCATTAGTCATTTATTGATTAACAAGTAATTTTGTATCTGAATTTACACATAAAATTATACAATTATATTTATAACAGTAAATACAATTGTTTTTTTAATTATTATTATAAACCATTTAAATTACATGTCACATTTCTTAAAATAACGTAAAATAGTTTCGGAATAAAATGGCTGTGACGGACACACAGCCAGACATGATGAATCTATGAAGGTTTAGCTTTTTGACATTCGGCTACGGAAGCCTAAAAATCTTTGCCCTACACTAGGAATATCTCCTGTATCGTGAGTTTGTTTACAAACATTTACTTACATACACAAAACATCCAGACCCGGAACAACTACTAGGAGATCATACATATTTGTTCCGTGCGGGATTTGCACCCGCGAGTCAGGAAGCGCTACAGTTGCCTCAGCCACTGCGCCAATGCTGTAAGGACTGGAATTATGATGTTGATCATCTGTTAAGTTTAGAGTCTGATCCGGTAACCTTAAGATTACTAAGTCCTCACTCAATAAAACTTCTACCCCCTTCCCATTGATATAATATGCATGGAATTTAAGCATAATAAAAAGACATAACTTTCGTTTCAGGCTTTGATTGAGAAGCTTCTACGCTGCTGCCCTGAACTAGACACCATCTATCTTCTGATGAGGCAGAAGAAAGGAGTCGGCTGTGAGGAGAGGCTTAAAGACCTTTGCAGTAAGCAGGTAAGTCTGCTAGGTCCATGTACCGCTTTTATTTTCTTTTTTTTAAGTGGTAAAATCATCACATGAGTCCTCCCACCCAGGGCGGAGCGGGAGGGACTGTCAGACTCGTACTGATTAAAATCCACGGTGTCCTTCAATAGCCCTTTACGTACCGGGGTCACGGTAATTCGAGAGTCCCGCGACCGTCCGCGTACCGCTAGAAGATGAATACAACTCACCACATAACTATTAACCATCATACCTATTTACCTATCAGGTATTCGATCTCCTTCGAGAGAAGAACCCAGATGCCTTCAAGAAGCTCAAGGTAATCAACGGAGACATCACGGAGGATGGTCTGGGCATCTCAGAAGATGACAAGAAGCTGCTGCAGAAGGAATGTAACATTATCTTCCATAGTGCCGCTTGTGTTAGGTGAGATATCTCACCAATCCTGGGCCTTTAGTCCTGCTATTGCAATAGTGTCAGAATGGTCTATCTACGTATCATTGATTTCATAATTGTTGATTTTGTCAAGTTGGGTAATCTACTAATTTAATGGCGTTATTATGACTTTCCAATGGTCAACCACTAACACTCCATTGAAAGAAATGGCACAAAATGGTAATTTCGTACAAATATTTTTGCTATTTACGAACTTCTTACTTATAACTGGCATGAATTTATCAATTGTCATTATAAAACGATTCTATTACGAGACCATTGCCAGACCAGTGATCGGCTAGTGAATTTAGCAGTAAACGAACTTTTTGCAAAATAACAATGTCATTTTGCTACTGGCGTGTTGGAATGACGAATTTATGAAAATAGGAGGCTAGCGCTGTTTTGTTCCGAAAGATGAGGCAGAGGTGTAGCTAAATTTGCCAGCCCTTTCCCAACTACGTTGTGGTCTGCTTCCAGTCTCACCAGAAGCAGCTGAATATCAGTATTTTACATTGAGCGACTGCCTATCTGACCTCCACAACCCAGTAACTTGGTAATTGAAGCCTATCCCTTGCTAAGACTGTTTGCCCGACTATGTCGAGCTTCTGACTTACAGTAACGACTGTCAAAGATCTATCAGAGAGGCAGTTGGTCATATATCACCAGACAGTATCATCTTATAAGACTGGAAGTTAAGCCCAGAATGTAAAAGACCGAATGCTGTTACTAGCTTTTTATGCAGCCAGTGTGAGCTTCTTTAACTGTGCTTTGATCTGGCCATCTCTAGGCCCCTCCACAGTCTGCACACTCCTATTTTCGGCATTGCTATGACTGATGAGTTTTGACCGTGGTTATCATTGCAGATTTGATCAGAAACTGAAGGATGCTGTGAATATGAACACAACTGGCACATGGAGAACGTTAAGTCTTGCGGAGTCTATGCAGAATTTAGAGGTATGAGAATTTGTAGGTAAATCTTATTTATTGAATACTGTTCATTTTGTTACAGTATTATACGTGTCCAGGTCGATGAAGCCCTCATAATTCTGTCTAAAAAAGTTTAAAGGAACCTAACCAAACTCGGAGTGCAAAAGACCGGAAAAAAGCATCTTTATCATATAGGATTCTTACGAGTACATACACCAAAATAAAAATTCTAAGATTTAATGATTGACCATTATACGAGATTTTACGTACATGTAACATGCAGGCACTTCACTTTGTGTAAATCGTTTCACCATCAATGCTCTCAAAACAACTATTAATGCCAAACATATTGTTTGCAGTGCAAATGCTGTGGAATCTAGAAGAACTTTCTGTGCGTGGAATTCTTCATTCCCATAGCTTTATATTTTCCAGGTGTTCGTACATCTGTCAACAGCGTACTGCCGCTGTGACCTGGATGTGCTGGATGAGAAGGTGTACACTGCCGTGCATCAGCCGCGCAAGATCATGGACATCGTGCAGTGGATGGATGATGATACCCTGGCGTACTTGGAACCTAAGTGAGTAGGATGCCCTTGTTTTTAGGCAAGGAATTTTGAACTTACTGCTTGGTGGATGAGAGTTGAAGATTTAATAGTTATGATTTTACCACGCTTAAAAAAAACCTTTCTTAACCTGTTTCTTCTAAATTCTAGGATAATTTCATCAGAGCCCAACACATATTCATACACGAAGGCTATAACCGAGGACTTGGTGGCGGAGTATTCCAGCAAGTTTCCCATCGCCATCGCCAGGCCGTCTATAGGTCAGTACTACATCATCATAATAACCCCGCTGTTGGGACACAGGCACTAGGCGGGCCCAGTGCTGGTTGGTAGATGTCACATGTCTTCGAATTTTTAATTTTTTCCTTCTCCGTTTTGTAAATACTACGGATTTAATAAATGGGGAAAGTATTATTAAGATGGTTTATAGACGTTCTGGGGCTGATGGGGTCCTTTGTGTTCATTATTAATGTTTCCAAAGCCGTAGAAATGGCAGATACTTCAAGACTTAATAATCTAATTTAGTATCTTATTTTATATTCGACAAGAAGGAGGGCAAAGGGGCTCTCTGGGACATTATGACTTTCGTGCAAGTTTTAACAAAGAAATCTTGTATCCACAGTGACTGCAGCTTGGAAAGAACCTATACCTGGTTGGGTGGACAATCTGAACGGTCCGACTGGCTTGGTCATCGGTAGTGGAAAAGGTGAGTTTTTCATGCCATCTCCAGGATGGTTGGTTTGGTTTCTAGTCTGCATAATATCTGACCTCCCAACCCAGTAACATGGTCAGACCTATGGAATGACAACGGGTGGGATCCACATCCTAACGTTCCGCCCCGGAAAGTTCAACTGGCAGTGAAAGACCTCACCAGGATCGGCAGCAAACCAGATCACCATCGTTTCGGAATCCGGCGCCGAATAGAATGAACTGTGCGAGTTCCAGTCCCTTCTGGATGAACTCGTTCCATCGTCACATCTCAATTTTGCACATTAGAACAGCTAAATTCAAATATCTACCTACCTGTTTTTTTTACGACTGCTTCTGACTGGAATTTTTCAAGAATCTGATTAGTAAATCCGGTTGTTAATTGGATCGGTATCAAGATTGCAACAGAGAAGGATTACTAATTTCCAATACTAATAAGTAATGTTTGAGGATGTTTCCAGGAGTTATACGCACGATGCACTGCGAGCCTTCTTACAGAGCGGACGCTATTTCCGTGGACGTGGTGGCGAACGCCTGCATCCTGGTAGCGTACGTCACTGCTCAGGACAAGTGAGTATGGAGAAAACTTCTTTATTCCAAAAAACACTAGAAAGTGATGAAGGGCGTGCGTTTTTGGCAAGGTTTTTGGGGACGGTCTAAAGCTGCAGACAGCAGCAGACACACTAATCACTGCGAATTCGATAAATGTAACAGGCTATTCTCAGCATATAGACGCCGCGGTTTGAATTGACTACCGCTAATGCACTCGCAGCGATTACTTGCTGTGTAGGTCCGAAGCTTTAAACAAGGACAGTTTTAAAATTACCAGTCAAAAATTAGGACCCAAAAATAACAAAAACTGTGAAGAGTGATGGCAAACATCGTGAGGAAAGAGGCATGTCCTAGAACCATAAATTCGAAGACATGTAACATGTACCACGCTGCACTAAGCCTGCGTGGTGAGTTACAGCCTAATCCCGCTCATAGAGATGAGGCCCGTGTCCAGTGCTGGATTAAAGGATGATTCACGCTACACCGTGCTGTGTCCGGGCTGTGCCCCGTCTGGTGCTTGGGGCGCGGACGGGGCACGTTCGGAGCACGGACGAGACACGGTTAAGCATAAACCACTTCATACAAAAAGTACACCACAATGTTCGACTGTGCCCCGTCAGGAGCCCGGACACGGCACGGTGTAGCGTAAATCATGCTTAAGACTACTGTCTTGATGCCCTAAGCAATCCAAGCCTATGGTGTCCCCTATCCTAACCTATCCTTTCTGTTTAATTTAAGATATTTCGGGGGGTTTGTAATAAAATACAATGAATGAATGGGATGAATGGAATGCCATACCCTACAAAAATGAATTAGAGAGAGAAAGACAAAGATGGAGTTTCTATTCCATTGTTCTCCTACGAACCTAACCTTGCGAATGGATGTAGAATCAATCCCATAAGATACAGAACTGGGATGGATTACCTTTAATTTAAATATTTGACGTTCAAAAGTGCCACTTTGAAGGCCTAATTGAAATAAATGATTTGACTTTGACTTTCAATTGTTTTATTTTGCTTATGGGTTAATCTCGAACTGCTATATCCCAGCTGTGGGATATTGTAGTCTGATTATGCTGCCAACTGCCATGAATGTTAAAAATGTTTCAAATTGTATCATTATTTTATTTCGACTTCAGGCCCAAGGAGACGCAACTCTACAACCTAACACTTTCAGGTGTAATAAACATAACTTGGGAAGAAATTATTCGACTAGGTAAGTTCATTCTAGGTAAGTTCGTTCTTTAAAATAAATAATATCGGCTTTAAAATTGCCGAATCTTGCAGAGTGAGCGGTGAACCGTAGTATCGCCGTCACAAGCTTAGTAAATAGCAAACTGTAATCCCAGCGAGGCTTGAGCGTGCGGCAGTGCTGACCCAAGGCTGCGTTTATAGAGAATAGCAGTGCTGGTCTGCCTGGCTCGCGATCACCATCCTGTCGTAGTCCAACGTCAAACTGTAATGTGAGCCATCGGTGTGCAGCAGTTCCATTTACTTGGAGAGCTCGCTTCATCTGAGGTCTCATATTTACTTCTAGGCTAGATTGAGGCTAAAAGAAACAAAGACAAAAGAACACATTTCTCCTCCTACTTTAAACAAGGAGTTTGTAGCTAAATATTACAGCATAGATAGATATTCAAAGTTAAGCCGCGGTTCCGAGGTTGGTATGTGGATGACCATCTAACATACCTTCCTAGTGAGTCTACTCTGTCCTTCAGAAATTTGGATTGCACATAAAGCCGTTGGCCCCGATTTGCATTTGTAAATCTTTCACAGTCATTACTGTTAGTCAGAATCTTGAAAGTCTGACAACGAGTCTTACCAAGAAGTATCATAAAACAAGGTACCCAGTTACTGGGTTATGGAGGACGGAAAGGCGGTCGCTCCATGAAATATACTGGTATTTTGCTGAAGTCTACCCCAAAATAGATGGGAAAAAGACTGGGCAAATGATGGTGTCCTATCTTCGCCAAGATATTGTTGTGGTAATATTTAACATGTACTCTTTATTACCAGGAGAAAAATACGTGAACGAGAATCCTTACTCCGTGGCTTTGTGGTACCCTGGCGGCTCCATCAAATCATACAAGATAACTCATCAGATAGACATGTTCTTCAGCCATATTGTACCGGCGTATTTGGTCGATGCTCTGCTGTTTTTGCTGGGAAAGAAGACTTTGTAAGTACTCGTACTATAAATTATTTTCCTTATAGCTACAACCTTAGGATCTTTAAGTCAAGAGTAAATAGGTTACTTCTACGCAAGCGCGCTTCACCGTCGACCATGTCGTCGCTTAGCATCAGGCGAGATAGTGGTCAAAGGCGAGACTTTCGTTAAAACAATAGAAAGAAAGAAAGTATTTATTAAACTGCAAACAAAATTGTATAAAACAGGCAAAAAATATAAAAAAGAACAATGCAAAAACAGCAGTAAAAAAAAAAAAAAAAAAAGAGTTTAGTCTTGTACGAGGGCAAAAGGTCCCTATCTCAGCACGGTGATAAAACTTAAAAAAAAATACGATCTATGCCTAATCTAAATTTTTACGGTCAATGTTTTTTGGAGGAAAGGCAATGCCTGCCGAGGTTCGAGCACTATCAGATCAAATCAAATCATTTATTTCAACTAGGCCAATTACAGGCACTTTTGAATTGTCAAAAGACATAAAATAAAACTAGTACAAAAATATTTATGGTGCTACAGTCCCAGTCACAAGACATAAAAACTGTGAAAGTACCGTAGGTGCTCATTCCAAAGCGTAGATCTCTATGGAGAAGAATGAGCAAGAAACTCCATGGACACTCTTTTTAATCGCCAAAATTTTTACAGAACTTTTTTACATCATTCATCATGAGATGGTACATTATGTGAGAACGATGTGGCAAGTTAATGTTGTCCATAGTAAATATCAAAAAGACAATTCAAAAATAAAGTTATTGTTAATTATAATAGACCGGGGCAGCTAAGAGACGACCAGTCCCAACTGACAGGACAGGACTATGCAAATAGGATATCGCTGCCCTAATTTACTCAAAGGAACTCTAAGAATGAACAGTGTGGTTTTTAGTTACTTAGAGCCTAGAATTCTCTTCCGCTGTAGTCAGGGTGGGAGGACTAATTTGATGATTTTTATACCACAAAGAAGGGTCCAGTGATGCTGATAAAGATGGGACCTTTTCCCAAGGCCTCGCAGTTTTTGGGCCCCAAGTAAAACAAGACAACAAAAGAGCCATCTACCAAGGCTTACTTATGCTAGGGGGTTTTCATTTTATGTATATTTTATTAATCATCCCAAGACCCATAAATCCAGTCTTATATCTCGTCTTCTTCAGCCGTTTTCTTCATATTATGATGTACGAAATGCTCCCCGCATACCCTCCTCGGTCTTATTGATCATAGCGTGACGTAATTATAGCCTCTAGCCTTCCTCGATAAATGAGCTACCCAACACAAAAAATAACAAATCGAACCAGTAATTCCTGAGATTACCACGTACAACCAAACAAACTCCTTAGCTTTACAATATTAGTCAATGTATTAAAATATTCTCCCGACATTTGATCTTCTGCAGCATGGTAAACCTCCAGAAACGTATCAGCCACGGTCTCAACGTAATCCAGTACTACACGACCAAGGAATGGCACTTCCGTAACAACAACTATAAGAGTCTCCGCACCAGGATCACGGCTGCAGATAACGAGACCTTCTACACGGACCCCTCGACCCTGGACCCTGAGGAGTACTTGAGGAACTACGTGCTGGGCACCCGGCGGTTCTGTTGTAAGGAGGACCCTGCTAATCTGCCTAGAGCTAGGAGACTTCATAAGATGTAAGTCATCATCATTGCTTAGCATTTCAGTATCTCATTTTATTGCTGGACAGTGCAGCATGTCTTCATATTGCGGGTATGTTCAAAATAGTAACCGCTGCCTAGCTTTGACAAGCGGTAAACGATAAACTTAAACGCTCAATAGTCTATAATACATTTTCATCTTTGTTACCAAGCGAACAAAGCTCAAAGTTTGTTAAAGACTACTGAGCGTTAATAACCGTAACGAACCTAAAGAACGGATCTGGGTGTTTGTGTCATGTGAGTTTAAATGCTTTAAACGCACCCACGATACAAGACAAATTCTTGGCACAACGTTAAAAAAATGAAGCCGATTGCCTGTTCCAACATGTCTACGTGGAATCCTCCTCCGTGGTCACTCTCAACTTGAAAATTCTGTTCAGTTCAATCGACTGATAATATTATAATAATTCGACCCAGCCTGACCCTTGCTGCCCCCCCCTCAATGACGCACTAAGCCTAGGCCCGAACCCCGCAGGGGGTGCCCTTAGTGACGTTCATTTAATTGAACCTTAGTTGTAATCCCTGGCTGGGGGCTTTAAAGTAATTTTTGGCCACCGCAGGATTGTCCGGTTAAGTAGCATCAACCTTCTAGAGTTGTTGTGCTATGAGAGGCCATGTCAAAAAAAAAAAAAACGTTCTGACTGATAAATCCTATGACTGTTGCTTTCATTAAATTAATAATAAATTAATCTTTCAGCCGTTACATCGCTGACCGCCTCGTCAAGGTAATATTCTTCTCCTTCATACTCTGGGTGCTGTACAGCAATACCCACATCTTCACATCATCAGTGGAACTGCTGGACACCACGCTGAAAAGTCTACCACCCATCAACCAGGCTAGAGCAGAGGAACTTGGAGATGTAGAGCTTTAGAACTAAAGAATATCTAGTTTATTATTTTACGTTCTAAAATGTTGTTAAGCGACATCTTACGATTTTTGCGATAAGAATAGTTTCTCAAAAATTCAAGAGATAGAGCTGTATGCTCGAATAGCTATGTTAAAAACTTATTTTTTGAGGTAAATTAAGTTTTACTTAAACAGAAAATTACATATAAAGCTGTTTTCGAAATTCACGAATAAATTAATACGTATCATCATAAGTTGTTATAACCAATCCGAAAGACGAGAATGAAATAGTCTTTGCTTTTATTATTTATGGTCGTAAATCTGTTTCTGAATGGCATAAGCCGTTCCATGTCGATAAAGTATGATCACATAAAAATAAGGCATTTGTTTGCAAGTGTGTATAAAGGGTAACCTTCGGAACCAATGATGCAATTATATTTTTGAACAGGCTAAAAGCTTGGTTGATAAACATCATGTTTATCAACCAAGCTTTTAGAATATTCGTTATCAAATTTTTGTCTAGCAAGCCGGAAAAAAGTAATAGCGCGGTGGGAGTCAGATGGGGGCCAAAACTTGATGCGTTCGAAGTCTCGGGTCATTAAAAAAAAAGTAGAGTATGAGAACACTATGAAGATAACTAGAATAGACCAAATTAACATACGTATTTATTCATACCTACGTAAAATTAAAATTATTTTGTCATTAAATAGTGTTTAATACCTTCTTTTTTACGTGGTAAAATCATCAAATGAGTCCTCCCACCCAGGGCAGAGCGGGGGGGGACTGTCAGACTCGTACTGACTAAAATCCACATACGTACAATCCTTCAATAGCATTTTACGTACCGGGGTCACGGTAATTCGTACAGTCCCGCGACCCCGGCAGGCTTTGGCCCTCTAGAGGGGGGCCCCGTCATTTTGCTGACAATCTTGAGACGCGCGTGGGACACAACGCGCCGTCGACCTAGGCATGGTCCATGGTCGAACAGTGAGTTGCCCGTTACTCGCTGCCCGCATGCCCGCGCCTACGGTGGCCGGAGATCGTCTGCCGACGTCCGTCGCCGTGGGCGTCTGCCACTGCGTCTGGAGTGGAGGGAGGACGCTGTTCTCTCCCTCACGCGGCCCGCCTCCTCCCCTATAAATTTAAACATAAGATTTCATTATAGTAAAGCTCTGGCTGGAGGCCTTAAAGTAATTTAAGGCATCTCTACAGAAAAGTCCGGTTAAGCAGCTCACAACCTCTTCTAGGTTGACCTGCGAGATGCCATACATAAAAAAAAAAAAAAAAAAAAAAAAAAAACATTATAGTAAGTGTTTAGCGAAACTTGTAATCGTCGTAGCCTAGGTATCAATATTACTGCAGTCCTGAAATATAAATGACAATATACAGATCATAAAATTGTTGCTCTATCTTTCTAGAGAGCATAATGAAAAATCTACTCTCTAGAAAGATAAAGCAACAATTTATAATGTAAATCGAAGGCATGACCTTGGCACTTTAAACATTTGTCGTCACGATATTGCCCCAAGGTCATCTTATCCGTAAGTTGAATCGCATAGTAGATATAAGGTCATAGAAAAAGACAATGTAACTAATGTTATCACTTGTCTCATTCATAATAGTCAAGCTTAGTTATGATTTCTTGCTGCTCAAAATATTTAAACATTGTTCTTGTCGTAAACTCGCCATTGAATTGAAAGTTGAATCTTTTTCCAGTCACTTCTCGGCAATCAAAACTAATTTAATATTGAAGTATCGTAGTCAACATCCTAGATGCAATAAAACATCAATCAAATTTTTAGTAAAACGCCTGACAAAACTTCAAGAGCAAAACGTAGTCGTGACGCGTAAGAATAATTGCTATGAAATATTTCCACAGGGGTTAAGTTTTAATATCGTTTATATAGAAGTGTGCGTATATCTGTGATTTTGTAATGTGAAATAAAAATATATTACTGATATGATATTATTACTGTGTTTTCTTAGAGATTATTGAAGTTGGTTAAAATAAAAAATATACAAAATTGCTTATTCCTAATCTACGGGGTTCCACCATCCAGTGGCCTATCCACCTTTTTTTTTTATCGTGCTAAAATCATCAAATGAGTCCTCCCACCCAGGGCAGGGCGGGAGGGACTGTCAGACTTGTACTGACTAAAATCCACGGTGTCCTTCAATAGCCCTTTACGTACCGGGGGCACGGTAACCCCTTGGTCCCGCGACCCTGGCAGGCTTTGGCCCTCTACAGGCCCCGTCACTATGCTGACGGCCTATCCACCTAGATAAAATCTAAACAGAAAAATATCTAGACTTTTATGTATAGGTATAGGAAAATGTTATATATATGTCACGGCTAAAGGTAGGTGTGAACCTAAACTTAAGATTAGCCGGCTAAACCTAGGTTTATCTTCGACGAAATGTTAATGTTAGTTTGTTCTATCTTTAGCCGGCTAAACTTAGGTGTAGCTGCAGGTCCTTGGCTAAAAATGTAGAAGGAAATGGAAAAGGAAACAATGTAATAATGTTTACTATTTTGAGACGAAAACTTTATTAAAAAATAATCACTTTCATTACACATGAGCGAGCGAAGCGAGCTCGGGACTCGCTGGCACCCCGACTCGGACAATTTAGGTTAGAAGAGGACCACGAAGAGGATGGCGGGGTCTTTCAGACCCCGCCATCCTCTTCGTGGTTATTTTTTTTTTTAAACCACCCAGAAGTAGGAGCCCCGCGAAGCGGGGCTCCGTCGACATGCTGGGAAGCGTGGACGCCCCGCGAAAGCAAGACCATTCCATTTCCTTCATTTTTAGCCAAGGACCTGCAGCTACACCTAAGTTTAGCCGGCTAAAGATAGAACAAACTAACATTAACATTTCGTCGAAGATAAACCTAGGTTTAGCCGGCTAATCTTAAGTTTAGGTTCACACCTACCTTTAGCCGTAACATATACATCCTTATTTGAGAACTGTAGGGTCCTCCTTGTCAAAATGGAACCAATCTTGATATAGAATTAATTTTGAGTTTAAAATCTTCGACCTTTGCTTGCATTGTGATATTTTATCATCATCTGCCTAGCCTTTTCCCAACTATATTGGGGTCGGCTTCCAGTCTAACCAGATGCAGCTGGATATCAGTATTTTACATGGAGCGACTGCCTGTCGGACCCCCACAACACAGTAACTGGGTAATACGATACCCCATGGTAAGACTGGTTGTCAGACTTTAGAGCTTCTGACTAACAGTAACGACTGTCAAAGATCTACAAATGACTGCCGGGACCGTGCATTCTAAACATAAACGGCCGTTTTTGTTACAAATGTACGATTTAGCTATATTTTAAGTGTTGACAATTTGTTATAAAATTACGTTATTGCCTTTTCTACAGTAATTACAGACCACATTTTGTATTTTTGATTCTATTTACGATAGACATTTTTTCGATTGGCGGCGCTAGTAGACTGTAAGAGGCCTCATAAATGCTTCATCGGACATTCTGGTTTCAAAATAATCTCTTGTCGCCTTACTAGTAGTTATACGCAATACTTTAATAACCAATCGCAGATCAAAGTAGATTATTGACCAATATGAGCTTTTGTTTATAAAAAGTTTGGCCAATCACATTTATTTTTAGAACCAACGAGAACAGAATGTGCGTCATAGAAAACATACTATTGCATCAGAAAATTGTCAAGGACTTCCATATTGTCTTTGTTTGAGATAAAAATAAAATCGATGTAAAAATATCGAGTGATTATCAATCGATTATAATATCATCAGAGCAGCTCGCTAAAATCAAATTGTTTTGTATTGTTGCTATTTGCGGATCGGTTGCAGCTTTGTATGTACAGACGCTGGCAGATTAGCCTACCCGAAAATGTCAAATTTTACGTTCGATTTTCGTGATGTTCGTTTGGTATTTGACAGATTAAATAGGTTGATGTGTTGGCGTCTGTACTAGAGATGGGTAACTAGCCGAAATTTCAATAGCTAGCTAGCCAGCTATTTTGGCTACTTGGCTATTGAACAGTAATGCCTATTAGGTAGGACTTTGTAACGCAGCATCAACTATGATCGGAATTCGACCCTGTTCGCGCCAAAAAGTCTAGATGATTATAGATTTCGTTTAATTTTATTTTTTCTTTTTTAATCCTTATAAGAAATAACTTCCCCTAGTTTGTCTTAATATCAAAAATACTAATTATCAGATCTTTATTTCTTGTGTTTACTTTTATCTCTGATGGTAACAAACTACTTTTCCAATAATCGCTTTTCGTAAATTCGTTTAATAAATGAACGAAAGTATAATACTCTCTTTGTCTAATCTATTTTGTGAGAAAGAGATGTATGATACGAATCAAGGTCGCACTCTCGTAGCGCATTGAGCGCGCACACACAGCTATCGGCTATTCTGGCTACTCACGCTACCCGGCTACCGAATACCGGGGCGGCTACAAATCGTAGCAGCTACCGGCTATGTCGTAACCTGATGGTTATCTAGCCAACCAGTAGCCACTAGCTAGCTATCGTGTTGACGGATATCATAGCCGTGGCTATATTGCTCATAGCCGGTATTTGGCTAGTTATGGCTATAGCTACCCATCGCTAGTCTGTACGTACTAGACCAAATGTAGTACTAATGTTAATTTTGTTAATATTTTTGAAAATTTCGTAATCGATATAATTTAAATCAATTTGAATTAATTATCGGTCGAATGTCCATGTTGTCCCATCACTAGTAGGGCAAAGACAACAAAACCAATATTTTTATCTGTCATTCCCATATTTTTCACAAAATGGCTGAACTATAGAGACGTGTATCACAAGTTATATTCGTCATAATGGAGCTTAACAAAGATTATTCCAACAAAAACAAGTGCACAGCTACTTTTTCGAACACAGACGTGTTGATTTGCGAAGATAAATCTACATCAGTGTGTAAAACCGACGTGATTTCGTTTCGCGAGAGTGTCCGGATTTCCCCGAGAGATTTTCCTTTGCAGTCCTACGAGAACTTTATAAAGTGTTGCAGATTCGTTCATAGGCCTTCTCCAGACATCTTTACTAAGGATTTTCGAGTCCCTACAATGTGTGCGTGAGTGAAAATGTCCTAACTGTGATTTAGTTTACAAGTGTATAGAAATAGTGTAAAAAATAAATAAAAATGAATTTTGCTGCAAATCGGGCCGACAGGCGCGTCGTTTTTAACCCTACACATTATTCCATCGCCAACTACAGTACAGAAACCAAAATGGATATGAGAAACTCTTTTGGTGAAGACCTTTTTCTGAAGCACCTTCATTTGATTCCGGATCCTTTGATGAAAAATTTGGCGGATACGATTAATACTGAAGAAAAAATGGCGCCTAAATCTAAATTAAACAATAATATTGATGTGAAAACAGACGCAGATATGAATATTGAACCTGATTATTCCCCATTATCAGGTATTGCTAGTTTTTTTTCTGGCGTAATGAATGTTATTACCAGCGCAATGTTTAGCAAGCGGAAGCAGAACGAATTCGTTGCGGAGCCAGTCCGCCAGATGGCGGTACCGACAATGTGGCATGGCGCCAAACTTTTGGATGAAAATAAAATTTTACAGGATGAAAATCGTTCAAATGATTTGTCTAGTGAGCTTTTGGCCTCAGAAATGACCGACGTCAAGAAGGCGGTGGCTCATTGTCAAAATAAAATCGAGCAGGTCCGTCTTCTGCTCGGCAGCAAGCCTGTTCCATGTAACTTCAGGGCTCGGAGACGTCCAAAGAGGGTTTTTGTCGAGGCAAGTTCTGTCGAAGATAGTTTTGAAGATGCTTTTACTCCAGAAGACTTTGAGAGCATTGCTAATGACTCCTTTAATGAATATTCCAGTCCAGTATGCTATCATGACCACATTTTGCATGAAATTGATGGTCCTAAGGTCAAAATTGAGACTGCAAAAACCCCTCCTGCTGTTCCAGAGCCTTCCATGGTCTGTGAAACGACAGAAATTGTTAAAAATGTACCTGAAACCGAAACTATTAAAGAAAGTAAATTAGAATGTGATACAAAACCTGAGGTGGTCGCTACATGCGAAGATAAACTTAGTAAATTAAAGGCATTGCTGCAAGAGAGAAGAAGAAAACCTAAACCTGAGCCTGAACCAGAACCTGAACCTATTGTCGTACCAGAACCACCTAAACCCAAGACAAAGGTGAAGGATAAGAGATTTAAGAATCCAAATCGGACTTGTGCAAAAAGAATGAAGTCAAAAATGAAGAAAAACATTCAAGATGATCTACAATTTGCTAACGAGATCATTATTGAAGATGCATCCAGTGTTGAAAACTCACCTTCTTTAAGTTGTTTAGAGAAATACATCAAAGCATCATCAAAATCAGATAAGGGTCCAGAAAAATACATCCCTCCATCACCGAAACTAGAAAAAGAATATTTTGATGAAGTATCTGGGCGTTTCTTGCCTGGTTCGGTCACAGAGAGTGAAGATTCCTTCCAAATTGTCTTTAATGACTGTCCAAAGCTACGCAGAACTTCAGACTGTGAATCAGAAGACTCGTTCATCGTCTTTGAAGACTCTCCTGACAGTTGTTACACATCCAATGATGTCTTCGGAGAAACAAGTGACTCGGAGGACTATGACAGTGACTCAGACATGAGCGATTCTGGTTGTGGGAATTTCTCATTCAATCTAGCAGCATCTTTGTCTAAAAGTGTTTGTAATCTGGCCGATGATAGCTTATATGCAGAGCACAGTGAGGATGAAGTGGATTGTGCAAATGTGAGAGACATGAACGTGTGTGAAAGTGAGGACTTTGATCACGTGGACCCTGGTGATGTGAATACTGGACTACTGATTGATGATAGGAAGAAACAGCTGAGGAAAAGTCTACCAGCTAAGAGGGTGAGTGATTTTTTAAAATTATTTAGTCAAACTACAACTACATGTGCAATTTTAATAGTATTTTTTTTTTAACAATTGTACTTTTGGTTGTAGTTTAGCTAAAGTTTTAAAGATTACACCAGAAACAGGAGCTACGCGAAGCAAGGCTCCTTTTTCTTGGCAGTTTTTAAAAGGTCTGAGTCTGGCCTGATTCATTTTTATAGCAAATCACTGGTTGGAAAAATTCCAACTCTTTTTTTCCTTATTCCCCATTACGTACACCCAAACAGTGTTTCTATTATCAAATTTGCTGAAAGATGTCCACTATAGTAACTGTTATTTATTTTATTAATACATTCTTCATGTAGGTTTGTTTCATTATTTAGTATTACACAGTCAATGTTGCCAACAAAGAATAATCTAAACACTGTAGTTGTGTAACTCAAAACAGATGTTGTTTGTTGTCAAGTTTATATTTATTGAAAATTGTTGACAAAGCAATAATGCATACTGCATAGCACAAGGTAATAATTATATGTATACTGATGATTCATGTATAATAATAATAATACCCAGCTTTATCCCAATGCTGGGCAGAAGCGTCATTCTAATACAAAAATAATTATATATTTATGCCTTAATATTATGTGTCACTATTTTTATACATGCTGTTGTCCTTAACCAACTAAATAATTTGAATGAATGTGGCACTATTTGTAGACAACTGAAGCAAGAAATCAGTTCTTTTCTTCATTTAAATAATGGTTAGGACAATAGATTTTTTACAGATTTTGTCTGTTCTTCTGTGGATCTAACCTGTTTCTACAGTCATGCTATGCTGGAGTGCCGCTCATCAATTTTTAACCAAAACAATAAATTGCTTTTAATTGTTTGGAAACAAGTGTCAAAACATAACAACAGATGATTTGTAGTAGTTGATGACAGCCTATTAGTCACAAATGTTTGGTAAATATAAATTAAATTGCATCAGATGATCAAATGTTGAGATTCACTAACAGAATACCGCTATCTAAGATGACTGTCAAATGATAAGAAAACATAATTTATATGGTCTATTTGTTGAGGGCCAAAGGTAGTTTTTGATTGCCGTAATATTAAATTAATAATATTGTTATTATTTATGGAAATGATGTTGCACATAGTAGTCACTCGCTGTGCCCCGTAGTTTCTCCCCCGCTGCTCGGCTCCTATTGGTCGTAGTGTGATGTTATATAGCTTATAACCCTCCTCAATAAATAGACTATCAAAGACAAAAAGATTTTATGTATTTGAAGCAGTAGTTTCTGAGATTAGCGCGTTCAACTAACCAAGCTCTTCAGCTTTATTTGCCTGTGATTGTAAATTCCGATCAAATTCAATTAAAACCAGAAAATTGATTTAAATTTAAAAGGTTAGCTAGCTAAAACCTTGGGGTCTTTCAGTCAAGAGTGAATAGGTTACTTCTAGGTAAGTGTGCTTCACTGTCAACCACATCTTCGCTTATCAGGCGAGATAGTGGTCAAAAGTGAAACTATCGTTAAATTAAAAAAGAAAAACGGATATGATAAATATCATGTTTTTGAGTACTAATGAACATCATTTGAAGTTAAAACATTCTAAATATTTTATGAAACTAAATTCAATAGTTCCTTGATTACTTTATTAGCAGAGGACAAAAAAAATAGTTTAGGAGGAAATCCTTGCTAAATTACAATGACAAACAAGCTCAAGTTTCTGTTTAGATTTTCCTTCAAATTAGTTAAACAAAGTACCATTTTCATTAACGTTAAACAACACTTTAAGTCAGAGTGAAGCGCGCAGTCGTATTTTTCAATTTTCGACCCTACGCCTACCATAGAAAGTCCTTCTACCCTAATGAGCTGAGTACATGCCGAGTCGCTCGACTAGCATGTGGACGTAGTACAACAATCACTCTCCTCAAACGCCTTTGTGGTCAGAAAACTGACAATAGGCGGAGCACAGTCGATCACTAACGAAACGATCGAAGCGCATTCGTTCGAGGCCTGTAAGGCAGTCTACACTACACGAATTTGTGCTCGGGGCATGCTACGCTCGTGTTCTGCTCCTGAGCGTAGCAACGTGCTTTTACTACGCGAGACATGTAATTTAACACTGTTTTTAAAAATGATTTAACTGAAATTTCTTACTATTTATTACACTTTTCCATAAATTCAACGTAGGCTTGGTCAACAACAGGTAGAATTTCAAATTGTCTTTATTCCGTAGGCAATAAGAGTCGTTTTCGTAATGTAGCTATTGACGTGCGCTCGTGCACGTCATGTTATAGATAAGGGAACCAATTTATTCACTGATAAGAATGTGTTTTGCTTGATAGTCAATATGGGTGTCAAGTGGGACAAATGTTTATTAATAAATGAACTCAAAATTATAAATGGCTTTATCAAAATCAAAGATATAGTCTGTGCTTCCTACCCTCACCTATCTAGTCTCCTACTAGCTTGCCAGGGTTCAAATTTTTGACACCCCAGTACATTTGATAATTTGATAAATAGTGTTACAGCCTTGGATCAAAAAAACAGAACAGAATAGAAAGAAATAAATCCATTTTATCTTTTTGATTTTCAGATATTTGAAAAAGGTTCTCAAAAAAAGTTTATGTCTAGAGGCAATTTTATTTTCAAACTAAAAATTTTAAAGAATTATTATAAGACAATTATGACCAAATTTAAAAAAATACTCTCATTTTTGATAAATAAAAGATCAAAAGATGTTTATCAAAGGAAAGGTCTGCCATATTGGTGTGATAATAGAAACCCAGCCCCTCCACATCAAAGATAACATTTCTAGAATGTAGATAGATAATTTTAAAGTCCTCAAACAAATATTTTAATCATTTTTTAGATAAAGAAACTTTAAAACAGATGGTGGGTTGGTTATTATCGCTAATGATGGCCTTTTAAACTATCTCTAACTTTGGTTCTTGGTTATCAGAAACAAGGATTATTATAAAAACTATCAATATAATATGGAAATTACCAGTTCTACAAAAAAATTACTTAAGTTCTATACAATTCGAAATTGTTGACCACTGAAGGAGGCTTAGGATGATAGCAAATCTTTCTACACATTGTCAAGGAATTTTTACTTAATATTTTTTTTAAATTGAAAAAGAGTGTCCATGGAGTTTCTTGACCGTTCTTCTCCATAAATATCTACGCTTTGAAATGGGCATCTACAGTACACGGTTATTATGTCTTATGACTGGGACTGTAGCACCAATGTATAATTTTTTTGTCTTTTGACATCTTTTTCTGGGATATCAAGTTATGCTGGGGTTGCAAAGGCAAACTTACGTTAAATGGCTAAAACCCACACTGTTTCTTCAATTGTCCTTTGCTTCCCGGGGTCACGGTAAATTCCGCAATCGCTTCCTCTAGCATTAACAACAATTATTGCATCGAAAGTCATTGCAAGCAAGCGAAATAAAGCATAAATCAAAAGCACGCAATTATAAACCGTATATCGTACACAGAAGGTTTCTCATCGGTACCACGGTCACGTTGCAGGCAACCTTGAACGATATGATAATATGAGGAAACGTAATATATGTATATATTATTAAACAAAGTTCTATTTGTATGTACTAGATGTTCAAGTAAATAGTAAATCAGCTGATTGACAAAGCGTGAGTCAACTTTGACTAATTGACTTTTTTTTTTTTTTCGTGGTAAAATCATCAAATGAGTCCTCCCACCCAGGGCAGGGCGGGAGGGACTGTCAGACTTGTACTGACTAAAATCCACGGTGTCCTTCAATAGCCCTTTACATACTAGGGTCACGGTAATCCCTTGGTCCCGCGACCTGACTAATTGACTTGCGTCAGTTTTTGGGTCGACCTGGGGCCCTACAATGACGTCTTAATGTGAGAGTAGTTCCGCTGAGGGAACGAGATGGCGCTAGACGCCTTGTATAGCTCTGTCTCTTTCCCTCAGCGGAACTACTCTCGCTGTCAATTCTGACATCTGCAGTTGTTTATTTCCCCGTCGACCGGGGGCAAAAGTTCCCAGTGGCGTTTATGAACTTTTTTGACAGATTTTTGACGAAGAAGATGATTTTTGAATAAGAAGTCGTCTAAAAACTCTCTTCTCATAGTTCAAAAATATTTTGAGAATTAATAACAAAGAAATAGTAAGTAATAGTTCACCTACTTTATTTTAAGAGTACACTAACCTTAAGTCCAGTCAGCATTGTATGATTCATTGAAAACTTGACGCCATTTTTTGTCGTGTCACGTAAAAATAGTAAACAATGATGAAAACTTGATTAGAATACTTGAACTGCTCGTCTACTCTGTATCTTAATTATTTTTTTTTACGTAGTATAATCATCACATGAGTCCTCCCACGCAGGGCAAAGCGGGAGGGACTGCCAGACTCGTACTGACTAAAATCCACGGTGTCCTTCAATAGCCCTTTACGTTCCGAGGACACGGTAATTCGTGAGTCCCGCGGCCCCGGCAGGCTTTGGCCCTATAGAGGCCCGTCATTTGGCTGACACCCTTTGAGGCGCGCGTGCAACACAACGCGCCGTCGACCCGGGCATGGTCCATGGTCGGACAGCGAGTTGATGCCCGTCTTGCACTAACAATGATCTATGTTAACAGAATGCGAAAATATCATTGCATTATTGGAATGTCAACTCTAGGCACTGAGCACATTGTCTAAAATTTAATAGAAACGTATTTGTGTGTGTTTTCTAAGTTAATCTTGGACATAACTTACATCGGTGAAAGGAAGGAAGGAGGGCTGAACTTGAAAGTAATCAATATTTTATGATACAGGAAAATCCGAGTGTGGCCCGAAAAAAAAAACAATGCCTTGCAACACAAAACCTCTTATACAAAATACAATATTTACTCATGAATTACACAATGAAAATATATTATTTCTTCAGTTAACAATCAATGGTGATTCGCCACGTAACCCTACTCAATGTTTATTATCTGTCTGTATGTTGCTCAATTGCTCGGAAATTGTTTGAGCAATTTCTAACAATTTTGCGTAAGGCATTTTTGACATGCAATGTTTATGGTTTCGAAGTTATTAGTAACTAGCACTTTGCCCGCGACTTCGTCCGCGTGGGTTACGTACTTTCTTGATTCCCCCTTTTCACCCCCATAAAGGTTAAATTTACTTCATAGCTCAAAATGTTTATAAAATGTCCTTTATTCATTAGTTTCATTTCAGTAGTAGTAACAAACACAAAAAAAAGAAAAAAACATTTAAAAAATATAAAAAATAGCAAAAGGTAGGCTAGAGGAACAACAGTAAAATCAAAGATTTTAATAAAATTTAAGCGGATGGTACATTGCCATCACCAGTTTTCTGCTGCTTAGGAATGTGGTAAAACTCTTTAAACCTATGGTTCCCTAGTCCTGAAGTATTGCAACCTCCCCCAACGCAAACCACTCAATGGTAACTACAGCTTTCAGAATAAAAATATCTATCCTATCGTCTGTGGTAACTAAGCTACCAGTAGCCATATTTAAAGAGTCGTAAAAAAAAATACGTTAAAAAAATTCAAACGAATTACAGATGACGTCTCCCCCAAACAGCACTCATCAAAAAATTCTTTCTATACAACAATTGGCTACATTTAACACTTTTCTTTTATATCCTGTAAACTCATGCTATCCTAGTAATTGAATATCGGAGTCTCCCTCAAAGCATCGCGCGCCTTTGCTCAGCAGACTGGGTGCTTAAGCTATGTTATTAGATATATCTATTTCCCGGGATAAAATATAGCCTATACGGATTCGGAAGAATCCCTCTAAGTAATGGTAAAAGAAATTTTGAAATCGGTCCAGTAGTTTTTGAGCCTATTCAATACAAACATACAAAAATACAAAGGTTTCCTCTTTATAATATTAGTATAGATCTGGTTTGACAAATAGGTAATTGTTGAAAAAACGTTATAAAAACCAATAAAGTTAATGAATTTTTGCATCGTGGTAAAATGGTCGCGGGACTATACGAATTACCGTGACCCCGGAACGTAAAGGGCTATTGAAGGACACCGTGGATTTTAGTCAATACGAGTCTGACAGTCCCTACTGCTCTGCCCTGGGTTGGAGGACTCATTTGATGATTTTACCTCGTAAAAAAAAACGTGGTAAAATCATCAAATGAGTCCCCCACCCGGGCGTAATGGAGGGACTGTCAGACTTGTACTTACAAAAATTCACGGTGATCCTTCAATAGCCCTTTACTTTCCGCGTTCCAGGGTCTCGGTTATCTGATGAGACAGGCCCGGGACACAACATAATGAGTTAAATGTTTTAAACGCATCGTCGACCCAGGAGGAGGAGGAGGAGGAGGAGGAGGAGGAGGAGCAATTCCAAGTTTGACAATGTACAAAACCTATGCTATAATCGAAACAATTCTTTCTATTGATTAATTTTCAGTTATTTTCTAGTTTATCAATATCAAGTCCCAATTCAATAATCATTTCATTGATAACGAAATGAGATGTGATAAAAAAAATTGTGACTGATAATCTCAAGAGCGGTAGCATCCTTCTGTCAAATTCCTCACTAGACCTTATCTATACATATACATATAATAAATCTGTAGAAGGGTCAATTCTGTACATTGAAAATATTGAAAAAATAAATAGCGGGGGGTGTTGCTGGATCGATACCAAACCCAAATGTATGATTAAAAAATTTTTTGTCCGTCTGTTTGTGCAGGCATCACGTGAAAACTAACGGTTCGATTTCGATGAAACTTGGTATAAATATTCCTTATTATCCTGGGCATAACATAGGATACTTTTTATCCTGGAAAAATACGTAGAAAAAAAATCTTATTTTTCAGTTTTATTCATAGACGTTTTTCTGTAGAACCGCGAACACACGTTGCATTATCCGCAGTGGATTCAGCGCCGTAATATTTATAAGATGTCATTGTCAGAGTTACTCAAAATGGGGAAATAAACCATCCACGCGAAGACCGACATCCGCGCGGACGGAGTCGCGGGCGGAAGCTAGTCTCTAATATGTTATCATTCTCTTTAATCAGTGTTTAGGAAGTCGACATACCCTCAATGGGGTCGCGTAGTACGGTTCCAAAATTCATCATCATTATATCAGCCGTAAGACGTCCACTGCTGGTCGCGGGACTAACAAATTACCGTGACCCCGGTACGTAAAGGGCTATTGGAGGACACCGTGGATTTTAGTCAGTACAATTCTGACAGTCCCTCCCGCCCTGCCCTGGGTGGGAAGACTCATTTGATGATTTTATCACGCTAAAAAAAAGGACGTCCACTACTGAACGTAGACCTTCCCCATAGATTTCTAATAGGACCGAATGGAAGCGACTTGCATCCAGCGTGACCCTGTGATTTCCATCAGATCGTCTCCCGATCTTGTAGTTGGAAGTCCTACCCTGCGCTTGCAGTCGCAACATAATAGGCTGATTATGTCTCTGAAAGCGTTGTTAAGTCGTTGGTCGTCGCTGTCAATCGGAGAATTATTACAGTTGTTAATAACCAGACATTCGGAAATCTGACAGCCAGTCATGTCACGGAAAATCATCAATCCCTGGATGAAGCGGGACTGTCAGACTCGTACTAACTAAACACCACCCTGTTCCTAAGTATAACTCTTTATGTCTCAGGATCACAGTACTTTGTGAAGACAGTTCCGCGACCCCTGGTATCGTTCTACTTAATAACTGGGTTGTTGGAGTCATATAGGTAGACGCTTCTTGTAAAGAACTGATATTCAACTGCATCGCTAGACAAGATGATGAATTTAAAACTTTTGTTCTACAAAGGAAATTGCAACGTAGCATAATAAACATAAAGTCTTTGTTTAATTAGTTTCCATTGAGTCTTTGTTATCGCTGCTGTGTCCAGATCAGACATCAGACATTTGAAACAATGGGTGTTTGTTCTTTCTCTTCGGATTGTGAATCTTATTGTATTCATCTCGATAAGAAGCGACTGTTTTTTTTTTTACGACTGCTTAATGGCGCCCTAGCTGGGACTATTTTTTTAGTGATTATCATAAGTCGTAGCCGTTATTCCAGTTAATTTTGGCTGACTCATCAACCTATTTCTTCAGTTCCTCCTTGCGACAAGAAAGCGCGACCACCAGGCAATTGGCCCTATAGCATGACTATTTGTCATAAGTCCTCCAAAAATCGCTATGGTGGAGTCATATTGCAGCTTTGGAGAACCAATGTTGTTGTTTTAACAGCAATTATTGAGAATCATAATATCACGCCTGTATTTCCAGAAGGGTTATGCAGGGATGTATTTATAGAGTAACCCCCACAGCTCGTCACTTTATGAAGAAAATGATGCAAACCTGCAACTTATGAATGAAATACGTATCTGATGCAAGTCTATCAGTATTAGATGACTAATTGCATACGAGTCACTGCCCTTGTATAGTTTCTTTGTAACTTTCCCAGCGGGTAATATTCTTGGTAACTTTCATCATTGATAAGTCCAAAAGACGACGTTCTAGCTTCGAATACTGAACTTCTAGATAAAAAAGTTGAATTGACAAGTCATCCTAGCTACGCGATTTTAAAACTAATGCGTTGCAATTTGTGAGTAGTGCGGTCTGAGTATTACTTGATCCACCTTCCGTAGTTTAAAATGGGTCATCGAACTGCTAATGGGACTCTCAAAACGGATAATAAACTAGTTTGCCCTAAATCTTCGATCAATAAATGTAATGCTTCCAGTTCTACTTCTTCAAAGATTTAGACGTCTCCGGGGTGGTCGCTAAAAGACGAAGGAAAACATAGGGAGGAAACCGGCATGTCCTAGAACCAAAAAATTTAAGACAATTGTGACAATTTACCAATACGCACTTGGTCCGCGTGGATGGATTTCAGCCCATTCCCTCTCCCAGAGAGGAGGTTTTTTCTATCTATCCTAATTATAGAATCGATACAACATCGTTGTCACCCCAACTCAGCCCAGTAAAGGTCCCTGTCCTCTAAAAGGCCCTCGTTACTTAAACGTGTACGTGCGCTCTGGCATGCATCTAATGACACTCCATGTTGAACTAATGAGATAACATATTAACGTTCGAACTGATTGTTTAAATAATGTGGAAGTACCTTGTTTGTAGAATCGGTTATGCATTATCTTCAACAAAACTCAAATTATTGTGTATAACAGGCTTATGTTTACTGTTTTGAATCACAGCGTAAACGGGAAGTTACCTTGTTTTAACAGTCGGTCAACTTTTTTTTATCGTGGTAAAATCATCAAATGAGTCCTCCCACCCAGGGCAGGGCGGGAGGGACTGTCAGACTTGTACTGACTAAAATCCACGGTGTCCTTCACTAGCCCTTTACGTACAGGGGTCAAGGTAATGGGTAAGTCCCGCGACCAACAGTCGGTCATATGTTATCTTTGTTCACAGAATATTCACTTAGATATTGTACGTCAAGGATTATTTATTATACACTGACCGTGTTTTCTACGATATAGTGCACATAGCAATGCACGTTTCTAAGTAGATAACATCTCTTTGTTGGGTTACTCTTTTTCAATTTATCGCAGAGTAGCTCAGAAGCAAAGATGATCTAATATGGAGCGAGCTCACCCAGAATGAACTGGAAATCCTGCGCTCAAACGAAACATAGTAAAAACTGTTGCCGGACTCCGATAGGATGGTCGTCTCGCTCGCACCCGAGTGGTAAGGCCTACAAGTAGCCTATAGTGCCTTGTCCCAAGGAGAACTACTAGGAGGTTGATCTCACCCACAATAACAAAGTTATTAACTCCTTGCGCGCTTTACGAACACCACTAGTAAGAGCATTTAGCTTTCAAAGAAGTATTTGATGGACTTGACTGGTTAGGTATAGTCTAAACAGTTAGTACGTAGTTAAACACAACAGGAAGACAGCCATATTACTAACAAGAACACTCATGAAAAAATCCAATGAACAATAACATTTCTAATCAATCCTCCCATAACTAGAAGACAATGAGCATAAAGCTTGGCACGACGTTTGGAATCACTCCAATTCACATTGTGTACATTGGAATACATTCTTCATTGTCCATGCACCATCTTGGATTGTACGGAGATAGCCGAAGGGTCACGGGAACGCCCGAAGTTGCAACTAGAACAAAATGGTGGTTAGAGGAGGATGTGGTTGACGGTGTAGAAGCTAACCATGATTGCACAGTATTTGAAATACAAAAACCACTCTTATGACAACGTAACAAAAGCGTCAAGTGCAAATACTTATTACGGAGACCAAGACATTGTCGTCATGTTCAAATGAACAATACGTAAATGACGTACGGGTTTAGCCGTACGTGTAGACTAATACATTTTATCTACTATCATGCTATTAATCCTCTATAAAAGAACCTATAACAATTAGCTTATTGCCAACATAAAAACACTCAATGCTATAATGATCATTATATCATCCAAACGCGTGTTATAATGAATTTCAAAAAAAGAACATTCTCATGCAATGACATTTTTACCACCATCGCTAACATTTTGAAAAAAGAACAATAAATTGTAGACTAATTCGTAATTTCGGATTCTCGTCTTATCGTGTTATTTCCCGCCATCTTGAATTCACATAGTTCTGTACAACACCCTATGGTATGAAAATCTTTTATAGAGAATTCACATCATGATTGTAGATAAAGTCTTGTATGCAACTGTTATAATTAGGTATTAAAACACTCATGTGATACTATTATCACACTCGGCTACGCCTCGTGTGATAAACCCACATTCGTGTTTTAATACCCCTGATTATACAACAGTTGCATAAATAACTATTATTAGAGCACTAACTTCAAGACAACCTTTCTGATTTGTAATTATGATTGATTTGAAATGACGGACTAATTAGATTTTTAATGTATTGATACTGTCAAATAGCCAATTTTATGTACCTGGACATTTGTCCCACGAGACAAATCGATAAACGAGTACATGTCGTTTTAAATCGACCGTGAAAAACCAACATATCCCACAGAATGACTTAAACATCTGAATCTATTTCTGCTCCATTACGATCATCGTTTAAATTAAATCTTTTGGCGGTTTCACTCGGCAAAATAAGCAGGCTTTCTGTGAAATCTTTCAGCTGTAATTTTTTTATACCGTAAAAGTGACAAGCAGAGTTTACATCAGTGAAGGAGGAGAACCGAGCATTACAATGCGCACCTTGTATCAGATCTATACTAAATGTACGCGAAACCTCGTTAGTCAGGGAGGTAGTATTGTAATGTAATTCTCAAAGTCGAATCTATAATTTTACATTACACGCGACTGCTCCCGGTGAGGGAGTGCCTGTAAGTTTATAGTTTTTGGATAGGGGTATTGTTTCGGTGGCACGACTTGTAAATAAAGCCGTATGACGACAGTACCCGCACTGCGACACGACAGCAATTTGATAACAGCTGTTTAAATTTGGAAGCTCCATAATCCGTCGAGTTTATTTTTAAATAGTATACTGTGTATTTGGGCTGTCATTTGTAGATCTTTGGCAGTATTTACGGGTATTTATGAAGCCTGAAAGTCTTAGGCTAGGCGCTAATTGAAACTTTTTGTCCCCGTGACTTTTTACTTCTCTGGCGAATGACTTCGTTGCGAATTCAATCCACCAGAGAAACTTCGAGCATTGCTCTCTCCATCCATTCTCACATAAAATACCATCTCAAGATGAATGATGTAACAAAGGTTCTGTAATAATTTTGGCGACTGAAAAAGAGTGTCCACGGAGTTTCTTGGGTGTTCTTCTCCATAGAGATCTACGGTTTGGAATGGGCATCTACAGTACTTTCACAGTTATTATGTCTTGTTAATGGGACTATAGCACGATGATTATTTTAAATTATACTTTTATTTTTGTCTTTTGACAATCCAAAAGTGCCTTTAATGACCTACTTGAAATACATGATTTGATTTTGATTGCACCACCTTAAATTTATGAACTAGTTCTATGGTGAGTGACCACGTTTCGGCTCCGTAAGTCATAAAGGACGCACTGGTTATAGAAATGATTTGATTTTGATTGCACCACCTTAAATTTATGAACTTTACGCTTTACGAACGTTTACGCTCCGTAAGTCATAAAGGACCCACTGGTTATGGACCCCGGTCTCAAGAGATTGTGGGATCGAAGATTCAAAGATATCGCGCAGCTTCCCGAATGCCGCCCAGCCCAAGCCCATATTCTGGTCAAGTGGTCACCTCCTTGCTCATACTAACATATCTTTAACGTACAATTTTAAAATTCTCTGCATGAAATAATGCCAAGGTAGCATTAAAACAGGTTGTTTGCCAATAAAATCGATTTTAAAACTAGTTTTGATCTTGGCTGGCAACGACTGGTTTTTTAAATAAAAATAAAGATTACGAGATTTCTAGACCAAATTATCAATGGAGACAAGTAAATTACATGGCAGACATCAATACTATCTAAACTACAAGTAATTTTATGAAGCTGACGAGTTTGTTTGTTTCGTGTTCACGTTAATCTCAGGAAATACTGGTTCGAATTGAAAAAATATTTTGGGATCGGATAGTTCATTTATCGAGGAAGGCAATTATATATATATATCGGCGCAACACCATACAATCAAGTTATTTACTTGTCTATGTGATGCTATTTATTTACTTGTGAGATTGTGATCCTTTAAAACTAGTTACAACGATTGAAAATAGAATTATTTCAAGTACGTTTTAAATAATGTTTTCATAAAGAGTAGTTGTCTTGATTATTCTATAAGTTGATTATTTTGTTATTGTAAAAGTGATTATTTTAATCTAAAATCAGTTACAGTTAAATTATAATTCAATTAAAATCATTATTTAATTATTACAAATAAAATAAAGTGCATTGAAACTATTTTTGTAAGACTTATAACAAAGCTCCCCACTCTCGGCTCGCTTATAAAAAACGAGTGACTGTCGTCGCTCGTGGTCATTCTTGTGCGCGCAGCCGAGCAGTGCGGAGCTCTCTTGAATTGTGTCGTGTGAGTACTTTTTAAAATAAAAAGTGTTATTTTATCTTGTTATTTTTTTAATAATTATTGTCACCATGAATAATGGAAATAAGGAGAATGACGTCAGCGATGCTGACGTCATTATTTTTAAAAACAATGCGGCGTCAGGGGCGCCGTTATCAGAAGTGGGATGCCCTGCCACTTCCGCTCAACAACCTGATGCTGTACTGGAATTAGATCATGGTTTAAATACCACGACTAATGCTGGAACTGCATCCCAGCCAGACCAGACTCAACCAGGCTTGTTAAATGCACCAATGACCAGTATACCACCACAATTCCTCATGCAGATAATGACAGTGATGCAGCAAATGTCAGAACGTTTAAGTGCACCAACAGAAACTAAGATGCGTATTAATGACATTTACCTACCATCTTATGACCCGGACACTAATGTGGGAGTACGTGAGTGGTGTCAACACATTGACAAGGCCATCGAAACATACAGACTCAATGACTTTGACATTCGGATGAAGGTGTGCAGCCTGCTAAAGGGGAGAGCAAAAATGTGGGTTGACGACTGGATGATAACCACAACATCATGGGCTGAGCTGCGTAACAACCTTATCACGACATTCGAACCAGAAAATCGTTATTCTCGAGACATAGTTCGTTTCAGAGAACATATTTACGACTCTTCGAAGGACATATCAGAGTTCCTATCAAGAGCTTGGGTCTTATGGAGAAGGATTACCAAAGACAAATTATCAAATGAAGATGCAGTTGAAGCTGTGATCGGTTGCGTTAACGACGAAAGACTAAGGATCGAGCTATTGAATACACGGGCTACAACAGTACCGGAGCTGATATCTGTGGCATCATCAATAAGAACGATGAAGCGTTCTCACCCGAGCTCAAGTAATACAAGCACAAATAAACGACCACGTTTTTCAAACACAACTCGATCGACTTCACCTTGCCGTATCTGTAAAAGATCTAATCACGATACCAGCGCGTTTTACTACAAACCTACTGAATCAAAACCTGAACAAAAGAACAAACCAAATACCGAAAGCAACAAGAAGGAAGCAACCTCAAATCTGAACAATAAAACAACCTGTTCATTTTGCAAAATACCAGGACATTCTTTTGAAACCTGCTTCAAGCGTGAACGTGCATTAACATCAAACGTGAACTACATTGCCGGTTCAAAACTAGCTCCGATTCAGATGAAAATTGGACAGAAAACTTTACAAGCAATTTTCGATAGTGGGGCAGAATGCTCACTTATGCGAGAGTCTATAGCAGCTCAATTACCAGGAAGAAGATTAGAAACAGCAAATTACCTGAAGGGAATTGGACAGTTTCCTGTATTTTCAATAGCTACACTGGTTACAGTTGGGGTCATTGATAACATCAACGTTGAAATACAGTTCCACATAGTGGCGGACTATGAGATGACAACAGATATTTTAGTAGGGATGAACTTAATAAATAATACGAACCTTACTATGATAATTACTTCAGATGGAACGAGGTTAACACGTCAGCAAAATATTAGTCATGTTCAATGTGTGAACCCGATTTTCGATAAATTGGATTGTGACCTCACCAATGAAGAAGATATCGTACGATTACGTACGCTTCTGAACAAGTTTCAACACCTATTTATTAGAGGGTATCCAACAACTCGTGTCAAGACTGGCGAACTGGAAATCCGCTTGAAAAACCCAGACAAGTACGTAGAACGGAGACCATATAGGCTCAGTCCAGTCGAACGCGAAAAAGTACGAGCCATTGTAAAAGATTTGATGGAGCATAGCATTGTACGCGAAAGCAAGTCTCCATACTCCAGTCCCATTATCTTGGTTAAAAAGAAAAATGGCGACGATCGAATGTGTGTAGATTTCAGAGAGCTGAACTCTAATACTTTACGAGATCACTACCCACTGCCACTCATTTCGGATCAAATTGACCAATTGGCCAAAGGAAAATACTTCACAACCTTCGACATGGCTGCAGGATTTCACCAAATTCCGATTGCAGAGTCGTCAATTGAAAAAACGGCTTTTGTAACGCCAGACGGATTGTATGAGTACATGACTATGCCATTCGGATTGAGCAATGCATGCTCAGTCTATCAAAGATGCATAAACAGAGCTTTAAGCTCTTTATTAGGGAATGCAGCCCAAGTCTACGTTGACGATGTACTAAGCAAATGTGAAGATATCGGAGAAGGATTATCGAACATTGAACGTATTCTCTTAGCCTTACAGGAAGCTGGTTTTTCCATCAATGCTGATAAATGCAGCTTTTTCAAACGCTCAATTGAATATTTGGGCAACATTGTATCAGATGGACAAGTCCGGCCAAGTCCACGGAAAATAGATGCCTTGGTGAAAGCACCAGTACCAAAAACACCCAGACAAGTAAGGCAATTCTGTGGACTAGCGGGCTACTTCAGGAAATTCGTACCAGATTTCTCACGCATAATGGTACCACTATATGAGCTGACCAAACCTGGAGCTAAATGGCAGTGGAATGAACGCCACGAAACAGCAAGAGAGAAGATCATACAATGCTTAACTTCTACTCCAGTACTTACACTCTTTCAAGAAGAAGCACCAATTCAATTGTACACAGATGCTAGCAGTCTAGGATTTGGAGCAGTGCTGGTACAAGTAATTGCTGGACGACAACATGCAGTGGCCTTCATGAGCATGAGGACCACTGAAACTGAAAGTCGGTACCACTCTTATGAACTGGAGACCTTGGCAGTGGTACGAGCAATAAAACATTTCCGACAATATCTTTATGGACGCAAGTTTACAGTTATCACGGACTGTAATGCGCTAAAAGCATCCAAACATAAAAAGGATCTTTTGCCTAGAATTCACCGCTGGTGGGCATTTCTACAAAATTATAACTTTGATGTCGAATACCGCAAGGGTCAACAGCTTCAACACGCTGACTACTTCAGCAGGAACCCAGTAGAACTAACAGTAAATATGATGACTAGAAATCTCGATTGGCTAAAAGTAGAACAGCGTCGTGATGAAGCATTACGAGCTATAATGGATGGTATGAGTGATAACAATCCTAGGAATGGCTACGTACTGGAAAACAATGTCCTGAAACGCATCGTGGAGGATTCAGCCTTTGGACAAAGACTATGTACAGTGGTTCCCAAATCTTTTCAGTGGAGTTTAATAAACTCATTCCATACTTCACTGAAGCACCCTGGTTGGGAGAAGACGTTGCAGAAAATTAAGGACAGCTACTGGTTTGACAAAATGAGTACGAATGTCAGGAAATTCGTTGATAACTGCGTAGTCTGCAAAACATCTAAAGGAGCATCTGGTGCAGTACAAGCTCAAATGCATCCGATTCAGAAACCAAATGCTGCCTTTCAAGTCATACATATGGATATTACGGGGAAAATGGGAACAGCCGACGACCGCCAGTATGTGATTGTCACTATAGACGCTTTTACAAAATATGTGCTATTTTATTACGCTACTAATAAAAATCCACATAGTACGCTGGCTGCCTTAAAACGCACTGTCCACCTATTTGGTGCTCCAGTCCAAATAGTGGTCGACGGTGGAAGAGAGTTTTTAGGTGAATTCAAAACCTACTGCGACCAGTCAGGAATAGAAATTCACGCTATAGCACCAGGAATCAGCCGAGCAAATGGGCAGGTTGAACGCGTCGTAGCCACACTAAAAAATACGCTAACTATGATCAAAAACTACGAAACTGAAGAGTGGCACACAACGCTTGAAGAACTTCAACTGGCACTAAACTGCACTCCTCATCGTGTGACAGGAGTGGCTCCACTTACTTTACTCACTCAGCGCAGGCATTGTGTTCCTCCAGAACTGCTCACTCTTGTGAACATTGACGAGCAAGCTATTGATATTGAAGCACTTACAAGGCATGTTCAACAAAAGATGTCGCAAAATGCAGAACAGGACAAGCAACGCTTCAATTCAAAAAAAGCAAGAATCCGTCATTTTCAGCGAGGTGATTATGTACTCATAAAGAATAATCCTCGTAATCAAACTTCACTAGATCTAAAATTCAGCGAGCCCTACGAGATAACGAGAATCCTTAACAACGACCGCTATTTAGTAAAGAAGGTGGTTGGCTCAGGGCGTACAAGAAAAGTTGCACATGATCAACTCCGTCGTGCTCCTCAACCTGGGGATCAGATAACCGTATCGGCGGAAGATCACTCTCCAGCATCAGCCAATGAGCCGGTGCCATCCACTTCGCGAGCCAATATGGTCGAACCACGAACAGAAGAGTCATCTGACTAAAACAAAAGGTATGCTTTTATTCACAACATACATCACAACACAACATACCAAAGAGTACACAAAAACATAGTACCACAGAGTACACAAAACCATAGTACCACAGAGTACGCAAAAATAGTACCACAGAGTACGCAAACATAGTACCACAGAGTACGCAAACATAGTACCACAGAGTACGCAAACATAGTACCACAGAGTACGCAAACATAGTACCACAGAGTACGCAAACATAGTACCACAGAGTACGTAAAAATAGTACCACAGTGTACACAAACATAGTAGGTACCACAGTGTACCGACGCAATAACAAAGTACCACCAGTACCACAGTGTACGCCACAATATCAACTACAATGCAAACATATGAGGTGACACAACTTCACAGATACCAATCACAAAGAGAAACGCTATACTGTTTCAGATAAACTTCAGGAGTCTCCGATGAAACATCTCACCCGCGGCTGGTGCAGAGCGCGCACCGCCGGTCAGAACGGCCGTATCGGCGCAACACCATACAATCAAGTTATTTACTTGTCTATGTGATGCTATTTATTTACTTGTGAGATTGTGATCCTTTAAAACTAGTTACAACGATTGAAAATAGAATTATTTCAAGTACGTTTTAAATAATGTTTTCATAAAGAGTAGTTGTCTTGATTATTCTATAAGTTGATTATTTTGTTATTGTAAAAGTGATTATTTTAATCTAAAATCAGTTACAGTTAAATTATAATTCAATTAAAATCATTATTTAATTATTACAAATAAAATAAAGTGCATTGAAACTATTTTTGTAAGACTTATAACAAAGCTCCCCACTCTCGGCTCGCTTATAAAAAACGAGTGACTGTCGTCGCTCGTGGTCATTCTTGTGCGCGCAGCCGAGCAGTGCGGAGCTCTCTTGAATTGTGTCGTGTGAGTACTTTTTAAAATAAAAAGTGTTATTTTATCTTGTTATTTTTTTAATAATTATTGTCACCATGAATAATGGAAATAAGGAGAATGACGTCAGCGATGCTGACGTCATTATTTTTAAAAACAATGCGGCGTCAGGGGCGCCGTTATATATATATATATATATATCATCACGCTACAATCAATAGAAGCCGAGCAGCAGGGTTAAAACGGCGGGGAACAGTAGTTCAAATTTATAAAAAAAAACGACGGGTTGCACTCTGGGAGTGCCGGCAGAAGTGAACTTGAATAGTAATACACACACACGAACATTCGCGCAAGCGCCCTGCACCGTCTTACGAATTTTCGATCAGGTCACGTGTCCTGACGCGAGTTTAACATTTTTTACCCATTCCAAAAAAAGTGCACAACGCCGCTAAAGAAGTTTTACTTCAAAAATCTGGTGTATCACAGTGTCTGTTTGTGCTTACAGTCCTTCGAAACGCCTCGAACGATTTTGATATCTGTTGCTTATGTTAATAGGTCATAATTTATTTTACAACTAAGATCATTTGCCCAAAAAAAATACTACGTACTTCAGATGAATTATTGACAGGTAAACCACGAAAATTAATAAATCTTCACTGCGGTTGGGGACGTCAACAGCGTGACTAAGAAATCAGCATTAAGAATAGAATTTTCCCCACAAATCTCACTATTATTTATTAAAGGATATTTGACTGAAAAAATCTAATTAGGCCGTCAGTTATATTATCAAATAATATTGGATACGTATTTTTTCTTTTGTTATTTATTACAAAATTGAGGAAGATTTTTTTTTAACGTGGTAAAATCATCAAATGAGTCCTCCCACCCAAGGCAGAGCGGGAGGGACTGTCAGACTCGTACTGACTAAAATCCACGGTGTCCTTCAAAAGCCCTTTACGTTCCGGGGTCACGGTAATTCGTACAGTCCCGCGGCCAAAATTGATGCGATACGACACTTTTAAAATTGCCCATACGTCACAAGCAAATATTTTTTTTACTTGCTACTGACGTCATGAGCCGAATAACAATCAATGTTGCGTTATATCTTTATAAATATGCATTGTTTTAACATAAGAAAAAATACGTGTCCATTTTTTTTTTTAAGTCTATCTGACACTAATTAAATTTGCAATTTATTGATGCCGCCAACAAGTCTAATGCGAAAGTTTCGGTCGAGGGACTGTGTCATCAGGTAACCGTGACCCTGGAACGTAAACGGCTATTGAATAGTCGCCGTGGATTTCAGAAAGTTTAGTTAAAAATATTCGGCAGTATATTTACAAATATTTGGTCAATATGTCAGTTTGCACATGGTACTATGTTGTGTCACATTTTATTGCAAGATTGATGTTTTATGTGCGAACTTGCCCTTGACCTGGAAACCGACAGTTGATGGTGAACAATTGTTGCCTGTTCTTGCCATAAATAGGCAGTTTTGCCTGCTAGCCACAACTGCTAGGCAGATATGTCGGGTAATTATCCGTACGTGAGGCCTTCTTGGAGCCGCCTTCTAGGAGAATACAGCTTGGGTGGGCGGCATTTGGTGAGCTCGAACATGTTTTTAGATCCAAGAAGATACCCCAATGTCTAAAAACTCGCCTTTTTTAACCATAGTGTTCTGCCAATGATGACTTACGGTGCCGAGACATGGTCGCTTACAAAGGAGACTGTGCACCGAATAAGAGTTGCATAAAGGGCCATGGAGCGATCCATGCTCGGCATTACTATTCTAGACCGAGTGCGAAACACCGAAATCCGTCGTCAGACGAAAGTCTATGACGTCGGGGATAGGGCGATACGCCTCAAGTGGAGTTGGGCAGGGCATCTGGCTAGACGCAGAGATGGCAGATGGAGTAAGGTTTTGACCAAATGGTGGCCAAGGTTCGGCCATAGAAACCAGGGCCGCCCAAAAGCCCGTTGGGTTGATGATATCGTCAAGATATCGAGAAGACGCACAGAACCGAGAGATATGGCATAAAAAGGGGGAGGCCTATACCCAGCAGTGGGTGATCCCGGGCTGATATGATGATGATGATGGCCTTCTTGGGCCCTAGTCTTATCTACAGGTCCAAGAATAGTTTTGGCAGCCGCGTGAGGGAGAGAACAGTGTCCTCCCTCCGACCCACCCGCAGTGGTAGACGCCCACGGCGACGGACGTCGCCAGACGATCTCCGGCCACCGTAGGCGCGGGCATGCGGGCAGCGAGTAATGGGCGACTCGCTGCCCGACCATGGACCATGCCCGGGTCGACGGCGCGTTGTGTTCCACGCGCGCCTCAAGGAGTGTCAGCAAATTGACGGGGCCTGTAGAGGGCCAGAGCCTGCCGGGGTCGCGGGACTTACCCATCACCGTAACCCCGGTAAGTAAAGGGCTCGTGAAGGACACCGTAGATTTTAGTCAGTACAAGTCTGACAGTCCCTCTCGCCCTGCCCTGGGTGGGAGGACTCATTTGATGATTTTACCACGCAAAAAAAAAAAGAATAGTTTTGGCAAGATGATCCTTTATTTACTTACATATTATATCACATCACCTAATATTTCCGAAACTTCGTCATAATCTCGTCATGTTTATTATATGAGTCATAGTAAATGATGCGATGACGCAGAGCATCGTCATTTGTTTATTATTGTACTACGGACTTGAATGAATGAGTTCGGATAACTGTGTAGAACTTTTTTGTTGAGGACCGAATGGCTTTGGGGAAATGTCTTTTTTTTTATTTGAGAACATATTAAGTTTATCAATAGCCTCAACGTTAAATTTTGCAATAAACACATTTACATATACAGCTACAGATATTAACATTTTTAACCGACTTCCAAAAAGGAGGAGGTTCTCTATTCGACTGTATGTATCATTTTTTTTTTATTGTACATACTTACCCTAGCGGTTAAAAAACAAAAATGGCCGCCTTACGCGAGGTGTTGGGATAAGAAGTTTCTATACGCTGTTTTGTCGATAAAAATGAGTATATTACATCTCAATAAAGTATTTAAGTAACCGAAAACCAAACGCCTTTTATGGGCTTCCTCGACCTAGACCATACAGACTAGCTTTATAATAATCTCTTTTATTCATTTTTTCCTATCTGTTTACATTTTTCAATATTATTGCAAAAAAGAAATAAAAAAAAAAACACTAAAAAATAGTGGTCCACCAGCATCGGGAACAGGGTCCAAGGTGCCGGTGGTTAGGGCTCTAGAGAGAGGAACTTCCTCACAATGCGCGCCGTGTCCAAGAGAACTGCTTTCTGCATCAAACCCTTGAGCCAGCTACACAAGGTGATATAACTTTGACAGAACTTTGACAGGCCTGTTGGTCTAGTGGTTAGTGACCCTGACTGCTATGCCGGAGGTCGTGGGTTCGATTCCCACCCAGGACAAATGTTTGTGTGATGAGCACGATCATTTGTTCTGTGTCTGGGTGTAATTTATCTATAATATGTATGTATTTAGAAATATATAAGTATGTTTATCAGTTGTCTAGTACCCATAACACAAGCTCTGCTTAGCTTGGGACTAGATGGCGTTGTGTGATAGTAGTGGATTATTTATTTATTTATTTATTATATTTATAACGGTCCTCTCCTATATCTATAATCTATCTATAGTATATCTCCTCCTCCTCTTAATTATCTATATTATCATTATAGGATAGATAATTACAGGTTCGTTCCCAATATAATTTGATACTTCATTTAAAGAGTACTCCAAGAAAATATTAACGAGTGTGAGTATTCCAAGACTTATTTTTATTGAATGACTCAACGGCCAGTTTGAGCCGTTTAACTATTACTGATGACGTCATAACTCGTCATCATTTACTGGATTTTCCCCACTGTATAAGGGCGATTGTGCACTACAAGGAATTTTACTGTCCGGCAGTCCGATTTTTTACGGTCCGATATGGCACGCCATATAATGTATATACTAGTTTGTGCAGTATACGTAATTTTACCGTCCGACATTTTACTTTTCCCCATTCCGGAACGGTCCTCGTTCAGAGTAATTTCCCGTATGTGGCGTGTAGTTTCAAAGACAGAGCTACCCTAAACTGAGGCGTATCATCCGAGTAAAGACGGACAAGTGCACAAGCCAATCATCCGTTTTTAGGGTTCCGTAGTTAACTAGGAACCCTTATAGTTTCGCCATGTCTGTCTGTCTGTCTGTCTGTCCGTCCTCGCTTAATCTCTGTGACCGTTAGCACTAGAAAGCTGAAATTTGGTACCAATTTGTATATCAATCACGCCGACAAAGTGCAAAAATAAAAATTGGAAAAAAATGTTTTTTTAGGGTAGCCCCCCTATATGTAAAATAGAAAGTGATTTTTTTTTTAATTTCAACCCTAACGTGTGATATATCGTTGGATAGGTTTTTAAAAATGAATAGGGGTTTACTAAGATCATTTTTTGATGATGTCAATAGTTTCGGAAATAATCGCTCCTAAAGTCAAAAACAATGTGTCCCCCCCCCTCTAACTTTTGAACCATAAGTTTAGAAAATATGAAAAAAATCTGGAAAGTAGAACTTTATAAGGACTTTCTAGGAAAATTATTTTGAACTTGATGGAAAGAACAGTTTTTGTGCAAAAAAAACAAGAAGGTGGTACAAAATTCCTGGACTAAGTTTGTAGGTTAATCAATTATTTAATCATATATACAAGCATTTTTTTTAACTTCGTTTACGTATTTCATTATTCTGAACGTATCTTCTTTCAAACAAAAAAAGAATTATTGAAATCGGTTCGCGCATTCCAAAGTTATCAAACGCATAAAATGTTAAGGTAAAAACCAGTTCATAAATGGTTCGATAGATGGCGTTGCGTAATGACGTCAATTTTTAAAGTCGATGTCTTCGTGCTTTCATGACCTACCTGTGGTAAAAATTTGCTACTACTTAAAATATATGTTCTTAGAGTGCATAATCGCTACCTGAACTACTTACTCTTTTCGATTAAAATAAAATAGCTATTTGATAAAGGTTTGTGGGAAATTGTTATTGTGTCTTTTCAAATTTATATTGAGGGTTTTATTTTTTAACTTGTACGGGGACAAAAGTGGTTGATAGTCGTCGCACACAAGTTTAAAAAAAGGCTATTTGTTAACACTTATTGTAACGGACGGGAAACTACGGAACCCTACACTGAGCGTGGCCTGACACGCTCTTGGCCGGTTTTTTTTCCATGCCACTTCGGACCGTAAAAAATCGGATGATCTGACAGTAAAATTCCTTGTAGTGCACAATCGCCCTTAGGGTTGGCGTCCAGTGTAACTGAATCCAATTGAATATGAGTATTTTACACTAACTTTTGCCAGCGGCTTCTCGGGGAATAAGCTATATTATTAAAACAAATAATTAGTCCGAAAGATAAAATATCAAAAAATATTAGACCATCCGTATTTTGTTACGTAAACCAAAATTGACGAAGATAATACAACTATTCCAAAAATCATAAATCGTATCATTTTACAGGCGTTATGACGTCACAAGACCCCACTCCCGAATTTTGAAGCGTTTTACCAATGTCAATGTTCATTGATTTAAAAAGACAAAAAATAGGTCATTATTTGTTAATATTTTGACTGACTAAACAGAATTTCAGTATGCATAAACTACCCTATTTTGTTTTGTCTCACGGCTGCGCCAAATAGGCCCAGTTCAAAAAAATATCGAGCATCTAGTGCCGAGTATTTGGACCTGTTGACTGCACGTCTACATTCCACAACCCAGTAACTGAGTGACACGAAATCCCTTTGTAAAACTGATTGCTTTTATTCTAGATTTCTTATTACCCCTAACAATGTCAGTATGTCAATTGATTGGTGTTGTTAAATACCCTATTAACATTTCTGATCATTGACGACTATCTATGAATGTCAGCCAGAACCAACTTCGCAAATAGTAACTTTCCTTCGTCCATTTACCGACCTCGACAAACGATTCTTTACCTTGTAGATCGCCGCGTGCGCATGTTATTATTTATCCTCAGACGTAATATGACGTCTGCGTCAGCGAATACCGTGAAATACCCGTCTAAAAATACATCGGCGTTCTCATCCCGTGGGCGACTTTGATATGAGTGGGCGATGTCGTCGGATTTCCCTATTAGGTCGGGTATGCTTGATGATATTGACGTCGAGTATATCTTGGATATTCTAAGATATCCTGAAATGATAACAGCACGCTCACGACTTTGGTGTAAGCGTTGAGCGGAGCGGAAAGCGGAATTGACATTAGTTACTTTGTATGTACGCGAATTCACTACTGGCGGTAACTCTGTCGTCTTTCAAACGTTTCTAAAAAATTAGAACTTACCGCTCGCCTCCCCGCGCTTAATCGAGCACTTTGACGACCTTGTATTAGGTTTTCAACTTTATTCAATAGAACATTAAATTGATAATCCACTAAAGAACAAACTTAGTTTCGACGCTGCTGCGGCAATAAGTCTTGATAATAGCACTACAGATAATCTCAGTCCATAATCAACGTCTATGATCATCATCTGCCTGCCTTTTCCAATTATATTGGGATCGGCTTCCAGTCAAACCAGATGCAGCTGAATATCAGTATTTTACATGGAGCGACCGCCTATTTGTCTTCCACAACCCAGTAACTGGGTAATACGATACCCCATGGTAAGACTGGTTGTCAGACTATAGAGCTTCTGACTAACAGTAACGACTGTCAAAGATCTATATATGACAGCCGGGACCAACGGCTTTACGTGCTATCCGAGGCACGGAGAAAACTCGCTATGACAGATAGTCATCCATCCACAGACCAACTTCGGCAAGCGCGGCTTAACCCAGAAGATCGGTCTGTGCGGGTGTAATTATTTAGCCACGAGCTCTTCAACGTCTATGATCAACCTCGTGGCACAAATTGGCTTCAATTCAACTTTGTCTAGACGTCATAAAACGTTTCACAGTCAGTTAAGAACATGAGTGAGAACAGTGGCTTTTAGATTTGTATCTTGACATGGTGACCGAGTTAAAATGTTGGTGTGAGTTCAGTGGCTTTAGTGCCTGGATGATGGACAAGCGTCGTGGATGTGTTTACAAATATTTAAACTTAAATACATAAACGTAAGCGTTACGTATTGGGTATCAAGCTGAGCGATCGTATTCGGAATACCGCAATACGCTCCAAAACTAGAATCACCGATGTGGGCAACAAGACTGCCAGGTTGAAGTGGGATTGAGCGGACCATGTCTATAGAATGCATTAGGATCGATGGGCTAGGGTTGTTACGCAGTGGGTGCCGGACGGGCGTCGTTGCCGAGGGAGGCCTAGTAACCGCTGGCGTGACGACTTAGACGTGTTCATGACAAATTGGCCGAAGAAAGCCGCACACAGGGAAGAGTGGAAAGTGCCAGTCAAGGGGAGATAGCCGCTCAATGTTTCTCTATAGCTGGACAACGACGGGCAATTATTGTCTAATATTCTTCAATTACCCCTAAACACATAAATACTGACATGAAACAAGACAGGGATTTTGGTCCCAAAAAGTCTTTGAGGCCTATCGAAACTATCATACCTTTAAAATTTATTATTTAGATTGAAAAAATAGAATTAATCGGTTTTTTTTTTATTCATCATCTGCTTAGCCTTTTTCCAACTATATTGGGGACGGCTTTCAGTCGAAGTGTTTCGAGAATAAGTGAGAAATTAGTTGAAATCTGACGCTTATTTCTCATTAAAGAATGGACGGCCGAGTGAAAATATATCTTAACGTCAAAAGAATAGTTGAAAAAAACTGTTGGTCAACGGTTATTAATAAAATATGAATGTGTATTTACAAGATTCTGTATGACTAACAATGACCAACTAGCAACTACTGTAAAGGATTCGTCTCATCTTTCTCTAGTTTAATTTCCTATTTAACATCCCCTAATTAATTATTTGACTAGTATTCGTAATTAGTTGGAAGCTCATTTATAATAATTCCAAGCAAAAATTTATCAATTTAAACTGCTCAAAAATTAATTAATCTAAATTTTCTTCCTTGTGGATATTTAAAATTAATTAATTCTAGCAAAATAGCCAAGCTGGAATAGAAAGAAAGAAAAATTGACTTATTGTTCTTTACAGAAACGTGCATAAAAAAAAAACAAAAGAAAAAACTAAATAATTATGGCACGACAAAATATTTTTTTCTACATTTATACAGCGCCATGCCAACAATAGAAAATTTTCTACATTCTGTAATTTTCTCTACTCTGCATTCGTAATTTTGTCTAACTCGACGTCTAAATTAATAAGTTAAATTCTAGTGGACATCTTTCGACTAAACTATGATGACATGTTCCCAATAACTTACATAACAATAGTCCTAACTTCTGTAACCTCTCGTTTCCAGGTCCAGTTCTCCGACCAGCCTCCCAAGGTCCACGTGATGAGGGTGTGGTCGTTCGCAGCCAGGCAGGCCAGAGCTGGCCATTGGGAGAGATATGCCCTCGACCGGGACAGGTTTAAACGAAGGTAAATAAACTTTTTTTTTATCGTGGTAAAATCATCAAATGAGTCCTCACACCCAGAGCAGGGCGGGAGGGACTGTCAGACTTGACTGACTAAAATCCAAGGTGTCCTTCAATAGCCCTTTACTTACCGGGGTCACGGTAATTTGTGAGTCCCGCGACCCCGGCAGCCCCGTCACTATGCTGACGCTCCTTGATGCGCGCGTGGAACACAACGCGCCGTCGACCCGGGCATGGTCCATGGCCGGACAGCGAGTCGCCCATAACTCGCCGCTCGCATGCCCGAAGGTAAATACACTTAGCGTAACAGTTAGGTATGCAGGTAGCAATTTTTAAACGGATTTTCTTTATATTAAAACTAGCACTTTGCCCGCGACTTCGTCCGCGTGGGTTACGTACTTTCCTAATTCCCCCTTTTCACCCCCTTAAAGGTTAAATTTCCAAAAACCCCTTCTTAGTGCTCCCCTACATTATAATAGGAAGCCGTGTGCAAAATTTCACATTCCTAGCCCCAGTAGTTTCGGCTGTACGTTGATATGTCAGTCAGTCAGTTCTCCTTTTATATATATATATATATAATATATATATAGATTATTTAATTCAGACATGACATGTGTTTGGATTCTCAATGTAGAGCAAAGGTATTTTTTCTCAGAGAAAGGAGCCAGGATATATAAAATCCTACTTCCTACTAATATTATAAAAATGTGAAAGTTTGTTTGGATGGATGTTTTTTGTTTGACAAGGCTGATTGTCAAACTTTCGACCTTGTCTCTCTGTCACTCTGTCTAACAGTAACGACTGTCTAAGATCTACAAATGATAGCTGGGACTAAGGGCTTTACGTGCTTTCCGAGGCACATAGAAAACTCGGTATGATGGTCACCCATCCACAGGCCAACCTTGAAGAAGCGGCTATTATTTTAGCCACGAGAACAAATAAGCAACCACCCACATTCACAATTCTATCTCTCAAATTCCAGGATTGCAGACGTCGACGTAGCTGTCTCTTGGGTCCTCAAACCCCAACACCGCTCCAGGGTGATGTTCCAACGTTTTATGCCCTGGTGGAACGCGCAGAAGAGGAAAGAACTCGCAGAAAAGAAGGAGCAAATGGCTCAGGACAAACTTAGAAGAGAAGAAGAAGAGTTGAAAGCTGCAGAAGATGAGAAAGAAAAGGCTATCGTAGAAGGAAAAAATGAGAAAGGTAGTGCAGATAGAGAAAATGAAGTAGGAGATGTTCTTGTGTCTTCTGGTGTCCAAAAAGGTAATAATATCACAGTCAATGGTGAAGTATTTAAAAATAATGTCGATTTCAAAGAATTAGGCAATGATAATGATGTCACAGAGACAATGAAAATTAATACAAGTCAGAATGAGGTTTTGAAAAATGAAATCATGTCTTTGAATGATAAAATTCATGCTGATATTTTAAAACAACCTGTGTTGGATACTTGACAGGAGAAATTTTATTTTCTTGGTTGTAGTATGGTATTGGGTACTTAGGCATAGCATAAAAGCAAAAAATTATTAAATAAACTGGGTGGCCGTTTCCCAATTATGTTGTGGTCCCCTTCCAGTCGAACCGGATGCAGCTGAATATCAGTATTTTACATGGAACGACTGCCTATCTGACCTCCACAACTCGGCTACTGGTCGACTGGCTTTTAGACTTTCGGATATAACTTTACCTATTAAATAAAATAAAAAATGAGATGAAACCCGTATATTTTAATGAAGATCTATATATATTTTTTGGAAAGTAGTGGAAAGAATAACAAATTATAATTTTTAATAATAAGTTTTTTCTTTGAATTTTGGAAAAGGGTTATGTCTTAAAAAAATAGCAGGCATTTTAAAAACACGCTTTAAAATTCGATGTCATATTTTGGCCTTTTAATTTTAGTTGTACCATTTTGAGGTGAGGCCCATCTCCCTCCGGGTCTGGCCTGAATTTTAAATAATAATTCTATAGTTTAAGTATTTTAAGGCGTGTCTGGCTATGGCAGGCTTTTGCTGCTTAAATTATGTTTTATCTTAACGTTGGATGAGGCCAAGTAAGAAAAAACATGACTGTACTACTTAAAGAGGAACGAAGACAAAAAAAACTGCATAGTATCATTAGAGTTATCCTCAAGTTAAGAACCTGTTTTTGGGACTACCAGATGTCCGTCTGAGGACCATTCCTTTTCATCAGGGAGGTACCCAGTTCTTCATACTTCTAGACCAATTTAGTTGTGTTACCACTTACCAATTTGAGCAGTGGCGGCCCCAACTTACGATTTGTATGTCGTGGGATTAAACTCGACCAGGCAAATTACTTTGTATAATATATTTCATCACCACTGCTCTCCAAACGGTGAAGAATAATATCATTTGGAAACCGGCATGTCCTAGAACCAAAAACTTGGTCGCGGGACTGTACGAATTACCGTGACCCCGGCACGTAAAGGGCTATTGAAGGACACCGTGGATTTTAGTCAGTACGAATCTGACAGTCCCTTCCGCTCTGCCCTGGGTGGGAGGACTCATAAGACGATTTTACCACGATAAAAAAAATTGAATAAATGTGACATCTTCTAAATTGGTCCTGGACTACAGCCCACTCCTTCCCACAGCCTGCCGTCCCAGCTGTGGGAACATTATGCTATGCTTATACCTAATACTTAAGCTGAAAACTTGTCAAGTGCCTGAAATATCACATGAAAGAGACTGAAACTGCTGAATTGTAAAATAAAGGTACTAACACTAGAGTTACAAAGACATTATTCTTAAGTACTACTCCATTGCACTCGGACTGGGACCTTTTAGAGCAAACTTAGACTTAGTGAAATAGGCATAAAGTTCATTTTTGAATAAAATTTTTGGTCATCGGTCGCTTTTAGTGATATACGTACATTAACTTCGTACAAATAAAGTCCATTTTCGTATGAAACAATATTTTAACTTAGTCGTTGGTTTGCTCTACAGATCTCACTTATCACTTTGTGGATTTATATTTTTTTCAATTGAATTTTTCAACAAATTTTTGACGGAATTAAGAAAATTTTAAGTCGGAGTCTGCCAGCGTTTTTCCAACTATGTTGTGGTCGGTTTCCAGTGAACTGGACGCAGCTGAATATCAGTATGTTACATGGAGCGACTGTCTATTTGAGCTCTAGTTAATACTGGGATCCATTGGTGAAGCTTTCTAATAAATTAAGAATAATAACACGATGTTGAAAATTTTAATTTAAAAAAAAACTTGTGTTTCTGCAATTGTAGTCCACATTTTGTTAATAATACTTCCTATAAATGTACATAAGATGATAATATAATATCCTATTATATGAAAACATTGTATAGAATTTCGCTTTCACGTTTTGTATTTATAAAAAGCTTGCCTTTGAAAGACCAATCTTTGGCTTGGAATTAAAATAAATAAAATACAAAAATATCCTGATTGATTAAATATTTTATTTATTTACAAGCATTTATACAAAGAAAATGATTATTTTTGTTATTTTATATAACAATTTTTTTAAGGCCACGGGTTAAATCCAAATCAATTTGTATAACTTATTGGCCTGGCCTGCCGAAAAAAGGCCAAAGATTTTACAAGATCTAATACTCAAGGTATATTACGGGTTCATTCCAAAGATTTAAATCTATAGACTCCCCCTCTTTTGCACGTCTTCTGAGTAAAGGTCTTCGATGTTTAGCTACATCATTATTCTCCTATCCTTGTCTCAACTGGTCGTCTTGCATATCTTCTTTCATACTTCTCAACTACTGATCATCTCAGCAGTCTCCTCCTTTATATCATACTAGCACTATGCCCGCGACTTCGTCCGTGTGGGTTACGTACTTTCCTAATTCCCCCTTTTCACCCCCTTAAAGGTTAAATTTCCAAAAACCCCTTCTTACTGCTCCCCTACATTATAATAGGAAGCCGTGTGCAAAATTTCACATTCCTAGCCCCAATAGTTTCGGCTGTACGTTGATATGTCAGTCAGTCAGTTCTCCTTTTATATATATATATATATATATAGATCATACTTCACACAGTACATACATCGTTTCTGTGAGTTTCTGAAGCTTCTTTCAGACTTCTGTCACTCCCTTAATGTTATGAATTGTTCATCTATGAATAGTTTATTGCAATTCATTCGATTCTACTAAACTATATATATTCTTCGCCCCCCTTATCCATACTACACTAGCGAGCCAACTTATTGAATCACTTACTTGAAATTGAACCGGGATAATTACTTAAATAATGGCGTGATATGAATGAATTTGGTATCAAGTTAAAGTTAACAGTTTAACCTTTAAAATGGTACCATTTTTATTATTCTTAATTAGTTATTAAGTACTCAAGATCGCGCGGAATCGGAGTGAGTGATTCTATACTTTTGCTCGCGATTGTAGATGTCTTTCTCTGTCTTTTATAACAAGGGCACATCTAACCGATTTAAATCTTTGGCTAAAGCCTGGTCACCTCTTAATTACTGACCTAGGCCATATTCTCTGATATGAATGTAACACCTTTAAAAATACATAAGTAAATATGTATAAGAAAAAGCAAATATGCGCGCTATTCCATAAACTTAAACGTATCGTTACTCCCGAAATTAATCATTGTATCTCAAACCGAATTGGTAGCGTTACTCACGAATCACCGTGACCCCGGAACGTAAAGAGCTATTGAAGCACACCGTGGATTTTAGTCAGTACGAGTCTGAGAGTCCCTCCCGCTCTGCCCTGGGTGGGAGGACACATTTGATGATTTTACCACGTTAAAAAAAAACATATAATCATCAATCCAATTAAGATCAGTGTTCTTTGACAGCTGCTTCTGGTCAGACATCTTTAAGACTGAGATACATAATTAATTTCCGGAGAATTACAAGAAATTGTAACTAAAGTAGACATTTAAAATGTCGTAAAGGACATTAAACGTGCTATTCGATTTTCAACCTTAGGCGCTGTGCCGACCGCACCATATATTTTTTTAACTAAAATGTCTATATTTTGTCCATGTAAATAAAAAATGGGGAATCACATTATAATTTATAAATAAATAAATATTTCATGTTTGTTATAAAACTTATGTTTATAGAAATTTTGTTGAAAAAATAAGTTTTTTGTTTTCAACAAGTTCATTTTGTATATTTTTGTTGTATTTGTTATCTATGCAATACATTTAAAAACGACCGAAATGGTCAAATTGTTCACATCAAATTATTGTAGTAATTTAGGGTATATGTAAATTCGCAATTTACTTTTAAAATGTTTAGATTTAATAATCACTGATCTTGTCAGGTCTATTCAAATTTATTTTATTTTTGAAACAATCTAATTTCAGCTTTATTTTGAAGGAGCTAAAGGTTATTATGATTGAACTGACTGGTCAATAACTTCAACCTAAAAAAGTTTATATTGGAATGTGAACAGAGACCATTTTCATTTCAAAAGAGATAACAACATTGATATATTAAAATCGACCTTATATTAACTGAAATAAAGTTCATAACGATTGTGATGTTATCAATTTAAAACCAACCTTATTAAATGTACGACAGAATACAAATCATCATTTTGATAGACTAGTCAGTCAAGTTACCTAAAATCAATCTTAGTGTCATAGAAATAAAGATTTCAATACGAAATCTGACGTAAAATAACTTTGGAAAGACCATCATACACTTAGTTTTGTTCATTACTTTTCGAACCAAAAAAAAAAATGTTGCCATTTTTAACCGACTTCATTAAATATTTGGTTCAATGTTGCCACAGCAAAAGTGACAAATTGTATATTTCTCTGATGTATAATAAGTAAATTTGCGATAGTATGTATGTATATTGTATAAAGGTTTTGGTGTTCGTAAATATAATGTATGTAACGCACGTTTTTCGTTTTATTATTATTGTCTTAAGGTTACACATCGCGGACGACGAGTAATGGATGACTCGCCGTCTGATCATAGACCGCACTTCAAAATGTCGTCAGCAATCTGTCGGGGCCTTAGAGGGTCAAACGCCAGCCGGGGATCGCGAGACTGTCTATATAAACAGTTAACCGTGACCCTGGAACGTATAGGGCAATGTTGAAGGTAGATTTTAGTCAATACTAGTCTGCCAGTTAGCTCCACACAGGGTGGACTCCTTTAATTACGAACCCCCAGGCGTCTAGTCTGTACTCTTGAGGTACCATGAGGGTACACGCGGAAATAATAAAAAAAAAAACAAAATAAAAAACAAAACTTTACTTCTTAAAAAATTCTACACAATCTTAACAACAAAAATAAAGTAGTTAAAGCGAAATAAAATACTGAAAACAACGCATACAAATACAAAGGGAACACAATATAAAATATCACTTTGAAAAATGCCTGCTTTTTTGACGCGTAAACCGATCCTTTTAAACCATCTTTTACTATATATTTCCTTAGACCTAAACACCAGAGAGTTGCGTATTCTACCCAATCAATCTTACAAACGTCAAAGTCGAATATTTCCTTGTCTATGGGCGACAGATTATTGTAGAGGTTTTCGGTATTCTTGTCTATGAATATCCAATCGTTCAATGTGAAGTACGATAGAGCTGTCGACATGTTGTACATTTTCGTGTATAGTTTTACGAATCTGTGGATAAAGAAAATTAATAGTTAAAGATGTGCCGATTGTTCTGACATAATAGGGCAGTTTACTGCAATAAAATGAAAATCTGTTTAGTCCGTCAGTTAGAATATTGAAAAATAATGGACACGTATTTTTTATATCAATGAATATTGACAAAGATAAAACGCTTCCTAATTCCAGAGTGTGGGCTTGTGACGTCATAACGCTTGTAAAATTGTACCGACCGGGTGACGTTTTGTGATTTTTAGAAGCGTTAAATCTTCGTCAATTTTGGTTTACGTTACAAAATAAAAAATGTGGGTCCAATTTTTTTTGATAAACTATCTTTCGGAGTTTAATGATAAACTGTCCAGCGTATGTTGCAATTGGTGACTAGTCCGCTAAAAACGCCGACAATTATTGAGGCCCCATGTCTATCAAAGCGAAGAGGAGAGGAGATTATAGATGTGCTGCTAGGCTGGCAGTTATTTCCACCACAGCCGAGAGGAGAAACGTAGTGCAGAGGATGTGAGCTGTGCGTAGCGGAGTTGTGAGTTATGAGAACTCGAAATCAATCAAGTGTCCCTTAATCTCTACCCAGGGCGGGGAGGGACGCGAGGATTAGTTAAATGACTTTACCTCGCTAAAAAACTTGTAAGTTAAAACCAACTGTTACCTTCTTTCCTTGCCGAGAATGAGGCATATACCATCTAGTATATAACCTGGTATGAAATGCAGCAACCAGGAGTAGATCCAGAACAAGGCCCTGTTAGCTGTGGGCCAGGCGAAACCGTACATGATTGCCGCTGGACTGCAGTAGTTATCCTTGACGACAGTTCCTACTGTTCCCACGAGAATTTCTGTAGATGCACATTTAAATTTGAATGAATAAGTCGATCAGACTTTCAAGTTGGTTCTTATTTTAAAACGACTTCAAAAAAAACCGGCCAAGAGCGTGTCAGGCCACGCTCAGTGTAGGGTTCCGTAGTTTCCCGTCCGTTACAATAAGTGTTAACAAATAGCCTTTTTTTAAACTTAAATAATTTATTATACTACAAACTTAGTCCAGGAATTTTGTACCACCTTCTTGTTTTTTTTGCACAAAAACTGTTCTTTCCATCAAGTTCAAAATAATTTTCCTAGAAAGTCCTTATAAAGTTCTACTTTCCAGATTTTTTTCATATTTTCTAAACTTATGGTTCAAAAGTTAGAGGGGGGGGGACACATTGTTTTTGACTTTAGGAGCGATTATTTCCGAAACTATTGACATCATCAAAAAATGATCTTAGTAAACCCCTATTCATTTTTAAATACCTATCCAACGATATATCACACGTTAGGGTTGAAATTAAAAAAAAAATCACTTTCTATTTTACATATAGGGGGGCTACCCTAAAAAAACATTTTTTTCCAATTTTTATTTTTGCACTTTGTCGGCGTGATTGATATACATATTGGTACCAAATTTCAGCTTTCTAGTGCTAACGGTCACAGAGATTAAGCGAGGACGGACAGACAGACAGACATGGCGAAACTATAAGGGTTCCTAGTTAACTACGGAACCCTAAAAAGGAGGAAGTTCTCAATTTGGGTGCTTCTTATTTTTTTTTATGTTTGTTCGTGCATAAGTTCGTCGCTTGCAAACCGATTTGAAAAATCCTTTTTTGTTGGAAAGGGTATACTAACCAAATGGTGCCATGAATTTTATAGAAATCAGACAAGTGGTTTTTGAAAAATCAACAAAATTTATGTTATGCGTGTTTTTCGCTCATTGTGTATTGAACGATTTTTCTACGACTGGTAATAACATCGTCCAAGTAGACAAAGATTGCAAAATTCTAGTGCATGTCGAAGAAAATTAGATATTTGACAAGAATTTGGGTTAAATATTTTAACTAAAAACGGATATTGGGTAAGGTAAGGGTCTTGGTAACTAAATGGCGCTGACTGTAAGACCAAATTGGTTTTATACACCTGCCACCCGCCCGTCGAATCACTTGTTGCCTACCAACGCACTGAATCTCGCTCATAGCCACGGCTCATAGCCAATTCTGTATGGTCAAGAACGGCGTTTTGATATTTGATATTGTTGATATTGTTCAAGAACGGCGAGAATGTTTGATATTTCCGCACCCGCTGCCGCCACCGCGCTTGTCTAGCAGTGTGTTTGAGCACTTACTCCAAAGCGTTGAGTTCCTGGAATTAGCCACAGTGTAAATTTTCGGCGTCTCCTCCACAGTACGTGCCCTCTTAGCAGTCTCCCAAGCCGCCGTGATGATGGCGTTGTTCACAAAGTCGACCGGTATGAGACCAATGTTGATGTCCATTCTAGCTAAAATTGTGTGCATTAAGCCTAAACCTGGACCTAGGACAATCTGGAAAATTAAGAAGAGCATTAGAAGTGGTTAAGCAACATATTTATCAAAATCTGTCTGCTTGAGCTGTCGATTGCTCGAGCCCAGTCGCCGCACTCTTCATTCCACGTCGGGCACGCCTCCCACTCACTTGTTGTTTTGAGCTACAAGTAATTGAATGGAGCGTGAAGTGAAGGATTTCCTCTCGATAAAGCGTTCCTTTCATTCCTCTGCATAAGGAGGTAACTGCCCCTTGTCCCACAGGATGGCCTGAACCAGTACCGGACATATCAGATGGGGCAGATTTCCACCGTGCCCCCGGGCGGTCAACACAGTAGTGACACCCAAATAAAACACAAAAACCTCCCAAAACAATGTAGAAACTAGTATAAAGCAACAACCAGTTCGGCTGGAAGGCTCCATAGTCGGGAGAAGATCTGCAGCTATGCTATTCTCTATAAGCAATCTCAACGCTGGACTCTACGATGTGCTCTTCGACGAGGGGGCTTTGAGATCGTGCGATCGTGCAGCGCGAGCGGTGAGCGCTAGTGTCGCTGTCAGTAGCTTAATGAATATTTTTTTTTTTTTATCGTGGTAAAATCATCAAATGAGTCCTCCCACCCAGGGCAGGACGGGAGGGACTGTCAGACTTGTACTGACTAAAATCCACGGTGTCCTTCACTAGCCCTTTACGTACCGGGGTTACGGTAATGGGAAAGTCCCGCGATCCCGGCAGGCTATGGCCCTCTACAGGCCCCGTCATAGCTTAATGAATAGCAAACTTTAGTCCTAGCGTGGCGTGAGCGCGTACAGAATAGCACTGCAGGTAATGAGAGCACAAGCATAGAATACTTACACCACTGGCTCCGTAGATGTTGGACATATCCAACCATCCTGGTAGGGGTTCTCTTTGAGCGCAGATTACTGAAACAGAACATTAAGGTCATTCATTGGTAAAATGAGGAACAGGGCGATAGTACCTCGATACTCCATTGAAAATAGAGGTATCTTTGACCAGACGAGTACTGCCCTCCAATTTTTGTCGGGATTTTTATTTCTTGGTGCGAGATTTTGGATTCCATTTTTCTTATTACGCCATAGATTTGGCTAGTTGTATTTTTTTAAACAATTTAATTTACTTCGGAAAGAATTGGCCTACTGGCGGTCTACTCCGGGCAATGGCACCTCAGGCTACCTGTAACCTGCGGTGACGACTGAGCGATCTCACTGACGGTGGTAGACCTCACCAGGGCCGCCTGCTAGTCAGACCACCATAATGTCGGAGTCCGCCGTCAAACAGTTTCTACTGCGTTCCGTCGGTGCACTGGATGTCCACATCCTGCTGGGTGAGTTCGTTCCATCTTGGTGCTAATCTTTTTGTATTGGCTGGATTTAGGCCAACAGCAAACCCATTGTCAGATCAAAATCTCAATACTAGCCACTAAGTCTTGATTCCGTGCTCGATTGCCTCGCCCTTATAGACTTTAACTTAATGGTGGAATATGACTGGACGCTAAGAGGTCCTCTTCAGGAACCACAGACGCGATTTAAATTATTGAATGGCAGTACTTACCGACGGCGGGTCTGACAACACAAAGAGGCAAGTCACCACACAAGGACTTCACCGTCTCCTCCGCAACTGCCTTGCAAAAGGAGTACGTGTTGGGCCAGTTCTTTATCAGGCTGTAATCAAGGACATGATGCTGATTAGAAGCGGGGACAAACAAGCATAAGGCCCGCCTGATGGTGCGCGCCTACCGTAGCCTATTGATGCTAGCCACACCAGCTATGCTGCTCTATAAACAATCGTTAGCGCAGTGGCTGAGCGATTGGATTGCTGCGCTGCGTATCGCGGGTTCGATTCCCGCAAGGAGCAAATATTTGTATGATCTATAAGTAGTTGATCCGGGTCTGGGCATTTGTTTATGTGAGTTTATATGTTTGTAAACGCACCCACAACACAGGAGAAATTCCTAGTGTGGGGCAACGTTTAAAGAAAAAAAAAACTACGGGTTGCACTCTAGGAGTGCCGGCAGAAGTGAAAACTTCAATAGTAATAAACACACACGAACATTCGCGCAAGCGCCCTGCGCCGTCTTACGAATTTTCGATCAGGTCACGTGTCCTGACTCCAGTTTAACATGTTTTACCCATTCACAATTTTCACTTCAAAAAAAAATCTCATCGCTGTACTCTACGGTGTGCTCTTCGGTTTTAGGATAGTCCAATCGCGCAACGCGAGCGCTCACCATTCGCGCTGCACGATTGGATGGTGTCGATGTCAGTAGCTTAGAACATGTTTTTTACCCCGGAGTAATAGCATTGAGCCTCTCCTCGTCCACATTCTCCGCCAGCTGGATGAGGGTCTCAGGGTCAATGGGGCTCTTGTAGAATTCCTCCAGGACCTCCGTATTGATGAGATGCTCGCATGCGTGGGAATAGGCTGTGGACACGTGGACGTAAGACCTGGAAGGAACAGTTATGAAGTCATTAATAATAATAGTACTCCTGATTGATTTGGTCCATGGCGGCCATTCTTAGTGGAGATTAGCCAGCCGCGGGAGATATTTTGAACGATGGATGATAGACGCTGTTTCTTTTTGGTGTTGATGATGGTAGACTTACTTAATTTTCTTGCATTCCTTGCCAAGTATGAGAGCCTCCCGGGCACCTCGCACGTTGATCATAGTGGCGACGCTGAGCTTCTCGTCGAATCTGGTCGTGGCCGCCAAGTGGAATATTATTTCGACCTGTAAAACAAAGTTTATATTACACAACAGCAGTGCCGTTACTAGCGTTTTATGCGTCCACAGCGAGTTTCTTTAACTGCGTCCTGAACTGACTTTCCGGCACCCCTCAGAGTCTGCTGCCTGTGCCTGGGCATCCAATTCATTAAATTTTAATATTCGAAGTTTCAAATTGCCTCTGAGATAGCATCATTGAAATAAATTATTTGACTTTGATGTCACATGTCTTAAAATGTTTGGTTCTAAAACATGCCGATTTACTCACGAAATTTTCCTCCAACTTTTTTATAGAGCAGCTGTAATGAATTAAATCACACGGCTGGTTGGGCTCGAAACCTTCAACGCATAATTTGGGGTCCTTACTTTCTGTACTAGGCCACCACTGCCGGTAAACCACATCATAGGACGTCCACTGCTGAACATAAACTTCCCACATATAATTATGTACAACAAGACTGGTTGGAAGCGGCTTGCAATCAGCGCGATCCTGGCGTATTCATCAGATCGTCTGTCTACCTTGAGGTGGACGAACGTCCTACACTGTCAAAATAATGGGAAAATTGGCCTTGCTAACCTGTTCAGTGATCATATTCCAGTCCTTGTCGCTCAGGCCGAGTCTGAGCTCAGCGACGTCCCCCGCCACTGGCACGATGCTGTCAGCAAAGTTAGGTTTCCGCTCTCTTAGTATGTCGTATACCTGGAAATTACACACCGTAAATAGCATTGTAAAAACAAATATTTTAAAAGACTAACCATGGGGTTTCTTGCCGGTTCGACTTCAAAAAACTACAAACTCGAATAAGGAAAATTTTTCGGCGTTTTAATGTGGCTACCATTTTTTTTTTGACTAAAATCCACTGTGTCCTTCACTAGCCCTTACCGTAGTCACGGTAATTCGTAAGTCCCGCGACCAAAACACTGCTGCCAAAGGCCTCCCCCAATTCCTTCCAGGAACTCTTTTCCTGGGCCACTTCGAACCAGCCCTCATGGTGTACGTCTAGGTCGTCTCTCCACCTTTTTCTGGGTCGGCCTCGGCGGCGCCTTCCAAATAACATTGTAAAAACAAATATTTTAAAAGACTTGGGGTTTCTTGCCGGTTCGTCTTCAAAAAACTACCAACCCGAACTAAGACAATTTTTCGGCGTTTTAATGTGGCTACCTGACACGAATTCAGATTCCTTGGCTGTAGTAACCTAATAAAAAAACCTAATATGATTTTGCTCGCTCGACAATCGAAAATCATGCTCAACAGTCACGGTTGTGACTACAAATTATAATGGGATTATTTAGCGATCCAAGTTATAAACTATCTGTGTACCAAACATCCAAATCCATTCAATTGTTTTTGTGTGAAAGAGGAACAAACATACATCTATCCATCCTCACAAAGTGATATGTAATACTCACGGGATCCTGTAGAATTTCATTCAGTCTTTGTTCGATAGGTTTTCCTTTCTTTGGCCTCAATAATATGAAAACTTTCGATATCTGAGTCGCTCTGCAAGAAAAAAAAAATATCATCATCATCAGCCGGAAGACGTTCACTGCTGAACACAGGGCTCCCCCTTAGACAGCCACGCCGAACGACAATTCGCACTTGCATTCATCCTTTTTTCTATTCAGCCTACACTGTCATCAACTGCCTAGCCTTTTCCCAACTATATTGGGATCAGCTTCCAGTCAAACTAGATGCAGTTGGATATCAGTATTTTACATGAAGCGACTGCCTGTCGGACCTCCACAACCCAGTAACTGGGTAATACGATACCCCATGGTAAGACTGGTTGTTAGACTTTATAGCTTCTGACTAAGAGTAACGACTATCACAGATCTACAAATGACAGCCGGGACCAACGCCTTTACGTGCTCTCCGAGGCACGGAGGAAACTCGCTATGACAGATGGTCACCCATCCACAGACCAACCTCGGCAAGCGCGGCTTAACCCGTAAGATCGGCCTGTACGGCTGTATTTATTTAGCCACAAGCTCCTCCAGCCGACACTGTCTTTCCAAGTATATCCATTGTGGGGGGCGTGGGTGGAACCGTAGCCCGCCACGCTGGTCCAATGCGTGTTGGCAGGTTGCCATTGCCACGTTTGTTTGTCAGAAGGGTATACCTACCACGTGCAGGTGAGGTTGGCTTGGATCCCAAAAGATGTCAGTTGGAACCCTCAAAAAAATAAATAAGTAGTCTAAATCGAAACTAAAATAAAAATACATGGAAAAGTAAAATAAAAAGGTAGAAGGCGTCAAAAAAATAGTCTACATCGCTGTCAACCGGAAAAGGGCCCAGCAGTTCTATTCTCCATAAACACAGCCTTGTGACAGCACTGCCGCAACGCTAGGACTAAAGTTTGCTATTCAATAAACTATTGACAGCGACATTAGCGCTCACCGCTCGCGCAGCACGATCGGACGATCTCAATCTCGTCGTAGAGTCCAACGTTGAGATTTCTTATAGAGAATAGTATAAAAGAACGCTGGCAGCATTGCCACGTTGGACGGCTGATTCTTTGACCAAGAAACAGGCCAGATGTGTAGTTAGTCACGGGAAGAGTCGACTAAGCCGTTAAAACTTGGTGGACACTCGGACCCCATGGCCCTTTTTTATCGTGGTAATATCATCAAATGAGTCCTCCCACCCAGCGCAGGACGGGAGGGACTGTCAGACTTGACTGACTAAAATCCACGGTCTCCTTCAACAGCCCTTTACGTACCGGGGTCACGGTAATTTCTGAGTCCCGCGACCCCGGCAGGCTTTGGCCCTCAACAGGCCCCGTCACTATGCTGACACTCCTTGAGGCGCGCGTGGAACACAACGCGCCGTCGACCCGGGCATGGTCCACGGTCGGACAGCGAGTCACCCATTACTCGCCGCCCAAATGCCCGCGCCTACGGTGGCCGGAGATCGTTTGCCGACGTCCGTCGCAGTGGGCGTCTACCACTGCGGCTGGGGTGGAGGGAGGACGCTGTCCTCTCCCTCAAGCGGCCCGCCTCCTCCTTCACGAGCATGACTGCTTCGCAGAAGGAGGCGACCGCTTCCCATTCCGTCTCGCCCCGCAGCATGGCCTCGATCAATGCCGGGCGCGAGAGGTCTCCGCGTATCGCCGTCGTGAGGACACGGCGGTGCTCCGCCCAAGTTGGGCAGTTCTGCACCGTATGCACCGTGTCCTCCGGACGATCCCCCTAACGGCTCAATTACATAGCTAATAACGAAGCCACTGTATTTACCAATGTGTGTGTGTTTTTTTTTCTATCTACGATTTAACGATTTTCAATCAATTTAAGCATGGAGTTTCTTGCCATTTCTACTCCATACAATGATTGCGTATGGAAGTAGAATCAATCCCATCCCTTCCCATTTCCTTTTATTTTATTTATTTATTTATTTTATTTTATTTTATTTTTCCTTTATTTCAGGCAACTAAAGGCCCATAAAACACAATACACATATAAATATAAAACAATAATAAACTAATACATATTTTAAACAATATACTTAAAAACTACTGCACACGAAGCGACGGCGTCGTGTTACGCTGCGAGGTGTCGCGTAGCCGGCCTCGGAATCGCCGATACAGCACACCTTTCGGCCAAAACTCTTCCTTGAGAAAGGTCGCCAAATGTTGGGTTGGAACGCGCACCACAAACGAATTAAAGTTCGTATTATGGCGCGCCTCCAACTTCTCCACCCTCAAGTTCCAGTTGGTCTTCACCCGTACGTACTCGACGATGTCCTCGGTCTTCGTAGAGTGGTGTAATCGGGACACGTACAGCTGCGTCGACGGTATTGCAGGACGTAGCAGCATGTTGGGTCCTGCCAGCGCTGTCCCGCACTGGTTGCGATAAGTAGGCTTCTTTTTCTTTCTCTCCACCTTGATGAAGCCGTCCTCATCGCATGTGTGCTTCGATGGTCCCTGCTGTTTGTGGTCCACCACAGCGCCTTTCGTCGCTCTCAATACCGAGCGACTCTGCTTACCCCCCTTGGATTTTTCTGCTTGTGTATTTTAATATTCGACATTCAAAAGTGCCTCTTTGAAGGCCTAATTGAATTAAATGATTTGACTTTGACATTGACTTCGACTTTGAACGCATAACTCATTGTAACAATTCTTCATTAATAATTATAATTAAGAAGGTTATCTAAAACACATACAAAGTGTAGTGTCATGCGACGTAATAATTTAAAGAATGTTTTTTTTTTTAACTTTGTCCGTCGCTAGGAATTAATGTGACATCAATGTATGATTATGTTGATTTATGCATGTAGTCCTCCTGATAACATTCATTGTTCTTCTTTTTTAAAATTACAAAAAAAAATGTTTCACACTAGGAATTAAATTCTCCAGGAAGTGGGTACGTTTATAAATATGTAAAAACACATTCACAAAGACTCAGACCCGGAACAACAATTTTTTTTTTTTCGTGACCCTTCCACCCAGACTAAAATACACGGTGTCCTTCACTAACCCTTTACATACCGGGGTCACGGTAATGGGTAAGTCCTGCGACCCCGGCAGGCTAGGAACAAGGCTGCAAATCATATATGTAGGCATAGTGTTTTTGCACAATATGTTATATAATTTAATTCATTTATATTTACTTAAATTCATTTTCTAATTTTAATTAAGCATTTTATGTGGTTTAAGTGAAGATAAAGATAAAGATAGTTTATTTTGCAAATATGGGTAATACAACAACATGTGGTGTTTAGTTACATTGTGCAAGTACAAGTGCTCAACAATCTTTCTGTATTTCTAAAACTATTAATCATAGAAAAATGACTCTAAGACCAAAAGATAGAGCATCGAAAGATATATAAGACTACATTAAAAAGTGAAAAAGGACCAACTGTGGCTTAACGGCCTTTTAGTTAGTGGACGGCAGTGTGGCCGCGCTGAAATAAGACTGTGTTTATACAGATTAGAACTGCAGTAGTCAACCGTACCGACAATAAATCAAATGCATGAATGGCATCAGTTTCTAATCTTCCTCACCTAAATAGTTTCTCTATGAGTTGCTTCCCCAGGAAGCCAGATCCTCCCGTCATGAACACCACAGCATCTTTGTAGAACTGCTGCACAGCGGAGTCTCCTCTCTCCGTGGCCTCGTTCATCGCTTTTTGGCGCGACATGATCTTCGCCTCGAACTCCTGGGCAGGGTCCATGGGTTCTATGTCTGTCATGGTTCTGGAAAAAGATGAGATCTACTATAGCACTGGAGATCAGATAGGCAGTCGCTCCATGTTAAATGCTTCAGCTGCACCTGGTTTTTGAAATGTGAGGGCGAATGCACTTCCTGGCGGGATAATGGCACCTCAGGGCTTTATATTACTTCTGCAACTTATATGACTAAACTTTCCTAATGAATGATGAAATGATAGTTGTTTTTGCAAGTAGGTTAAATTATAAACACTTTAACACGTCTTTTTACAAACTAGATGAGGCCGGTGTTTCGTACCTGACTACTCTGAGAAGAAACAGCCGAAACAAACTCAGAGGTCACTGTCTCTTTTAAAGTCCAGATTTTATATTGGTCAAGTCATACAAGGACCATACAGGTTAATGTCTGAGATGGTCTTTCGAAGAAATAATGACACAGATTTGACCTGTCCAGTCAGTGCAAGCATTTGTTAGTTATCGTATAGCTCGACTCATAACTTAAGGAGCTCAACGACACGATGAACAATACCAAAAGAAAGACATTTGTGTAGGTCGCATAAGTTACTCAAATTGTCAGACAATCATTAATATTAATAAATTGCAGTAGCAGTTAGCAGTAATTAAATAATCATGATGTTGGATCACTACATGTTATAAAACAAAGTCGCTTACCGCTGTCTGTCTGTCTATATGTATGCTTAGATCTTTAAAACAACGCAACGGATTTTGATGCCGTTTTTTTAATAGATAGAGTGTTTCAAGAGGAAGGTTTATATGTATATAATATACTAATATAGTAGAGATTGCACCCGTGCGCAGCCGGGGCGGGTCGCTAGTTGTATATAAAAGAAAAAAAATATAAAATCACACTATCCATGAGTGAAACTGCATGAAAGTTTGTTCAGTAGTTTCTGTGTTTATCTCGATCAGACAGACAGTCATGGCCGAAGACCTAATCCTAACTTCTTAATCCTAATTATGAATTACTAGCTGTTTCCCAACCCCAACCCAAGTACGTAACAAAATGTGATCTAGTAGTGGTTCCGGAGCCAAGTCTATAAAAAATAATAAAATAAAATAATTTATTTCCCAAAAAAAAAAAATACAAAGTTTGTCTTAATAATATTGGCTAGAAGAAAACAATGTGGTTCAAATATATAATAGCATCCGCTGCCGAGCTAGGTCAGGACCTGTATTTCAGCAAACGGCGCCACTCCCCATAACATCAGAATTTTAACTAGCTTATTACTATTTTACACAAACAAAAAAAAAAAAAAAATCAAACATCAAAACAGAAATAAAGTGGAATAAATGGTGTGTGAGAGTACCTCTCTTTGTATATAGGTGTAGTGTACGTGTGTGTATGTGAGAGGGTGTGTATTGTTTGCATTATCAGACTTATGAATACTGCCAAACAAAGATTTGTCTGGCTTGTTGTTATTTACTACGTATTTTAATGTATTTATTTTATATATTATTATTACTTGTTATTTTATTTGGCCATATATATTATTATTTGTTATACAAAAATTATTGAATTAACTTTAAACGTTTAAATTAGCGTGAAACCGCCAAAAGCTCCTCAGTATCTTTGTATTGTAAAGTTAGTAACCAAGCTTCAACAGTTTTTTTGCATTTGTTTTTATTTAATGGATAGATTGTAAGAATATTATTGATCTTATTATACAAATAAGGACCTAACTCACAAAAGAACTTCCTGATGAAAGCTGTGTGAAACTGCTTTGTATATTCACATACTCTATTTTTGCGTCGTTGCGTATTGTTTTGGGGATTAAATGGCAATTTCTGATGTTGCTTCAATATTAGGGCAGAAACAAACAATTGTCTGACTGTAAGCACCGCGCAGTCTTTATAAAGTAGTGCTGTAGGGTACAAGAACGGGCGAAAAATGCTAACCTTAAGTACAGCACGTTGTGCGATTTCGAGGCGCTTTATAATTGTAGCCGGAGCACCACCCCAAACGGTGATACAATACGAAAGCAATGACTGGCAAAGTGCGAAATACACTTGTTTTACAAGTTTGGGCTCCGCAACATATCTTAATGTTTTAAAGACTATTATAAGCTTGCGGATTCGACCAGTTAAAACCTCAATATGTTTAGCAAAATTTAAATTTTTGTCTAAAGTTAAACCGAGATATTTAATATGCTCAGTTTGTTTTACTTTGGGGCAAGAACAGTTCTGGGTATTAGAATTAGGTTCCACGCAACTATGAGCTACCAAAACATGATCTGAAGATCCACTTTGGTTTCGAATAGTAAAAGTCATGTACTTCGTCTTATCAGCATTTAACGTCAAGACATTATCGGCGAGCCATGTATTTATAACGTTTAATGCATTTTGAGCAGCTTCGTATGTCTCTTTCCAGGTATTTGCTGAAAGTAAGATTACCGTATCGTCTGCGTACGATATAACTTGACCCTGGGTGATATTTTTTTGGCACAAATCATTGATATACATCAAGAATAAAGTAGGCCCTAAGACGCTACCCTGCGGAACTCCAAAAGTCACTGGCAAATCGGTGCTTACGTAATTTCCTATTATTGTAGCCTGACACCGATTTGTCAGATAGCTTGTAAATAAATCCAATTGTTTGTCTCTAATTCCAAACGATTCGAGCTTATTCAGAAGGATGGGGACAGAGACCGTGTCAAAAGCTTTGGCCAAGTCCAGAAAAATAGCCAAGCACTTTCTTCTATCATCTAAACTTATAGCTATATATTCCGTGACAGCATGGGCTGCATCAGAGGTGGACTTAGAGCGACGAAAGCCATACTGATTTTTAGATAGCAGATTGTGGGATTCCAAATAGTTTACTAATCTAGTATTAATAAGTTTTTCTAGAATTTTGGCAATAGAAGAGAGCAGGGAAATGGGCCTGTAGTTAACGACACGATCCCTGTCACCACCCTTGTGAATAGGAACAATTAAAGACTTCTTTAGTTTATTTGGGAAAACTCCCTCGCTAAAACAATGATTAAATAAAAATGTCAAAGGAGCTACTAAAAAGTCCTTAAACTGTTTGAGGAATCTGTTCGAGATCCTATCCCATCCAACTGCGCAATCGTTTTTTAGAGTTGAAATTATATTAGTGACTTCTATATGCTCAATTTCCGTCAGTAGAAAAGAATTTGATGTCCTAGAAAAAATATTGGAAGCATTATTAGAGTGCCCACTACTCCTGGAAATATTGTCTGCCAATTTTTTTCCAACATTGACGAAGTAACTGTTAACCAATTGTACAGACTCTTGTGGAGTAGGAGCCAAATTTAATAAATCGATTGGAGCCGAGTTTGTTTTACCGGAGTTTGTAATTAATTTGATTGCCTGCCATATTTTTTTATTATCATTTCCAGCACTAGATATTTGCTCTTTTTCATATGCTCTTTTAACTTTCCTTAAAATTAAATTACAGTAATTTCTGTAGCGTGTATAACTGATTCTGAGGATTTCGTTATTAGGAGATTTTTTAAGTTTGTAATGTAATCGGTCCCTGTTTCGCATGCAACGCATCAAACCCGGAGTTATCCACGGCTTTATAATTTTCTTTCGCCCTGCTAAGGATATTGATTGAGTATTCTTGTCTAAAGCCGTTGTCACCGAATCAATAAAGTAATTTAAAGAATAATCTGGATCTGAAGATTCGTAAATGGGGGTAAAGTCAATTTTAGCTATATCAAGTTTAACTTGTTCGAAATTTATTTTATTTATAGTTTTTACAGAAAAATTACGTGTTTGTTTTTTGTATAGGCATAGCAAAACCGGTTTGTGATCAGTCAGTGTGGTGTGAACAACTAACGTAGTTGCCAGATGTTTTGTTTTTAATAACACATGATCAAGACAAGTTCCACTGGCTTCCCGCGTGACATAGGAGTGGGCTGGTAGCAGTGAGTGATAGGCCGCCAGCGTCAAGTATTGATCTATATTACGGTGGGGTTTGTCCGAATTTATAGAAATATTGATATCCCCTATTACAGCGATATTTTTAAACTGTTTTATTTGTTCCAAAGTATTATTTAAAGAGTCACAAAAATGGTCCAGATTTGTACAGGAAGGGGATCGGTATATAGCGATGATGGCAATATCGGTTCCTATCCTAATCAGCAGGGCATTAGCTCCTGCGATGGAAAGTTCTTCCACCGTGATCGCAAGTCCTTCCCTACTGTACACAACTACACCGTCATTTTGTAACACGTTATTTTTCGTAGAATAAACCTGGTAACCTTGTAGGTTCGGAATAATGGGCGCACAAGATAGCCAACATTCGGTTAATATAAGTATATCTAAATCTAGTTTAATTCGAGTCAGTAAAACTTCAAATCCTGGTAAATTCGAATGAATACTTCTTATGTTCTGTGTAAGTATAGTAAGACCGGATACAGCATCGGGAATCAGTCGATTACAGTCCTCTAAGTTGCACATGAAACTTTTTGAGACGTTGTAATTATCCAGATCCTCAGGTAAATCACCTTGACTATTGAATTTTAAATAAAAGGGAAATATATTCGACTATAAATGAGGATAATAAATCAAAATATTTTAATAGTTTTAGGCTGGAAAAAGTTTTACTGGAGTTAAGAGAAATAGGAAAAATATAGTATTCATAAGTAATCGAATTGATATAATATGATAGTGTGAAAATGTATTGAGTGGAATTTAAACTAGAGTTGCAGTAATTATGTACTAGAGACACACAAACATAAAAATAAAAAAGAGCGCATGCAAAAAGTACTTTAAGTGAAACACTTCCCTCACAGAAAGTCCAAAAAATATGCTTAGAGACTAGTCATTTGACATTTTTTAACTTTTCCAAATCCGCTTCAGTTTCAATCTTAATCTGTGCCCGGCCGGTACTTTTACGAAGGTAGACTGTTCCTCTCGAAGTCCAGCAAAAATCATACTCATATTCCTTTTGAAAAACCCGAGCCAAATAGAAAATTTTCTGTGTTTTTTGCGTCAGAGTTTCAGCAACGAAAACAGGTCTCAAGGTATCAGTTTTCATGAAATGTGTTGTATTTAATTTTTCACCCTTTTGCTTGGTTTTATTGAAATCTTTTACTGCCGACAGCACCTTTTCTTTCATCAGTACAGAGGTAAATTCAGTAATTATCGGATTTGAAGAGTCCTTGGCCGTTGTACGATAAATATCCTTGATATCCGATTCCTTAATATCAATATTGAGTGTTTTACCCATTTGTTGTGCTATTAGGCAGAGTTCAGACTTGGATTCGTTCCTGTCAGGCTTTGTTTTAGGGATATTGCGAATTTCAATTCCTGATGCCCGTGTTTTACGTTCCAAGGTGTCAATCTTCTGCTCCAATGAATAAATATATTTTTTATCCTCCTTTTTTGCGTCCTCCAGTTGTTTAATGCGAGTTAAAATGTCATCATATTTATGAGACATTGTCTCGACAGATTTAGTTAATTCGGCATTCTGTTCCCGAAGACTATTGACAGAAACCAGCAAATCTTGAAAGCGTTTATCTATGCCTATACTTTTTTTTTTTTTGAATGGCATCTCGCAGGTCAACCTAGAAGAGGTTGTGGGCTGCTTAACCGGACTTTTCTGTGGATGCCTTAAATTACTCTAAGGCCTCTAGCCAGGGGTGCTAAGACAGGAAACCTCCACGTGCGCCCGTATGGACTGGAGTTCCCCTTCGGATACGTCCGGGGGGAAGACCAGTTTTTCGGGCCGGTGCACCCTGGGATGCGGGCAAAAACTCTTTTAGGCACTGTGTGCCTAAGGGGTCTCTTTGCCCGTATGCGAATAGCCTGTCGGGTGGATGCTCCAACGCGTGTCCCTCTGAACAGCAGAGGGCACAGCGGCGGAGCGGGCTTGCGGACGGTGAGTAATGGGTAAGCTCGCCGTCCGACCAAGGACCAAGCCCGGGTAGGTGGCGCGTCGTGTTTCACGCGTCACCGACGGGGCCCCTTACGGGGCCAAATGCCTGCTGGGGTCGCGGCTTTTTTCTTAATCCAGGATACCGCGGCCCCGGAACGTAAAGGGCATCCAAAGAAACACGGGTGGATTTTAGTCAGTAAGAGTCTGACAGTCCCTTCCGCCTCGCCCAGGGCGGGAGGACTCATTTGATGATTTCGCCACCCTAAAAAAAAAAAAAAAAAAAAAAAAGGCCTCTAGCCAGGGGCTTACAACTAAAAAAACTACAACTAAGTGACCATACGCTAAGGGCACCCCCTGTGGGGTTCGGTCCTCGGCTTAGGGCGTCACTGAGGGAGGACAGCAAGGGACAGGCTGGATCGCAATGATATCATTATTTAGGGGCTAATTTAAAGCTACTTAGCAACGCGGCTCAGCATCGCGGGCTGGCTCATGCAAGGGTCGGGGAGGGCATTGATTCGGACGTCGCGACGGGCGTCCTCGGCGGCGAGGACGGAATGACGGGATCGATTTGTGTCTATGTCTATACAGGCTAGCAAGAGTTTATAGCCACGGAAAAGGGCCCATTTTATAACGCTACGTAATTTGGGAGTGGGGGCTTGTGACGTCATAACGCCTGTAAAATTATGGCAACCGCGTGACGTGTCACCATTTATAGAAGTGTTCATGATCATCGTCAATTTTGGTTTACGTAACAAAAGAAAAAATACGGGTTAAATATTTTTATTCAGTCTAAAACCCGAATTGATTTTGTCGAATTCAAATGTATTTTAAACGAACGCACGGGCAAAAGATATTTGAATAATTAAACTTACTTTATACAATTCACTGCACAGACAAAAAAATAATCGTCTAAACTTTCCAACTACTAGAATTAGAATAAATAACATTTATTGAAACATTTATTTGTAAATGAACACATCTATGTGTATTATTTAAATTTTTGTTCAACGTCACTATTTGATACATAATTCATTAATTACTGTAAATAAAGTGCGATTCGGACTAGCGCATAAGAATTCCGTACATCCTACTAATATAATAAACGTGAAAGTCTTTCACGCAAAAACTACTGAATGGATTTGGATGAAATTTGGTACACAGATAGTTTATAATTTGGATTAACACATAGGATAGACTTTTATCCCGATTTTTAGGATCGCAAGGGACAATTTTCGAAATATTGCGGGTAAAACTGCTCGCAATCGCAAAAGCTAGTTATTTATAAATCGAGTTTTTTGTATGGGAACCCCCCTTCAATAATTGTTTTATTGTAGTTTAATTAATTATTCTTAAAGTGAATGTAAACTACAAGCGTCTACCTTTCGGCGTTATCAATATCGAACAAATATTAAAAAAAAAACTTGTTTGTTGTATGGACCACCCTTAAATCTTTCTTTCATTCTGTTCTTTTTAAAGTATTTATTGTTGCAGCGGCAATAGAAATACACCATCAGTGATAATTTCAACTATCCATCATCATGGTCCATGTCTGTCATGTGGGGACAGATAGACAGACGGACAGCGGAGTCTAGTAGTTAGAGTCCCGTTTTACCCTTTGGGTTGCGAACCCTAATAAAAACGCGTGATTCTACTGCTGTTTAGTATTGTATTATTACCAATAGGTAACTAGTTTTTACACGCGACTTCATTCGCGAGAAGTTTACTTCAAAAGTTATCCAACAAGAACGTCATAACAGAATAAATAGCATATCATGTGTTAATCCAGGTTATAAACTACCTGCGTACCAAATTTTATACAAATCCGTTCAGCAGTTTTGGTGTGAATGAGTCACAAACTTCCATCCATACAATCTTTTTAATAATAAGTAAGATATGGTACTTATACTAGTCATTAATGTAATTATTTGAAACATCATAGAATCAAATTAATGTCGAGTGATAGTGCTTCTCACAAAACTTTGAACTTTCTGTCAGTTGAAAGCGATTCTCCCTAGGGCTGAAATAGTACATTGTTAAATAAGGAGTGAAAATTACTTACCTAGTCTCGAGGCGGGGTTTGGCGCCCGTAACGTAGTGAGGGCGCTAATAGTTCGAGGGACTGTAATTTACCTGTGGTAAACACTGTGCTTTTCATTACGAATACGAGGAAAGTAAAAAAATAACATAAATTATAAAGAATAAATGAGTGTTGTTCGGACTGTCGCTTCACCGCTTAATTTTTTTTATTTTTGTAGTGGTCGTCCAGGTATACAGCCAGTGGTCGCGGGACTCACGAATTACCGTGACCCCGGTACGTAAAGAGCTATTGAAGGACACCGTGAATTTTAGCCAGTACGAGTCTGACAGTCCCTCCCGCTCTGCCCTGGGTGGGAGGACTCATGTGATGATTTTACCACGTAAAAAAAAAAAGGTATACAGCCAGTATATTTCAATTTTATCATTTATAAAATGGCAAAGATTTTGCCGAAATGTATGTTATTTATTTTTAGAGAATTTTTAGAGGCTAGCCGTTTTAATTATTCCATCGACTCAACTAATATTTACTTTTTTAACCGACTTTAAAAGAAAGAAGAATGTTTGTTACCTCATAACTTACGACTGAGCGAACAGATTTTGATGATTCCGTTTTTGTTCGATGCAGTATATCAGTCTGTCATTAAGTCCCATAAAAAAATATTTCAGTTTGGATTAGTAGGTTATAGTCAATCCACCTTATTACAAAAAGGGGTTTAACTAAAAACCCAGGTTTTGTCTTGTAAAACTATGGTTTACACAAACTTTATTACAAATCGTGGTTTTGCAATAAACCATAGTCTAACAGTACTAGCTGTCAAAGGTGTGTCAGTTTCTTATAGCAACTTTTTCATTGTGTTGTAGTTTTTGTGTTTTTTCACCCAAAATGGATTTAAACAAGGTGGATTTAATTGTTATTACTCACTAGCGCTTTGCCCGCGACTTCGTCCGATGGGGTTTCGTACTTTTCTAATTCCCCCTTTTCACCCCCTTAAAGGTTAAATTTCCAAAACCCCCTTCTTATTGCTCCCCTACATTATAATAGGAACCCGTGTGCAAAATTTCACATTCCTAGGCCCAGTAGTTTCGGCTGTACGTTGATATGTCAGTCAGTCAGTTCTCCTTTTATATATATATATACTAGCTTTTGCCCGCGACTTCGTTCGCGTGGAATAGTGACTTCCAGCAGATTTTTGGTTTTACCCACATAGTTCCCGATCTCGCGGGATATTCTAGGGAACTCTCCAAAAATCAACATAATGAGCTCTGCGTTTGAATTTAAGAGATCTATACTCATTTAGGGCATTAAAGCCGTTTTGCCGATCGAAAAAGGCGAAAATGTTATTTTTCCCTTAAAGTTTCGCCTTTTGCCATCCCAGTCATAATAACGGCTTTAATGACATTCCGTCCTAAATAGGTTATTTGTAACCGTATGCCGTTATATAGTCTTGGTGGATCTAGTAATATAGTTTCTCATAAGCATCACAGGAACACCAATTATACAACGGAACAATTTAAAATTTACGAAACAGGACCAGTCCACATAAACTATCATACAACCGACAATAAGTACAATTTTGGTTCCAACGCCATCTATCAATCCATAGTGACAACTCGTGTAACGATCGACACCATTGAACGATCACCGCCATCTATTGAGAGTTTAAGGAATTATCTATACTCCGTTAGAGCATTTCATAAATTTTATTTTTATTTTTTTGTAATAAAAACTATCCTATGTCCTTTCTCAAGTTCCAAACTATGTCTGTACCAAATTTCACACAAATCGGTTCAGTAGTTTAGGCGTGAAGAAAAGACAGACAGACAGACAGACAGACAGACAGACAGAAAGACAGACAGACAGAGTTACTTTCGCATTTATAATATTAGTTAGGATTAGGATAATATTAGTTAGGATTAGGATATATAGAATATAGAAGATAGAAGATAGATTGTGGATTTAATTGTTTAGACAATCGTTCAAATGGCGGTACTAAAGTCGACGTTTTATCTTAGTTTTGTAATACGGATAAATTTAAACCATGGCTCTGCAGATAAGCCTAGACTTGATAGACCAGGTTTAAACCAAGTATTATTTAGTTCTTGTAATAAGGCCGTATGGGTTTTTTCTGTTGTGTAGGGGAACTGGGTTTGCTTGACCTGATATCGAAGGGGGCTTCTGTAATACGGAGCCATGGTTTATATTAGACTAAGGAAAGAATAACCAACATAATCGACGTGGAATCGATTTGAAACGGTAAGAGAAAATGGATCAAACTCACATTCATAATGAAGGCGATGTAAACCTCATTGCGGTCGCGGGACTGTATCAACAATTAACCGTGAACTTGGAACGTAAATGGCTATTGAAGGTACAACACAGTGTATAAGACAGGGACGCGAGGTATAGGCATATTTAACACAACACGTGACGTCATTTGCAAGCAGCCATTAACAAATGGCGTCCTTTTGGCGATCGTGCTACGTTAGTATTGTGTTAAGTTTGCCTTAAGTGTGTGATTTTTCATCACACCTCGCGTCCCCGTCTTATACACTGTTCCCCTACTTGGATGATGTTATTACTGGTACGTATTTGACAAGAGTTTAGGTTGAATATAGGAACTAAAAATAATCGCCTATCCAGCCACTCCTCAAAGAGGGGTCTTACCGCCGCGATTGCAGCGTGCCCGAAATTCAAACTACTTAATAAAAGACTGGTAATTATAATACTTTGGACTTAGGTAGTCTGAAACGTGTTTGTTCGAGTTTATTTTATTTACATAAATTACTATAGCTACGATGTACGTTTCGGCTCGCGTTTATTTAGGATTTGGAAATCAATTCTGTTTTTTAATTTTATAATGTGCTTCGAAAGATACGTGGCTTGACTATTTTTAAGAAATGAATGATGCTATATCAAGAGTCCGCGCCGCGATTGACATCATGTGGAAAATTCGAGGTACCACATATTTTTAATGCAATTTATGTAATGTAATTTTTTTATCGTGGTAACATCAGCAAATGAGTCCTCCCACCCAGGGCAGAGCGAGAGGGACTGTCAGACTCGTACTGACTAACTCCACGGTGTCCTTCAATAGCCCTTTACGCTCTGGCCCTCTAGAGGGGGACCCCGTTATTTTGCTGGCACTCTTTGAGGCGCGCGTGGAACAAACGCGCCGTGTCGACCCGGGCTTGGTCCATAGTCGGACAGCGAGTTGCCCATTACTCGCTGCCCGCATGCCCGCGCCTACGGTGGCCGTAGATCGTCTGCCGACGTCTGTCGTTGTGAGAGTCTACCACTGCGGCTGGGGTGGATGGAGGACGCTGTGCTCTCCCTCACGCAGCCCGCCTCCTCCTTCGCGAGCATGACTGCTTCGCTTCTACGCTTCCGTCTCGCCCTGCAGCATGGCCTCGACCAATGCCGGGCGCGAGAGGTCTCCGCCTATCGCCGTCGTGAGGACACGTCGGTGCTCTGCCCAAGCGGTGCAGTCCTGCACCGTATGGTCCATCGTGTCCTCGGGACGATCCTCGCAGTGGTGACACCCAGGCGTTTCTTCCTTCCTTATCAGACACAGGTATCTCCCGATATTTCCATGTCCGGTGAGGACCTGCGTCATGCGGTAGGTAAGGATGCCGTGACGCCTATCCAGCCACTCCTCAAAGAGGGGTCTTACCGCCGCGATTGCGGCGTGCCCGGACCTCGGTTGCGACAGTCGCTCCCTCCATACTGCCCTGAGATCGCGCCGGAGCTCTTCCCGCCGCGCCTCGACTTGTCGAGGCATCGGGGATTCGCCCCGGCGGGCGCTGCGCCTCCACGCGCCACTCATAGACGCGCTGGAGGGCAGTCGCCTCCAGATCCCAGGGCAATGACATACACTAGCGCTAATATCATAATATCAGAATCATGTTCGATCATCTTCTGCGTTTTGATTCTTCTGCTACATTAGTTACATAGCGTCACCTTAGAGTGAAAACTTCGAGATCCTGATCTGATGAATTGGTTTGTTCGATATTCGTAGTGCTATCTATGAGTAAATCCAGTATTTGTATACTTTAAGTTTTTTGTACTTATACCAAACGAATAGGGTTTTATGCATTTCGGACAATCTTAAAGTATCGAACAGTTCCGAATATGAAAGCAGGTTACATTGCAACCAGTCAAAAAAAAATAGCACGCAGTTTTTTGTCCCTCCTGAAATGTTACTTATTTTGCACTTACGCGGTTTAACTCTAAGGCATCGATAATGTTATTCATTAGCTACTCATTGTATAAAGTTTACTAATAAATTGGATTTTTCTAGTACAAAATTGAAATAAATAAATAAATTGGGTACTTTACTCCTTTATTAATATTACCAATTGTATGTCTTCCAGGAAATAAATGTAATAATTAATTTTTAAAAGGTTTTCAAATTCAATTGGCCAAGGTGTTGGAACCCGGACAATCAAAAGGAATTGGATATAATATTTATTTATTGTAATTGGCTATTTGATAATTGAAATTCTAATTAGTCCGTCAATATGATTATAACAAAAATCGACCCATGTTTTTTCTTTTGTATTACAACAAAATTGACGGAGATATGACGCTTTTAAAATTGCCAATACGTTAACAGTGTCTAAGACGGGGACGCGACGTATGATGGAAAATCACACACTTAAGGCTAACTTAACACAATACTAACGTAGCGCAAGCGCCAACAGGGCGCCATTTGTTAATGGCCGCTTGCTAATGACGCCCTGAAGGCGTTTGCGCTACGTTAGTATTGTGTTAAGTATGCCTAAAGAGTGTAATATTTCCCCATTATACCTCGCGTCCCCATCTTATACACTGTTCCCCTACAATTTTTTATTGAATTCTGATATCACGAGCCCCATTTGTGAGTTTTGAAGCGTTTTATCTTGGTAAATATTCATTAATTTAACAAAACAAAAACTACGTGTCCCTTTCTTTTTTATAGTGTCGTATTGCCATGGAATTGGATAAGCAAAAGCATTATCAGACTTTAAAGCCATCACTGCAGGGACACAAGATCTTCTCTCAGTGAAAGGGAGTGGATGAGAATCCACCACGCGGGCCCAGTGCGCGTTGGTAGATGTCACATGTCTTGTAGAATTTTTGGTTCTAGGACATGCCTGTTTCCTCACGATGTTTTCCTTGACCGTGTTGAAAGCGGTGATGAAATAAATTACACTAAGTAATGCGCCTGGCTAGGTTCTCGACTGAAGCTGATAACTGCTGCTGCCACTGGGTCTCCACTACTCTTGGCGGATAGTTGGATAACAAATCAAACGTGATGACGGATTAGTCGCTTAAAATGAAGAAGAGCCGGCAAGAAACTCCATATTATGTTGTTTATGCGACGATGGCGACGCCGACGTGGCTGTGCCGACGCATGCAGACGTGATTGTGATCCGGTTAGTAAGCTACTTATGTTATAGTTTTTATAAAATTCTCATTTTTTTTTTCGTGGTGTAATCATCTTATGAGTCCTTCCATCTAGGGCAGAGCGGAAGGGACTGTCAGACTCGTACTGACTAAAATCCACGGTGTCCTTCAATAGCCCTTTACGTTTCGGGGTCACGGTAATTCGTACTGTCCCGCGACCAAAATTCTCATGTTAGTGAATTTTTGTCTTCTTATGTGTTATCTCAAACCTCAAGCCTCTCAGTACACAACGCGACGCAAGTCAATACTCAATACTCAATACTCAATTCTTTATTGCATTCCATATGTTACATAAGATGGTAAAACATAAAAAGGTACAAGATCAAATATGGACCCTGTCGGGCACGCAAAAATTAGGAGAGAGGAAGAGGGCTGATATAATTTAATTAAATCAATATTCTTATTAAATGTCTTTCATATTATTGTATAAATATTATTATGTTTATGTAGATAGATGTAGCATATCAGTTGTATTTTCTCTTTATTATTTTTTTCACTTATTGATTACATTATTACTATTAAATTCTTACCTAAAAGTTTTCTCTTTATTATTAAATTTTTACTCAACTAGATTAATTATAAGTATATACACTTATTTTAAATAATTATGTAAGTTATTTAAATATTCATATTTTTATATTCTATCTTGAATTTTTGTATTGCATATTATATTAAATATTATTTATATATTTTATTATATTTATTTTATTTTATAATGTTTGGTATCGGAAAGAGTTTTTTATTTATTTTTCAATCGTTTTGTCCTCTAGAAACTCCTTTACGGTGTAGTATGCCTTGGATTCAAGAAATTGTTTCAATTTATTTATAAATATATTTGTTTTGTTTTCTTCTCTAATATTATTTGGTAATTTGTTGTAAATTTTGATGGACATAATTAAAGGGCTGGTTGAGTGCATTTTGATTCGGGATTGAGGTTTGTTTATTTTATTTTTATTATGTCTAAAAGTGTATCTTTTTTGTGTGTCTTCGCAAGTAGTGTAGAAATCTTGATGTATTTTGACAAATTTACATAATTCTAAAATATATAAACAGGGAAGTGTGAGTATTTTATGTTTTTGGAAGTGTGGTTTGCAGCTATCTGTTTGGTCAATGTTGGTTATTATTCGAATTAACTTCTTTTGTAAAATAAATATAGTTTGTGAGTCTGTACTGTTACCCCAGAGCATGACCCCATAGCTGAGCCATGCCTGGGCATATGCATAGTAGGTAACAAGTGCTGTTTGTAGGTTAGTCGTTTTTTTAATTTCGCGTAAGGCGTATGAGAATTTAGATATTTTTGCTCTTATTTTTTGTATGTGGGATTTCCAATTTATGTGGGTATCTATAGATAAACCGAGAAGAGTAAATTCATTCACCTGTTCTAGTTTTCTGTTGTTGAACATAAAATTTAGTTTTAAAGGGGATTTCTGATGTGGATGAAAAGTAATTAATTTAGTTTTAGTGAAATTAATTTCTAGATTATGATCATCCATCCAGTTTGAAGCTGTAGTGAGAAGGGAGTTTAATTTGGTGTTTAAATTTTCGTCGGTTTGGCATGAGGTAAGCAGAGAGATGTCGTCGGCAAATAATACACAAGGTCCGTTTATAGATTTAGGGAGGTCGTTAATATAGATCAGAAACAAAAGGCAACCTATTACGCTACCTTGAGGAATAGATGCGTTAACTGTTTTCCGGTCCGATCTTATTTTAATTATTTCATTACTATTATTATCGAAATATTCAATTTCTATAATTTGTTCTCTATCTTTTAGGTATGAGGCAAACCATTTATAAGCTTTTCCTCTTATTCCTCTTAGTCTCCGATATCTTACGACTTTGGTATCCATTGACGCGTGCCTGTGTTCGAAACTCTATGGATTTGTATTCCGATAGTCACCTGGATACTAAAGTCGTAAGGTATCGGAGACTTGCGTCGTCTTGTGGACGAAGGAGCTAAGACCCACGGTGTCGATAATGACGACAAAATGCTGTCAGTGTGAATTACGACTGCTCCAAAAATTCAATCTAAATATGTCTAGTTTTGCATTACTACAGATAGAAAAACTATTTCTGTCTCTATCTCTTGTTTTACCTCACTAGAGATAGAAATACTATTTAGGAACGGCTGTTAAAGTACTTATTTTCAAAACAACAAAATAGGCATCGTACACACCGTACCGTTGTCGTCGCGTCGTTGCCGTGCGTGTCTATAGAGCCTAATTCCATGGCTTTATAGATCAGACAATAAAAAGATCACATTCCTTTTATGATATTTATGGTACATACATATGTTATATAGTGCGAGCCGAACTCGCGTGAAGTGGGTTCCGAATGATGAATAATTCACACAAACACAATGGTGTGACTTTTTTTTTAATTCAGCGGGTTCGATTCCTGGCTAGGATTATTGAATTTTCTAAAACCCAATGATAAATCAACGTTTTTCTATATTCCTGATAGTTTAGGATATAGCCATTCACGCCCCGTTGAAATATTCACCCTCTATAGTAGTTGTTCCGGGTCTGGGTGTTTGTGTATGTGAGTTTCTATGTTTGTAAACGTACCCACGACACAGGAGAAATTCCTAGTGTCAGAGGCAATGTTTAAAATAATGTTAGTTAGTGAGCATAATATTAAAAGATCGATTTTTCATTATTTTTCTTATATTTTAGGGAATAGATCAAATAACTTGGAAACAATTTTATTGATAAAGAAATAAAAAATATTAAACAAGCTCTTCCATTTAATACACCACATAGGCGAAATAACAATTTTTTTGTATTTTAAGTGGTAAACAAATCAAAATTATTTTGGTACTCTAGCTATTTTCAAAAAATCTGCTGTGATAGACGAACAAACACGAGCGATCGCCTTAGAAGCTTACAGAACCCTAAAATCATAAACAATCACAACTGTCACGCGTGTCAAAAAATCAATGTACAAAATACAAGACCGCCGAAACCCAACGTTTGTTTGAACAATAAAACAGTTTTTTAAATTAATAAAAATTCCCAGTTTATGCAATACTTTTTATAATGCCCCGCTTTTCAGGCCCGAACATGATGCGGTCGATTTTTTTTCATCGGCCATGCATTACAGCAGGACGTGCCAGAAAACGAAGCATTATAAGAAAGTAACTCATTGCCTCTTTGATATGGACGGCACTATCATCGGTAAGTCCTTTGCCTAAACCGTGACCCTGGAACGTAAAGGCTATTGAAGGATCACCGTGGATTTTTGTCAGTACGAGTCTACCTTCCGTCCCGCCCTGGGTAGGAGAACTCATTTGATGATATCATCACGATAAAAAAGTCCTTAGCCTACACGTTTTTGAACGAATTAAAAAAAGGAAGAGGAGGAGTTTTCAACTCAACCTTTATGTTTGTATGTATGTTTGTCTGTGATTATCTCGCGTTTGGCTCAACAAATTTTGATGAGGTTTTCATAAAAGTGTTCGTTACATTCTGGAGAAGATTTTAGTATAAAACTATAATGGACATCCCGTGACTTTGTCCGCATGGATTTTCAAACAGGCACAGACGGTAGAAGATTATTCTTCAATATCTTCATAATAATCTTATTTACGTTACTACGAAAAATGGTGGTAAATTATAGGTACGTAGGTAATATTATATATTTTTACCTGTCTTATGTGAGGATATGCAACTAACTATATAGTTCACATTGCAGACTCCGAATCACAGTACCACAAAATATTAAAAGATATATGCGCGAAACGAGGAAAGAAATACCCAAAAGAATTGGAACAAAGAGTGAGTTTTACTTTACAATTTTTTTGTTAATTTACGCTCAAATATCATTATTTCCATCGCTATACAGGGTGTCCCAAAACTCAACGTCAAGCCGAAACGGGGTGACAGGATTGATCATAACCATCACGAGAAAAATCTGAAAAAAAATCTATCCCATGCAGTTTGTAAATTATGGGCATTTTAAGAAAAACCTAGAAATTTGATCAAACTGTACCATTTTTCGGTTATTGTGGTTATTCTTTTTTATTTTTGTTCATTTGAACTTTGGAAACGTAATCCTAAATAACATTTCTAGAATCCCAATAAAAAATAATGACACAATTGCCTCAAGTTTCCGAGAATTGAGACTATTTGTTAAACTACGAATTTAAAATTTTCAAGATTCGTCGACTTTGACAGGCCCTCCTATAAAAAAAATGTACTAGAGTGCCTTGGCAAGTGGCATTAAAAGTTGGCGCATTTAATCAGAATTCTAAAATGGTACAATACTTGTTAGTTCCATACAATAGAAAAGAGTAAAAAAATTAAAACCTCAAGTAACCCGATTTTTGCTATCACATTTTACTCAGTTAAAATGTTTTTAATTCGCACAAGCTCTAGGTAGGTTCTTAATTTTAAGACAAAATGATGAGAGAGATGGATAATGGGTATGGGTACGCATTTCGCAGTGCAAGTAAGAGATTTCCTTGACCAGGAATATCCGGGAAGGTGGATTGGACGTTCAGGCACTATCTTGTGGCCCGCCCGTTCACCAGATTTAAATCCCCTGGATTTTTTCTATTGGGGAGTTCTCAAAGAAAAAGTTTACTCAAAGCCCATTGATCACGTAGCCGACCTACGTGAACGCATTTCTCAAGCAGCTGAGGCGATCAACTCTCGAAGATATGCCCGACTTATAAGTAGATCTTTTTTAAGAAGATGTAGGGCTTGTATTGAGGCTGATGGTAAACAATTTGAACATTTATTGTAATAAAAATGTTTTTTCTCTATCTGACTTTTAGTCCAACAAACCTAATTATTTTACTAACTTTTTTTCACTTTGGTAAAAGTGGCGTCACTATCTGTCTCGCTCACTCATGACAAACATACCCATTATCCATCTCTCTCATCATTCTGTCTTAAAATTAAGAACCTACCTACAGCTTGTGCGAATTAAAAACATTTTAACTGAGTAAAATGTGATAGCAAAAATCGGGTTACTTGAGGTTTTAATTTTTTTACTCTTTTCTATTGTATGGAACTAACAAGTATTGTACCATTTTAGAATTCTGATTAAATGCGCCAACTTTTAATGCCACTTGCCAAGGCACTCTAGTACATTTTTTTTATAGGAGGGCCTGTCAAAGTCGACGAATCTAGAAAATTTTAAATTCGTAGTTTAACAAATAGTCTCAATTCTCGGAAACTTGAGGCAATTGTGTCATTATTTTTTATTGGGATTCTAGAAATGTTATTTAGGATTACGTTTCCAAAGTTCAAATGAACAAAAATAAAAAAGAATAACCACAATAACCGAAAAATGGTACAGTTTGATCACATTTCTAGGTTTTTCTTAAAATGCCCATAATTTTCAAACTGCACGGGATAGATTTTTTTTCAGATTTTTCTCGTGATGGTTATGATCAATCCTGTCACCCCGTTTCGGCTTGACGTTGAGTTTTGGGACACCCTGTATACGGAAAAATACCCAGATATGCTATTCTGTATAAGACAGATGTATGCTTCGACGAGGTCGTCATCGAGAGACTTAAGAAGGTGTTGTGACACGTCACTGTTAGTAGCATAGTAAAGTGCAGTATGATACTGCATTTCACACTGGGGCCGCGCTGCACACGAGGCTGTGTTCTTAGAGAAAAGCAGCACTGGTTGTAGTGTCGCCATTTGCCACGATGGATGGCAAATTATTCTGACTGAGTGTGAATTTGTGAAAAAACCGCCGTCTCCTAGAGCGACCAGCAACCAAAAATTCGAAAATGTGTGACATCAACCAACCCACACTGGACCTGCATGGTGGGTTATGGACCACTCCCTCTCACAGAAAGGAAGCCTGTGTCCCAGCAGTGGGAACAATATGGGCTGATGATGATGACTATGAACAAGGTCAATATCAAAGCATTGTTTTCAGAATTTAGGATGCACAGACCTTCAGATATGTACCAGAATAGTGCAGGAGTTGCAGCTCAACCTGACTGCCGAACAACTGATGAAAGAGCTGCGACTAATGACAACAAGAATGCTGCCTAAAGCACCCCTGAAGAAAGGTAAGTACTGTTTCAAGGTTGGAATGGAATTAATTATTTAACACGTAATTAATCACCCAAATTGGAAAACCTAATTAGAGAGAAGCCACACGGGCGTTGCGGCTACGCTGCGAAGATTTTAACGCAGTCACTGCCACACGAGCGCTCTGTTAGTGCGTCAACGCAGCTATCTCTCGCAGCGTTGGTGTTGGATGTCTCAGTCTTCGATATGCTATTTTTAATCCCTGCTACTGCGTCATTTCAACGCAGCTTTCAGGGTCCATGATCGGACAGCGAGTCACCCATTACTCGCCGTCCGCATGCCCGAGCCTACGGTGGCCGGAAATCGTCCTGCGACATCCGTTGCCATGAGCGTCTCCCGAGGCGGCTGGGTCATGAGGTGGACTCTGTGCTCTCCCACACGCGCCCTGCCTCCTCTGTGGCAACACTCTTAGTTTATATTTTGTGTTTGTTCTTGAAGTCGGATCCTTTAAAAAAAAGGTTTTTGTCAGTACCTATGTTTTTACATAGCACATCCTGTTGGTCTAGTGGTTAGTGACCCTAACTGCTATGCCGGAGGTCGTGGGTTCGATTCCCACCGAGGACAAATGTTTGTGTGTCTGGGTGTAATTTATCTATAATATGTATGTCTTTAGAAATATATAAGTATGTTTATCAGTTGTCTAGTACCCATAACACAAGCTCTGCTTAGCTTGGGACTAGATGGCGCTGTGTGATAGTTGTGGAATATTTATTATTATTTATTATTTATCTCGTATTAGTTTAATATCTCATCTTTTATACTTAGTAAATTTTCAGGTGTTGAAAAACTTCTCCGACACCTGCGTAAGTCTGGCGTGTCGTTCGCTATGGCCACCAATTCTACCAGAAAGGATGTCACCCTACACGTCGCGACCAAACCGCATATATTTAAGATGTTTCATCATATGGTTAGTTCTAAAATTGACCCGGGAGAATCTTTAAAATGAGACCAGCCACCGAAAGACGTGCAGCCGCGACTTCTTCATTTTCGGTGACCCCATGGCGATTCCCAAAACCAAACAAGCGTAGGGATTTCGTCCCCCTCTTTAGGTGAAGAGTTGGCAACTTATGCCGTGTGGCAGTGGCTTGCTGGCTAAGAGTAAGAGGTAGCTCGCCGTCCGATCAAGGACTAGACTGCGCTCGATAGCACGTCGTTTTGCATGCGCGCTTTAAAAAACAGTCGGCAAAGTAACAGGGTACTGCTGGGGCCACGGGACTGTTTTAAAAGGGCACCGTGGCCCTAGAACACAAAGGACTACCGAAGAAACAAGGTGTACTTTTGATCAGTAAGTCCTTTCTGCTGCAACCTGGACGGAAGGACTCCTTTGATGATTTTAACACATCAAAAAGGACTCTTTCGTTACATGGAACGTTGTATTGTAATCTGTGTCTTATTACTACGTGGATACGTATGAATTTACGTAGGGTAAATATAAATAAGCAATTTTTATTTTTGTAATAAGTTTTAAATAAAATAAATAAATAAAAATATTCTACAACTATCACACAACGCCATCTAGTCCCAAGCTAAGCAGAGCTTGTGTTATGGGTACTAGATAACTGATAAACATACTTATATTTTTCTAAATACATACATATTATAGATAAATTACACCCAGACACAGAACAAATGATCGTGCTCATCACACAAACATTTGTCCTGGGTGGGAATCGAACCCACGACCTCCGGCATAGCAGTCAGGGTTACTAACCACTAGACCAACAGGCCTGTCAAGTTTTACCTTTACGGAGTTCTGCAAATTGATCTTTATTTCCATAACCATTAGGTCTGTGCTGGTGATCCAGACGTGGATCGAGGCAAGCCGTTCCCCGACCTCTACCTGATGGCTGCTGCTAAGTTTCCTGACAAACCTCAACCTGTTAAGGTAATTGTAAGAAAATGGTGCTCGACTACGCATTTAAGCCTTTGTCAAACAGACAGGCGTGACGAATGCGAAGCGAGGCGTTTTTTTAAATGTATGTAATTGTTTGAATCCAGTCACGTAGAAAAGCGAAAGCGATCCGATAGCGTAACAGAACTATCGGACTGACGTCTCGTATCGGTTCGTTATCGCTTCGGACTCGCCTGTCTGTTTGACAATTCATTAAGGCTGCGGTTCCACTGAGGCTCCGCTTCGGAGCAGAGCGGAGAGAAATTCACCAATCTCATGGCCCACCTGACTATTGGATAGTCAGGTAACCAATATGCGCTTATTTTGGTTCCATCTTTTCAGTGAGGAGTTCGTGGCTAAATAAATACAGCCGCACAGGCCGATTTTCGGGGTTAAGCCGCGCTTGCCGAGGTTGGATGGGTGACCATCTGTCATAGCGAGTTTCCTTCGTGCCTCGGAAAGCACGTAAAGCCGTTGGTCCCGGCTGTCATTTGTAGATCTTTGACAGTCGTTACTGTTAGTCAGAAGGCCTAAAGTCTGACAACCAGTCTTACCATGGGGTATCGTATTACCCAGTTACTGGGTTGTGGAGGTCCGACAGGCAGTCGCTCCAAGTAAAATACTGATATTCAGCTGCATCTGGTTTGACTGGAAGCCGACCACAATAAAGTTGGGGGCCAATAAGGCTAGGCAGATGATGATGGTTCCATCTTTTCAGTTCGCTTTTTATGCAGTCGGGTTTTTTATTATTAAGTTTTATATTTTGTAGCTTCCTTATTTATTTTTCAGTGCCTCGTCTTCGAAGACTCTCTGGTTGGTTTGGAAGCGGGGCTTGCAGCAGGAATGCAGGTATCATCATATACTTTCCTAGCTTTAACCAATTACCTACGAGTATGAATATAATACTATACCCCTTTCAAATTTAAAAAAAATATTTAACTAAATGATAGACACGATACTTTCTGATAATTATGTTACGCCACTTTATGTATGCACCTGAATTGAAAGCTCTAGACATTTTTTTTTACTTGGTAAAATCATCAAATGAGTCCTCCCACCCAGGGCTGAGCGGGAGGGACTGTCAGACTCTTACTGACTAAAATCCACGGTGTCCTTCAATAGCCCTTCCGGGGTCACGGTAATTCGTACGTCCCGGCAGGCTTTGGCCCTCTACTGGGGGGCCTCGTCACTATGCTGACACTTCTTGAGGCGCGCGTGGAACACAACGCGCCGTCGACCCGGGCATGGTCCATGGTCGGAGCGAGTGAGGGCTCTAGACATAGTAGACATTTGCCCATAACACCTTTGGTTCGCGTTTCAGATAGACTGTGCCCTTAAACGTGAACTAAATTCTCTATAGGTTTTAATTTGATCCACCCATAAAAAATGGGCCCTCAGTGCTGATGCACATAACTGTTTTATCATCCAGGGCGGGACGGGAGCAACCTCAGACTTTTACATACTAAATTCCACGGTGAGCCTTCAATAGCCCTTTACGTTCCAGTTACAGACCCGGATCCCGGCAGGCATTGGCCCTCGAAGAGCAGAACATAAGTATGTTGGGGTCTTCCAAGTGGTCCTATTCTAAATCTATAGGGGAGGCCTATGTTCAGCAGTGGATGTCCTACGGCTGACAAGATAATGATGATTAGAATGTGGGTTCGATCCCCGCACGGAGCACATTTTGTATGATCTACAAGTAGTTGTTTCGAGTCTGGGTGTTTTTGTATGTGAGTTTCTATGTTTGTAAACGTACCCACGATACAGGAGAAATTCCTAGTGTGGGACAATGAGTCCCTCGTTCAACCAATCACCCAGGATATCTCGTCTCCAGGTCGTGATGACTCCACCTCGAAGTCTGTACAAGGACAAGTGCAGAGAAGCCACCCTGGTATTGGAGTCTCTCGAACAATTCAAGCCAGAATGGTTCGGACTGCCGCCATTTCGCGATATTGAAAAGAACTCAAAAAAGAAACGTTAAAATAATACACCATCGTAGAGTGACCACAGACGTATTGAATGGACTGCTAAGCAAGAACCTGGGGGCCCTGGTCTACCATTTTTAAATTAGTCATTCCAACAAATCCCATTTTCATTACGAAAAGTTCGTAATCTGCTCAATTCATTGGTCAGTCAATGATCTTATAATAGAATTGTGTTATTAAGTAGTCTGTACTCGTGTCACTCAACCTTACTTTACAACTATATTAATGTAGATTTAGCTATGGACTCCTCAGTCCATGCTCTATGTATATGCGCGTGTTACGACGCCATCTTGCTTTTATCTATTACATTTTAATAGACAAATGTGATTTAATGAGCAATGACTTTCAATTTTAAAATAAATACACAGTTTACAAAATAAAAGAAAAAATCACAACACGTTTTGCGTTTTTTTTTTGTATTACGATATACATATACACTGACAGCAGTTATTACTGACTACTGTTAATTATTACTGACTAGCTTCCGCCCGCGACTCCGTCCGCGCGGATGTCGGTCTTCGCGTGGATGGTTTATGTCTCCATTTTGAGTGACTCTGACAATGACATCTTATAAAAATCTATTGGACCCAAATACGTAAATAAGCCTATAATAATTAAGGAGACCCCTCTATTGAGCTACTGCTGTTGAGCTCGCGTTCTGTAGTAACTGAAAAATAAGATCTTTTTTTTCTACGTATTTTTCCAGGATAAAAAGTATCCCATTTTATGCCCAGGATAATAAGGTATAATTATACCAAGTTTCATCGAAATCGAACCGTTAGTTTTCACGTGATGCCTGCATATACAGACAGACAGACAGACAAAAATCTTTTTAATCACATATTTGGGTTTGGTATCGATCCAGCAACACCCCCCGCTATTTATTTTTTCAATATTTTCAATGTACAGAATTGACCCTTCTACAGATTTATTATAAGTATATAGATACTGACGCCATGGTTGGCTCAGTGGCTATGCTTTTGAATGCTGCACAGTGTCGCGGGTTCGATCCCCGCACGGAACTTGTGTGATCACGATCAGCAAGTAGGTAGTTATTCCGGGTCTAAGTAAAGTTTTATATAAAAACAAATCATTCAAATTAATTTGCATTACAATAAACTGTACTTTGACGCATGCACGTATGCATGTATTTGACGTATGCATGTTTATTTAAAAGACTAAAAATAAATGCACAGTCACAATAGAACAGTGTTTTTGACCGCTTGACTTAATCCTAATTTAGACGGTAAACTTATTCCTGGACGACGCACTCGGAAAACTTACACCTACTATTGGTGAGGTTTTTCAGAAAGGAAAGCTGCTCGATTTGCCTCCCTCCCGAAATGCTCAATTCGAAGGGAGCACCCTTTTTTATCGTAGTAAAATCATCAAATGAGTCCTCCCACGCAGAGCGGGACGGGCGGTACACCTTTATAACTTTTAAATCAGTGACAGACAAATTCAGAGATTTGGCAATAAAAATCAAACAGTCAATTTTTTTTTTGTTTTTTTTTTCAAACTTTGCCCGATACTAGGAATTTCTCCCGTGTCGTGGGTGCGTTTACAAACATATAAATTCACATACACAAATGCCCAGACCCGGAACAACTACTTGTAGATCATATAAATGTTTGCTTCGTGCGTCGAGCCCGCCACACGCAGCGCAGCAGTCCAGTCGCTTAGCCACTGCGCTAACCGTGTCGTCATTAATTAAAAATTAGCAACAAACATTTTACGGTTACCAAGATTAAAATCCCCGATTAGGGTTTCGCCGTTTCAGTGACATTCCAGAACGTCGTAAGTACTCCAGGATTCGCATTTTCGTCCAGTAAGCCGACGAGGTTGTGTTAAAATGTAATACCCAGATACTCATAGAAATGATAGGTAGATTATGGAGGTCAGACAGGCAGTAGTTTCATTTCAAATACTGATATTCCCATCTGTCAAAGCGATTTTCCTCCGTGCCTCGGAAAGCACGTAAAGCCGTTGGTCCCGGCTGTCATTTGTAGATCATTGACAGTCTTTACTGTTAGTCAGAAGCTCTAAAGTCTGACAACCAGTCTTACCATGGGGTATCGTATTACCCAGTTACTGGGTTGTGGAGGTCCGACAGGTAGTCGCTCCATGTAGAATACTGATATCCAGCTGCATCTGGTTTGACTGGCAGCCGACCCCAATATAGGGTTGGGAAAGGTGCAAAAAAAAATACCAAAAATAATAACTGAACGTTTATTATTAAGAAACAACTAAGTAATAAATAATAATAATAATCAAACAAATAATAGATTTGATACACAAATTATCATGTATTCCTTATTTAGGAGGTTTCGGACCTCTGCGTCACCGTCATCATCGAGCACTAATAAAATAACTAGATACAATTTCACTTAAAAACTGTCGAAGATCTGTTAATAAAATTGCCTATTTGACTGATAAAAATCGAATTAGTCCATGAGTTAGATTATCAAATAGTACATTGTTTACCGAGGAGAAAGTGACCGATTACCGTCGAGGGTGTCGTTTGAAGCCCGAGCCGCAGGCGACGGCTTTAAAACATCCGAGATCGGGAAACTTAACTGAACACCTACGAGGAAAGTACCTTGATACGGGGAGAAAACGCATCTGAGCGGGAGAGAAAGCGTTTACTCCCCGCATTTTTGCTCGATATGCAATGATGTACTTTCTACCGTAAATTTGATAAAGTATCAAGGTTCTTCGCACGCAATTTACCAGGTTTTTTTCATTTCTTACGTAAACCAAAATTGACGAAGATATATATACGTCACAGCTTAGTACAATTTCTAGTGAGTTCTGACGTCACGAGACTCTCGAGTCTTGGTGCGTTATATCTTTTTTAATAATCATTGATTTAACAAAAGACATTATTGTCCATTGTTTTTCAAAATTATATGGCCGGATTTATTCGATTTTCAAATATTTGATATTGTAAATTACCAAATTCAACCTTGAACGCGTGTATTAACCCTTAACCACCTGCCAGCGGTCATGGTGACCGCAACAATTTTTTGAATTTGAATTTCGTCGAAATCCGTTATCGCATGTTAGTGTGCGTCTGTGTACCTTTTCTGTTGGTGCTTTAGCGTCGTGTGTGCGCTAGGCAAGGATCTACGTGCGCGCGTTTGGCTTCGGTGAGTAAAAATATTTTGCTAGCGGTCATGGTGACCGCGTGCAGGTAGTTATGTGATTTTTGTGTATTACATTCATGATTATTGTTTTAGCGTAAAAATGGATGTAAGCAACGAAAATGTTGTGAAATGGTTAGAGATGTGGTTGGTGGAGGTGGATGAGAGTTGCAGTGATGTAGAACCTGAGAATTTGGAAGTTTCTGAAATTGTAGAAGACTATGAATATGACGACTGCTTACAAGTGTCGTCTTCTAGACGAGACGAATTGCCTACTGTTTCTGGACTCTTGAAACACGTAAAACGTGTTTAACTTGTGTTCCCAAGAAGAAATGAAAAACATTTCATGTATCTTTTATCTGTAAAAAAACAATCTGTGTGGAATGTTCTATCAAAATGTGCAAAAATTGTCGTGAAAAATTTTCAGACTTTACCCTCTGCAATTTTATCGAAGTTTTGATTCTTTCTCAAACTTTATTTTTTTATCTCATTCAAATGTTATTAGATTCTTTAAATAAAGTTCAAATTTGATATAATATTTTGTCCCTATGTTGATACATCTCATTATGTAATCAAAGTTATATTTTTAGTTAAAATGTGCCAGCAATTAAATTGTTCACATTTATGAGAAGAACATGTTTTATTATTGTTTTTTTTTCCACTTAAATAAATAATTTGGCATATATTACAGAATATTATTAATTTATTCTTATAATAAAACCTTTATATCCTGAGATAACTCATGTGTATTCGATGCGGTCACTGTGACCGCGCGCAGGTGGTTACGTTACTGATATAGGGGTCAGGTGGTTAAGGGTTAAAGTTGTATTTAGTTGGTGATTAATAATGCACATCAATAATTAGAAAGACATAATCGGCTAGTTTTGAATTCGTATCTTCATTACAATATAAATGTGACCTTTGTCAATAGTTCGTTGTATTTCGTGCGACAGAGATAGCGATATGCGAAGTCGAAATTAGCAAGTAGCTCATTTGTTGAGGTTTTTAGACGTTAATTGTGTATTTAGTTTATTTATTAGTGATTGAAGATAGAATATCATACACTTTTGTGCTAAAAATATTTATACACACATTTTATATTACATAAATCTAATTGTATATCTTGGATTATTTTTGTCCGACAGGAACGTCTTATGGGGATAAAAAGTATCCCTTATGTTAGTCCAGATTGTAAACTATCTTTGTACTAAAATTCTTTGAAATCCTTACAGTAGTTTCCGTGTTAAAGAGTAACAAACATTTATAAAAGTAGTAGACAGTATTGTATGTTAATCCAAGATATATAATTACATTTTACAAGCCACCATTATATTTAAACTGAATCAAATATCACTTTTCGGACATTTTAACTTAAAAATATAATATCCAATTCAGTTAAAAATTAACATAATTTACATCCCTTTAAAATATTTTAAATTATTTATATTTAATCTAACACATAAAAACTGGAATATTTAAAATATAAATAAACTTATTTGATTTTAAACTCAAACAAGCATAGAATACAATTCAGATCCACATTTCAAGCCATAGTGCGGCTGTCAATTGTATTATTTTTGGCAGCTGTTATCAAAAACCCGAGTCACCCAGGATCTGAGTTTTAATCAGAAACCAGTTGGTCCCGGCTATTTTAGGTCATTACTGTTAGTCTGAAGCTCTTAGTCTCTAATCTTTCAAAAGGGTATCACCCAGTTAGTGGGTTTTGGATGTCAGATAGACAGTCGCTACATGTAAAATACTGATATTCAGCTGCATCTGGTTAGACTGGGATCCGACCACAACATAGTTGGGAAAAGGCAGGTGATACTTAATTATATTTCCGTCCAAATCTTTCATGTGTTAAACTAAATTTTTGGCACTCACAGAGCCATTCATAATTCTGATAACTTATCTATAATTTTTTAAATATTCTAATAAAAAGTCATTTCCCGATTATGTTACAAGCTACAGTATAAAAATGCATATAAATATCAATAATACAGGGTCGGAACGAATTAATTAGGGAATTCCTACGTTCTTATATTCATTTCTGTAATCACCGAAGGGCCAGGCGGTGTACCTAGAAGTACACCCACATTTTGCCAGTCATGTTTAAGTGCCATGTAATAGGGAGGCAAGCCTATGGGTTTTAGACAAACCCACCACACTATTCCCAAAAACATCATGAGGAAACCTGGATTTATAAAATAAATAACGCTCTCTAGATACAACAGAAAAAATTCCTTGTATGGAGCAACTTTTCTTATGTCTCTATGCCAGAGGCAGCATATTAACTTTGACACCAGAGGGTGACCGCATACTCCAAATGAAAAAAAAAAACAATCTGATTTTCATTACATCTGCATGGTTTCTCTACCTAATCCGTTTCAACCCCATATTTATAAATATGAATAATTTTTACGTTTAAGTCAATCAATTCAGACATATCTTCATCCCTACATTCCATAGATAAAGCGGTGCTCTAGATTTTAAAAACTGAAATGATGTGTCTATGGATTGGCTTCTTTCTTTTTCTGAAAGCACATTTAAAATCCGCGCCACGACTGAAGTCTTGCGGAAAACTCGAGGTGATACAATTTTAGTGCAATTTCATTTAATGACGTAGACACTAGCGCCACGTCAAAAGAACAGTCGTGGCGCGGACTCTAGTTAGTTACGGTTGTCATTTGAAGATCATTTAGGCAGTAACTCCATGTAAAATACAGCTGCGTCCAGTTAGACTGGAAGCCAATTAAATGCTCGAATTAAAAATCCATAGGTACCTTTATAGTATAAATAATGTGAGTGAAATGTTAATCAAAATTGCATTAAACATCATGTCTAAATAAATGCCTTTACATCCATGCCTAATTCACTTACTAAAATCGTCCATATTCTTTAGAAAGGGATAAAAGTAATTGTTTGACCATCTATCTCTTTCCTTAACACATTAACATAGACTTTATCTATGTATTTCAAGAAAGAGATAGATGGTTAGATTGTTATACTCTCTTTCCAGAAAGTATTCAAGATCTTTTTTAAAATTGGCCAAAAGGGGCATATCTGAATCTGTACGAGATACGAAAAAACTTTTTGATGTTATATTGGCATATTAATTTTTTGGTCAAGTGTGAGTCGTCCAAAAAATTAATGCAGCTGTCCTATGTCTATGAAAATTCCTTTTTGAAAAAATAGACATTATATTACTCTGTCTGTACATAAGGTATTTATTTCGACATGGCAGTACTTTGGTGTGTTTAAAAACAATAAATTGTGATATTATTTCGATTAAAAATTAATGTTACTGTGATCTACTACCCTACTACTTTCAGGCTCTCTTTATGAGGGGCCACATTGACGGGAAATACTGTTTGTTTTTGCGATAATAGACTTTAAGTCTTACTACAAAAGAGTTAAACATCTGTTAAACACTTGTCTAAAAACTGTCAACTAGTGTTCAACAGGTGTTTAACTTTTTGTTAAAACACGGTTAAAGTTTATTATCGTGATAATTAATGGTATTTCCCGTGAGTGTGGCCCTTGTATAAGCAAGCACTCTAAGGGCCAACGCACATTTTTTTTTAATGAACATTCTAATTTACAATTATTAAAGATGGATTCATCAATAATTTATTTTTTTAAGGCTCCAACGTCAATAAATTCTGATGCCACATCACGCCTGTAATACCCAATGGATTAGGCAGAAGTGTACTCAATAGTACACCCACATTTTGACAGTTATGTTATTAAGACCGGGCGCACATGGGATCCGATTTTGTCGTATGAATTATGTACATTGAATACGTTTTTCTCCATCAAATAGGTAATTTTCAGGTGAGATCGCACTTATAAAGTCCATGGTTGTGTGATGAGCACGATCATATGTTCTGTGTCTGGGTGTAATTTATCTATAATATGTATGTATTTAGAAATATATAAGTATGTGAACAGTTGTCTAGTACCCATAACACAAGCTCTGCTTAGCTTGGGACTAGATGGCGTTGTGTGATAGTTGTGGAAATATTTATTTATTTATTTTATTTTAATTTGTCAATAACGTTTAGCAATAAAATCTATATATCTATCTTCTATCTTCTATATATATAAATGTTACGTTGGTTTGTGTATGCTTTAAAAACTCAAAAAGTACTGCACTGATTGAGCTGAAACTTTAGCATGATATGTAATCCTCATCAAGGATTGTTTTTATTTATTTTTTGCATCAGTCACATATCCGCAACCGCGGAAAAACAGCTTTTTTAACGATCAGCTCTGTACCAGTGACCGCGCCATCTACCGGAAGCGAGGATAACACTCGCTGACAACCGCAGTCGTAATGACGCAGTCACATGAGAAGAAATTTTAGCATGATATATAATCTGCATTATGGATTCTTTTTACCTATTTTTTTTTTTTTGCAAAAACCGTTTTTTGTGCCACAGCGAAGTGGGGCAGGGTACAGCTGGTAGTTTATATAAATTATTTATTAATAGTGTAATTATCTTGTTAGAGTAATTTTCAAATGATAATTGTTTATTTGAAAGCGTGCAAGTGATAATAAGGGGTGCATGACGTCAGAATATGGCGTCAGCAACTTCTCTTCTTAGATGAACTGCAAAGTATACGTACTCGAGTAAAATTCGGACGAAAACGTATCCAAAGTGCGACCCAGCCTAATATATCCGTTTATTATATTAGTATTACTATACAAACATTCATTGTATCATACAATTATTGTGATTGGTTGATTTTTTCAACCAATTAGCTTCGTTTAAAGTCACACTCCCATTCCATACAATAAATACAAACTAAGGATGAATTTTCTGGCCTTAGCACGACTTTTCATATTTCTGTGACGTTATCGGGCACTTTGACGTTAATAAATAGTTCCTTATTCGTACACTAGAGGCGCTTTTTCAATTTTCAAACAATTAACGCCATAACTGCTTTAAGTACGCTGTAGGTAACATACGGAAATCTTGCGCTAAGGCCTTAGAATTTGTTGGTAACTTTGTTGAGTAACATTTGTTGTGAAAACGTGATGTAGGACTCATTTTCTACCTGAAATATTGTTTTATAATAAAAACATGTTTCATGATTTAAAACATGTTTTTATATCATAAAACATATTTTTATAACACAAAAAATGTTACACAACATTGTTTTCCTACAAATTGAGTCATCCTTATGATACAGAGCCACACCCTATCTGTGTCCAGTCCTACATGAGGCAGCACTGCGCGGCGTCAGCGGGCGGCACCGCGAACCCGGCGGGAGGAGCCCCCATGTCACCCACCAGCTCCGTGGGAGGCTGGCCCAGGTCCTGCATCTGTGGGGGGGGGGGGAATAACTTACTTTACAAATAAAAACAAACAAACATTCAACTGCGAGCAAGACACTATAATATATGTATATATAAGAAGGAATGATACTTTCTTTTAAACCCTAAACATAGAAATAGAAGCCCTGCTGCCCTGCCAGCGAGACTTCATCAACCCTAATTTAAATTAAAAAAAAATTAAATTTTAATTAATATTTTGCATGATGTAATTTTTTTAATTTTGTATTTATTAATATGATGTAATTACTTATTACCTATCTAGTGGCACCCATTATTATATTTATTTTTGTTAATATGTAGATATTGTAGTGGGCTGCAATATTGTTAATATTATGTATTATCTTTTCGCTGTTTCAACACATATTGTAGCTGTTTATTACTCTTTTATCTGTATGTTATTTCTTGTGCCTATGTGTTCTGTGTGCATAAATAAATAAATAAAATAAAAAATAAAATAAAACCCTGTCGAAGTAGAATGGCATTCATAATTCATTTTCAAACCATCATAATCATCTTCATCATCTCAGTCGTAAGATGTCCCCTGCTGAACATAGGCCTCCCCCATAGACTTCCAATAGGACCGGTTGGACGCGGCTTGCATCCAGCGAGATCCTATGGTCTTCACCAGATGGTCTGTCCTGTAAGTCCCGCGACCCCGGCAGGCTTTGACCCTATAGAGGGGGGTAATTTTGCTGACACCCTTTGTGGCGCGCGTGGAACACAACGCGCCGTCGACCCGGGCTGCGTCCATGGTCGGACAGCGAGTTGCCCAATAATAGAGAGATGGTGAAAGTATCTTACCTTCTGCATGAGGTCCAGTACGACCTCGAACCTCTTCCTCTTTACATCCTCAGGGTCCGACTCCTGTTCGGGCTCCAGCTCCGCACAGACCTGCTCCATCAACTTCTGCTGTTTTGAAAACCTGCAGGAATCGAAATAGTTTAGTGTAGTACAATCACATTTTGATTCTTGTATTCTTTTTCATGTGAAAAACACATAAACTGAAATAAACAAACGACGCCATTAAAAATGAACAAATTTAAACTTTTTTCTATACATACATAATATCTAGTTAAAGACTATGGTTTTAAAGCATTTTTTTAGCGTTGTAAAATCATGAAATGAGTCCTCCCACCCAGGGCAGAGCGGGAGGGACTGTCAGACTTGACTGATTAAAATCCACGGTGTCCTTCAATAGCCCTTTATGTACCGGGATTACGGTAATTTCTGAGTCCCGCGACCCCGGCAGGCAACGTTTAAAAAAAAAACAAATAAAAGATGGACCGATGTCCTGAAGGTAGCTGGCAGTGGCTGGGAAAGGAGAAATCGTGCTCTGTGACGGTCCTTGGGAGGCCTATGTCCAGCAGAGGAGGAACTCACCTATCATATTCGCTCTGCTCAATCTTGCCCTTGTTCTCCTCCAGCCACGCGGGGTACTTCTCCACCAGCTCCTTGAGGGACGGGTACAGTACTTCTTTGGACAGGAGGGACTGCATCATACCCTGCATGAACGGCACGAACATATTGGATTCTTGCTGCAAGAGAGAGAAGAAATTGTAAATCTATTAATATTCATTAGTACTATTGTAAATGCGAAAGTGTAAATGTGAAATAAATGACGCACATCGGCCTTTAGAAGGAGATAATCGGCTAGTTTCAGTTTCAGCTAGCTTAGAACGATACGAAACGGGTCACTTTAGACGGAGCCCCGCTTGACGGGACTCCTATTTCTGGATGGCTTCAATAACAGATTATCTTTTAGTTTTTTGAATGTTGATGTGGATGTCTAGAATACGACTATCTCCTTCTAACCTGGTCGCGGGACTCACAAATTTCCGTGACCCCGGTACGTAAAGGGCTATTGAAGGACACCGTGGATTTAAGTCAGTACGAGTCTGACAGTCCCTTCCTTTCTTCCCTGGGTGGGATGACTCATTTGATGATTTTACCACGACAAAAAAAAAACCCTTCTAACCTTATCTGTCCGAGCTGGAGTGTCCAAAATGGTTTTTATAACAAACAGCTGATTGGAGAAAACTAGTCTTTTCTTCAATGCCCCGTTGGATTTAGAACCAATCCCTACCAAACTACAACGAAATAGCAGAACTGGAAGCCTCGAGAACAAGCGGCCAGCGGTAAACATTAACGCTCCGTAGTCTTTAATAGATTTTCAACTTTACACCCTAGCACAGAAAGTTGAAAATCTATTATCGACTACTAATCGTTTACGTTTATCGCTTATCACTTGTCTGCAGAGCCTTATGATGATACCATAGAGTAGAGATTGTAATACCCTAAAATGCTGGTCAGAAAGAAGGTTACGTTAAGTTACAGCTGCCCAGATGACTTATAGATGGGTGACCATTGCGTAGGAAGGCTAGATATATGATGATGATGATTACCTGTCCCTCAGCTCCAAGGTTAATGTTGGTGAACATGCTGGCCAGGTCCTGGTCTGAGAATGGGTTCTGTAGGGTCTCTGTGTTTGTGTTCAAGTTCTTGAGGGTCTGAGATATGGCAGCGGAAACCTGGGGACAATTATGAAATATTATATTATTGTTTGTTTATGTTTTTGTCAAGAAAACTTTACAGAAAGAATAATTCGACCGCGAGCAGTATTTGAACTCATGTCCTTTCGTTAAAAAATCTAGACGCTCGCGGTAGAATTCTTTTTTTTTCCTAAAATTGCTTTATAACAAAATATTTAAAATGAAGAGAACTGATAAATCAAAGTTGATTGCACATTTGTCAGCACCGCACGTGCCGTACGTACCACATTTTGTATTCCCTTGAATGAAATCATAATAAAACCTCACACACTTATCCATACCGTACGCGCTGCATTTCGGAAAATGCTGTCATACTTAATGACGTCATATAAAGCGGCGCGTTCGGTGCCGTTAAATGTGCGACCACCTTATAACGCTCCGTAGTCTTAAATAGATTTTCAACTTTATTTTGTAGGATATAAAGCTCAAAATATATTAAAGACTACAGAGCGTTTTCGTTCATTATTTAACACTTTTCTATGCTACTGTGAACTGATTTTAAAAACTAATTATTCAACAACATTACAGTCTACAAAAGTTCTTACCTCGTCTACATTGTCGAGTACAACCTCGGGGTCTCTATCTGCAGCGCTGAGCGCGGCCGGACTTTCCTCTGAACCTTCAGGCTTCAGGACATGAGCTGCCGCCTCTGTAGGGGGAGGGGGGGGGTTCATAAATAAATAATAATAATAAATATTCATCTAGTCCCAAGTTAAGCAGAGCTGGTGTTATGGGTACTAGACAACTGATAAACAAATTTCTAAATATGTATTTAGAAATATGTTTATCAGTTGTCTAGTACACAACACACAACACAGAACGAATGTAATTTATCTATAATATGTATGTACATATTATAGATAAATTACATTCGTTCTGTGTTCCAAGACACAGAACAAATGATTGTGCTCATCACACAAACATTTGTCCTGGTTGGGAATCGAACCCACGACCTCCGGCATAGCAGTCAGGGTCACTAACCACTAGACCAACAGGCCTGTCGACTTGACCCGTACCTATTTCTTTCTTTTGTTACGTAATAAGCCAAAATCGACGAAGATACGATGCTTTTAAAATTCACAATACCTCACTTTTTAAATAATTCTGATGTCACGAGCCTCCAATCCTAAATTTTGATGTGTTTCTTTTAATACCCTAATTCATATTTATGACAGACTCCATAAATTAAAGATTTGCAATTTAATGATGCTGTTAAAATGCCTATTATCATATTTTCTCTTATAAATAACACATACCTGCCATTTTTGAGAATGTCTGTGCAATCTGTTCCTGTGTTATTTGGTCCTCTGAAAAACAAAATAAAATTGAGAACCTCTTCTTTTTTTCGAAGTATATACAAACGCCAGCACATTAACCTATTTCAATCTGTCAAATTTCTTTAATAGATTTTCAATCTTATCACAATAGTAGAAGGCTAATGTGCGATTGGGGTAGGTTAACCTGCTGGCGTCTGTAGCTGTACGTACTTTACGTTTCACAATATTTTTTTAAATGTTGCCCCATATTAGGAATTTCTCCTGTATCTTGGATGCGTTTACAAACATAGATACTCACATAAACAAGCACCGAGACCCGGATCAACTACTTGTAGTTTTTTTTCTTTTTATTTATTGATAGTATCTAGTTTGACCACTATCCCGCCTGATGGTAAGCGATGATGTGGTCGACGGTAAAGCATGCTTGCCTAGATGTAACCTAATCATTCTCGACTTGAAAACCCAAGGTTATAGATCACACAAATATTTGCTCAGTGAGGGAATCGAACCCACGACACGCAGCGCAGCAGTCCAATCGCTCAGTCACTGCACTAATCGTGTCGTCTACAGTCTCGCGACCCCATGTTATACTGTCACATGTTCTTACCAGGCACTCCGCTAAAACTGCTCAATATAGCAGACATGTTGCTCTCAAACTGTGCTGCAGCCTCTTTGATGAACTCCTCGGACCACATGTTGGAGGGAATGTCACTGGAGCCCTCCGCTGTGGAGCCTGCTGACTGCTGCTTCTTTGTCATATCTTGGAGAGCACCTGGAAGGTAGATAGGAAAAGCGTCTTTATTGTGCCCTATTCATCATCATCATCATCTTCAACCTACAATGTTCCCACTGCTGGGGCACAGGCCTCCTCTCTGTGAGAGGGAGCGGGCCACAATCCACCACGCGGGCCCAGTGCGGGTTGGTAGATGTCACATGTCTTCGAATTTGATTGTTTTGGGACATTCCGGTTTCCTCAGGATGTTTTCCTTCGCCGTTTTGAGAGTGGTGGTGATGAAATAAATTACACAAAGAGATGCCTCAGGCTGGGTTCGAACCCACGACCTAGAACTCGTAAGTCGGGACCGATACCACCACTGCTCCTATTCAATCAATAAAAAAAGGTTTTTTTTTCTACTTCCAAATTATAACTTCTTATCTAATACATTCTACTTTCTAATGTCCTATTAATATTATAAAGGTGAAAGTTTATGACGATGAATGGATATTTGTTACTCTTTCACACACAAATTACTGAACGGATTCGAATGAATTTTGGTACACAGTTAGTTTATAGCTGGATTAACACAGAGGATAGTTTTTATCACGATTTCATGTACCTGTGGTAAAAAGAAGTGTAAGTGTTTTCAAAAACCTACATGCATAAATACTTATTGTTAAATTACAATAATATTACGTACTAACAAACCATGACCAGTTTTATTTCACTATGCAGTAATTAATTTCATCATACCCATTAAACTTGCATCAGTAATAAAATAAATTTTAAAAATTTGGTTAGAAACCAAATTTTTAATGAATTGTTATTTATAATTAGAATAAGATTTGTGGTTTAACCTTTGGTTCGGCCGCAACTAACAACAGAACAAAGGCAAAAATCATATGAAAAAAAAAGTTAGGTGTAACTCCATAATGTAGGCTTCGTACAGCGGCCATATTATGATGTCTTAAAACTAGGCTTGTTCCAGTGAGTGAAAGAGACACAGCTATACAAGTCGGCTATCGCTACCTTGTTCACTCACTGGAACAAGCCTGGTTTTAAGATGTTATAATACGATCCCAGGTTGAGAGTTTTCTCTCACATCTTTTCATTTTCGATTGTAGGACATCGAATAAGGTGGCGGAACGAGCAGAGCAAACCTAACATACAATGGTCCACATTGGCCCTGGATTGGCCCTGGATTTAATAAAATGGAAGTCAAATGAAGAGGCTTCTGACCAGCAGTCTAGACGATGAGAATCACTATCAGTTTTCAAAGCAATGTTTAAGAACAGTTAAAAAGTTAAATCAGTTAAATTAATCTGTGGTAAATAAGGGACTGTTATAAATAGGCCATTGTGGCTCAAACTTGCTGTTTAGACATTTTAAAGGAAGTTTTGGTAACTAGACTAGCCTATTGACATGGGACTAAAATAGGCTAACACATACATTGATTCGTTCTTTTTTGTGAAAATTTTGGGTCTAATTAATAAGACTATAACAGGTCATACAGGATTATTACTGTGTTCAAACTCTGATGGAAGCAAAAGAATATGTATAAACCGACACGCATAAAAAAAAGGTTTTATTGTTATATGAAATGAGTGTTGAAATCGTAATAAAAATTACGTTAGTTTAGTATGGTATTACAATGTTATCGTTCAATCGATTATTCTACAACATCAGACGTAAAATTTTCGTCTCAAAGTCCTTCAAAGTAATTATCCAATCAAATATTTACAATTCAAGTCATTGTTAGGTTATGAGTTGTGTAATATGACCATGGACGAATTTGACAAAATTAAACAAACTCACTCTCAAGTAAATCGTCCAATTCTGGGTCCAGGTTGGCTTTGTCAACTTCCTTGTTTTCCGACATGTTTAATTAAAGTTAGAAGGGATTATAAACTAAAAATATTTTCTGGAAAATCACGAATTTTATGAACAATTCTATTTATGACAGTCTTGACAGGTGTCAGTTTACATGAATGAAAAGACAGGTGAATTGCAGTGTTGCCGATATAGGAATGGTTTACCCGTTTATATGAATTTATGAAAGAAATTGGTAATAATGTTGTAACTAATTATGTTCTGCATACAAGGCTAAAAATATATATTTATTAAAAACAAGTAAAGATTATAGAAATGGAATAGAAAGTAGAATACAAAATCGCTATGATAAAGACTTCGCATTACTCGTAAAACTTTAAAATAATCCTATTCTTTTATATATTTTACACATAATTATAAATAGAGATGACAGATAGCCTATCTGGTGATAAAACATGGAAAATAATTAAATATTATTGTATTGTATAACGGGCTGAAATCCATGCTCACGTCATTAGCGCGTATTTTGCATGCGGGTGGTAAATATATTCAGTCCACAAAATAATTAATAATTATAATAAGTACAAAGTTCTCCGTCTCTATCTTGCACATTCACATTAATGATTGGATCTATTACAAGTCAACTATTTATATTCCAAGTAATCATTACTCAAGAATTTTGCAATTATCCCATAAATGCTGGTAAAGTTATTAACTTGGCAACATCAAACTTGTGAATAATGGTGTCAGGTGATTATGATGTATACGTTTTGTTATTGGTAAATCATGTGATTATTCGTAGTGTTTGTTTAAATAATATTCGTATAATTTCAGTAGTCATTTCTATTTTTTAAATATAATAAATAGGTATATTTTATTAGATTTTGAACAGCCTCGAAAGTTTTAAGGAACTTTAAAATGTTTATTTTATTTCGTGGAGTCCCTCGTGGACTGGGCCATCCAGTGGTTCAGGCCCTCGAGCCTCACGGCGAATGCTTCACGTTACTGGTTCAATTCCGGGGATGCATGTCTTGAGCATGGTGATCAAAATGTTCATGTTATATTTTTGTATGAAACCTTTTTAAACCTATAAAAATGTATTAGGCACAAAATACTTAAACAAAAAATTAGAACGTTGCCAAAATACGAAAAAAATAACGTCAATCCATGGACACAAAATAGTGAAATGTGGTGAACAAACATGTTGCTATTTGGCTATAAAATATAAGAGATATTAAAATAACAAAAAAAAAAAATAAGGGTAAGAAAATATTCAGGTACCCATAGGGTACCCCATATTTTTTCAAATTCTAAACACAACTTCAAACACAACTTGCCAAATTCTTTCAGATCTTATGTGAATTTATTTTGAAGAAAGAAAAATTTTACTCCACACGTGGTTGCTATGGCCTAATTGGTGAGGCGTCTGGAGTACCTATCCAGAAGATGCAGGTTCAAACCCCAGTCGCAGCAAATTTTTCTTTCCTCAAAATATCTTTGCGAAGACGCGACGCAGGCATTACCATCACTACATATTATAAAACAAATTCGCTTATCGCTGTCAGTCTGTCCCTATGTATGCTTAGATCTTTAAAACTACCCAACCGATTTTGGTGCGGTTTTTTTTTAATAGTTAGGGCGATTGTGCACTACAAGGAATTTTACTGTCCGGCAGTCCGATTTTTTACGGTCCGATATGGCACGCCATATAATGTATATACTAGTTTGTGCACTATACGTAATTTTACCGTCCGAGATTTTACTTTTCCCCATTCCGGAACGGTCATCGTTCAGAGTAATTTCGCGTGCGTGGCGTGTAGTTTCAAAGACAGAGCTACCTTAAACTGAGGCGTATCATCCGAGTAAAGACGGACAAGTGCACAAGCCAATCATCCGTTTTTTTTCATGCCACTTTGGACCGTAAAAAATCGGATGTTCGGACAGTAAAATTCCTTGTAGTGCACAATCGCCCATAGAGTGATTCAAGAGGAAGGTTTATACATATATAAGATACTAATACAGTAGAGATTGCACCCGTGCTGAGCCGGGACGGGTCGCTAATTGCGTATAAATATATAACCTACGTAAATTGTCCTTTTAAATTAAATTAAAATTAAATTAAATTTATTTCGGACTACAAAATCCATATAGTGTTAGTACTTAAGCATTAAAACAACTTATTATCTAGTGTTAGTAAAAATTATCCTACATACAAATTGCTTCATAAGCGGGGAGCATAACCTCTCCGCTACAGTTCCCAGGATGCTGTTGGGACTATCTCTCACTCGTCTCAGTAAAGAAGCGGTTTTCTTGCGTACAACCGCGTGAAAACCGTCGGTACGAGCTTGCGCAAACATCTGCGACGCACTGCAGTGCGAGGTAGTCCCAACAACATTCTGAACGCATTGTTATACTGGACGCGCAGGCCATCTAACGATCTTTTGGTGTAACTGACCCATAGATTACCCGTGTACAAACTCTGGCAATAGGCTTTGAACAAGGTAATTTTGACTTGATTCGTACACCGAGCAAACCTACGGGCCAACATGTTACACCGGACCGCCAAAGCCCTGCGCTCCCTCTGTATATCTACATCGTCTTTAAGGTCGTCGGAGAGAAAATGGCCTAAGTATTTAAATGTAGATACTTTTTTAATTACTGACCCGTTAATAAATAACAACCGAAAGTTGACTAGCGCAAGTGACTTCCAACGTGTAAACGCTCTTGGAAGTGGACTTCTGCAACTCACATTTTTACATTTGTCAGCAATGCACTCAACGTACGTACATTGTATGAAGTCATGTGTAATCATGCACTTTTCATCGTACGCGCCGCATTTTTTTCATATAATATCATTGGTACGCGCCACATATCAGCAGCAGCAAGGATGTGAATGGGCCGCTAGTTTCTGTCTGCCTCATAAAATATGTAGTTCATTTCGGTAACTATTCAATATTTCTTATATTAATGAACCATAATTCATTTTCAGGACAACAAAAGTAAAAAAACAAATATTTTTTAAAGTATTTTCGATGTCGTTATAAGGATAACAACTTTAAAGAAGATTCTATCTGTTTATTCAGTCTCCGCTCGCCATGCCACCCAAGGAGAAAAAGTAAGTTTAAAAAAAAATGAAAATGTGCGAACTGATTCGCTCAAGCGTGGAGTCTTCCACGGTATCTCCACCTTGTCCTGCGGACAGTCCGTACATTGGTAAAACACGAGTTTATACCGCTAATGAATCCGACACAGGAACCTCCAAATAAATCGTAAGGACGCCGAAGACCTCGTTCAGGGACACAAGGGGCAATATACGGCAATATATAAGAGCGTTCTCGAAGAAGAGGCAAAAATTGACGAATATTTGCCCGCGCTGTCCGACGCCCCGCGCGTCCTTGAAAGAGGTCGTAGTGTCTCTCCATCCATGCAGCTCAAAGAGAGGGCTTACTGCCAAGATTGTGGTGTAAAAGTTTTAAGAATTAATATGAATAGGTACCTATAGTACAAGAGTAGAGAAAGACCAGAAATACGATGTACTGTGTGAAAGATGATATGGAGACAAAGGATGATGTTGAGATGATCAGTAGTAGAGAAGACAACTCAAAAAGACCTAGGATAATTTCATGACAAATGATAATGTGTGATGTTTATTGTTCAGGGCGTCGATGGCCGCCGGCGCAGGCGCTGGTGACCACGAGTCTAAAACAAAACAAGATAAGGAAAAAGGACCCAAGAAGGATGACAAGGAAATGACTGTTCTGAAATCTGACAAGGGTAAGACTACACCAACCAATTGGCTGATCGACGATCGATCAACTATTGTATTAATAAAAAGTAGTAACTCGCTGTTTTACCCGCTCCTGTTGACCGTAGTGTGATGTTGACTATCCAACACAAAAAAAAAAACAATTAGAAGGAGTACTTTCTGAGACTAGCTCGTTAAACCAAATACTATTGCGACGGTGGTAACACAAACATACATTTATGTATAGACGCTAGCAGGTCAACTTACCCCAATCTGTAAAATTTGACCAATCGAACATTAACCACTAATTGTGATGAGGTTGAAAATCTATTAAAGAAATTTGACAGATTGAGGAATGTTGATGTGCTGGCGTCTGTACATAGCGTTCAAAGAGAAGCGGATTTACACGCATTTTTTTGATTTCTGGCGCAAGACGCTGCGTTAGAAGCCGTGTAGCACGCTTCGACCGACGCACGATGCGCCGCGGGGTTGTGCGTCCGTCGGCGCGGGTAATTAGATAGATATTCTTATTGTTCTTTTCTACATTCCAGAAAGAAAGAAGAGCACACTAAAAGAAATCAAGGAGGACAAGATTACGAAGTCTAGTATTTTGAAAGAAGAGGTGCAAGTGCAAGAAGAGTCAGAGCCGGAGAAGACAGCTTCAATGATTTTGAGAGAGTGAGTGATTTTAACATTGAGTAGCCAGACTAAGTTCATCTGCCATTTTTATTCGACAATAAACACTAATTTAAATAAGCACTAAATACTACTCAACACTAATATACACACATTTGATCACTTGTTAAAGTCTCTTGGAGATTATCGTTTAAATATAACGTCACCAGAGAGATCGAGCAGCGAGCTTTAGCCAGGAAGATGCGCTTCAAGCGGCGATGGCCAGAGATCACGAAGGTCAAGTTCAAGACGAAGCCATGGCATCCACCTCCACCGCCACAGAGACCGCCTCCTATTGTGAGTAGAATCACCATCACCGTCAACATGAATCTTCTACCCTTATTCCCAATCATTTCCTTCAATAATCATCATGATTATCATCTGGAAGACGTTCACTGCTGAACGACAATCAGTCACTTGCATCCATCAGTTGCTTGCTGACTCACGCTATTGTCGGTCCACCTAGTAGTAGACCTGCCTGTGCTGCGTCTTCTGGTCCGTAGTTGCAACTTGAGTTTTTTTTTTGTAAATCGGTTTTAGTTCTACCAGCGATGTAGCCTGCCCATTGTGACTTCACCTTGTACATTTTAAGTGCCATGTCTGGGACTCTGGTTTTTGGTGAATATCGTCCTTCTTTTATCAGATAAAGAAGCGTCTAGCACAGCTTTTTCTATTGCTTGTTGAATGACTCTTACTTATATCTTTAATATTTTTTTCATCCCCCCATCTCGGAAAGTCTATTTTTTCTCTTCGATATCTGAGCGTAAAAGCCGTTTTTATCCTCTAGTGGATAAAGTAAATTGAATTTAGAACATGGTGTGCACGAAGTTTGTGAATTCGAAATATAATTAAACCTTTTTACTTCTATCTCTATGGTGCTCTATTGTCCGGATTTGATTCGGAAATTAAAAAAAAAATGCTTCGCGCGTTTTTCTTTTCACGTTGATCATATTTATTGTTAAATCAAATCAAGTTAAAAATAAACTTGAAAACCAGTGTAAAACCAAAAATGAGTGATTCAAGCGACGAGGAAGTTTATTTGACGCCTACAGAATTGATTGAAACTGTAAACAATGCGCAAACGAGTTTTCTCCCTCAACAATCACGTGAGAAGTATTTAAAACAGTACGATATTTTTAACACGTGGCGACTAGCTAAAGGAGTCAAATCTTTCTCGGAAAACGTTTTGTTGGCATATTTTATTGAATTATCCGAGACCAAGAAGTCAAGCACTCTATGGAGTACATATTCAATGCTTAAAGCAACAATAAAAATGAAAAAAGACATACACATCAACACCTATCATAAGTTAGTGGCATTTTTGAAAAGAGCGTCATCTGGTCATCAACCCAAAAAATCAAAGATTTTCACTGCATCTGAAATTGAAAAGTTTCTAAACGAAGCACCTGATTCCGTATATTTGGCGGCAAAAGTAAGTAACATAACACGTATACGCATAACAATTTTATTTATTTAACTAATACAATACTTTTTACGTTACAGGTTGTTCTTATTATTGGTATAAACGGAGCATGTCGAACTAATGAATTAACACAACTTAATATCAACAATATTGAGAAACATTCAGATAACTTACTATTAATTAATTTACCTAACACAAAACACAAAGACAAAAAGAGACCGCAACTTCATCATTCGCAAGGAATATGTAACAATTGTTGAGAAATATCAAGCCTTACGCCCGCCTAACACTCCAATCAATCGATTTTTTCTACAATACCGCAACGGAAAGTGTATAAGACAGCCTATGGGTGCCAATAAAATTGGCAGTATCCCACGTGACATAGCAACATTTCTTGAACTTCCAGAACCCATGTTTTACACGGGTCATTGTTTCCGACGAACTTCAGCCACACTTTTGGCCGATTCAGGAGCTGATCTCCTGTCCCTTAAGCGCCATGGAGGCTGGAAGTCCAATGCGGTTGTAGAGGGATACATAGAGGATTCCATCAAAAATAAGTCTAAAATATGTGAAGGCATCGTAGGTACCATTACACTGAAAGAGCCTCAGTCAGATCCTTGGACTGGCCCTTCTACATCAAAAATGATCCGTTACGAAACACCTAACGATCGCCCTCTTTCGCCAACATTTACGCCAAACGAATACAATGAATCAGTACAACTATTAAGTATGACTGATAGTTTACCACAAAATAGTACAAAAGTCACTAACACCAACATTACAGTACCTAACAAAAATATTACACTAAACTTAAGTAACTGTAGCAACGTTACTTTCAATTTTTCTTAATTATAGGTACCTAATTTAAAGATTGTAGACCTGTTATGTTATACATACCTAATTTAAAGATTATCTGTATTACGTATTAACCTATCATAATGGATTAGTTATTAACTAAACTGAAATAAAAGTATCTTGTGATTGTAAATGTGTTTTTTTTTGCATTTAGTCATTTCCTCGCTGAGGTGGGATGAAAAGTTACGTGTTGCACTCGAGTGCAAAGATTTTTCACCTTGTGCTCTTTTGATTCCGTCGCTAACGCTCAGGATACTAATTTTTGAATCACTCGTTGCACTCGTGATTCAATTTTAGAATCCTTCGCTTGCTCGGTCATCAAAATTGAGCACGCGGTTAAAAAGCAACTTTGCACTCTTGTATAACAAATAACTATTATATTACTCTTCATTTCCTCACCTTTCTACCATCATCCTTCACGCAAACAGTTTGTCCCAAATACCCAATTCATGAACTTCAAACAGGTGATAGACCGCCCAGACCTGGTCACCAGACCTTGGAAGCCCCCGTACCTTCGAAAACGTCACCCTCGCCCCAGGCTGGCCAGGATACTGCTGGAGGAGATCACGCGGAAACCGCCGCCTGAGGTCTCCAAGTTGAGGAAGGTGAGTCTTGGATTACTGTCTAATAAATAACCGATAAAATAATGCTTGCACTGACTGGACAGGTCCAATCACATCTGAGTGGTTCTTTCTTTAAAAGACCATCTCATCACACCCGCATGGTCATTGTATGACCTGAGCAAAACAATGTCTGGACTTTAAAAGAGACTGTGACTTTCTTCTCGGAGTAGTCAGATACGAAACACCGGTCATCTAGTGTTCAGTAGTTTTCGAGGCCCCATCTACTCCAAAATTCAGTTAAAAAGTAGTTTTCTGTTTCAGATCTGGCACAACTTCAGCCAAGTGGACAAGAATAAGATGATGCTCCAAGGTAGCATCGGATGCAACTCCAAGAAATACTCCGCCACATACTGCGGTTAGTGTCCTGCTATATCAAATTTTCGTCTTTTTTTTCCGATGTCTAAAATTTCCTAGTCACAATTAACACTCGGGATGTACGTAGTTTGATAGCTTCCTATCATTTTTTTTTTTAAGAATTTAATCAACCTTAAGTTGGTTCATGGGCAAAAAGCTTAATTCTCAAATTCCAACAAAATTAATTAGGCTTCTTGCGGCTAAACCCATAAGTTTCTTAAATACCCTCTAAATACAAACTTACAAACAAACAAATGAATCCTCCCGCGAAGGGTGGAACGGAAAAAAATATCGGACTCTTATTGACCAAACATTCACCTTGTATTTTCTTTAGGTCCTGATCAGACGGTGGGCTACCGATTACTTGCCACCTTAGTTATTATTAGATTAGATTTAGCCCCTTCTCTTTTCTTCAGTAACCATTTCTTCTATATTCTTTGGTCCTCACCAGGTACCCAAACTGCTTGCATAGCCGTGGTCTGCCGCGCACTCCTCGATGAGAAGACACCCGCTGAGTTCTTCAAAAGAGATGTGGATGAAGTTATAGACACTGGCGACAATTATTATAGGCAGTGTATGGTTGCCTTGAAGTGCTATAAAGGTAATGTAAATACTTTTTGAAGTGAAAACTTTTTTGTATGCTTAGAGTCTGAGCCGTCACGAGATAGAGCAGTATTGGCCCAGTTGTGAAGGTCATGACTTCGAGGGTTCAAATGCAGAAAGGCACAAATCTTCACGTAATTTGTTTCATCACCACTGCTCGCAAAACGGTGAAGAAAAATATCGGGAAGAAACCAGCATGTCTTTGAACCAAAAATAAGAAGACATTTGTAATATCTACCATTACTCACAGGGCCTGTTGAAAACATGGTGTGTCATCGACCAACCCGCATTAGGCCGGCGTGGTGGATAGGAGCCTACTCCATCTGGAATAGAGGAGGCTTGTGCCCCACTGATGGAAACATTATAGCCTGAATTAATAGCTGTTATTCGCATTCGTATATCGTCTTAGCACTCGACACGGAAACAAAAAGTGACTGCGACTAAAAGTCACCAGTGAGCTGCACTTAGCAGCAATACCGAAAATAGGGTTGTGCCAACGGTGTACAGGCACAGGGCGAAGACACTGGAGGGGCGCAGAAATAGCCACGCCAAGAGCACTAGGTGCCAGTAAGCCAGACCAGGGTGCAGTTTCTTAAAACGCTAGTTACTGCATAACCTACTAAAAAAAATAAGTCATCTCCCAGGCAAGCCGAGTCTCCAGCTCCATCAACTCCTGCCCTCATTCTTCTACCAGGACAGAAAGTACACCGTCAAGATGTTGCAGACAGACGAAGTGTTATTGGCGAAACCACCTGATAATGTCAAGGATACGGATCTGATGATGTAAGTCTTCTGCTTGATGCCGGGGTCGCGGGCCTGTCTAAACAGGCAACTGTGACCCTGGAACGTAAAGGGTTATTGAAGGACCACCGTGGATTTTGGTCAGTACAAGTCTGACAGTCCCTTTCGCTTCACCCAGGGCGGGTGGTCTCTTTTGATGATTATACTAAGTAAAAAAAATGTTTTTGCTTGATCACTGCTTTATGCTGTAAGTCTTCTGGAAACAATCTTGCTGCTCAGTCAAATCCAGTACTGCTCCTGCTGCAACAGTGGCGACCACCAGACAAATGTCGACAGTGACCATGTTTGTTTTGTGAGGAACCCGCGACTCGCACCACAGCAGACGAACGCTCAGTCACTGTGCTGTTAAAAAAATATTGTTTTTTTTTGCTGGACACGTATGAGAGCTTTGCTCGGCAGTGAGGCATAAAAGGATTATAAAAAAAGCGCCTGGCTGAGTTCGTACCTATGACCTATAACTCAATAAGTCGGGGCCCCAGTCACGGTGCCACTGTTTTTTTTATCGTGATAAAATCATCAGTGAGTCCTCCCACCCAGGGCAGGATAGGAGGGTCTGTCAGATTCGTACTGACTAAAATCCATGGTGATGTTTTAATAGTCTTTTACGTTCCGGGGTCACGGTTACCAGAAAAGACAATCCCGCGACCCCGGCAGGCTTTGGCCCTCTAAATAACTTCTAATCTCTCCTTTCTAAAAACTTCCAATTTCTTTTCCCCCCAGGTTGATGCAGAAGCGTCAAGGTCAGACCTACATGCAGATCCTGACCATCGGAGAAGACCACCTCCACTTCCTCATCTGGGGTCACCCCCCCGCCCCCGAGAGTGGCAGCCAGGCCAAGACCATCTGCTATATCTTTGACCCCCATATGCTCAACGAAATTGGGGGAATTGATAAGTATAAACTGTGAGTACTCGCTGAGTACAAAGTACTAGGTGGGGTGGGTAGTACTATTTGATTGTAGCGCTCATGGTGGCGAAAAGGAGAAATTATGTAGGCTCTGTGACTGGTACAGTCAACAACGAAAGTATGTAGATGATCAAAATCAGAAACTCAATACTAATTAACGGAGTTCGCGTCAGAACTGTGCAGATGAACTAGTAGTAAGTGCTGCCTGCTATATACGATCCAGCACTGCTATTCTCTATAACACAGCCTTGTGCCAGCGCCGCTGCAGCGCTGACGCTACGCTGGGACTAAAGTTTGCTAATCACTAAGCTACTGACAGCGACATTACCGCTCACCGCTCGCGCTGCACAATCGGTCGATGCGCATCGTCAAAGAGCACATCGTCGAATTCAGCGATGTGATTTCTTATACAGAATAGGATAGCAGTTCACCAGCTATTGACTTATTACTGGCGTTAAGACAGGGTTAACCGAGTAACAAAATAGCACAAACCCAGAACCTAAAATATCAGTTGAGAGACAAAGCAACCCAGTCGACGGCGCAAATAAGTTAACAAAGTAACGTACGTACGGACGTCATTTCTTATTTGTTTTATTACTGACTGGAACAATTATTTTAAGTAATTTTGAGCTGTTAATAAAAATGAATCTATAGTCCCAGTAGTTTTGGCTGGCTAACGGGCTAGCTTTGGCTGGCTAACGGGCTAGCTTTGGCTGGCTGGATGGCTGGCTGGCTGGCTGGCTGTGGCTGGCTGGCTGGCTGTCTGTGGCTGGCTGGCAATGGCTGCCACTGCTGTGGCAATATCTTTGCTTGACGTTATAAATGACAATTTTAACCAGGTCTGGAGCAGGGGCCTTCATGCGCTACGCTGGCATCACATCCTTCGTGATCGACTTCCTGGCCAACCACGCGAACATGGGCGACAACAAGCCGAAACCGATGGTCACACTCACCAGTATCGAGGTAAGCAAAGGGAAAAGCAATGGGTATGCCTCTGACGGGGTTTTTGTCAGCCTTTTTTTGGTTGAGTGGTGTGGAATGGACTGTCAGACTCTTATTTCAAAAATTCCAAAATTTCTAATTCACCTTACACAAAAAAAAAACCTTCCAGCTTTTGTGTTCGAGAACGCATACAATCCGAATCTCTTCAAAGTTAGAGTGAACAGGTTTCTTCTGGATAAGCTCACTCCATCGTTGAATTGACTTCCCCTTCTCCCCTAGACAAAACATATCTCAAAAAAAAAACTTAACTAGATTCGTGATATCCTAGGAAGAAATTGGTAAACCAAGCGCGTGTTTCCCTCCTCAGATAGTTCAGAAGGAACCTCTTCTCCGTGCGCCCTCCTACGGGCTGGACCTTAAGGCCCTGAAGATCCACTGCCACAGCGAATGGGACAGCTTGAACATCCAGGCGCTCATTGAGAAAAAGAGGAATGAGGTAAGCATTTGCCTAACCTACAGCTATGTTGGAGTCGACTTCCAGTCTGACTGGATCAAGCTGAACGAAAATGTCAGATGGAGATCCCATCTGCTAACTGGAAATTACGCTAGCAAAAAAAAACTTTGTGCTAATTATTTTTCGCTGCGGTAAAGGTCCTGGGAGTCATCATTGGGTTTTGCCATTAAGAATTTCTCAATAGCGGTCACGGAGTCCGAATGTATTCCAAGTTTTATGGCAATAGGTTCGCCCCCTATTACATGGGACTAAACATAACTGGCAAAATGTGGATATACTATTTGGTACACTACTGCCTAACCCCTCAGGAATTATAGGTAGGGGAACAGTCTATATATCTCGCGTCCATGTCTTATACACTGTTCCCCTATTTAATTATGAGGTTACATTTTGGAGAGAGCGCGATGGAACTACACAAGTTTCCACCTGGCTCATTCCATAATGAAACTGCAAAACGTACGGCAATACGCCACTAGTACATGGTGGACATCAGACTCCAACATACAAAGCGTTTAGCCCATACCTTAATTATAAGCACAGCTAAGGAGTGGAATACCCTGCCGGAGTCTGTGTTTCCTGATAGCTACAAGAGTACCTAAGTTAAGAGTGAATAGGTTACTTCTAGGCAAGCGTGCTTCACCGTCGACCACATTATTGCTTACCATCAGGAGAGGTAGTGGTCAAACGAGAGCCTACCGTGATCGAAGCTAAATAAAAAGAAATAACCTTGTCTCCTGAATTCAGGGTCAGTACCCCCTGGCGTCGCTGAGCGCCGTCAGTCTGGCGACCTCGCGGGCCACGTCCCGGAGGAAAGTAGGGGAATTCTACCAGATCAAAACTAAAGCAGATGTAAGTTTTTAATGTTTACTGTACCTTGAACCAGACGCCTTATCACAAGATTTATGTATTTTATTTACAGCGTACGAATTGATTGTTTAGTGTATGACCTCTAGTGTACGAAAGAAGAACTTCTTTTAACCATCGAATTAACGTCAACGATCTCGTTTACTTACGTCACAGAAATGGGAAGCCATGCTAGAGCTTCTGTATTTCTAGGATATTAAGGCCCTCTAGCTGTGGCCTTCGACTTCGTTCGAGTAGAAGTTGGTTTTATCATGCAACCTTATTTTCTACCATTTTTGAATAATTATAAACTTGGATACTTTTGTAGAAGTAACAGGCATGCAAGGTACCATTAGCAAGTATGCAAGTTAGTTTTACAAATGCAAGCAAATTGTATTCTATTGTAAATTGATTTCATGCAAACTTCTTGCATAACTTTGTCCAAGTTACTAGCATGTGATTTGCATGTGCATGTTATGTTTAGTAAGTGTTTCAGCTTTCGCCTTCTCCTCCCAGGCGTCTCCCGAACTGCCAGTTCGCCCGGAGGCAGCGCCACAGATGACCACCGACCAGATCATGACTCTCCGAGGGGAGAACTTCTTCCTCTACGCACCTAAGCACGATGCGCACATGTTTGGAAGGTAAAATTTCAATAAATTATCATAATAATAAAGCTGAGGCTTCTAGCTTAGGCTTCTAACTTAGGCTTCTAACTTAGTATTCTAGCTTAGGCTTCTAGCTTAGGCTTCTAGCTTAGGCTTCTAGCTTAGGCTTTTAACTTAGGCTTCTAGCTTGGGCTTCTAGCTTAGGCTTCTAGTTTAGGCTTCTAGCTTAGGCTTCTAGCTTAGGCTTTTAACTTAGGCTTCTAGCTTGGGCTTCTAGCTTAGGCTTCTAGTTTAGGCTTCTCGCTTAGGCTTCTAGCTTAGGCTTATAGCTTGGGCTTTTAGCTTGGGCTTCTAGCTTAGGCTTCTAGCTTGGGCTTCTAGCTTAGGCTTCTAGTTTAGGCTTCTAGCTTAGGCTTCTAGCTTAGGCTTTTAACTTAGGCTTCTAGCTTGGGCTTCTAGCTTAGGCTTCTAGTTTAGGCTTCTAGCTTAGGCTTCTAGCTTAGGCTTTTAACTTAGGCTTCTAGCTTGGGCTTACAGCTTAGGCTTCCTACATACCTAGTGCAGTCAAGCTTTGCGGAAATAAAAAAAAACTTTTGCAATCAAGACTTGGAGCCACTAGACGCCCAAACAATTATTTTTTGAGAGCAGTGGTGATGAAATTAAATGCAAAAAGTAATGATTCTATTTGGGCCTGAAGCCATGACATATAACTCGTATATTGGGGCCGTTACTTCTAGGTCACTGCTCTACTCATCAAGGTTAGGGATTAAAATTGGTATTTCTTTATTTTCCTCTTTTAATTTAATGGGCTTGTTTTTGCATATCACCGCATGTTACTGGTAGCTTTCGATGAAGTTGTCTGAGGTGGATCGCTAGAAACTGGATCCCATTCACCCCATATTCCATCACACAGGTGTAGTCTCATCTCCTTTTTAATGCTATTACGTCTCTCTCCAGGGACGACATGATACCTCTACCAAAAGAGGAACCGGTCCTGCACAGTCCGGTAGACCTAGCAGACAACAACTACAACTCACAGTACAAACAGGTCGATGTGGAGAAGTGGATCCTGAGGGGGACGCGGCATATGGCCAGTTATAGGTAAGTAGCTTGTTCAGGTCTGAGTGCTGGGTTAAATACATTTGAAATTATTTTTTTAGAGGGTAGATTCGACGTTGGATTGTCGATCCAACACTCAATTCTTGAGAACCCCTTGGAGGGGCAGAGTACGTTTATTAAGTATACAGGAGGTATACACGATGTATACGTGAGGAATACTTACGTAAAGTTCGCGTCACGTCACCTCGTGTATGAAGTTTACCAAGATGATGCACCCGAGGGTATACACGAATAAGTTCAAGATCTGGGTGAACCGGAAGGATTGTCAGACTGGACTGGCAAAAACACAAAATTTTTCTTCATGGCACTTTGCGTTTCAGGAGCGTGCATTCTCGCGACACTTCGTAGCCTCACGCCGCCCGGTTTACTAGCGGATTGTTTTTTTTTTATTAATAAATAAAATAAATAATAAATATTCCACAACTGTCACACAACGCCATCTAGTCCCAAGCTAAGCAGAGCTTGTGTTGTGGGTACTAGACAACTGATAAACATATATTTCGAAATACATACATATTATAGATAAATTACACCCATACACAGAACAAATGATCGTGCTCATCACACAAACATTTGTCCTGGGTGGGAATCGAACCCACGACCTCCGGCATAGCAGTCAGGGTCACTAACCACTAGACCAACAGGCCTGTCATATATTGCCTGTATTTGCTTTTTGTCTTCCAGAAACCTTCAAGATCGATTGGATTTTTTTTTCTCTTGTCTTCTGGTTCTTGTCTGGCCGGTAGGCGCCCTACACTACGACCCATCACAGAAGTATACTGATGGATCTCGTTATCATCATGCAGGTACCAGCTGTTCAAAACGTTCACAGCCATTCCCTGCTGCGTGGCGGCGCTGGGCATGCTGCAGCGGTACAGGGCGAGGGCCTGGAACGAGGACATGTTCGATGAGACCTTGGATGTCGGGTGGAACATGTTTCGGGTGTGTATAAGTGATTCAGTTTAGTGTAGGGACATATCTGCCAGCTATTTTCATCAACGAAAGTTAATGATTAGGGAATTCCTTTCTTAGTACAATAGTTTAAGGCATAATATTCTTAGGCATAATGCAAACGTTGGGGGTATCTACTGTAATTTGTTTTAGCATAATTTAAATTTGGTGTTTCATAAATCTTTATTTAAAGACAGAAGTACAAGCTTATCGGGGCTCCGTCAACTGTTCTTTAATACGATATAAAATATTATAAGCAAATGCGTTAATAACTTTGTTTTGACAACACTATGCTTCATATTGTAAAGCTAATGCAATTATGTAAAAAATTGTGTCCAATATTATAGGTATGTACATAATGCTGAATTTCGTTATGACAATGTAAGTTTTGACAAGACTTTTATGCCTATCATTAGTAAACCTGTTTTCTTTCACCGTTTTGAGAGCAGAGGTGATGAAATTAATTTCAACAAGTATTGCATCTGATTGACTTCGAACCTATGATTTACAATAGTTGTATTATCTCTCATCTGACCTTTTTGATGCGCAGGAGTCGTTGATCGAACGCGGCGGTCCTGTCCGTCGGCTCGTGCTCGGAGAACTGAAGGACACCTTCACGATACGAGACCGCGAGTATAAGCACAAGGTAAGAAACAACAGAAGATACGCTATCAACCAACCAGTTTATCTTGGCCTCGCTTTGTATGATATTTCCAGATAAAGAACGGTCAGCTTTAACTGGTTTTGCATAGCTTGATGTCTAGTCGAGTGTACATTATGCCATTGTCGATAAGCCAGTTTTAACATAACTGCAAACCGAGTCGAACCGAATACGTGACGAACACAAACGGAAGTCGAGATCTCAAACAAAGTGCAGTGAAGCGATCTCTTGTAGAAATCTTGTCTCAAAGAGATAACGAACCAATAACGTGGTGCCATTTGTAGGTTGGCTGTCTATTTGACAAGGCCTTTATTGGTCACCCATCCACAGACCAACCTCAGCAAGCGAGGCTTAACCTTGATTGACCTGTTCGGTTTTTATTATATTAGCCACGAGGTCCTCGGAAAGCATGTTTGCTTTATATTCTTGTTTTTCCACATTATTCTTTGCCTCGTTGTAGGTTCGTGGGATCGCAGTGTGGGGCAAGTTGGTATCGAACAACCCAAAAGTGTTCGACCTGTGTCGTGGTATCGAGCACTTCTTCAAGGAATCAGACGCTGGCATACTGCAAGTAAGTGGAATAACAAAAGGCTACAATTTAAATGCTCATCAATCATTCTTTTTGTACACCAAAATAGATAAATGTTCACCAAATTTAAAACTCGCTTTAGCAAGATTTCAGGGACACCCCAAAGTTCGGTGGGTTAGGTTCCTTTAAGCCTTTGTCAAACAGACGGGCGTGGCGAATACGATGCGAGACGTTTTTATTTGTAATTTATGGAATTGTTTGAATCCAGTCACATAGAAAAGCGAAAGCGATCCGATAGCGTGACCGAATCGATGCGAAGACGTGGCGACGGCGTGTTTGCTCTGTTTGACGTTGTTCATAAAAAGTCAGCTAATACAACTGTCACGCCTCGGTACGCTGCACCCAGTTTGACGTCTCGTATCGCTTCGGACTCGGTCCGGTTCGCTATCGCCTGTCTGTTTGACAAAGGCTTTAAAGCCTGCAAACAGAAATAGGTTGCTTAGGTTTTTTTTTTATTATTACAGAGAATAGGTTCATTTTTACAATACTTTATGATGCAAAATTTGGTGAGAGACAGTTTATATCTATTGAAAAAGATATTACCCGAGTCTCAATTTCATGCATTTGTTTTTTTTTGGATGAGACCTCACGTGAATTGACCACGAATGACCACCAGGTTCCCGGGGAGTATGAGACGGCGATTTGGTTCGAAGGTGGCAGGTATTACTTGTATCACCCCTGGCCGGCAGACAAGTATGGAAACAGGGTAAGATACGTTCATTTATTTTATTTATTGGTACTTTAGCGCACCATGAAATTCTTCGGCTTTCGATATTTTGGCTTCATAGAATTTTATCTTGCTTGATGGTAAGCGGTGATTCGTGGCAGTAAGACCCTTCTTTGAGGAGTGGCTGGAGAGGTGCCATGGCATCCTCACCTTCCGCCTAACGCAGATCCTCAACGAACACGGATGTTTTAGAAGGTTTCTATGTAGGATTGGGCGGATAAGAACGCCTGCTAGGCTCGCGGGATTGTCTAAACAGGTAACCGTGACCCTGGAACGTTAAGAGCTATTGGTGGAACCCCGTGGATTTTAGTCAGTTTGAGCCTGACAGTCCCCTCCGCTTCACTTAGAGTGGGAGGACTCCTTTGATGACTTTATCACGCTAAAAAAAGGTATGGGTATATAACATCACGGTAAATCCAGAAGGAACCAAGCAGAAGAGGCAAAACCACGGGCAACAGCTAGTCTTCTATAAATACCCCTCTCTCCTCACCAGGTGGGTCTCCAAGATGGCGGCCGAGGCTGCGTAGTGTACTTCACCCGCATAGCGCGCCTCTGTGAGTACTTCATGGACAACGTGTCCAACATGAAGAGGAAGCCGTTCAGCATCAGCGACGTGCAGGTCACCATGCAGAGCAAGGATATGCCGGAGCCTGTCAATAAGATGAAGCGTAAGTCTTCTGATATTTTACTGGCGAAACGGTGAAGGGTATCATCGTGGGGAAAGTGATTGCTAGTGAGTGCAATCTCAATCCTTTTGTTCCTTTGGTTTTGATGGCTGGTTCTGATTGGACATCTTAAAGTCTCAGATAGGCAAATTCGGTCGTCGATTGGTTAGAGATAAAGATCCAACCGAAGAGACCTTCGGGCATGCGGGCAGCGAGTAAAGGGCAACTCGCTGTCCGACCATGGACCATGCCCGGGTCGATGGCGAGTTGTGTTCCACGCGCGCCTCGAAGAGTATCAGCAAAAATGACGCCCGGGGGGGGCGTCTCGAGGGGGCCCTCTAGAGGGCCAAAGTCTGTCGGGGTCGCGGGACTTATGATATACAGTGACCCCGGTACGAAAAGAGTTATTGAAGGACACCGTGGATTTTAGTCGGTATGAGTCTGACAGTCCCTCCTGCTCTGCCTTGGGTGGGAGGACTCATTTGATGATTATACCACGCTAAAAAAAAGATGTTAGGAGGGGCTGTTCTGACAATACAGCCGAAAGTACTCGCATATAATTATACTTTCCATACAAAATATATGGAAACCACTAGTGTTGCGGCAATACTGCTACGTGCTGCTGTGGTCGGAATCTTAGTGAAAACCTTTACCGTCTTACTACAAAAAAATTAAACATCTTTTGAGCACTTGTCTAAAAAAAATTAACTGCAAAACGACTTATATCAGCGTCAAATGCCGTAACTTTTTGTAGTAAGACGGTTAGAGTCTTATTATGGCACTTTTTGTCCCCTCCAGCGATAGCCCCGGGTCGGTGGATAGTCCGCGGCAGCTTCCACGAGGGGGACGCGCGCTTCCCGGAGGAGCACCGCGGGCGGCAGGCCACCCCCACCGCCGTCGCCGCGCTCGCCATGGCCAGCGTCGTGGACCCCAACGTGTGGACCGCTGACGATGTGGATGAGGTCTGGCATTCTTCAAAGTTGCGTAGATGTCCGTTGTCCTGTTGCTACTATTTTGCCTTTTTATCTGACAGGTTTGCTACTGCCTTGCCTATTTGACTGATACTTTTGCTACTGTCTTGCCTATTCACGAACATAACACGAATATTGAAAACACGGTTAGCGCAGTGGCTGAGCGATCGACTGCTGTGCAGCGTATCGCGGGTTCGATCCCCGCACGGAACAAATATTTGTATGATCTGCAAGTAGTTGTTCCGGGTCTGGGTACTTGTGTATGTGAATTTCTATGTTTGTAAACGCACCCACGTTATAGGGAGAAATTCCTAGTGTGGGGCAACGTTTAAAAAAAATGTTAACATGTTAATGTATGTTATTCGAGCGATTAAGCTTCTATTTGCCTATTTCTCCAGATGATTTGCTACTGTTTTGCCTAGTTCACAGATGGTTTTGCTACTATTTTGCCTATTTGAATGGTAATTTTGCTAGATACTGTTTTGCCTATGTGACTGTCGGTTTTATCGTAAACAAGTGGCAGAATTATAATATTAGAGCGGATTCGGCAAGAAAAGTGGAGGCTGTACAACGTAGCATAATAATTATTAAATTATACTTACACTTGCACCATTAATTATCTTCCAGACCCTGATCCGCGGCGACATACTCTATCAGAACACGATGGAACACCTGGAGAAGATGGGCATCAGCATGGACCAGCCGCCCTCTCCGGAGGAAGGCACGGAAGAGGAGAATCACGTTGAGGAGGTGCCCTCCGGGACACTGGCTGCAGCTGATGTGTTGACCAGGTATGGCCTTAGCAGACTATAGAAGTTCACGTTATAAACTTACTAGCTTTTGCCCGTGACTTCGTTCGCGTGGAATAGTGACTTCCGGCAGATTTTTGTTTTTTATTTTTTGTAATAAAAACTATCCTATGTCCTTTCTCAAGTTCCAAACTATGTCTGTACCAAATTTCACACAAATCGGTTCAGGAGTTTAGGCGTGAAGAAAAGACAGACAGACAGAGTTACTTTCGCATTTATAATATTGGTTTGGATGAAAGGAAGGTGTAGTCGTACATTTATATAATATATCTATTTAGTCCGTCAGCGTATTGGCAATTGGCTATTTGACAAAAAAGAAAAAATTGTCCGTCAGTTACATTATCAAAAAATATTTAAACGTATTTTTTCTTTTGCGACGTAAACCAAAATTGACTGAGATACAACACCTTCAAAATTGGCAGTACGTCACAATTTAGTAATTTTTTTATAGAGTCCTGACGTCACGAGCCGCTACGCTAGTTTTGATGCGTTAATCTTGGAGTTAATAGATTTTACAAAAGAATACATGTCCGTTAATTTTCAAAACTTTAAATAACTGACTAATTCGATTTGTAATTTATTGACACTGTCAAATAGTCAATTGATGGAGACGGAGGTATTTTATTAGGAATCAAGTAATATTGACACAGATAAAATCCACGATCATCTCGAATCAACGTCATTGTACAGACGCCAGCAGGTCAACCTACTAGAATCTGATAAATTTTCCCAATAGAATATTAGACTTACACTATTGTTATAAGGCTGAAAATCTGTTTAACAAATTTGACGGATTGGGGCAGCTTGATGTGTTGGCGTCTGTACGTATCACGGCTTGATGACTGTATTGTGAATTTAAAAAGCGTCGTCTCGTCGTCAATTTTAGTTTACGTTACAAAACAAAAAAATCAAATAGATGGGTCTATATCCAAACTAATATTATAAATGCGAAAGTCTTGTCTCTCTGTCTGTCTTTCTGTCTGTCTTTTCTTCACGCCTAAACTACTGAACCAATTTGTGTGAAATTTGGTACAGACATAGTTTGGAACTTGAGAAAGGACATAGGATAGTTTTCACTATTCCACGCGAATGACGTCGCGGGCAAAAGCTTGTTGTTTAATAATCTAACTAACTCGGCTCAGCAAGCACGACGTTTGGGAACAATGCTATTTGATTTTTACATTACTGATATAGGTATTCTGTTTTTTTCAGGTTCAAAGTATCAGAGTACGACTGCATCGAGACTGAAGTCGGGGATAGTACTTTTACTGGTGAGTCAAGAAATTTATCATATAACTGGAGCAACTAGAGATGAAATAATTTAATTTCATTTTACTAGCAGTTGAACGGTAAATTTTGCATTGGTGGCCCAAAATAAAAGGCTCAGAGCGCCTGAAGAAGTTTTCACTTGAGCCTCTGATTTCCGAACGGTGAGTAATGGGCAGCTCGTCGTCTGATCAAGGACAACACTGGGAGTAGGGACAACTGTCCAATCATGTTGTCACTGACTTGATATGAAGTAGAAAAAGCATGAAACTTCGACTGTAATTACGGGCTTGGTGCTTAGATAGTAGTACCTCAGGCCCAGGTCGACGACGCTTCGTATTCCATGCGCACCTCAAACTGACAGGGCATCGCGTCTCCATCGCGGACTTCTAAACAGGATATCGCGGTCTTGGGACGGAAAGGACAATCGAAGGAGTTTTTGGTCTTGAGGCTAGACAGTCGCTTCCACTCCAGGACTCTTTTAACCAAACATAAGAAAAATCAGCTTTGATATACCTGTCTCCTCCCCAGGCACCCTGAACCCCGACGCAGACCCCCACGCCCCCCATCTCAAGCCAGTCCTGAAGCAGTTCTTCAAGGAGCACACGCATGGAGTGTTCACCGCCCGAGGAGGTTCCACTGCCATCTGGAAACATGATGGACACTTCTATTTCTTCGACCCTCATGGTTGTGATGAGAATGGTGAGTTGACTTAAACTTGGTTTTCGAAGACGTGAGGTGTACCTCCAAATTGAGCAGTTCTTTTAAAAAGTCTGAGGACGTTCTTTCGGTATTGAGAAGCACTATGATTACTTGTTCTTTGATCGTTTTGGTTGTGATATACTTGGTTTCGGAGCGTGGGTAGTTCCAGGGCCAGCTGTTCTTCATGGAGCACCCAGGAGGTTCTGTCGTCACGACGGTATGTTGGTATTAGATCTGTAATCTAGGAGCGGTAAGGTATACCTCCAGCGTGAGCAGATCTAAGGTTTAAAGAACACTAAAAGAAGTTCTGTCGGCATCTGAAAGAACGATGGACACCTCTACTTCTTCAAACCGTATGGCTAGGTTGAGAATGGTAAATTAACATTGGACTTTAGTATTGGATAGGCTGACCTTCAGGGTGAACAGTTCTGAGGCAGCTCTCCAAGGAGTACATACATAGTGTGTTCACCACTTGAGAAGGTTCCACCAACAAGTCTCTTTAGGTTATTATTGCCCCGTAATACATTACAAGGGCTGAAAGAAAACCCAAATTGCAGTTCCAACAATGAGAATATACTGACGTATTCTTCTACTTCTTCATCGGTTCATTCGTGACAGAGTTATCCTGGTCAGCACATTACAGCGGGACACCATGTTGTCATGATTCACCTCATGATGTGACACCAATTCTCACTGTCGGCTGTGACTCATGTGTAGTCTCAGTGTACCACCTATTGAAGACTTTAATCAGTGTGCTCAGTGCGAGTTTTTTTATCGTTGACTTAATAGTAACGATCAACCACGTTTGGCGCTGTCATTGGTTGAGAGTTCTCACGACCTTGGGCCGGGCCAATAAGGGGCCGTTCAAGTATTACATAAGCTTACATAAGCAGATTTATTACAATTATTTACTCTCCCGTCCCCCTTGTCAGCAAAAGTAAGCAAAGCTCTTACCCCCTCCCCCCATGCTTACGTAATCATTTTTCAATTAATGTATTGTTTTTACCTAAACGTATGCATTATTTGCGGGAATCCCCTAAAATGCGTTTCGTTTTCAACCAAAGACAATGTGAGGGTTGCCATTCTTGTAAAAAGGTAAATAACTACTGATGACGTAATCATCATCTAGACTCCCCTAACCCCCATGTCATCCAAAATAAACAAAGCAAAGACCCCCCCACCCCCCAGTAATGCTTACGTAATACTTGAACGGCCCCTAAGAGTGCCAAACGCGTTAAACGTTACTTTCACGTCTCCGTAAAAAAACTCGCACTAAGCGCATGGTCGATTCTTCTACAAATGTTACGTCCCCTGCAGGCCTCCCGTCCAGCTCGCCCCGCGCGAGCGCCTGCCTGGTGCGCCTCAAGGGTACCGTGGGTCACCTGGCGGACGTGCTGCTCAGCAACCTGTCCCCCGGCGCAGACGACAGCTTCAACATCTCTCCCGTCGCCATCACCGCCACCAAGCTCAACCCCGAGATTGGCGCGCCTGAGACTAAGTTGGAGGTAACTGCGGTCTTTCCTAACGTAATATGTACTGATAGAAGGTTTGTCAGCTAAATGGGAGGGATATTGTGTGGTCGTCGTGACTCAGCAAGCGGAGGCAATGTCGGCACATGACGTGAGCGATACGCTCTCAGTCTCAAGCCTTTGTCAAACAGACAGGCGTGGCGAATGCGAAGCGTGACGTTTTTTATTTGTAATGTATGGAATTGTTTGAATCCAGTCACATAGTAAAGCGAAAGCGATCCGATAGCGTGACAGAATTATCGGACTGATGTATTGCTTCGGTTCGGTACAGTTTCGGACTCGCTTCGCTGTTTCGTCTGTTTGACAAAGGCATCAGAGATTTATCACTTTCGGGCTCGGGGTCTCAAATACGACGAACTTTATTGGCAACCGTAGAATCAATTACCTTTGGTTGTATTGATTTCGTGATAAATCATTTAAAAACAATTACTTCTATGTAGTTAGTTAACTTCCGATTAATAAGAATATTGATGCTATTAGCCTACATCACCCCATTCTTGGGCGAAGACCTTCTTCCACATGACTTTAAATGCCAGACTTCATAATAAAAACTTAACATTAAACTTAACTTTTAACTCGTTCACGGTTGGTTAATCGTGAATGAGTTAAAAGTTGCGTAGCGGTTAACGTTGAGGCTCAACTCCATGCAATAACCAACATCTTTCCCCAGAACAAACAATACCAATGGATCAACAAAGGCACTGCGGCCATCCTGATGGGTCCTCGCGGAGAGAACTCCGCCATCGGCAAGGCGGCGGAGAAGTGCGGTATCGTCACCAAGCCACCAGCCTCGCCCTTCACTGCACAGCTCAACCCACCTACTGCACCACCCAAGGTAAGGATCTTGAGTAAGTGCTTGTATGACCAGAGACCTTACCAGAAGGTTACCATGTTTTATCTTACAGCGTACTTGAATCGCGGTACTGTGTTATCAGGTAACCGTCCCTGCCGTGTCCTCACGGAGGCGATAGGTGGCGACCTCTCGCGCCCAGCATTGCTTGAGGCTATCGTAAGGGACGAGACGGAGTGGGAAGCGGTCGCCCTCTTCTGCGAAGCCGTCATGCTAGCGAAAGAGGAGGCGGGCGCCGTGAGGGAGAGGACAGCGTCCACCTCACGACCCAGCCGCCGCGGGAGAAACCCAAGGATATCCGACCAAAAGGGCTCAAAGAGCTGTCAGCAATATGACGGGCCCCCCCTTTGAGGGCCAAAGCCTGACGGGGTCGCGGGACTGTCTGGTAACCGTGGCCCCAGATCATAAAGGGATATTAAAGAACACCGTGGATTTTAGTCAGTACGAGTCTGACCGTCCCTCCGGTCCAGCCAGTCCAGCTGGGTGGCAGGTCTAGCCTACGATATGGTTTTAAAGGACTCTAAAGCCAGGTAACGGTTGTTACAAGGCAAAGTTCGAGTTTTGGATTTGAAAAAGATCGTTGCCAGAAGCAATTTATCGGTCAGCTTTTCTGGTGGTGCCACTGTTGATTATAGCTTTCAAAAAGTTGCAGTGGTGTGGGGTTGTCCAAAAATTTGTCCCTTTCGCATCAACCAGGGCGATACGGCTCATTTGAATATTTTGCTGTTAAAAAAGGCGTTAATGTGCTTGTAATATTTACAACCAGCAACTTAACAATACTTTCTGTGACCCACAGCCGTTGGGACAGAACCCTGATGATGACATGGCGGGTCGCAAGCTCGGCCTGGCCGCGGCGGCTGCCTTCACAGCTGCCTCGGAGTCGGTGCCTCCGCCGCACATGCATCAGGATCATATGTTCAACTTCCTGGGTAAGTTTAAATGTAGCTAGCTGGTAGATCAGGAAAATCACAGGATCGCGCTGGACGCAAGCTGCTTCCAACCCGTCCTATTGGAAATCTATGGGGGAGGCCTATGTTCAGCAGTGGATGTCCTACGACTGATATAATGATGATGATGATAGCTGGTAGGTATCATCATCAACGTAAGAAACTTAAGCTATATTGGTCATCGTCCTTTGACTTTTTGTTTTTTACGTGGTAAAATCTTCAAATAAGTCCTCCCACCCAGGGCAGAGCGGGAGGGACTGTCAGACTCGTACTGACTAAAATCCACGGTGTCCTTCAATAGCCCTTTACGTTCCGGGGTCACGGTAATTCGTACAGTCCCGTGACCATCGTCCTTTGACTTAGTGTTTAGATATACAAATAAATAAATATTCCACAACTATCACACAACGCCATCTGGTCCCAAGCTAAGCAGAGCTTGTGTTATGGGTACTAGACAACTGATAAACATACTTATATATTTCTAAATACATACATATTATAGATAAAGACAAAGTCAAAGGACGATGCCCAAATTTGTATGGAGCCAGGTCCCAGAAACGCCCACAACGCAGAATTATGTCATATAAAAGCTTTTTTAAAATCTGGATTAAATGTAATATAGAGCACCGGTTCAAAAGTTCAAAGTAATTATCTCAATCATAGTAAGTCAAAAGTCAGTGAAAGTCGGTCAATGGCGAAACTCAAATTCAAATTCATAGTCGGTCAAAATAAATGTCAGTCGAAGTCTACTTCGGTCTAAGTCAACGTCGTTCAAAGACGTTTTCGATTGATGTTAAAGTCGGTGAAAATCAATGTCGGGCAAAGCCAATGTCGGTTAAAGCGAAAGCCATTTTCGATCAATGTCAAACTCGATCAAAATGAAATTCGGCATTTTCAATCAGTATTAAAGTTGGCCTAAGCCAATGTCGGTCAAAGCCAAAACCATTTTCGATCAAGATCAAAGTCAGTCAAAATTAATGTCAGACTTCGCACGTAGTATATACTATGTAATTACCACCTCAGACGCCGGCGCCGACTACTACCTGAACCACCTGAAGAAGACAGGTCGCAAGGACCTCACCATCGAGGACCTCGGAGAGAAGTTCGAGATGGGAGCCAACACCTTCCACATCGAGCTGGGAGAGCCCATGAAGTTGCCGCTTCGGCTGCCGGATGAAATGCCCGGGGTGAGCTAATTCATCATCCTCTGAACCAGGAAGCTGAATGACAGTTTTTTACACTAAGCGACTGTCTATCGAAGGAGGAGGCGGGCCCTATGAGAGAGCGACGGATGTCGGCAGACGATCTCTGGCCACCGTAGGCGCGGGCATGCGGGCGGCGAGTAATGGGCAACTCGCTGTCCGACCATGGACCATGCCCAGGTCGACGGCGCGTTGTGTTCCATGTGCGCCTCAAAGAGTGTCAGCAAAATGAGGGGGCCCTCTAGAGGAACAAAGCCTGCCGGGGTCGCGGGACTTACGAATTACCGTGACCCCGGAACGTAAAGGGCTATTGAAGGACACCGTGGATTTTAGTCGGTACAAGTTTCACAGTCCCTCCTGCCCTGCCCTGGGTGGGATGACTCATTTGATGGTTTTACCACGATAAAAAAAATATCTGAAATTAGTGTAACTGAGTACGTGAGCAGTAACTGAGTAATAATATATACTCCTTGGTAAGACCCATAAAGCGATGCGATTGCAATTCGACCGATTCCAACTATGTACAAGTGAAAATCAACCTTGCTACTACGATATAATGATGCAACTCGATTGACTTGACGTCTACGTGGCAATCGTGTTTTGTTTTTCATCTACCCGTATACAACCGCGCATTTATGTCATATGCCGTGGTGTTAAGGTTGATTTTCTCTTGTAGTTGAAATCGATCGAATTGCGTCGCACCGCGTTATCAACAAGCCCGTTTAGGAAGCTTACCCATGGCAAAAAAAAACAGTGATAGCCGAGTGGTACGACCGTTGGACTGCCAAGTCAAAGGTTGCAGGTTCGAACCCCGGCACGCACCAATGTCTTTTAGAATTCATGTGCGTATTATAAATTAATTATCACTTGCTAAAAACGGTGAAGGAAAACATCGTGAGGAAACCAGCACACCTGAGAGATTTTTCAACGGTGTGTGAAGCCATGTCAGAGGCCTACGGGCGGTTTAAACTCTGACACCAGGTTGTTCATCAACCATACGATAAGAAGAAGACCCATAGCGCGATGCGACGCGATTCGACCGATCCTTATCACTACGACATATGACATAAAACGTGGCGGTTATCTACTGGGATATCAAAAACAAAACACGCTCGCCACGACGACGTAAAGCGCAGGCTACACAGAAGAGACGTAAGACGGGAAGCGTCTCGGACAGGCGCAGATGTACTAGCGTTGCGCCCGCAACACGTCAAATCAAATCAAATCAAATCAAATCAAATAATTTTATTTGTATAACATAGGTAGTAAATACAGGTCTTAAAGTTATTAGGGCGCTATGTTATGCCAAGAGGCGTACAAATATGGTAGCATGTGAGTCGTGTCGTCTCTTCTGAATGTTTTGCGTCGCGACGGTTCTATACAATTTGTAGGAAAGGGTCGCTGTAGAGACAAATGTCCGCGCCCCGTCTGCGTCTTACGTCTTTTCTGTGTAACCAGCGCCTAAGTCAGTCGAATTATAATCGTAGTAGCAAGGACGATTTTCATTTTCAGTTAGTAGTAATTGCAAATCGCACCAATTGCGTCATGAGTAAGCTGCAACAGTAACGCTTGTCAAAGATCTACAAATATGATCTCGCTGTGATAATTGGTCTTTCATCCACAGACCAACCTCGGCAAGTGTGGCTTTAACCACGACTTTTATATCCCCATTGATGTTTTTGGCGGCAACTTAATTAAAAATTGTTTGCCTTGACATTTGCCTGTTATTTATTACATTTACCAGTGATTGTTTTTTGGAGTTCAGGATAATTTGTTTGTTTTAGGAAGGAGAAGGAGGTGGCGATGAAAAAGAAGGCTTGGGAGAGGGAGAAGAAGAGGAAGTAGAGTTCAAACGTGAGTTAATAGAAGAATGTTTAGTTAAAAAACCACTCGGCGTAATATACACTTTTTTTTTATCGTGGTTAAATCATCAAATGCGTCGTCCCACCCAGGGCAGAGCGGGAGGGACTGTCAGACTTGTACTGACTAAAATCCACGGGTTGCTGAAAGCTCTTTGAGGCACACTTGGAACCCGATACGCCGTCGACCACGAAAATGTCCTTGATCGGTAGGCGAGCAACTGATGATGAATGAAATAAACTTCTTGCATATTAAACAGAGCTTCTCTTCCCCAGATATGAAGGACTATCTCTTCAAGATGTGGTACGACACCACACACCCCACCACCATCTCACTCCTGGTGGGAGACTACCACCAGCTCGGGCTGTGGATGTCAGCCGGCGGGAAGGTGGTGGCCTTCGATCCTGCGCCCACGCTGGCTAAGGGACTGCTCACAGCTCAGAGGATTAAGAAGGGTAAAGTCTTGTTCAAATCGTATATTATTCGAGAACGAACTGAAACTGACTAACAGAAAGTGACAAAGTAGCAAAAAGAGACAAAGTGAGAGTAAGAGAGAGTACGAGTATGAATAAGTGATAGTGAAGGTAAGTAAGAGTAAATGATAGCAAGTGCAAAGCAGTGAGTGTTACGTGTACTGTGAGAGTATATGAGAGTTGCAGAGATTACGCAAGGGATGTGGAGAGACTGCAAGTTTGAAGTTGAAGAGAATTGAAGATAGTTAATGAGAGTTAATGAGAGCTAATGAGAGTGGATTAGAGTTGATAGGTAAGAAGAGGCGAGAAGTTGGGACAGTTTGAAAGAAATTGTGTTAATGAGATGACAATATGAGAGTCCTTGAGAGATGGCAAGAGCTGTTAAAATTTGCTGAGAGTTGTTGAGAGTGTTTGGGTGTTAACGAGAGTCGCTGAGAGTTGTTGATAGATGGCGTGAGTAGGCTAGAGTTGGCGGAGTTGGAGTGTTTTTTTTTTGTTTTGGCAGGAGTGGGAAATCCCCATGGACACCTCGACTATCTCACGGAGACTGTGAGACAGTCGAGGTAGTGCGGGTCTCGAACCCGCTAAAACCCACTCCTGCCCTGCCAGGGTCCCTCTTCTATGTATGGAGAGACCTTTTTTTTTATCGTGATAAAATCGACAAATGAGTCCTCCCACCCAGGGAAGGCCGGGAGGGACTGTCAGACTCGTACTGACTAAAATCCACGGTGTCCTTCAATAGCCCTTCACGTTCCGGGGTCACAGTAATTCGTACAGTCCCGCGACCATGCAGAGACCTTAGTAACTCATTTAATTTGAGGCATCTTGAGGCGGTCGGAGAGACCACATTCGTAAGGAGTTGGAGTGTTGGCGAGAGTAGGTGACATTTGGTGAGAATTTGAGATATATGAGAGTGTGTGTTATAGTGACAGAAAGAATACGAAACTTATAAATTCCAACCCGAACTGATATTTTTTGATTATTCGTGAATTTTTAATGTATCGAACAGGTGATGAGCTTCGCTTGCAGCGTCTCAGAGACGAGATGACCGGTGAAGCGGCTGGTGATGAAGACGATGAGGAACCTGGAGGTATATCATCATCACACCTTAGTCTTTGCACAAAAGTTCCACTACCATCATTCTACTACTCTTATCTCAATTTATTACTGGTTGTTCAGATTAAAAATAAGACCATAAAGTGTGATCGGTCCCAACGCTATCTCGTCTAGTATTTTGTAAATGGTAAAGTAAAGTACCTGATAGCTCGATAGATGGCGTTGTAGTTGATTTATATCTCGCTATGGTTTCGTTACATGGCAAAGTATATAATGTTAGGTTTACCATAATAAGATTGTCTCGCTCCGTCTTCGCCGCCGAGGACGCCCGTCGCGACGTCCGAATCAATGCCCTCCCCGACCCTCGCAAGAGCCAGCCCGCGATGCTCAGCCGTAGCTTTAAATTAGCCCCTAAATAATGATATCATTGTGATCCAGCCTGTCCTTTGCTGTCCTCTCTCAGTGACGCCCTAAGCCGAGGTCCGAACCCCACAGGGGGTGCCCTTAGCGTGTGGTCACTTAGTTTGTAGTTTTTTCTAGTTTTAAGCCCCTGGCTGGAGGCCTTAGAGTAATTTAAGGCATCCACAGAAAAGTCCAGTTAAGCAGCTCACAACCTCTTCTAGGTAGACCTGCGAGATGCCATTCACAAAAATAAAAAATTGTCTCGCTCTAAGGTACGTTTCATTTCGAGTAACCCTGGCTTCAAGGCATCTTGTACCGATATTGTACACTGGTCATCTTGCATATCTTCTCTTATACTTCTCAACTACTGATCATCTCAGCATTCTCCTCCTTTATATCATATCATTCTTCATACAGTACTTACATAATTATCTTTCTTTACTAGCCATCCACTATATTAACGCCTGAATTTCAGAGGGTGAGGAGAAACCGGAGCCTGAACCGGAGTTTGTACCTCCGGAGTCTTGTCCCGTGCTCATTGTAGCTGCCAGTCCGGGAGAGTTTATTGATAAGCTTGGTAAGTATTTTCAGTTAATCTCTTGTCCATTTAAGTCTTGTGTCTGAATGGATTTCATCAATTACGTAGAGGCCTTTTGAAATGAATTTCCAAAAGAAACGCTGTTTCAGTTAATTTATAGGGGGTTTAAACGAGTCGATTTTCTCTATACGTAGTGCCACGTAGTGCTTAAAAACTTCATTTTCCAAATCTCTATTTAGCATATATATATATAATGGAAAATAAACAATAATGGATATATATAATGGAAAATGAAAATTTCCAATAAGAAGTACTACTGTGGACTGCTCATTCAATTTTGTAAGTTGAATTTTATGAATGAGCTCATTAAAATGCAGATCATGGTAACAATGATTTACTATTGTATGACTGGAACGATTATTTAACAATGAGCCAAAATCTGCTCCTAATCTATCAGAGAACACTATGATATTACTTTGAGTGGGCATATTTACAGTTTCTAGTGCATGATTGGGTAGAACTGCTTGCTGCGACATGGGAGGTGGCGGGGTGGCAGCACAGCTACAGGTGAGATTGTTGGTCAGTGACTCATACCTCTCTGCGCTGTACTTCACCAGGTCCACCAACTCACAAGCCTCTTGCATGCGGTCACTTAACATTTGTTGACTAGATTCATATTTACAGAAAATATCCTTGAGTGTACTTTCCCTACTCAATAATTCCCTTTGAAGGGTCTGTATGTCAACATCATACATTTGCCTGCTATTTTCCAATTTAATAATACAATTATTTAATTGTTTATTTACTTTGAAATACTCAAGCTACTTCTTATTGGAAATAGCTTGAGTATTTCAAAGGGGGACATTATTAATGGTATTGATACCCTACTTAAGTTAAAATTAGGCAAATTAATTCTATGTGCATTACCATACTCAGACAATTTATCTAGTCAAGAGAATGAATTTATATCTAGTTTAAATAACCTGATGCATTTTTTAACATGTCGTCATAGTGACCGTTTATTGTTTTTTGATACTAACAATTTTGTTAGAGATTTTGTTTTGATTCAGGAACATAATTTTATGTTTCTTCCGAAAAGAAGTCGGCATTTTCTGGCTTCTTTGTTAGTTTATAGTTTACACGCAGTTATTGATAATTTAACTGAGACTAGGTTAAGTGATGAATCAGTGTTATCCTGTATCTCAAGTAATGTTGTATCCGAATCTTTAAACTTTTAGAGCCGACAATAGTGAAGCATAGTAAGAATATTTTACTTTATCACCAGAATATTAATCGCTTCTCTGGCAAAATTTTAGACGTGGAGTTATTAATAGATAAATACCAAATGGATATTTTATGTTTTTGTGAAACATGGTTAAAACCAGATAGGATGCTTTTTAATGTAAATAATTTTTCAGTTGCCAGTGCGTTCAACAGATCTACATTAGGTGGTGGTACCATGATTCTTTGTAATAACAGTCTCCGATATAAAGAAAGGAAGGATATCACTGCTTGCTCTGTTGATCGCTTATGTGAGGTAGCATGTGCGGAGGTCGAAGGCTATACCATCCTATGTGTCTATAGACCACCATCATCTAACTTGGCATTATTTCTAGTAACAATGGAAGAAATATTAGGCAAACTTTTTAGAGATGGTAAATTAGCTTTTGTCTGTGGTGACTTAAATATTGATCTATTAATCAACTCACCAGATAACTTAAAGCTTATATCTTTGTTCAATTCATTTAATTTAGAATGTTTATTTAATGAAGCAACTAGAATAACAGCAACTTCAGCTTCATGCATAGATAATATTTTTACTAATTGTAAAGTTAAAGATTCCTGCTTAATTAGTGGCGTTAGGTCCGACCATACTGGCCAACTTGTATCATTTGAATTAAATCATAAAATTAAGTTAGATAGAATAATAGAGTTGAGACCTCTTACTAAAAATAAATTAAAATCGTTTAATAACAATGTTCTTAGCAATCTTTCTACTACTTGCTTTGATACACATGACCCCAATAAAAACTATAATATATTATTTTCAACAGTTTGCCAGGAATTCAATAAAACATGTCCAGTAAAAAAAGTTAAAGTTAATAATAAATCCAAATTTAGTGAATGGGCCACTGCGGGAATAAGAAAAAGCAGAGATAACTTATATAATTTATATCATGAAAAATCTTTAACTTCAGATCTAGTTTTTCACAATTATGTCAGAAAATACTCAAAAATATTCAAAAAAGTTTGCGCCCAAGCTAAATCTCAAATAATAAGTAATAAAATTAGTACCTCTGATAATAAAATAAAAACTGTGTGGCAAGTCATTAACAGAGAAACTGGTAAGTCACAACATCGAGATCAGAATGGAATGTCTTTAAAAATAGACAATAAATCCATTTCTGACAAGCAAGAAGTCGCTGAGACACTAGAACATTTCTTTACAAACATACCGCTTGAAGTCACAAAATCTCTCCCCTCTTCACCAAAGCTAGCTGAGGCTCTTCTTAAAGATAACTTTATAAAGGACATACCGACTTTTAAATTCACAGCCATATCTATTGCTACCATCAAAAAAGCTTTTAATAGTCTTAATATTAAAAATACTGAAGACTTGTGGGGGATATCCGTCAAGGTGCTTGGGGATATAATTGATTCAATTGCTCCTGTCCTGACGGGCATATTCAATCAATGTTTGGACAGTGGCAAGTTTCCCGACTTAATGAAACATAGTAAAGTAGTACCAATTTTTAAATCAGGTTGTAAGTGTGATCCCTCTAATTACCGACCCATATCTGTGCTCCCGGCATTAAGTAAAATTTATGAAAAAATCATGCTGGATCAGATGTTGTCACATTTTAATTCAAATGGAATTCTGCATGGTCAGCAGTTTGGTTTCACGAAAGGTCGGTCTACGACTGACGCGGGAGTTAAACTTATCAGTCACATCCTGGAATCTTGGGAGAAATCTCAGGATGCCATTGGTATCTTTTGTGACCTCTCCAAAGCGTTTGACTGCGTTGATCATAATACACTAATTTGTAAATTACATCATTACGGAATACGTGATCAAGCTGCTGGCCTTGTTCTCTCATATTTATCAGACAGGCAGCAAAAAGTTAATGTGAATGGGGCAACGTCATCTGGGTCTCTGGTCAAGATGGGCGTGCCTCAAGGTTCAATTCTTGGCCCTTTTTTATTTCTTGTCTATATCAACGACCTTCCATTCATGATGGCCAACTTATCGGATATAATTCTTTTTGCTGATGACACATCGCTCATCTTTAAAATAGATAGAAAAGATACGGATGTTTTACATGTAAACGAAAGTCTAGGTGTTCTCTCGAAATGGTTTGCAGCTAACAATCTATTACTGAATGCGAACAAAACAAAGTGTCTTAAGTTCTCGTTACCAAATGTTCCACAAGTGGGTCTAAACTTAAAACTTGACGGCAATAAACTCGATGCTGTTGCAGAAACTGTATTCTTGGGTATTACTCTTGATTCCAAATTACAGTGGGGCGCCCATATTAGAACTCTTTCGGGTAGGTTAAGCTCTGCTGCTTATGCGGTAAGGAAAATAAGACAGCTAACTGATATAGCCACAGCTAGGCTAGTATACTTTGCTTATTTCCACAGTATTATGTCATACGGCATTCTGCTGTGGGGTTCCGCAGCGGACGTAGATTCAGTTTTTATATTACAAAAAAGGGCGGTCCGCGCAATTTATAAAATGGGCCCTCATGAGTCTCTTAGAGAGAAATTCAAAGAAATTGATATTTTAACACTGCCTTCACATTACATTTTAGAAAACATTCTATATGTACGCAAAAATCTAGGACTCTTCAAGACTAGAAGCGATTTTCATAATATCAATACACGCAGTAAACACGAAATTGTAATACCGAGATTCAGATTAGCAAAGACGAGCAAGTCGTTCCTTGTAAACAGCATACGTTTTTACAACAAATTACCTAAGTCAGTCACTGGACTAACTGAGGGAAAGTTTAAAACCCACATTAAACGTGTCCTTATTAAAAAAGCATATTACAAAATTAAGGACTACGTTGAAGACAAGGATGTGTGGCAATAGTTCCTTCTCTTCTGCACATGTGGCTTCCCTGGCAGCTCAGCAGCAGCACTTATTTTCTCTCCTCCACGTGTTAGGATAATAGGATTCTTCCATTTTATTTCTGTATATAGTTTTTTTATTTTTTTATTATTGTGTTCGTTTTGCAATATTATATTGCCTTAGTTTTAATACCAGTCCAGATTTGTTGCAGTTTGTAAGACATTATAGAATTAACCCAGCTTTTATAGCTTTCTTTTTTGTGTAGATTCTTTCTTACTCTTTGTTTGTGAATGTGAGAACATTGTAAGTCGTGTGTATATATATATATATTTCTTCTTTTGTAGCATTAATTTTAGTTAGGACTTCCCCCTTGTTACCAGGCCTACGTTTTTCTCACATATCTAAGCATCGAAAAATTGTAACAATCTGTTTGTAAAACTATACCATATTTTAAAAGAGTAACCATGGAGTTTCTTGCCGGTTCTTCTCCATGGAATCGACCAACCCGAACCGTGCACCTGCTGTCGACGTTTTATAAGTGCCCTCATGGGCCTATGTGAAATAAAAACTTTTGATTTTGATTTTTTGATTTTAATGGACATGCATTTCATATGCCAAATCTTTATTCTCCTTCTTTTGTCTTTTCCCAAAAGATCACAGAAATTCACTGTTCTCAACAATTCTTCTACCAGAAACTAATACATGTTTAACCTTCCAGTGAAGCAAGGTAACCTGGACAACAAGCAAGCCATCGCCCCCTACAAGCTGTACCCCGTGAAGGTCATCAACGAGCTGACCAGCCACCTCAGGGAGAAGAAGGGCCCAGGAGCCGCAAAGGAGAAGACCGAGGGTGAAGAGGAGGCCGGTGAGTAGCTACTTCATCATCATCTGCCTGCCTTTCACAAATATGTTGGGGTCGGCTTCCAGTCGAACTGGATGCAGCGGAACATCAGTATTTTACATGAAGCGACTGCTTATCTGACCTCCACAATACTTTACTGGGTAACATGAAGTTCCTAAAACTGGTTGGCAGACATGTGACGACTGCCCAAGACTACAAATGATGGCTAGGACTAATGTTTCTGAGTAGATAGGCAGAAACTACATACAAGCAATTGCTCCGATTCATGTTCATAGATCTGGTAATACAAGCACCACGAGTGTGAGTACTACGCACCCGAACTTTCTAAAGAACCTCGCTAATAACGTCACGTCTTTTAAGCATTTCCTGTCCGTCTTGAAAGAGCTTTATCTACTCCAGTATCGTGGGTGCGTTTATAAACATTGAAACTCACATACACAAACACCCAGATCCGGAACAGCTACTTGTAGGATGAAGATTGTGCGGGAATCGAAACCTAGGCGTGCTATGTAACAGTCTATCACTCAGCCACTGCGCTAAAATTGCCGTCAAAAGTTGCTATGAAGGTTAAAAAACGTTTGGTGTAAATAATATTTTTCTGCCAATTTATCAATCAGCTCCAGAGGAGGAACTGGTAGCAGCGATCGACGACTCAGCGATGGGCAAGTACATGGAGCGTCTGTCGCGGTCCATGGCGTCCGTCAGAGCTCGACTGGCGCAAAACGAGAACTATTTCATGGACCAGCCTAATAGGGATAACCAGGTATGTGGACTGTGGAGTAGTCACCATTCCCGGAAAGCTAAAATTCTTGAGTTCATAAACGATTTCGAAGACTTTAGTTTTTTTCTAGGATATCTGTACGGTCTTAAGTATATAATTAGTCTTCTTTAGAATATAATATGTATGGTGTCGGACATCCCGCGGTGATTTCTGGCTACTAGAGGCGTAGAATTTGCGGCTGAGTAATGGGTAGCTTGCCGTCAGATCAAGGACCGGGCCCGAGTTGACGGTTGTGTTCCAGGCACGCCTCGAGGAACTGTCAGCAAACTGACGGGACCCCCATAGGGCTTGCCGGGGTCGCGGGACCGACTTAAAAGGAGATTGTGATCAGGGAACCTTTTGAGCAACCGAAGGAACACGGTGGATTTTTAATTAGTTACAGTCTGGCAGTCCCTCCCACTAACAATTTAGGACCCATAAATATTAATACTAATTTTTAGCCGTGGTGCTAGGCAACTGGGCTTCTCCCAATTGTAATGTCCCTTTGTGCCTATTGCCCTTGTTTTGTTCTATCTCCTGCTTGATATGGAGGGAAGTGGAAACTACGTGTTTTTCCTACGCCTCCACTATTCTTCTCTGATTAATTTCGTTGCAGGATCCAAGACAGGTAAATTCATTCTCCGGGACTCGTCGAGCTTCAGTGTCTCGGCGCTTTTCTGGTGGATGCCACTGTTGATTCTGGCCTTCAGGATTTGCAGTGGTTTGGGAATAGTGTGGTGGGTTTGTCCCAAAAAAAAGTCCCTTCCACTCCACTCAACGGAATAACCCATGATGACGTAGACACCAACAAAAAAAAGAATAACCATAAAATAAACGTTTATCTTTTTTCCAGGATGCAGCAAATGCAGTGATGGGTATAGTGGTAGAACACATAGAACCTTACCAGTTCTGGAAGCCGGAGCTGCTGGACGCGGTGCTGAAGTACGGGGACAGACTGTACACCATGTCGCTCAGCAGGGCCAAGCACCCGCCGCGGCTGAAGCCCAAAGAGATGGTGGAGGAGTTCCATGTCACTAACTTTAATGTGAGTAATATACACGAAGCTGGACAAGTGAAAACCGGGGAAACGTCGGATCAATTCCCTATGTGAACGGATAGACAGATAGATACATAGATAGACGGGCAGAGTGAGAATAAAAAAAATGCCTTCATACTTGTTGCTATTCCACCAATTCGATCTAAACTATTCTATTGCGTCTATCGGCGTATATCTACACTATATAATATAATATAATAATATAAAGAGGAAGATTTGGTTGTTTGTTTGTATTGAATAGGTTCGGAAACTACTGGACCGATTTAAATTCTTTCATCAGTTGAAAGCTGCTTTGGTCCTGAATGATATAGGCAATAACGGGGGGGGGGGGGGGGGGTGAGTCCTTCATAAATAATGCGCATAACTCGAATAACTCTATTGGAACAGAAAAGAGAAAAATAAACGATTAAATAATATGATTTAAAAAAAGGAAAACTTAAAAAAAAAAATGTATATAATTATTTTGCCCAGAGCTGCGCCAAATAGGCCCAACTCAGACAACTAGTGCCTGACGCTGATTTTCAACTGGACCTGCTGATTTGCTCTGTGCGGGAATCGAACCCGCGACACGCAGCACAGCAGTCTGATCGCTCAGCCACTGCGCCAATCGTGCCGACAATATGTAATGTATGTTGTATTTTGCAGGTAAAATTAGAAATAGAGCCCGATGTGGTCGTCGGTGATGTGAAGGCAGGAGAGACCGGCAGCGTCATGAGTATCAAGAAAGCTCTGGAACAGTTTTTTGAGAACGTATGCCATGTTTGTTCTTCTTTTGGTCGTGTATGACATTTGGAAGATCAGTCTAGAAGGTTGAAAAGAAGTGTCATCCTGAATTTCGTCATGGTTCTTATTTCAAAAACCATTCGTTTGACAATATATTTCATCGACAAAAAATTATGTTTGACATAAAAATAAAATAAATAAATAAATAAATATTCCACAACTATCACACAACGCCATCTAGTCCCAAGCTAAGCAGAGCTTGTGTTATGGGTACTAGACAACTGATAAACATACATATATATTTCTAAATACATACATATTATAGATAAATTACACCCAGACATAGAACAAATGATCGTGCTCATCACACAAACATTTGTCCTGGGTGGGAATCGAACCCACGACCTCCGGCATAGCAGTCAGGGTCACTAACCACTAGACCAACAGGCCTGTCAAAACACACACAGGATGACACTCGTCGGCTGATTCATCAGGTTTTAGTTTTCATACAGGGTGTAAGAGACATCGACGTACAAACGGATACCATGGACAGGACAGGATTCTGAACCACACTATGTTAGAATTTTCCGTCCGTTTTTCCCAAATTTCCTCATTTTTTTTAGTTTTTATTTTATTTTAGACTGTTCATAATCTTTATTCTTACTTAACCCTTAACGGCCCACAAGTGTCTCGCGGACACAATTTTGCGTATGAGTCGTAATAAAATTTAAAGTATTTATTTTTGAATATTGACCTTTTATCTAATCTATCCTCAATTCTTTATAAACCCAAAACTGCAAAGTTTTCTTTTTTAATAGGGATATTTAAATATTTATTAATAAAAAACTAAATAAGTAACTTATCAACCCACAAGTGTCCAACAGACACAGTAACATTTTGTTTGACTCTAGTTCGAAAGTAGATTATTTATTTACATAAATCATATCACATAGTATCGGGTAACCAATTGCAACTCTTAAGACCTTTGTTCTTGTTACAATCATTGTCTTTGTACTTGCATTTTGTTTATATTGGTGCTTAGAAACGTTTGTTATAATAAAGCAGTTGTTCACTCATACTTTCTAAGAAATGGCTAAAAATCAAATACCACAGATTATATTACATAGTCTCATATGCACCAAAAAGGACCGTGTTGTTTTTTTTTTTTTTGTTTACGATGCATTACGATAAAGAAATAGGTGCAAGCGATTAGCTAAACGAATATAATCAGTATAATGCTCCAATTGCTGTGGAACAGGTCTCCTTTCTATGAGAGGCCACTATGTGGTCCTAATGCAGATTATTGGGTCGATAAAATGTCTTCGATTTTTGCACAAATTGCACTTCATACAAATCTGAGAAAAAACTACTAAAACTCCAGAAGGGCGTGTTGATACGATTCAGATAGATCATGAGTGTATAGTCGGACGCAAAAGAAATACATGGTCTCGAAACATTTTTATCAAAATTTTATAGATGTTGTAGGCATTGGACTAATAATTATACGGAAAATTCTGAACCCTGATTAGTACATACGCAAGAAGGATATACAGAAAAACTTTTACGTAAAATCGCAACGGATTTGGTAATATCTCTCATTATGAGAAAACAAAACAAAATGACATAACCATACGTTATCATTATCATTTAGCAGTCATGCAGGATGTCACAGGAACCTACTGCAGCCTCGTCATATGAATCTACTGCGGAAAGAAAGAAGCGTTGTCATAATTTGTCTTTCAAAAATATCAAAAATGTCTTAGAAGTTCTTTGATATATGAACCGAAACGTTTTCTGTGAAACTTTTGAAAAAAACATTTTAGCATTGAAAAAGTAAGAAAAAATATGATCTGTTATACAGGGTGTCCCAAAACTCAACGTCAAGCCGAAACGGGGTGACAGGATTGATCATAACCATCACGAGAAAAATCTGAAAAAAAATCTATCCCATGCAGTTTGAAAATTATGGGCATTTTAAGAAAAACCTAGAAATTTGATCAAACTGTACCATTTTTCGGTTATTGTGGTTATTCTTTTTTATTTTTGTTCATTTGAACTTTGGAAACGTAATCCTAAATAACATTTCTAGAATCCCAATAAAAAATAATGACACAATTGCCTCAAGTTTCCGAGAATTGAGACTATTTGTTAAACTACGAATTTAAAATTTTCAAGATTCGTCGACTTTGACAGGCCCTCCTATAAAAAAAATGTACTAGAGTGCCTTGGCAAGTGGCATTAAAAGTTGGCGCATTTAATCAGAATTCTAAAATGGTACAATACTTGTTAGTTCCATACAATAGAAAAGAGTAAAAAAATTAAAACCTCAAGTAACCCGATTTTTGCTATCACGTTTTACTCAGTTAAAATGTTTTTAATTCGCACAAGCTCTAGGTAGGTTCTTAATTTTAAGACAAAATGATGAGAGAGATGGATAATGGGTATGGGTACGCATTTCGCAGTGCAAGTAAGAGATTTCCTTGACCAGGAATATCCGGGAAGGTGGATTGGACGTTCAGGCACTATCTTGTGGCCCGCCCGTTCACCAGATTTAAATCCCCTGGATTTTTTCTATTGGGGAGTTCTCAAAGAAAAAGTTTACTCAAAGCCCATTGATCACGTAGCCGACCTACGTGAACGCATTTCTCAAGCAGCTGAGGCGATCAACTCTCGAAGATATGCCCGACTTATAAGTAGATCTTTTTTAAGAAGATGTAGGGCTTGTATTGAGGCTGATGGTAAACAATTTGAACATTTATTGTAATAAAAATGTTTTTTCTCTATCTGACTTTTAGTCCAACAAACCTAATTATTTTACTAACTTTTTTTCACTTTGGTAAAAGTGGCGTCACTATCTGTCTCGCTCACTCATGACAAACATACCCATTATCCATCTCTCTCATCATTTTGTCTTAAAATTAAGAACCTACCTACAGCTTGTGCGAATTAAAAACATTTTAACTGAGTAAAATGTGATAGCAAAATTCGGGTTACTTGAGGTTTTAATTTTTTTACTCTTTTCTATTGTATGGAACTAACAAGTATTGTACCATTTTAGAATTCTGATTAAATGCGCCAACTTTTAATGCCACTTGCCAAGGCACTCTAGTACATTTTTTTTATAGGAGGGCCTGTCAAAGTCGACGAATCTAGAAAATTTTAAATTCGTAGTTTAACAAATAGTCTCAATTCTCGGAAACTTGAGGCAATTGTGTCATTATTTTTTATTGGGATTCTAGAAATGTTATTAAGGATTACGTTTCCAAAGTTCAAATGAACAAAAATAAAAAAGAATAACCACAATAACCGAAAAATGGTACAGTTTGATCACATTTCTAGGTTTTTCTTAAAATGCCCATAATTTTCAAACTGCATGGGATAGATTTTTTTTCAGATTTTTCTCGTGATGGTTATGATCAATCCTGTCACCCCGTTTCGGCTTGACGTTGAGTTTTGGGACACCCTGTATACACATCAAAGCTACAGCTATTATCATAATACAAAAGCACATAATAGTCTAGTTAACTCTTTGTATTATTTTCTAAATTCGTTTATTTAAGTAATGTGTCTGATGGACACTACTGGTCCGTTACGTTAGAGAAGCATACTGGGTCGTTAAGGGTTAACCCAATGATATTATTAATAAAAAAGTAATTAATTCGCTACTTTTACTAAAAGTAGCAATGTTTATAAAAGTTCAAATAAAAGGTCATCGTATACCTAAATACTGTGTCCAGTACCGCAGTACCTGTAGTACATAATGCGTAAAACATAAAAAAAAATTGGAAAGAAACCGACAAAAAATTACAACACGGGGGCGACCAGAATCATGTCGTGGACCCATGTTAACCGTTTGTGCGTCGATGTCTCTTACACCCTGTATAAAAAAAGTATTATGTATGTTATTTTACTATTTTTATTTTCAGCATAAATATGGGGTCCTATGCTGTAAGGGCTACTGCGTGGCTCTATGGAAGGGCATCAACGACGTCTCCTACCTGATGTTGGAGCCGCACGCAGTGGGACCCACCGGTAGACTGAACCCAGCCGGCGCCGCCACACTTGTGATGTTCGCGGATATAGACGAGCTGGCAGAAACTTTTAGACATAATGTGGATGCTACTATGCGGCCTGGAGATAACAAGTGAGTTTACAGTTAAATGTTACGATATTGGACTGTGTCCCAGTTGGGCGCCAAAAAGCTTATTGGCGCCCAGTTGGGGCCGCAATATTGTATAGCGTTGGCGGTGTCTGTTTCCTTATATGAATAGCACACAAACTAATACATATATAAACTATTTTAATTATAAAAGTCTTTATAAAACACAAACACTGTTAAAGTCACATGATTATATTTTAACGGTGTGAAGTAACTGGTATTCGTTTTTCAACAACTTTCTAATTCAAAGGGCAAAGAAAGTTCCAGTTATGATACGTTCTTCGAAGTTTCCAATGGTAACCCGCCACTATGCTTCGCGATCGTGTTCGCATTGAATCGCCTACCTAGCACCTGTGTCATTCATTTATTTATTATTACAGTATCTTCTCATAATGACCGAACCATCATACCTACTCTTTTAATGTTTGTCACTAACTCTTTTTTTACGGTCCTTTTGCGCGCTATATAAAATTGCATGCCAGTTTGACAACATTGTGGACTATTAAAGGAAACGAATGCAGTTGATCGAACAAATAACGCAATGTTGTCAGACTTGCATACATGCAATTTCTCGCATTGCCTAAATAAAGGCTTTAATTTGAAATTCTCTTCAGTAGTAGTACTTGTTTGCTTTGTTCCCAGATTCAGCATATCATCAGTGAAGGTATTCTGGGAGTTCTCTAAGATGCCCGACCACGTGACGTCGCAGGGCGCGGTGCCGGACGAGGGCTACGAGTGGAAGGTGCTGACCGCCTTCGTGGAGACCGCGCGGGGGAGGAGCATCCTGCGGGGCAGTCGACCGCCTGATCTTATCAAGTATGTGAGCTCGGGGGGCTTGTGCCACCACTGATACTATCTTACGACATCACGATCTTGCCGGCGAGCGGTATCGATCAAATCTGAAATGTTTGAAACACTCCACGAAACGCCGTTCATAGCTATGGAGGCGTGGATTTCTGATGCCTGCTGATCTTCTGCGATCACGTCTTTTGTTCTGAATTGTTCAAACAACGGAATTAAAGATTCAGCCTCGACGAGTGGAGTTGCGATAGCCTTATTGGTGAGGCGTCTGGAGTACTTATCCAGAAGACACGGGTTCGAGTCACGCGTAGCTGAATTTTTCATTCTTCCAAAAGTTTTTTACTATGTGTTACACGTATAGTGACGGGGCCCACTGTAGAGGGCCAAAGCCTGCCGTGGTCGCGGGACTCACGAATTACCGTGACCCCGGTTTGTAAAGGGCTATTGAAGGATACCGTGGATTTTAGTCAGTTCGAGTTTGACAGTCGCTCCCGCTCTGTCCTGGGTGGGAGGACTCATTTGATGATTTAACCACGATACAAAAAAAAGGCCTCTAATGTATTTCATCTGAAACGAAAGATAAAAACATTGTAATTTCAGATTCACTCGCGACTCCCTCATACAATCGTCAGCCGGCGCCATCGTTGGCGGCGCCATGTCCCACGTGCGTCGCCCTCATCTGTGGACCAGACGCACCGTGGACGAGGTCATGGCGAATACTTGTCACCTCTTCACTGTGTCCGTCGACTCGCTGGGCTACGAGTTCAGACCCGGGGAGGACATTCTACTACCGTTGCAGGTAAGATTCTGTTGGAAATGTGTGGGGACATAAAGTAACCTACAATACTGTGGGCCGTAGTGGATCACCGGGTGTGCCGTTGTGGGTTACCGTGGTCCATCATAGCTTACTGTGTGCCGTTTTTAGTCACCATGGACTGTTGTTAGTCACCAAGGGCCGTTGTTGATCACTGTGGACCGTTCTGGGTCACCAAGGGCTGTTGTTGGTCACTGTGGGCCGTTCTGGGTCACCAAGGGCTGTTGTTGGTCACTGTGGGCCGTTCTGGGTCACCAAGGTCTGTTGTTGGTCACTGTGGGCCGTTGTGGATCACTGTGGGGCGTTGTTACTCACTGTGGGCCGTTCTGGGTCACCAAGGGCTGTTGTTGGTCACTGTGGGCTTTCCTCGGACACTGTTGGCTGTTGTTACGCACTGTGGGCCGTTGTGGGTCATTGTAAGCTGTTGACGGTGATCCTCGTGGGCTGTCATGGTTTACTATGGGTTGTTATGGTTCAGCGCGTACCATCGTGGGTGAAAATAGGACATCTTGGGTCACCGTGGACAAGAATGTATGTCCAATTTATAAAACAGTAATGCAATCTTTTTATCTCAAATTTTGCGCTTATTCAAAATCATAAATTAAACTTTGGCATTATTTAGCAAAGAAAAATTAAATTAATTGCGCGGAATCCTATAGTGACTAATTGATGGAACAGTGAGGTTAGTCATTATCTAAAGATGAATGATGTAACAAAGGTTTTGTAATATTTTTGGCTATCTAAAAAGGGTGTCCATAGAGTTTCTCTCCCGTTGTCCTCCATAGAGATCTACGCTTTGGAATACCTACAGTACTTTTACAGTTATTGTGTCTTGTGACTGGGACTGTAACACCATAACTAATTATAAAGAATTTGTATTTTTTGTCTTTTAACAATTCAAAAGTGCCTGTAACTGGCCTACTTGGAATACATGATTTGAATTAAATAAATAAATAAATATTCCACAACTATCACACAACGCCATCTAGTCCCAAGCTAAGCAGAGCTTGTGTTATGGGTACTAGACAACTGATAAACATACTTATATGTTTCTAAATACATACATATTATAGATAAATTACACCCAGACACAGAACAAATGATCGTGCTCATCACACAAACATTTGTCCTGGGTGGGAATCGAACCCACGACCTCCGGCATAGCAGTCAGGGTCACTAACCACTAGACCAACAGGCCTGTCAAATTTACTCAATGGAACCCACTTTAGGGATCACCGTGCTAGGTAATAACTGTTGTATCTTGTCGTATATTGCTATTTTTTTATTTCTTATTCATTTTTTTTTATAATATTTAGTCTAGATTTAAAGTACATTGCTTTCACATTATTGATGTCAAATGATGTACAGTACTCCCAAATTAATAATGCACATGCAAATCTTCGCTAATTGTCGTATTCCCGGAAACACCCGAATCATTGAATCGGAGAGAGCCCTAAACATTGCACTTGCATTTTGCACCTTGTTCGAAAGAAACAGGAGTCAATGTCAAATGTCGAATCATGTGAAACAATTGAAAACAATTCGGGCGGTCGGCGGCTGTCGCCGGTCTGTCAAAGGTCCGTCAGTCGTCTTTATATATTGGCGGTGACTGCACGTGTTCTCTCTGTGTGGAATTATATAGAGCTGCTATTACACACCCTTTTTGGTTTTGTTTTCAAAGGTGAATTCGTTTTTCCTCGCTATTTACTTACATCGAATTATCGAATCAATTTCGTTACTGATAAATCAACATATATCTCTTTTAGCACAAAACACATAATTCTTCTAAATTATGCATGAAGAAAATGCACTTAACCACTCTATATACATATCGTCTTCCGCCGCTCGGGGAATACGACCGTTGCCGAACAGTGACGAAGATTTCTATGTGCATTATTAATTTTGGAGTACTGTATATAAAAATATTGTAAAACATTTTAAAAAAGAGTAAGTATGGAGTTTCTTGCCCATTCTTCTTCATACAAACCTACCCTTGCGAATGGGTGTAGAATCAATCCCATCCCATCCCATTTCCTTAATGTTAATATTCGACGTTTGAAAGTGCCTCTTTGATGGCCTAATTGAAATAAATGATTTGACTTTGACTTTGACTTCGACTATCCCACAGGTGATGAAGCGCTTCGTGCTCGGAGTGAACCTCGTGAGGTACGACTTGCTGGAGGTCTGCAGCGGGAAACTGGAGTCCGAGAAAGAGGCTGGCATCATGACCCTCAGGTGAGATCGATTACTATATTGACAGGCCTGTTGGTCTAGTGGTTAGTGACCCTGACTACTATGCCGGAGGTCGTGGGTTCGATTCCCACCCAGGACAAATATTTGTGTGATGAGCACGATCATTTGTTCTGTGTCTGGGTGTTATTTATCTATAATATGTATGTATTTAGAAATATATAAGTATGCTTATCAGTTGTCTAGTACCCATAACACAAGCTCTGCTTAGCTTGGGACTAGATGGCGTTGTGTGATAGTTGTGGAATATTTATTTTTATTTATTTATTTTATACAGGGTGTCCCAGAAATCAACGTCAAGCCGAAATGGGGTGACAGGATTGATCATAAGCATCACGAGAAAAATCTGAAAAAAAATCTATCCCATGCAGTTGCAAAAAATGGTACAGTTTGATCAAATTTCTAAGTTTTTCTTAAAATGTCCATTCTCGTGATGCTTTTGATCAATCCTGTCACCCCGTTTCGGCTTGACGTTGATTTCTGGGACACCCTGTATAGGTTATCTTATTTTTTAGGTCAAATATATTTTCAAATGTCTCTCTATTCTGGGTGGAGCAGAAGGGACTCTCAGACTTTATTAAGAAATTGCAAGTTGGCGGTTAAAGGACAATGAATTCAGTTGATCAAACAAATACCGCAATGTTTATTAGAAAATTAGGAAAAAACCGAAAAATTACAACACGGGGGCGTACAGAATCATGTCCTGAACCCATGCCATGGTATCCGTTTGTGCGTCGATGTCTCTTACACCCTGTATATACAACTGCGTGACGTATTGTGAGGTACAGTCAAAAACAAACGTCATCATCATCATCTCAGCCATAGGACGTCCACTGCTGAACATAGGCCTCCCCTTTAGATCTCCACATATACCGGTTGGAAGCGACCTGCATCCAGCGTCTTCCGGCGACCTTTATAAGGTCGTCTGTCCACCTTGTTGGTGGACGTCCTACGCTGCGTTTGCTAGTCCGTGGTCTCCACTCTAGTACTTTTCGACCCCATCGGCCATCTGCTCTGCGAGCAATATGGCCTGCCCATTGCCACTTCAGCTTGCTAATCCGGTGGGCTATGTCGGTGACTTTAGTTCGTCTACGGATCTCCTCATTTCGGATTCGATCACGTAGAGAAACACCGAGCATAGCTCTCTCCATAGCTCGTTGAGCGACTTTGAGCTTTGAGATGAGGCCGATAGTGAAGGATCACGTTTCGGTGCCATATGTCATCACTGGTAACACACATTGGTCGAAGACTTTCGTCTTGAGGCACTGAGGTATGTCGGACGAAAAGACATTGCGTAGTTTCCCGAACGCTGCCCAACCGAGTTGGATTCGGCGGTTGACCTCTTTCTCGAAGTTGGACCTACCTAACTGGACTACTTGTCCTAAGTAGATATATGAGTCAACAACTTCGAGTACCGAGTTTCCAACAGAGACTGGGGTGGGCACAACATTGGCATTTGACATAATTTTCGTCTTGTCCATGTTCATTTTCAAGCCCACCCGTTGTGAAACTCGGTCGAGGCCATCGAGCATCATGCTGAGTTCCTCCATCGACTTTGCCATGACTACGATGTCGTCGGCAAACCGAAGGTGAGTGATGTATTCGCCGTTGATGTTGATGCCAAGTCCTTGCCATTCCAGGAGCTTGAAGGCGTCTTCCATTGCAGCAGTAAACAGTTTCGGGGAGATAACGTCCCCCTGTCTTACGCCTCTTCTCAATGGAATCGCCTTCGTGCTATGCTCCTGTACTCGGACCGACATGGTGGCGTTATTATACAAACACTTCAATACCTCGATGTACCGATAGTCAATACGGCATCGCTGGAGTGACTCAAGCACCGCCCATGTTTCCACCGAATCGAAGGCTTTCTCATAGTCCACAAACGCTAAGCATAATGGCAAGTTATACTCTTCGGTCTTCTGTATAACTTGCCGCAGCGTATGGATGTGGTCTATGGTACTATAGCCTCTTCGGAAACCGGCTTGTTCGGGAGGCTGGAAGTCATCAAGTCTGTGTTCGAGACGGTTCGTGATAACCCTTGAAAACAGCTTATAAACATGACTCAGAAGCGTGATGGGTCTGTAGTTCTTCAATAGGCTGTTATCACCTTTTTTGAAGAACAGCACCACCTCACCCCTGCTCCACGTTTCAGGCGTTTTGCCCTCGGACAGGACGGAATTAAAGAGCTTCTGGAGGACTTTAAGTACCGGTGTTCCACCCGCTCTCAGAAGCTCTGAAGTGATTCCGTCCTCGCCCGGCGCCTTGTTGTTCTTAAGCTGCTTCAGGGCCATCCTAATCTCGTACAGACTGATGTCCGGGATATCTTCGGTATAATGTCGGGACAGCTTGGCTCTTGGATCTCCTACCAAGCTGTCAACGGGCTTTGCGACCGAAGTGTATAGCTGTCCATAGAACCTCTCGATCTCGCCTAAAACCTCTGCTTTGGTCGACGCTATGCTGCCATCCTCCCGTTTCAGCTTTGTCATCTGGCTTTGCCCAATAGACTTGTCCTTTGCGAACACTTTGGAGCCTTGGTTTCGCTGTATGGTCTCTTTAACACGATTCGTATTAAAGAGACGCAGATCGTGTCGCAAGGACTTAGATATACGTCTATTGAGCTGCCTATATGACTTCGCGTCATCGGAAGACTGCAACTGTAGCAAACGTCGTTCAGCCATGAGGTTTAAGGTTTGCTCGGTCAATTTCTGAGGTCTATCTTTACGGCAGGGTCTAAAAAACTTAGACCCTAGCGTGCGGACAGTTTCCACTAGCCCGTCGTTGATCTCGTCCACTGAAACTAAGTTCTCAAGGCAAGCAAAGCGATTAGAGAGCTCGAGTTGAAAGCTTTCGGGGTTTTGAATGTGGGACCGAGTAGGTCGGAGCGTAGACTTCATCAAGCTGGACCTTTCAAGTTTAACATTGATATTCAGTGAGCCTCTTACGATTCGGTGATCGCTACCGGTTTTTACCCTGTTGATCACAGAGACATCACTGAATATCCGTTTCTTGTCGGTCATGAAGAAGTCTATCTCGTTTCTCGTGAAACCATCGGGGCTCAACCAGGTCCATTTCCTGTGAGGCGGCTTCTGGAAGAAAGAGTTCATCATGAAGAGTTCCTCTTTCTCCAGAAAGTCGGCCAGCCTCTGCCCCCTAGGGTTCCGTTGCCCATATCCAAATTGCCCCACTCTCAACTCATCACCGCTTTTCTTGCCCAACTTTGCGTTAAAGTCCCCCATAACAACAGTAAAGTGGGTTTTGGAACTATGTATGGCCCTACTTACGTCCTCATACATAGTCTCCACTTCATCATCGGAGTGTGAGGTCGGTGCGTATACCTGAATGACCTTCAGCGAATATCTTTTGGATATTCTGAGTATTAGGTATACCACCCTGCTCGACACACTGTCGATGGTTATTATGTTGTTTACGAGGGACTTGTGAACGAGAAACCCGACACCACCTTGGGACTGTTAGTCGCCCTCCCGGTAGTAGAGCAGATTACCAGACTTCAGGGTTACGGTGTCCTCCCCCTCTCTACGGACTTCGCATAACCCTATAATGTCCCAGTGTAATTTGCTCAGCTCCTCTTCCAGCTCGCAGATCTTTTCGTCAGTCCTCATTGTGCGTATGTTGTGTGTTACCAGGGCCAGTCGTCGTCGGGGTGGGTAGCCGGATCTCTTCCGGAGATTCTTCGCACCCCCTGCTCCGCCGTTACCTTGACTGCTACCCGCGCCAGGGATAGCGGAGCTGCCGGGGACTGGGGGCCTGGTTTTTATGCTTCTTATCATGAGGGGGTAATTTGCCTTAAATCGCCACGCTTGGCAGGCGGGTTGGCGATCGCAGTGAGGATGTGCAGTACACGGAGGACGCTGCTGCCCGACCTCCGGTTTGTCCCTTAGTCGCCTCTTACGACACCCACGGGATGATTTGGGGGAACGCAATTCTAAGCCGGCGCCCCACGGCTTTTGTTTTCAAAATCAAAAATTAAATACTAAAGAACGCAGTTCGCATCAGAACAGTGTGGCGTCGAAGTGATTCAAAAATATGTGATTATAATTTACCAAACACTAGCTCATCTGCACAGTTCTGACCCGAACTCCGTAAATTAGCATCGAGTTTCTGATTTTGATTATCTACTTTTGTTGTTGATTGTACCTATTGAGTGAAAAAATCTAATGAGTCCGTCAAATTTACAAAATATATTTGAAACGTATTTTTTCTTTTAAACTTTTTTTTATAAAATAGTTTTTTTCATATTGCTTGTCTATTGCATGTCCACAGACTGGGCTTGGAGCATTTCTTCGAGTCCCATACTCACGGGATCCTCTGGTCGGTTCCGTACGCGGTGTGCGTGTGGCGTGTGCGTGGCGCGCCGCAGTTCTACATGTTCGAGCCACACGCTTGTGGACCTACGGGGTTGAGGATCGATGCTCTGGTGAGTTATAGCATCATTGGTAGTATTGTTTTACTCTCTAAAAAGTTAAAACTTCATATTTATGACTAGTATCTGCTAAGGTTGGCTACCGTAGGAGGAGGCGGGCCGCGTGAGAGAGAGGACAGCGTCCTCCCTCCACCCCAGCCGCTGTGGTAGACGTTCACGGCGATGGACGTCGGCAGACGATCTCCGGCCACCGTAGGCGCGGGCATGCGGGCAGCGAGTAATGGGCAACTCGCTGTCCGACCATGGACCATGCCCGGGTCGACGGCGCGTTGTGTTCCACGCGCGCCTCAAAGAGTGTCTGACTCACGAATTACCGTGACCCTGGAACGTAAAGGGCTATTGAAGGACACCGTGGATTTTAGTCGGCACGAGTCTAACAGTCTTCTTTGATGATTATACCACGAAAAAAAAAAGGTTGGCCACCTTGACCGAAAAAGGAAGGACATCTAGTAACGTTCATAAATTTGTTCCAGGACGACGGAGCTCCTTGTCTACTGACGTTCACCTCGCACAAGCTGATGGCTTTTACGTGAGTATAATAAATCAAGATTTCACTATGTCACTGCAAAACCATACTAATATAATAAACGCGAAAGGACGCATGGATGTTTGTTACTCTTTCACGCTGAAACTAGTGAAAGGATTTTGAATGAAATTTGGTACACTGATAGTTTATTTTATTTTTTATTTTATTTATTTATTAAGGAAAAACAAATAAAATAATAAATAATAATAATACGTTTATTGGCACAAAGAAACAATATACATGTATGTGAAATCACTGGTGCCTGTGGTAGGTAGTTAGACACCTGTATTACAGGTCACCAGGCTTCCACTCAGGAATCATTTTACAAATATCACTGTGAGGTACCAGCAGTTAATGATTAGTAACAAACTTGAAAGAAATAAAATACACTAAAGGAAAAACAAAAATTTAGAAGTTATCTATGACAAAATAAAAGAGGTTACATTAATGGTATAAGCATATGTGTGTGAATGTGAGAGTGTGCGTGAGGGTGCGTAAGTGTATATATGTATATGGTGTGTAAGTTGTATATTAGTTAAGCCAAAACCTGTAACAGACTCTCTGTCGCAGTATACGATTGCTGAAGTAGCCAATCTTGGATAGTTACTTTAAGGTCGTATTGGTTAAGTTGGTGCACAGATAGATATTTGTGAATTTTATTATATAGGTAAGGTCCGAGGAAAACGAAGAAACGACGGCTGAATGTTGTTTTGGTAGGGAAAGATGTGGCAACGATGCGGCTTCGACGCACTGAACCCTTCGTGTATTTTGACAGAGAATGCTGTTTTATGACCGTGGCTAGAATAAATAATTGCCTTACGGTCAGTACTTGGCAGTATGCGTACAGGTCGGCTGTGGGAAACAGGCGTGGTTTGAAACAACAAACCTTCAAGACCGCTCTTTGGGCTCGCTCAACTTTTATCAGGTTGGATTTGGCGGCACCTCCCCAGGTCGTGTTACAGTAGTTTAATATCGATTGACAGAGCGCCTGATAGACCATCTTCATAGTGTCTGCGCCTGCGGATTCGCGCAATTGCTTAAAAATATAAATGAGCTTCCGTACACGGTTTGAGAGGTGATCGATATATATTTTGAATGTTAGATGACTGTCTATGATAATGCCGAGATACTTAACGTGCGTGACTTTTTCTATGAAATCGTTATCAGTAGTAGTAATTTGAAGGGCTGCATCGGTTGGAATTACGGTACTGCGGATGGAAAAGTTGAGCAATTTGGTTTTGGAAATGTTTAGGGTGAGTAAGTTTTTGCTAAGCCAGTCACTAACAACATTAAACCCTTTTTGTGCAAAGCGATACGTTTCAGCCCAATTATTCGCGGAAAATATAAGTGCTGTGTCATCCGCATAAGAAAAGATTAACCCATTTTCCATAATTAGGTTACACAAATCATTAATATAGCATAAAAATAGCCTTGGTCCAAGAATGCTGCCCTGGGGCACCCCATAGACAATTGGCATCTCAGAACTAGTGTGTGGCCCTATCTTTACACATTGAGTTCTTTCGCTGAGATAGCTCTGAAATAGAGACAACTGAGTACCTCGTATCCCCATTCTCTCCAACTTCTCCAACAGGATTGGGATCGAAACCGTGTCGAAGGCCTTTGCAAGATCCAGGAATAGAGCAACACATTTTTGGGTTTTATCAAGCTTTCTAACTATGTGGTCAACAAGGTGATGTACTGCATCAGCCGTTGATGATTTCTTTCGAAAACCAAATTGGTTGTTTGAAATGAGTTTTTGTGATTCTAAATAATCTGCCAGTCTAGTATTGATAATTTTTTCTAAAATTTTTGACAAAGCTGGTAATACTGAAATAGGCCTGTAATTTTCAACACGGTTTCGATCTCCTGATTTAAAAATAGGATGAAGGAGGGCTCTTTTAAATAAGTTGGGAAAAATACCAGTCCTCAAACTTAAGTTGCAAATGTAAGTAAGTGGGGGCACAATGATCGATCTAAACTTTTTTAGGAACCCAGAGGAAATGCCGTCACAACCCACCGCACAGTCGTTTCTCAGTGACCCCAACATCGCATTTACCTCTGCGTCATCTGTATCCAGCATAACAAAAGAATCCGTTACAGAATCTTCTGAAGTAGAAATACAGGGAGGTTTATTAATCTTTTCGGCTAGCTGTTTTCCGACATTGGCAAAGTACGAGTTAATATTATTAACAGCGTCCTGTTCGTTAACATTTGATTCTAATAAAGCAGACGCATTGTCCTTTGGTTTGTTAGTGTTAGCAACAGATTTAATGACCTTCCATAACTGTTTGGAGTTTTTGCCTGCTTTTTCAAATTCCCTCCTTTCATAATTATTTTTTGCCTTTCGCAAAATGGAGGTGCAGTAGTTTTTATATCTTTTGTAAGAGACCTGGATAACATAATTATTGGGGTTTTTTAAGAATAATTTATTAAGGTTATCTCTATGGCGCATACATTTTAGTAACCCCGGGGTGATCCACGGTTTAATAGGTCTACGTCTTCTTGAAAGTGCGATGGTGGAGGTATTTTCAGATATAGTTAACATAATGGGCTCGATTAATAATTCAACAGCAGTATTTGGGTCCTGTGCTAAAAAGACATTATCAAAATTCAATTTTTGCATGTCAATTGATAAGTTCTCTTCGTCAACCCTGGTAATAACAGAGCGCTGAGTAGTAGTGGATATTCTCATAGGTATAGCAACTAGAACTGCATAGTGGTCTGTAATGGTAGTCTCCAATACCAAAACCTTTGTAAGCAAAGAGGTCTTAATGTTAACGTGATCTAAACAAGTAGACCCATGCGTTGGGAGGGTGTGCCCCGGATATAGTCCATGATGTATCAAAAGGTCGAGATAGTCCAGAGTATATGTTGATTTGTTATCTCGACCAATATCTATATTAATGTCCCCCAGCAAGAAAATATTTTTAAAGGATTTAAGTTCTCTGAGGACTCTGTCTAAGGATTGTATAAAGTTGGATGGATCTTTAAATGCATAAGGTCTGTAAACTGCTATTATGGCCCAATCAGAACCCATAGTGATCACTAAGCAGCTTGAATCAAGTGTCACGGGTTCCTTTATTTGTACATTAGTTAAGGTTGATTTAATGAACAAAATTACTCCATCATTTTGATTGTGGTTGTTTAGAGTTGAAAAGGAATTGTAACCATTTAGTGTCGGTATAATAGGGTTACAGGATAGCCAGCATTCAGAGAGAACTAATATGTCGCAGTCTGTGTTGATCCGTTCTATTAGTGTTAATAATCCTGCGAAATTAGCTTTTATACTGCGTATGTTTTGACATAGAACACTAATTTTATTATTAACGGGTAGCAATGATGAACATTCGTGAGGGTCACACAGAATTGATTCACAAAAAGAAAGATTATCTAATTCGGATAACACATCATTAAGGGCTGCGAATTATAATTAATAATAATCTCTAGTTGACAAACTTGTGATCTCATAGATACGTGCGAAAAAACGGTCATGATTTTGCAAGGAACTACGATATTATTGTATTGGTATAAAGTAACCAGGTAATTCTTTGAATATGGACAGGCTTTTCTACGTCGTAATATAATTCTCTCGACGAAAACCGCATTATATAATAAATGTTGATCATTCATATAGATGTGTATACACAGTTTAGTTAGTAGGATGGACTCCCAGGTATTTGTGTGAGATGTGCTAATTGTAATGTGTCTTTTATGTGGATATGAGAAAGGCAATAAAACGTGTGTGTTATAAAAGTATGATTGTGGGTGTGAGGTACACGGACATTTTTTGTTCTTTAGATATGGATGTGAGTAAAAATTACGGTAAGTGGGTAAACTTAAAAAATAGATCAAAACATCTGTGCTACGCACTACTAAGCAGGTGACATACAGAGTACAGAAAGTTAGTTTAGCGACATAAATATTAAAACTCTTATAAAACAAAAATATTACATGATAATGAAACACTAAAAAAGTACCTAGTCACATAAGTTTTTTAAGGGCTTCCAAATCCGATTCATTTTTTATTTGAATACGAGTGTTGCCATCCGTCCTCTTAATAAATATACGGCCGTAACTAATCCAACAGTATTTAAATTCCAATAATTTAGCTTTTTCGCGAGCCATAGCATATAGTTTTCTGTCCTTGCTTGTAAGGCTTTCTGCTACATAAATTGGAATTTTGGGTCCAGGGTGGCCAATAGTTGAAGAAGATAGTTTATTAGCAGGATTTAGCTTGTTATATGCCCTCACTCCATTGAGGATACTATTTTTGGTTAGAACTGAGGATAGTTCAGTTACAATAGTAGAAACTCCACCTTTGGTTTTGATCCTGTAAATATCTTTTATGTCTGATGTCTGTATTTGAGCATTAACAGCGTTACAAGTTTTTTTAACGAGTTCGCATAGGTCTTGTTGTGACTCCGGCCTTATCGGTTCTTTTGGCGAAGGTAAGTTTTTGAACTCAATAACTGTGAACTTGGCTCTTTTTTGCAACTCATTGATGTTGTCTTCTAAGGTGGATATATAAATCATGTTTTCTTTTCGTTCGCGTTCCATTGCAACTAGCTTTTGCTTTATATCTTCGTATTGCGAAGACATGAATTTTAGTGATTCTTCCAATACGTCGTTAGTCGATCTAATGCTTGAGGTTTGAGACTTGAGCTCAGTCAAATCATTCAGCATTTTATTTAGGATTTTGTCTTGGTCCTCCTTCCAATTTGACAGCATAGTGGTAAGCATGGCGGATAGTTCATCCTTAAGGACTCCATAACCTGAATGTTCCTGATCATCAATGCGGATACGCTTTTGTGCCCTTCCAGTGTAACATACGGGACCATCTGGATTAAGATGGCATAAGTCATTTTCTGACTGCACATGATGAACATTATTTCCAGGCGGCGACCTATGAATCGACATTTTCTTGATATGCTTAGGTCCGCAGTTTAGGTAGTGAACGGGGGATCGAACCGTTTAACGTAGACACTTAAAAAATGAGCTCGTTCTCGGTATTTGTCACCTTGTTTTTGTCTTTATTGCACGCGGCCCACAATTTGCGGATAAGTAGAACACTGTACCGACTCCTTAATGATATAAGTTACCACTTCACTGTGATTTTAATTTATGAAAATGTACTTGTACCACACTGTGATTATAATTTATATAATTTTTATTTTCTGATTTAAATGGTGCAGAACGAGGTGACATACGACTGTTCGCTACCGCGCCGCGGTCGGAATTTGTTCCATACAAAAATATTCAAACCCCTTTAATAGTTAACCTTTTAAAAAAACAATCACGGTCGCAAACCAGGTCAAAAATGCCCAATATCTTTATGCATCTGAGTAAACTCGAATCCACGACCTATGTGCAATATATGTATGGGTGACAAGCGTGCTTCACCGTCGTCGACCACATCTTCGTTTACCATCAGAAGAGTTAGAGGTCAAACGCGAAAATATCATTAAAAAAAACGTATAACCCATGTTCTCCATGTTGTTTGACAGGCCTGTTGGTGTAGTGGTTAGTGACCCTGACTGCTATGCCGGAGGTCGTGGGTTCGATTCCCACCCAGGTCAAATGTTTGTGTGATGAGCACGATCATTTGATCTGTGTCTGGGTGTAATTTATCTATAATATGTACGTATTTAGAAATATATAAGTATGTTTATCAGTTGTCTAGTACCCATAACACAAGCTCTGCTTAGCTTGGGACTAGATGGCGTTGTGTGATAGTTGTGGAATATTTATTTATTTATTTATCTATCTCCAGCTACCTCCAAAACGTGCCGGTAGCGGATCGCCCGCGGCGTGATTTCATCTTGTACGCCATCACAATGTCAATCAAGCCGATCCAGAAGCTCAAAGAGATCCCGCCCGTTGTAAAGGCGCCGCCCGGAGTTCGCGTCGTGCCTGCTACTAGCAAGGTAACGTTATCGGGGACTGAGTATTTGCCAACTTGCCCGCGGGCAAGTTTGCAGACATGCCCGTCTTCGCAACTTTAGGTCTGTGCAATGTTTGCTAGTGTAGGACGGCCGCAGTCAGTCTGGTACACTTAAAAAAAAAAGAAATCGTCACCCCACTCTAGGAACGCTCCAGTGTCGTGGGTGCGTTTACAAACATATAAACTCACATACACAAACACCTAGACCCGGAACAACTACTTGTAGTTCATACAAATATTTGTTCCGTGCGGGAATCTAACCCGCGACACGCTGCGCAGCAGTCCAATCACTCAGCCAGTGCGCCAACCGTACCTCCTCTCGCCCAGCGTGGAGCGGAAGGAATTGTCAGACTCGTGCTGACTAAAGTCCACGGTGGTCCTTCAATAGCCCTTTATGTTTTAGGGCCACGGTTGCCTATTTAGACAGCCCGGCGACCCTGATAGGTGTTTGGCCCTCTAGAGGGGCATTGTCAGTTTGCTGACAGCTCTTTCACCGTCGCCGTCAACCCGGACATGTACCATGATCGGACGGCAAGTCTCCAATTACTCGCCGTCCGCATGCCCTGAGTTTTCTACCTACCGTCTGCAGCGAGGTGACGTCATGCTGCAACATGGCAGTTAGGCTTAAGCACCGCAGTACACTATACAGACTCAGCATTTTGTTGTAAAGACATTGTGTCCGCGCAGTTAAAATGAGATCGCGAGGGCAAGGAACGGGTAAGTCTGCATGCAAACATTGCGCAGACCTAAAGTTGCGAAGGCTAGCTGCAAACTTGCCCACGGGCATGTCCGGGAAGCGAATTCCCCGATTTATATGACAGTAACGCCACTACTAATGTCGTGTCCCACAGGTGGGTGTGGACGGCAAGAAGCGTCGCGCCGACGAGGTGGACCGCAAGCACCCGCCCGGCGAGTCCACCTGCACGGACGCGCAGAGAGCCGCCGACGCCGTCGACAAGGAACAGTTCCAGCTTCAGGGAGGTGAGTAGTATACATATATACTAGTTTTTTGTTTCAGTCAAATACCATCGTGGATGTTTTCAATCATCTTGTAGAGCAGCTCAGTGTATTCGGAACGTAGGTTCGAACCCAGCCAGGCGTAATGTAACTTATTTCATCACCACTGCTCTCAAACCAACGAAGGAAAACATCGTGAGGAAACCAGCATGTCCTTGAAAAAAGACATGTGACATATATACCAAACCGCACTGGGCCCGCGTGGTGGACTATGGCCCACTCCCTCTTAGAGAGAGTCGACTTGTAACCCAGCAGCGGGAGAATTATAATGTTCCTATAGGCTGATGATGAATCATCTTGTCTAATGCCAGTTTAGCTAAGAGTATTTATGTGTTTCCAACAGCTAAACGCAACGCCAGCGGCTGGCTGGTGATGAGGAATGGCAACCAGTTCATGTCGGCTGGACACTCCATCGCCTGCAAGAAGTTCTCTTATTCTTCACGTGGCAATCAGGTAACAGCTGGACAGCTCCGCGAATTTTTGCGAAAGTGCTTGAGGCACGCTGAAGACTTGTTCAGTACTTCAAATCCCTAAACACGTAAATGCAGTCCTGCGATTTTTTACGTCCCCAAAAAAGGGTTTTAGGCATTTCGAATCCTTGTTACCTTTAAAATTGAACGTTTAAAGAGTGGAAACATTACCAAGCCAGCATTCGATAGGCGGAGACCTCTCGCGCCCGGCGCCATGCTGCGGGGCGAGACGGAGTGGGAAGCGGTCGTCTCCTTCTGCGAAACAGTCATGCTCGCGAAGGAGGAGGCGGGCCGTGTGAGGGAGAGGACAGCGTCCTCCCTCAACCCCAGCCGCAGTGGTAGAAGCCTATAGTGACGGACGTCGGCAGACGATCTCCGGCCACCGTCGCGGGCATACGGGCAGCGAGTAATGGGCAACTCGCTGTCAGACCATGGACCATGGCCGGGTGGACGAAGCGTTGAGTTCCACGCGCGCTTCAAAGAGTGTCAGCAAAATGACGGGGCCAAAACCTGCCGGGGTCGCGGGACTCACGAATTACCGTGACCCCGGAACGTAAAGGGCTATTATTATTATTAGTACGAGTCTGACAGTCCCTCTCGCTCTGCCCTGGGTGGGAGGACTCATTTGATGATTTTACCAAGTTAAAAAAAAAGGCAGCAGTCAATTGCTCAGGCACTGCGCACTCCGCAGTCTCCTTTCAGCTATATTGATTGTTCCCCACAGGCCCTGTCCTGCGCGGTGATGGCGGTCGCCATGTCTCGCGTCGAGAACCCTTGCCTGTGGTGCTCCACCACGCTGGACCAGATCCTGGAGAGCGGCGACCAACTATACCAGGACAGCTACCTGCACTTCCACCCGCCCAGCAAGATCTTGGGAATGGAACAAGTACGTGAAACTGCGGCACGAGGAGATAATCATAATCACAGTCATCATCAAAGTCATCATCGTCGTCATTATCATCAAAGTCATCTCAGCCGTCATCATCATCATCGACATAATTAAAGTCATCATCGTCATCATCATAATCATCATCATTTTTCTTATTTTCATCGACGTATTCATCATAGACATCATCATCGACGTCATCATCATAGAAATCACAATCATTGTAATCATCTTCGACATTGCAGTTATCATTGTCATCTTCGTCATCATTATCATCGTCATAGACAACACCGTCTTCATCAAAGTCATCAACGTCATCACAGTCGTCATTTTCATCGGCATCATCATCGTCATCATCATTATCATCGACGTTATTGTGATGCAGTCGTCTACGTTATCATCATATACATCATCATCGACGTCATCAACGTCGTCGTCATCATCATAGTCGGCATCATCATCATCATCGTCGTCATCAACATCATCATCAAAATAGACATCATTATCGACGTCATCACAGTCATCATCATCATAGACATAATTATCGACGTCATCACCGTCGTCGTCATCATCATCATCGACATTACCGTCTTCATCAAAGTAATCATCGTCATCAACGTCATCACAGTCGTTGCCATTTTCATCAGCATAATCATGGACGTCATCATCATGATCATCATCGTCGTCACCACATTCGTCGTCGTCATCATCATCGTCAACGTCATCACTATCAAACTTATCAACCTCATCATCACAGACATCACCGTCTTCATCAAATTCATCATCGTCATCACCAAATTCATTATCACTATCACAGATTTCATCATCGTCATCAACGTCATCACAGTCGTTGTCATTTTCATCACCATCATAGACGTCATTGTGATGCCGTCGTCATCATCATCATCATAGACATCATCATCGTCATCGTCGTCATCAACATCAGAGTCGTCATCATCATCATCCAAATAGACATCATCATCGACGTCATCACAGTCATCGTCATCATCATCATAGACATAATTATCGACGTCATCACAGTCATCGTCATCATCATCATCATCATAATCATAGACATCATCATCGACGTCATCACTGTCGTCGTCATCATCATCATCATAATCATAGATATCGTGATTGACGTCATCACAGTCGTCATCATCGTTTTCGACATCGTCTTCATCAAATTAATCTTCGTCATCATCACCGTTGTCATAATCGTCATCAACGTCATCACAGTCGTTGTCATTTTCATCAGCATCATCACGGACGTCATCACCGTCGTCGTTATCATCATCATCGACATCACCGTCTTCATCAAATTAATCATCGTCATCATCACAGTTGTCATCATCGTCATCTACGTCATCGCAGTCGTTGTCATTTTCATCAGCATCATCTTGGACGTCATCATCATCATCAACATTGTAATGCCGTTTTCATCGCCATCATCGACGTCATTGTGATGCCGTCGTCATCAACATCAGAGTCGTCATTATCATCATCCAAATAGACATCATCATCGACGTCATCACAGTCATCGTCATCATCATCATCGACATCACCGTCTTCATCAAATTAATCTTCGTCATCATCACCGTTGTCATAATCGTCATCAACGTCATCACAGTCGTTGTCATTTTCATCAGCATCATCATGGACGTCATCACCGTCGTTGTTTTCATCATCATCATCATCATAAAATCATCATCGACGTCATCACCGTCGTCGTCATCATCATTATCGACATCACCGTCTTCATCAAATTAATCATCGTCATCATCACAGTTGTCATCATCGTCATCAACGTCATCGCAGTCGTTATCATTTTCATCAGCATCATCTTGGACGTCATCATCATCATCATCATTGTGATGCCGTTTTCATCGCCATCATCGACGTCATTGTGATGCCGTCGTCATCATCATCATCATAGACATCATCATCGTCATCATCATAATCATCATCGACGTCATCACAGTCGTCGTCATCACCGCCGTCTTCATCATCATCTTCTTCTTCTTCTTATCGTATGGTTGATGAACAACCTGGTGTCAGAGTTTAAACCGCCCTTAGGCCACTGACATGGCTTCACACACCGTTGAAAAATCTCTCAGGTGTGCTGGTTTCCTCACGATGTTTTCCTTCACCGTTTTTAGCAAGTGATAATTAATTTATAATACGCACATGAATTCTAAAAGACATTGGTGCGTGCCGGGGTTCGAACATGCAACCTTTGACTTGGCAGTCCAACGGTCGTACCACTCGGCTATCACTTCATCATCATCATAGACATCATCATTGATGTCATCATCGTCGTCGTCATCATCATCATCATCGCATCACAGCCTTTGTCATCAAAATAGATATCATCATTGACGTCACCACAGTCGTCATCATCGTCGTCACCATCAAAGAAAACACAATCATCGTCGTCACCATCAGAGAAAACACAATCATCGTAATCATCATCGGCATTGCAGTTATTATTGTCATCTTCATCACCACCGGCCACGTCTGCCACATGCCCAATGAGCTGTGGGCCAAAATCACCACTTTGTGGAGCCCTGACACAGGCAGAAGGCGTCGCGGCAGACCCCGTAGAAGATGGCGGGACGAGCTTGACAAAACCGATGACCAGTGGCCCACTTTGGCCCTGGATCGTGAAAACTGGAAGTCATGGGGAGAGGCCTTTGCCCAGCAGTGGGATGATGTAGGCTAGCAGTATCAGTATCAGTATCAGTATCATCACCATCATCATCAAAGACATCATCGTCATCATCACAGTTGTCATCATCGTCATCAATTTGCAAATTGCAATTGCAATATTTTGTTAAAATGAGAACACCATGTACCTTTTTTTTATTTATATTTTTTTTCTTATTTTTTTTTAGTATTTCGTCTAGATTTAAAGTTGATTAAATGATGTATATAAAAATATTGTAAAACATTTTAAAAAAGAGTAAGTATGGAGTTTCTTGCCCATTCTTCTTCATACAAACCTACCCTTGCGAATGTGTAGAATCAATCCCATCCCATCCCATTTCCTTTAATGTTAATATTCGACGTTTGAAAGTGCCTCTTTTTTTCCCCCTTCTTTTTTGTCAACAGTCGGTGACTATGGATGTTGCCAAAAGAAGAAAAAAAAAGGCAATTTCAATTAATGGCTTCATTGAAATTAATGTTTTGACTTTCAATGTCATCACAGTCGTTGTCATTTTCATCGGCATCATCATGGGCGTCATCATCATAGACGTCATCATCATCATTGTCTGCATCATCATTATTGTCTGCATCATCATCATCATCGTCATCATCATAGACATTTTCATCCTCGTCGACTTCGTTTAACCATATTTTGTTCTATTTTCCGTTTCACCCACAGATTCTACGCAAGTTCTACACGCCGGGCAACTGCGTGTGCCGCGTGGTGGTCTACAAGGCGAGACAGAAGGGATCCGTCGATGAGAACCTCACCGAACTGGTAACTATCTTGACAATATCCTTGTGCATGATCAGACTATAATGTCTCCGTCTCGGTGTAATTTATCTATAATATGTATGTATTTAGAAATATATAAGTATGTTTATCAGTTGTCTAGTACCCATAACACAAGCTCTGCTTAGCTTGGGACTAGATGGCGTTGTGTGATAGTTGTGGAATGTTTATTTATTAATTATTTATTTATAATGTTCCCACTGCTGGGACACTGGTCTCTTTTTTATGAGAAGTGGAAGATGTCACATGTCTTCGATTTTTTGGTTCTAGGACATGCCGGTTTTCTCACAATGTTTTTCTTTTTATATTTCTCTATGTTTTGAGAGCCGTGGAATAGAAATAAATTTATCAAGTAATAAGCCGGGCGGGTTCCAACTTAAGACTTGCATTACAAGTTGCAAGTCGGGTTCGAAAATTAGTGTTCCTAACCAGGGCGGATCGAGAGGGACTTACTAAAATCTACGGTGATCCTTTAAGAAAGAAAGAAAGAAAATAAGTTATTTGACACGCCCTAAGCACAAAATTACAGGGTCACGGTCAGGATCCTTTACGTTCCAGGGTCACGCTTGCCTCATGAGACAGTCCCGCGACCCCAACAGGTCCAACTGCCCTCATGACATAAGAATACTCTCTGTTTATACGGATATCCTTTAATTGTGCTCTAGGTACAACCATGGGGTCTTCAAGTCTTCTACACAAGCGTGCGTCACCGTCGACCACATCATCGCCAACCATCAGACGAGATAGTGATCAAACGGGAACCTAGTCATAAATTAATTTTCAACCGTCTCTCTCGTTTTCCTCTAGATCGAAGAGTTCTTCAAAGAGGAGAAGCAGGGAGTTCTCGTCGCCTGCAATGGAGAGTTCGCTGTGGCGCTGTTCAGGACTCCTCGAGGTAACAGCGTAGAACTCACTCCTCTTAGAGACATTATTTAAAAAGCGACAAGGGGCCTACATCCAGTGTGGGAACGAGATGGCGCTAGACGACTTGTATAGCTCTGTCTCTTTTCCACAGTGGAACTACTCTCGCTTGCAGACGTTATGGTAGACGACCAGCTATTCCGTCTCACTAATCTGGATGTTTGTTGCTCTTTTATGCAAAGACCTTAAGCGAATTGGTTGAATTTTCATACATAGTTTGTAAACTGAATTGGATAAACCTCGTTCAGGGTCATACGCGTAAGCAAATTATCACTTTAAAAAATGTGTGTGTGATCAGTATTCAGTATGAGCTATTTCCCCTTATTCTGCCGTATTCGATGGGTCATGTAGTGATGGATACTGACCGTACCAGAGTTTATCGGCAACTGCTTCATTGGTCTCGTGGTTGCAAGCGCAATTGGCTATTTGACTGAAAAATTCTAAGTAAGTATAAGTCCGTCACTTAGATTATCAAATAATATTCGACCCGTATTTTTTCTTTGTTTCGTAAACCAAAATTGACTGAGATACGATGCTTTCAAAATTGGCAATGCGTCACAATTTAGTACAATTTCTATTGAATTCTGACGTCACGAGCTCGAGTTTTTATGCGTTGTATTTTGGTGAATATTCATTGATTTTACAAAAGAAAAAATACGTGTCCGTTATTTTAAAACTCTAAATGACGGACTAATTATATTTGTAATTTATGGCTACTGTCAAAAAGCCAATTGCTAAGCGTGAGATCCTGGGTTCGATTCCCGGGACGGATAAAATATGTAATTGGGTTTTTCTGTAAGAAGTCCTTAGTAACAGTCCTGAATTTGCAAGTTGACGGTATGATACCCCAGTGCCTTGGAAAGTACGTGAAGCCGATAGTCCTGCGCCTGATCTCTCTCCGGTCGTGTCTGATTGCCGTCCCTGAGGACTATGAGTAAAGGAACAGGGAGTGTACCTGTGACTGCACACACTTGTGCACTATAATTTATGTCCCGCGCAGTTGGCTAATTGCTCAACATTCTTCCTGAATGTTAGTATTTATGTTTGCCGGCAGGTTACTACATGTTTGACCCGGATGACCGCGACCGCTACGGCCGTGCAGTGGCGCCGCCCTGCGTCGGGAAGGCGCGCGCTTGCTTCTCACTCTACCCGAACGTAAGACTATACTCATATAACCAGCCGAGCGGACGGCGAGGCATGGTTAACTCGACGTCCAATCAAACATTCGAAAGTTTGTGTAGATGTTTATCAATCACGACTGAACGGTAAAACATATCTCAAGGTTTGGCACAAAGATAGATATATAGTCTTTTTATATCGCGCTCTGTTCGCGGGAACTGACTAAGCAGAATATCGAGGCCCTGAAACGCAAAGGGCAGCTGAAGGAACAGAGTGGACTTTTAGCCAGCAAGAGTCTGACAGTGCATTCCGCCACGTCAAGCTTCATTGTCTGGGCGCTTTTCTGGTGCTTGTCACTGTTCTGGCTGTTGTAGTTTAGTGGTTTGGGAATAGTACGGTCGAATTTCCCAAAGAAAAAGTTCCTTCCACTCCACTCAGGATGGGAGGACTCATTTGAAAAAGATACCACTCCAAAAATATGGCGTTCGGTATCTGCTCTTTTTTTTTATAGTGGTAAAATCATCAAATGGGTCCTGCCACCCAGGGCAGGGCGGGAGGGACTGTCAGACTCGTACTGACTAAAATCCACGGTGTCCTTCACTAGCCCTTTACGTACCGGGGCCACGGTAATTCGTAAGTCCCGCGACCTCGGTATCTGCCCTTACGGGAGAAAGGTAATGTGCGTATGATTGTTGACAGGTCGCAGCCCTGGCGGAGACCCTGGGTCCAAACATACCACCGACCATCGAAGATGATGATGATAATGCATCACCCGAGCTAGGGAAGCCGGTGAGTTGATGATGAAGCTGGTACACCCATTAGAAATAATTGACTGGTTTCAACGCCGTCCGGCGAGGAATCAACTACCTATCGGGTTTTTTGTGGCTCAAGAAGTGACATGCTCATTTTTTAAATTTAATTTTGACCCCTACTTGGAATTTTTACTGTGTCGGGGATGCGTTTACAAAAATAGAAACTTACAAATACAAACACTCAGACCGGAATAAATACTTGTACGTCATAAAAATATTTTTGAAGTGAAAACTTCTTGAGCGGCGTTGTGCACTTTTTTTTGGAATGGGTAAAAAATGTTAAACTCGCGTCAGGACACGTGACCTGATCGAAAGTTCGTAAGACGCCGCAGGGCGCTTGCACGAATGTTCGTGTGTGTTTATTACTATTGAAGTTTTCTCTTCTGCCGGCACTCCCAGAGTGCAACCTGTCGTTTTTTTATTATGGCTGGTACAGGTGGCCTACTGGGACAAAGACAGAGCTATACAAGTCGTCTAGCGCCATCTCGTTCCCACACTGGAACTACACTCGCTGTACGACGTCGTGTTAGGCTACCAGCAGTCAATAGTTCATCCAACGCGCGTACTATGTGTCTCTATCGCACGATGTTGTAACGAACAAGCCACGTAGTGAGCGACAGAGAGCGCTCTAGGAAGCCGAAACTAGTTGATTATTTCTTTTTAAAGTTCGAAGTCCAGCATTTATCGACGATGCAAACTTTTAAGTCCTTATTTTTGTAAATTACCGAAATTAACATCCATTCAGAGAACATTTAGATTTGTTTTTACGTTTTTTTTTTATGGAAATGACATTTAACATTTTTTTTTTCTTTTGTTTTTTAGGAAACGAGAAGAAGCTTGGTAAGTATCTCTAAATAACTGACATTTAAATATTTTAATGCGATTGCTAAGACCACGTTTTAAAATTTGCAAATCAACAATATGTGCCAACTCAATAATATTGATAGTACAGCTACTATCAATTATTTAGCCTCGCACGCTCGGGCTCTTTTTCAACGCTCGTGTTGCAGGCTACGCCGTAGCTTGGTATGGGCTACGCCGTAGTACAAAATGGGCTACGCCGTAGCATTTTGTGAACTACGGCACGGGGTTCCGCCGTGTTACGAGGTGCTACGCCGTAGCACAATGTAGGCTTCTTCGTAGATCGATGTGAGCTACACCGTAGTACGATATGGGGTACATCGTGACACGGCTTGGGGTACGCCATAGCACGGAAGCATCATGTGGGCTACACCCCGTAGCAACATAATGGTTTTGTCGTAGCAAGGTATTGGCTACGCCGTAGCATCTGCAGGCTACATCTTAACATGCCGTAGGTTACAGCTTTACGTAGTGTGTCACTGTAGTATTTTCCTTCATCACCCATTTCATCAACCATTCTTCTCCATATAAACCTACCCTTGAGAATGGTTGTGAAATTAATTCCATCCCATCCAATTTCCTTCTACTCTAATATTCGACTTTTAAAAGTGTCTCTTTGATGACCTAATTGAAATAAATTATTTGACTAAAAAAAGTTAGACTCTAAACAAGTCGTATCTAGATTTTTTGTACCTTATAAGTAAAATCTAGAAAAAAAACTCATGGATGGAACCTAAGATAAATTCTTATCTTACAGATAAAATTCGTGGAACCCAACATGTTCACGATATACGGCATGGACGTCACCAGTTTGCGAAGACTGAATGAGCATGAGCGATAGTCGCACGACTCGTCGTACGACTGCGGTACGATATCGGTACGATGCGATGAAATAATTCACTATATTAAATCAAACGACATTTGGAACTAGAATTGTGATGCTTAAATAAACGGTGTCGAATTCACATCGGAATGCAATTCGTGTTGAGGTTATTAAATCAAGATTTTATTGACTTTTCAAATTGCGACTATTTCGTTCAGAAAACCTGTTTTTTTTTCCGGTGGCTTCAGAGGAACGAACTTGGGGTTATTATAAAATGAGTTTTTTAAACTGACATGGTCACTATGACGAAGTTTATAATTGCTAAGTATAATGAGCCAAGTTCGATTCTGCTCTGAAAAAGTTAACAATAATCGTGGAGTCGTAGTCGAATCGAAATCGTGCCGATATCGTACCTTCGTCGTCCGGTGATGTAAGTACTCAATGATTGTAACGTAACAATGTCGTTTTCACACTAGCTCTTACACTAAACGTATCTTACGCAAACTGGGAGACAACAAATACCGTGCCAATTGAAACTACGCCAAAATGAAACAATACGCCGAATCGAAGCAATACGCCGAAATGAAATAAAACGCCACTTTGAAAAATATATTACCATAGTGAAATGTGGTATCTGGCTTTTATAATAATAATGACTATTTTTTTACAATATTATACGTTTCCTAGTTTTAAGTAATTATGTACTTAGTTAAGAACGCGTGTGAAAGGGACAGAGGTATAAAATTGTAAGTGTACTGTTCTGGTCCCGCCACATTTCGTTGTAACACATTTTATTAAATAAAAAAGTAGTTTAAACTATTCCTTGTTTATTTATTTTTAACTCCTTCTTTGATTTTATACTCTTACCGGTTCACCCCTGCTTGCTCTTATAGAAATGCAAACTTTTGATGTGACCAATGAATGGATTTACCGTACCACAAATATCTTGGTCGCGGGACTGTACGAATTACCGTGACCCCGGAACGTAAAGGGCTATTGAAGGACACCGTGGATTTTAGTCAGTACGAGTCTGACAGTCCCTCCCGCTCTGCCCTGGGTGGCATTTGAAGATTTTACCGCGAAAAAAAAAAATACGTCTTTTTTCTCTGTCTACACTATAAGACATTGATTACAAATGTTATACATAGCTTCCCTCGCTTTATTTGATTCGCAAGTTCGCTCATCGCTCTTTGGTGTGAGTACAGCGCTTTTTTTTTTAAATAAAAGTCGTTGCCCCCATACTAGGAATTTATCCTGTGTCGTGGGTGCGTTACATTAAAACTCACATACCCGGAACAACTACCTAATTCTAGGTCATACACATATATGTTCCATGTAGGAATCGAATCTGCGACACGCAGCGCAGCAGTCACTGTCGATTATTAAACTTAAAATAAAACGAATTTTACTTTTACACACATTTATTTAATACATTTATTTCAAATGCTATTCTTGAATCCAAATTCCAATAATCAACATTTGAAAAGAGTTGAAATAAATCATCTGTACCCTGTTCACGATACATTGAAATCTACAAGCAATGCAAATCGTGGATATTTTGTACGACTTGACTTTCATTTTTGGTAGAACTAAAGAATTTTGATATGAACGTTACAATCACGAATTATGGTGTTAAGAAATAATACTTCACACAGTTAAATCCAAGATTTTCTGCTTACAGCAATAAATCAAACATTACAATGAAAAAAATATTATGCTTCCTAAAAAATCTCGTGTCACTGTGTTTGTACTCTTCCAAAACTGCTCGACATATTTATATACACAGACATATATATATTATTTATCCTTTTGGTGTCTAATCTAAGGCCCTACAAAATAATATGTTATCCACAAATTATTTATTTTTCATAATTCGTGCATTCTCATGACATGCAACTCGACCGAGCGTTGGTGATTCAAAATCGAAATGGTTATCGTTAACTACTTCTAAAAATATATTGTTCTTGTGAAATTAATGTTAAAATACTTATTCTTTCAATTTCTTACGTCTGTTGACTTCATAAATACCAAACTAATATTATAAATCTGAAACTGAGTGTTTGTTTGAATGTTCTGTTTTCCCACCAAACCATTGAAACGATTTTGATGAATTTTGGCAGAGATATAGATGAGAACCTAAAGACGATTATAGGCTATCTGGAGCAGGGGATCAGCTAGTTCATAACATAAAATAAAATAGTTAAGTGGTGCAAAATGTCCACGACTTACGGGTTTAGTTCTATCGTGAACAGAATGTAGATTAACAAGTATATTTCTTCGTTGTTACGGTGGCACTCTCTGTTGTGAAGCAGTCATCACAGTTGCATGGCGGACACACGGTGGACTCGTGGTTCTCCGTCGTGTAGTGATGTTTAAGCTAAGGCAAAAAAAAACGTTCGAATCGAACCCGCGACACGCAGTTTAGCAGTCGATTGCTCAACCACTGCGCCGACATAAAACAATTCGTGCTCTAGAACCCCGAGTTCGCCTTCTTGGAGTATAAAGAACTGGTCTATAGTTCAGCTAAATTACAAACGGTAAACATAAACGCTCGGTAGTCTTCAATAGATTTTCGACTTTAAACTCTAGAGCATTAAGTTAAAAATAGATTAAGACAACTGAGCGTTAGTGTACGGAACGAATGAAAACGCTCTGTAATTTTCAATAGATTTTCAACTTAATGTCCCGTAGCATAAAGTTGAAAATCTATCAAAGCCTACTCTACTACTACTCCGGAATACCTTCCTATTAAATAACTTATTTCGTACTTACAGGACGCTAAAAATGAAATGAAATTGAATATACATTTATGATATCTCATTGAAAACGACAGTATTTACACACATTTTATTAAAAGTAATGTATTTTTTTTTGTAAATACCCCTATAACTATTATATAAGTTTATTTATTCATAGTTCGTTTATATCAGTATTGTATTATGATAGTATTTGTAATAGTACACAAAATAAGTGTAAGATATAATTTACAATACATATAAATAATAAACTTTATACCTTAATTCCTCTGAAGTGTAGGTTTCCGATAAGTTTGAAGCGAGACAGCGGACCTCTTGTCAAACACATGCACTGGAATACAAGAAATAGATAAATAAAAATCTAATATGTAGAAAAATATTCATTGAGAAATTGAATTACATCACGAATGAAATAAAGTTGAAAATCGATTAAAGTTAAAAGTAAACCATTAGATAGATGGCTTAGATTATAAATTGTCCAGATTCCTTGTTCTAAACAAAACGTCCACTTTTTTTAAATGTGTAAGTGAGCTCCACGCACACATTTTAAATTTACGAGTAATTCCTTGTGTGACATAGGGATCGAACTAAGGGGATAATTTGTCTTCCTTTGTTTTGGCTTTAATTCTCAGTGGCCGACTAGGAATTAGAGATGGGTAACTAGCCGAAATTTCAATAGCTTAGCTAGCCGGCTATATACTGTGGAATAGCCAGCTAGCTAGCCAGCTATTTTGGCTACCCAGCTACCGAATACCGGGGCGGTTACAAAACGTAGCAGTTAGCTATACTCTGTGGCGGCTACGCGGCTACCGGCTATGTCATAACCTGTTAGTTATCTAGCCAACCAGTAGCCAATAGCTAGCTATCGTGTAGATGGAAATCATAGTCGTGGCTATTTCGCTCATAGCCGGTATTTAGCTAGTTATGGCTAGAGCTACCCATCGCTACTAGGAATTTAGCCATTCTATAACATAGATAGATAGAAGATACTTTATTGCACAACAAAAAAATCCATAGTCAATTAAAAATAGTATACTCTAAGGGTAGAGCTGGTATTCCAGACATCTATTTCTAATTCATTAAATAAATTTATTTATTTTATTCTTCCCTTCATACTTACATTAGGCTAAAATAAACAGAAAGACTGTTGTTGAAACAATTATTTATACTAAATTGTCGTCAACTGACAAACCTACAATGGAACACGTAAATATGTATTTGCACTTCGGAAATATTTTTTAAGAAATATGACGAAGAAACTTCGCCCCACACTGCGTTTAAAAACATTTGAACTTGCATACACAAACACTAAAACCCAGAATAAATACTTGTAGGATACAAAAATATATGATACGTGCGAATCAAACTTTAGACAGATAGCGCAGATTTAAAGGCTCAACCCCTGCGCCGATTGATTCGTCAAAAATAAATACTTTTTTGTTTCTTTGTTTTCATTAGCATGTACAGTCCCACTGCTGAGCAAATGCCACCCTCAATTCCTTCCAGCGGCCCTATTATGACGTTTTAAAACCAGGCTTGTTCCAGTGAGTGAAAGAGACAGAGCTATACAAGACGTCTAGCTCCACCTCGTTCACTCACGGGAACAAGCCTGGTTTTAAGACATCGTAATACGGCCCCAGGAACTATTTTCCTGGACCGCTTCGAACCAGCCCTAGGGGAACAGTGTCTAAGACAGGGACGCGAGGTATACATACACTCTTTAGGCATACTTAACACAACACACAACGTAGCGAAAGCGCTATCAGGACGTCATTTGCAAGCGGCCATTAACAAATGGTGTCCTGTTGGCGCTTGCGCTACGTTAGGATTGTGGTAAGTTTGTCTTAATGCCTTTGTCAAACAGACAGGCGAGTCCGAAGAGCTAACGAACCGATACGAGACGTTAGTCCGATAGTTCTATCACGCTATCGGATCGCTTTCGCTTTTCTATGTGACTGGATTCAAACAATTCCATACATTACAAATAAAAACGTCTCGCTTCGCATTCGCCACGCCTGTCTGTTTGACTTAAGTGTGTGATTTCCCGTCATACCTCGCGTCCCCGTCTTACACACAGGTCGTCTCGCCACCTTATTCTGGGCCGATCAATAAAAAAAAAAACAATATCACCAAAGCACATAAACATTTTTTCTGGTATAACCTTAGATCATTAATATGCTTGTGACGTCAGAATGCACTAAAAATTGTACCTAGAAATTACGTATTGTGAATTATGAAAGCGTCGTATCTCCGTCAATTTTGGTTTAAGTAACAAAAGAAAAAATACGAATGATCGTCGTGTATAACTATACAATTGAGTTTGAAAACTTCATACTTACTTTCTGTAATAACCAAAAGATAGTATGTTTTAGTCCAATTTATTAAAATTTAATAAATTATAGACCAAATAACAAGAAAAAAAAATATCTTACTGTTGCAGGCTGAAAAGCATATAACAAATAAACAATTAAATTTAATTACATGTAGGTCGTCCCTGTTTCTCAAATCCAATACTAAGGCCCACTTGCACTGATTTAAAACATCGTTCTGTCTCTGTCAACTTCAAACAATTTGACAGAGACAGAACGATGTTTTAAATCAGTTTAGCGCTAAACCTGTTTAGTGATGTGGTGCAAGTGGGCCTAAATGTATGTTGACAGTCAGAAAATCTATTTAGAATTTACTTATTTAAATTGAAAAATAACGAACACGTATTTATTTTTAAGTGAATGAATATTGAATAAAATAAAACTGAACAAAACCCGGGAGTTTTGATGCTCGTGACGTCATAATGCACTAAAAATTATACCTAGAAATGACGTATTGTGAATTATTAAAGCTTCGTATCTTCGTCAATTTACGTTTACGTAACAAAAGAAAAAAAACGCGTCAAATATTTTTTGATAATCAACTGATAGACTTATTAGATTCTATCATTATAGTTACTCATCATCCTGCCTTTTCCCAACTATGTTGAGGTCGGCTTCCAGTCAAACCAGATGCAGCTGGATATCAGTATTTTACATGGAACGACTGCCTGTCGGACCTCCACGACCCAGTAACTGGGTAATACGATACCCCATGGTAAGACTGGTTGTCACACTTTAGAGCTTCTGACTAACAGTAACGACTGTCAAAGATCTACAAATGACAGCCGGGAACAACGCCTTTACGTGCTTTCTGAGACACGGAGTAAACTCGCTATGACGATGGTCACCCATCCACAGACCGAACTCGGCAAGCGCGGCTTAACTCGGAAGATCGGCCTGTGCGGATGTATGTATTTAGCCACGACCTCCTCAAGAGGGCTATATGACATATAGTCACTCATCTTGAATAATAAAATTATCATGAACTTTACTATTATTAACTCACCCGTGCCTGTAACGATTAATAAATAAAAACTGATTTAATATACACAATAAAACATTTAAAATCACCGATGGGATAACAAATTTTAAACAGCGGAGTGGAAATTCCCTGTCACTCTGTGTTTCCTGATAGCTCCAACCTTGTGGTCTTCAAGTCAAGAGTGAATAGGTTACTTCTGGTCAAACGTGCTTCACCGTCGACCACATCATTTACTACCATCAGGAGAGATAGTGCCCAAACGAGAGCCATAAAAAAGGGATAGATAGAGTTGTGTCTTATGGTAGACCCATATTTAACCAGTTTAAAAATTCTATGGAATAAGACGATCCAATTGCCATGAACTGGGCACAAGTCGGAAACCATGGCTATTGCGTAGTAATGTTTTATGGCCTAATAATACAATGCTCCACCAAGAAACCGAACGCTGAACCTCATGTTCAAGAGTCGCGTTGGAAGAATTAAGATACTGATACTGATACTGTTAGCCTACATCATCCCACTGCTGGGCAAAGGCCTCTCCCCATGACATCCAGTTTTCACGATCCAGGGCCAAAGTGGGCCACTGGTCATCGGTTTTGTCAAGCTCGTCCCGCCATCTTCTACGAGAAGATATGATAAATTATCTATATCTAAAAAAGGAGAACTGACTGACTGACATATCAACGTACAGCCGAAACTACTAGGGCTAGGAATGTGAAATTTTGCACACGGCTTCCTATTATAATGTAGGGGAGCACTAAGAAGGGGTTTTTGGAAATTTAACCTGTAAGGGGGTGAAAAGGGGGAATTAGGAAAGTACGTAACCCACGCGGACGAAGTCGCGGGAAAAGTGCTAGTATTTCATATATTTATATGTTTTCGATTACTTACTTGAAACTGAAAAATACATATTATGTTAACAAACAGGTTATTTTTTAATAATTAGTATAACAATCAGAGTAAAAGAGATATCTACTATACAGGCTTTACAAGATACATACTCGTATTTATTTTGTAAAACATGAGTGCACAATACAATTAAAACTAATAATAGGTCTTATGTTGCCATTTATGGAGTACAAAATTAGTCGCGCTATACAACTATTACAAAGTTAATTAAAATCGTCAATAACAAATTAAAACAATGACTTACAGAGAAAAAAGAAATACAGGATTAAAATGTCACTATTTAAATTTAATTTGAGTAAAAAAAAGATTTAAAAGAAAATATATATATAGGTACACATTCTAAATTCTAAAGCAGAAGATTATCATTTGTTATTTGTTGTTACCTTTTTTTTCGTGGTATATGGTATATCAAATGAGTCCTCCCACCCAGGGCAGAGGGGGAGGGACCGTCGGACTTGTACTGACTAAAATTCACGGTGTCTTTCAATAGCCCTTTACGTTCTGGGGTCACCTTAATTCGTAAAGTCCCGCGACCATTGTTGTTTACCATAAAATACATTTTAAAATATACGCTCTCCTAGACATCTCTTTTGTTGATTGTACACCTATGTCAGGTTACGATCTCTGCCGTCCACTAACTAAAGGGCCGTTAAGTGCAAAAAGTAGTTTTCGAGAAAACGCTAAAATTGTGAATGGATGTCTTTTGAAAAATATCCTATCTAGGAACAAGGCTGCAAATTATATATGTAAGCATAGTGTTATTGCACAATATGTTATATGTTTAATTCATTTATATTTATTAAATTTATTTAAATTCCTTTTTTAATTTTTAATTATGCATTTTATGTGGTTTAACTGCACAGCAATCTTCCTGTATCTCCTAAACTATTAATCATAGACAAATGACTCTTAGACCAAAAGATAGAGCATCAAAAGTTGTATAAGACTACATTAAAAAGTGAAAAACGAGCAAATGTGGCTTAACGGCCTTTTAGTTAGTGGACGGCAGATTTGTTGAGAACAGGCATAAAAATTTAGAAAACATACTAACCGTTCGCTTTTAGTTTGGAAAAAAAGAAAAAATAAGATTTTAGTAGATGAACATTATGAAAAAAAATATAATAATGAAAATTGTTATACGTTACCCATTGCTATAAAATACAAGAAGAATAATATTAGAAAAATGTATTTTTCTTGAAGTTCTAGAAGTGAGTAGAGCGAGGAACAGAAACTAGCAAGCGAGAAGCGAGTATAGATAGATACTCGCAACTAGCTACTAGCTTAGAAGTGAGTATAGATTACTCGCTTCTCGTCGCATCAATCGAACTTTTGGTACTAAAGAAAAATATTTGGTTTATCTTACCTCTACCTATGAAATTAAAAAAGGTAATTTAAATATTTATTATTCTTTAAAACTTAATTTACGTACTTAAGCTTAGTTTTGCCAAAATTAACCAACACACAATAAATTATCCCCAATCATTTTCAATAAATTATGGTATTGTAAAACATAGAGATTCATTTATTTATAAATTAGTGTGATAAGGTAATTTACTGCATAAATAAATAGAGAAAAAGTTTAGTCCGTCAGTTAGAGTATTGAAAAATAAATTAACTAGTTTTATTTATAAATTAGTGAAAATTGAATTTGGAAGCATTTTATCAATGCTTCTAAATTCGGGAGTGACGTCATAACGCCTGTAAAATTGTACCGACCGAGTGACGTTTTGTGATTTTTAGAAGCGTTGTATCTTCGTCAGTTTTGGTTTACGTGACGAAAGAAAAAATACGAGTCAAATGTTTTTTGATAAACCAACTTTCGTACTAATATTTTTTTTTAAAGTAAAATAGCCTATTTAGGATCTCTATATCTGTTAAAGGGGGGCCAAAACTTTCAAAGCCTTTGTCAAACAGACAGGCGTGGCGAATGCGAAGCGTGACGTTTTTATTTGTAATGTATGGAATTATTTGAATACAGTCACAAAGGAAAGCGAAAGCGATCCGATAGCGTGACAAAACTATCGGACTGACGTCTCACTTCGGTTCGGTATCGCTTCGGAAACGCTTCGCTTTCGCCTGTATGTTTGACAAAGGTATAATAGATTTTCAACTGTATGACAAACGAAGAAGATTTATATTCGATTGGGAAACTTTTTCGAAACTCGGAGTGTCCCTAAAACTAAAATCGTTGTCCAGTTGTAATATTCCTTGCTGAGTTAGTTTGTGGCTCGGTTTATTATTTCTGGTTTAAAAATAATTAATTAAAAATAAATCTTACTTCGATAATCTGGAAATTAATTAATTATTATAATTAATTTTTTTCTTAAATAATTAAATTGTGACTTAAAACATTAACGAAAATAATATAAAATACCAAAATAAAACTAAACTCAAAGCATCGAAAAATTCATCCTCAACGCTGTCAGCTGGTAATGTGCCCAAGAGGCTGGCGGCCGGCGTTGCCTCTCTGTATGGCAATACTTAGCCTCTGGCCAAGGTAAAAGCCAGCTCTTGGGTCACGGGAAGCGTCAACAAGTTGTTTAGATTATCACATGAAGATTTTTTTTAAACGTGATAATGTAACTACCTTATACCTGCGGTAGTGCTCGCATGGCCGTATGCCCGTACTATTACCTAATAGCTGTAACAAACTCCATCCAGATCTCTTCAGCCTTTTTGACGTTATTGAGTAACAAAAATCCAAAAAATAAAATTTTCAAACATAAGGTTTTTTTTTGTTAGTGTTGCCCCACACTAGAATTTTCTCCTGTATCGTGAGTGCGTTCACAAATAAACTTACAAACCTCCAGACCCGACAAAACTACTTGTAGATCATACAAATATTTCATACGTTCGGAAATCGAATCCGCGACACATAATACAACAGTCGTTCGCTCAGCCACTGCGCCAATCATGCCGTCGATTAATAATTTGATAATTTAGCTATAGCATGAATCCTGAATATTCAGAACAATAATTAGATAATGTACATCGTAATAAAAAAACTATATACTCACGATTGTCTTCTTTAAATGCGTGAAAAATAAAACAGTAAAATAATTTAGAACAAAAATTAACATAAATATGATCATACCCGTTATGCCCGAAACTTTTAAGAATTTACACCCTTTTTATGTATTTTAAAAACACATTGTGACTAAGAACGACTGTCCAATCTAATTGTCAGTAATGTTTAGTTCGTATCCTCATTTGAGGATACGAACATCATCATCATTTGAAGATTATTTAATCTCATGTCCGAAAATACGCAATTTCTCCTGTATTGTGGGTGCGTTTACAAACATATAAACTAACATACACAAACACCCAGACCCGGAACAACTACTTGTAGATCATTTAAATATTTGATCAGTGCGGGGATCGAATCTCGCCGTCTAACTTGGTAGACACTTCGTAAAAGATCCACTTATTATTACCAAAGTGATAATATTTGTTATAATAATAATAATATGTGTAAGAGGCTCTCATTGTTCAGCTGACTCAAGGGCTTGATGCAGAAAGCAGTTCTTTTGGACACGGCGCGCATTGTGAGGAGGTTCCTCTCTCTAGAGCCCTAACCACCGGCACCTTGGACCCTGTTCCCGATGCTGGTGGACCACTATTTTTTATTTTTTTAAATGTTTTTTCCTTTTGTAATTTCTTTTTTGTAAAAATATTTAAAAATGTAAACAGATAGGAAAAAAAAATGAATAAAGGACTAATAAAATATGTGTAAATTAGATAATTAAACCTCCTTACATCGCCCTGTTGAGAAAGATAATTAGATATTAGCTTTTTTATACACACATACCTAAATAAACTACCGCACGGCTATATGAGAGTAAAGCAGAAGCTACATTAGGCCGCGACGCGATCTGCGACACATGAGCGATTAAAACAAATAAATGAATGCTCACGTTTATGGCTACACCGTACCTACATCAGCGATACCACGTGTAATCTGTTTCGCTCTTCCAGTCGCATCGCAAATCGCTGTCTAATGTAGCCTGAGCCTAAGCGAGCAAGTGCGATTTCGAGTTGATTGCCAAGTCAAATTGTACGTATATCCTAATGAAGCAATACGATGCTATTAAACTGTGAACTATGAAAATCATCCGATGTTTAAAACGTAGAAATGAAATGTTTCTATAATATTTTCACAAACAACAGCCTGATGCGGTCTCCAAGGCACGAAGAAAAGTGGGTAATAATTAACGGTCACCCATCCACAGACCAACCTTGCTAACCGTACCTTGAATATAGCCCATTGCGGCTGTTATTAATTAGCCATGAGCTTCTATTTTGCTTAAAAAGAAACAACATTAATATAGAAATTGAAACTTACGATCTGAAAGAATAATATTGTAAGAATTAGTAATATTGACGATTTTCTGGAATTGTTGCTGGCACAAGTGCGAAACAATTAGCGTGACCCCAGAACGTAAAGGGCTAATGAAGGTTACCGTGGATTTTAGTCAGTACGAGTCTGACAGTCCCTCCCGCTCTTTCTGGGTGGGAGGACTCATTTGATGATTTTACGACTCCACGATTGTGTTTTGACTGAAAGCTTTTTTGACGCCATGGGTTTCGACCCCAAACGAATCAAGGTTGTCGCCATCTTCACAATGATGTAGAGCAACACATTTATTGGTAAAAAAATATGACAAACACTTACTTTGTACTAGAAAAAGATAAATAAGATCCATCAAGAATAAGCCAAGATTTTTGTGAATTCAATACCTCTCTAACATTTTGCTCAACTTAGGAATCGAACTATAGGGCTGTATAGCTAGCAGTCGCATCTGCGACTACTAAAAATATAAGGTAATATTAGTTAAAAATTTGGTTTCAATATTTCCAAATCTGAGTATGTAGGATCCACCTCCTAGTGGTACCACCAGAAGTGACAACTGTGCAATTCACCTCGACAGGGTCGCATCAGATAGTGACGGACCCTGTAGAGGGCCAAAGCCTGCCGGGGTCGCGGGACTAACGAATTACCGTGACCCCGGTACGTAAAGGGCTATTGAAGGACACCGTGGATTTTAGTTAGTACGAGTCTGACAGTCCCTCCCACCCTGCTCTGGGTGGGAGGACTCTTTTGATGATTATAACACGATAAAAAAAAACGTCGGGTTGCACTCTGGGAGTGCCGGCGGAAGTGAAAACTTGAATAATAATAAACACACACGAACATTCGCGCAAGCGCCCTGCGCCGTCTTACGAATTTTCGATCAGGTCACGTGTCCTGACGCGAGTTTAACATTTTTTACCCATTCCAAAAAAAGTGCGACCCTTTTTCACTTCAAAAAGGGTCGCACCAGAGCCAGACCACTATCCTGCCAGAGTCCGGCACCAAATAGTTTGTACTGTTTTCCATCGGTGCGCAATAGTCCCAGGTCCTTCTGGGTGACCTCGCTCTATCTTAGTTCTTATCTTTGCGTCTAGGATAGATAATTTAAAAAAAAAATGATGGATTGCACTCTGAAGTGAAAACTTGAATATTAACGTTGTGCATTTTGGACATTTTGGAATGGTTAGGGAATAATTTTGCACGAATTGCTTTAATTATACACACGAACATTCGCGCAAGCGCCCTGCGCCGCCTAAAACGACAGGCGCAGGCATACATTTTCGCCGCGCCGTAGAAAGAGAGGGGTATACTCCCTCTCCTACGCCGCGCCAGCTGTCTACTCTCCATCCGTCTTACCAATTTTCAATCAGGTCACATGTCCTGACGCGAGTTTAACATTTTTTACCCATTTCAAGAAAAGTGCACAACGCCGCTAAAGAAGTTTTCACTTCAAAAAATTTTTCTTGATATAACACTACTTACCGTTTTCTGTAGAAACATAAAAATATAATAATATTAATACCAAGTAATTAAAATGTTTACAAGTCACTTTTGCAAACCGCGTAGCAAGTACTACGAGAAGTGCTACGCACAATAGCTACGGCGTAGCAGTGATGTAGCCGTGGCGTAGCAAACATGAAAACTGGAAGTATTCTTTGTGGTTTTTTATATAGTAACACAAACATTGTTATCAACATTTTAGTTTTTATGACACATACTACTAGTATAGTCGGTGGCCAGCATTACTTGACCCACTTTAACTATTCTTATAATATTTAACACCATCAATTTATAAAAACATTTTTTTTTAAGAGTAACCTTGAAGTTGCTTGCTGGTTCTTCTCCATGGAAACGACCAACCTGTGTTTAAGTTACAAGTGTTCTTTTCTAGTGTCACTTCGTTTTTTCGTTTGTAACAGGACCAACCATGCTATTTTATAGAATTACTAGCTGTACCCTGCCACGCTTATCTGTGGCAAAAAAACTGTGATCTCGGATATGTGACTGATGCAAAAAATAGATAAAAACAATCCTTGATGCGGATTATATCATGCTAAAATTTCAGCTCAATCGGTGCAACTTTTTGAGTTTTTGAAGCGTACACAAACCAACATAACATTTTTATATATATAGATTTAAAAAAAACTATATAAAAATGAATTCCTTTCATACCACGTCCTGAAATTAATTTAAAGTATATTTTAATACATTTGACAACATCACACCTTTTCTCCCAAAAAATGTTAGGCAGTACTTCGCACACCATCATTTCATCATTCATTATATATATTAATATATATATATTGTATATATATATGAGTACTTATATACCTAATGACATCATCCATTCGTCGATTGTGTATAAAGGTTTTTTTTTTAAACTTTGGTCCACACTAGGAATTTCTCCTGTATCGTGGGTGCGCTTACAAACATAGAAACTCACATACACAAACACCCAGACCCGGAACAACTACTTGTAGGTCATACAAAAATTTGTTCCCGCTACACGCAGCGCAGCTGTCCAATCGCTTAACCACTGCGCTAACCGTGCCGCTAAGGTTAGATAAAGCTATGTAATTGTTCAAAAAAGAGTTAGAAGGAGCAAAAACACGCGCTGGTCACGCTAAGCGTCGACCAAGATGGCGTGAAGTATCCTTGTATATCACCCTCCTTTTTTCAGTCATCATCATCACCCTATAAAGTTTCCACTGCTGAAACGCAGGCCTCGTCTCTGTGAGAGGTAGTGGGCCATAATCTACCACGCGGGCCCAGTGCGGGTTGGTAGATGTTACATGTCTTCGAATTTTTGGTTCTAGGACATGCTGGTGTCCTCTCGATGTTTTCCTTCACCGTTTTGAGAGCAGTGGTGATGAAATAAATTACACAAAGTAATGCGCCTGGCTGGGTTCGAACCCACGACCTACAACTCGTAAGTCGGGACCCATACCACTGGGACACTACTGCTCTGGACCAACTGTCGCAGTCGGGTAAAAAGAAATTTAAACTCGGACTCATCGACCCTAGCTTTCGTTGTGTATAAAAAATGATTACTTTATTTGTTATTAAAATATGAAACTTACATTATCCTAAAACAAAAAAAAAAAACATTGCATTAGAGTTTTTTAATCTAAATCATAATTATGTTTATTTTACTTAGGATAATTCAATAATTAAAAGTATATGTATAACTAAAACTAGAAATTTAATAATTAAAGTTATATGTATAACTAAAACTAGAAATTTCAAATTAAAACAAATAAAACTTCATATTTACAACAAGATACTAAATTTAAACTAAAACTAAAATAAGATAATTAAAAAAAAAACACACACAAAACGGCAGAGACACTAAGGTGTCAAAATACTCCTCCGCATCGCTGTCATCTGAGAACGTGCCCAGAAGACTGGCAGCATTGCCACGTTGGATGGCAATGCTTATTCTAAATTGTTTTAATGAAAAAAAAAAAACATTAAATATGGTATTAGCTTACCTTGACCTGAAAGAATAAATAAAATAATTGTTAATTTAAATACAGACACTTTCATCCCCAGACCTCACTAAAAGTTGCTTAGCCTTTCCCACCCATCCATACACAGACCTCGGCAGGAGTAGGGGAACAGTGTAGGTATAAGACGGGGACGCGAGGTATGATGAGAATTCCCACACTTATGGCAAACTTAACACGGTCGCGGGACTCACGAATTACCGTGACCCTAGAACGTAAAGGGCTATTGAAGGACACCGTGGATTTTAGTCAGTACGATTCTGAGTTTCCGAGATTAGCGCGTTCATCCAAACAGTCTTCAGCTTTATAATATTTAGTATTGTTACGAGTATAATATGAATAACTTACAGGCATCTGATATGGTAAAAACATCAAAATTTTAAAATAATTTATGTTATTACACAAATTATATGGAGCTTAATTCTGGATAAATGTACCAAACCAAATAGAAACTCTCTCAACATTTATTGCAATTAAGTTAATTGAGCTTTTCTTTATTTGTCTTGCCATGATGTAAAAAACTTAATAATTAATTAAGTTGGCTAGCTCGGCTATAATTGAGCCGATTGTTGTAACGGCGAATGGCCTGATGGCCAAGAGCCTCGACGAGCATCTCTCGAGGCTCTCATTGGGTAGTTGGATCAAGGGCCAGCTTCAGAAGGTAGTACTCCTTGATACGGATCGCATTGTGAGAAGGTTCCTGTCTCTGGAGCCCTAACCACCGGTAGCTTGGACCCTGCTCCCACACCGGCGGACTACTATTTTTAAATGTTTTTTATTTATTTTTTGTAAAAATATTTAAAAATGTAACAAATAAGTTAAAAGATGAATAAAGGGAATTAAGTTGCAGTCCCAGGTACAAGGCTTTTGCCCTGAGCGTAAATCTCTATGGAGAAGAACGGGCAAGAAACCCCATGGATACACTTTTAAATCAGAATATTGGTGAAGTAAATACTTTATATAAATTATCAATTTAAGTACACTTACGCCCTATATCTGGAAGTAATAATTAGTTTTAGTAAGTTTTTGTTTTCTGATATTTCGAATAGTTTAACAACCTCAAAAAAAGACAAACAGAAATCTTACTTTTCCGATGAATGTAAAGTTGTGCCGACATGAAAAAAAAACCAATTAAGTATTTTAATAAAATATAAAAACATTAAAAATGAACTTTTTTTTAATTTAATTTTCTTACGGATGAATCCTACAAAAAAAAAACAGAGCAATTAAAATAAAATAAAAAACATGATTCAAAACAAAAATAAAATTTGATGAATATTTTACTAAAACTTACTGTAACCTGTAAAGGAGTTTTAACAATGATAAAAAAATACATATTTCATTAGCCTTTTTAGAAAACTTAATAAATATCAAATGTTTTAAAAATAATAATACTAGTTATTGTCAGCAGTATCGCCCGCGTTTATTTCGAAAATAATTATTCTACGGGAATGTTATACTGTGATAAAAGCTTTTTTTTTTTTCGTGGTAAAATCATCAAATGAGTCCTCCCACCCAGGGCAGGCCGGGAGGGACTGTCAGACTTGTACTGACTAAAATCCACGGTGTCCTTCAATAGCCCTTTACGTACTAGGGTCACGGTAATCCCTTGGTCCCGCGACCCCAGCAGGCTTTGGCCCTCAACAGGCCCCGTCATTATGCTGACACTCTTTGAGGCGCGCGTGGAACACAACGCGCCGTCGACCCGGGCATGGTCCATGGTCGGACAGCGAGTCGCCCATTACTCGCTGCCCGCATGCCCGCGCCTACGGTGGCCGGAGATCGTCCTGCGACGTCCGACGCTGTGGGCGTCTACCACTGCGGCTGGGGTGGAAGGAGGACGCTGTCCTCTCCCTCAGGCGGCCCGCCTCCTCCTTCACGAGCATGACTGCTTCGCAGAAGGAGGCGATCGCTGCCCACTCTGTCTCGCCCCGCAGCATGGCCTCGACCAATGCCGGGCGCGAGAGGTCTCCGCCTATCGCCGTCGTGAGGACACGGCGGTGCTCTGCCCAAGCGGGGCAGTCCTGCACCGTATGCTCCACCGTGTCCTCCGGACGATCCTCGCAGTGGTGACACCCAGGCGTTTCTTCCTTCCCCATCAGACACAGGAACCTCCCGAAACTTCCGTGTCCGGTGAGGACCTGCGTCATGCGGTAGGTCAGGACGCCGTGACGCCTATCCAGCCACTCCTCAAAGAGGGGTCTTACCGCCGCGATTGCGGCGTGCCCGGTGATAAAAGCTAGTAAATATTTTATGTCTTACTACCGCATGATACCGACCCGCCCCGGCTTCGCATGGGTACAATCTCTACTATATTATGCATGTTATATACATGTAAACCTTCCCTCTGAATAACTCTATCTATTAAAAAAACCGCATCAAAACCCGTTGCGTAGTTTTAAAGATCTAACCATACATAGGGACAGACAGAAGGAAGCGACTTTGTTTTATATACCACATATAAAATGATAATAGTAATAAGATTTAGTCGGTTATACGATTTAAAAATTACGCTTACCGCATTCTATACAAAGAAATAAATCATGTTAGTAAAATTTTAATTACAAATATATTATAAAAAGAACAAAAATATTCATAAATACGAAATGTTACCTCTGGCTAAAAAATAAAACAAATATAAAATTGGTAAATAGGAAATTAGTCATGCCGACTTTGGTAAATAGGCAACAATCATCATCATTATCAACTGGAAAATGTCCACTGCTGAACAAAGGCAGCAATTTTTCAGCAATAGACGATTGCCTTCAGGGTGATGTTCAACATGTAGAAAAACCGTAATATTTCTATTCGTCGGTCGTCTATGGACGTACTGTGTCTACGGGTCGTGTCATAATCGATCAAAAAAAAGGTTCGAATTGTATAGAAATAAGTCGTGTCATCTTATTGGTAAAATACGCGTGTAGGTTAGAATTAGAAGTTATTCTGTTGTATTTTACTTACAGGTTCCTAAAAATGAATAAGCATTAATTACGTAATTTTTCACGAATATCTTTAAGACTTTGTTTGAGGCCACACTACAGACTAAAATTGAACGAAGTATTGCAAGAATGTACTAAGCCACATGGCGCGCTGTCTTAGGCTGGGGCTACATTTATCAACGATTTGAGAAGCGACTGATGAATGGTAAATTAAAGACAAAAATCCTGCGAAGATACGGCTATTGGTCGCGGGACTTACGAATTACGGTGACCGGTACGTAAAGGGCTATTGAAGGACACCGTGGATTTTAGTCCCTCCCGCTCTGCCTTGGGTGGACTCATGTGATGATTTTACCACGTAAAAAAAAGCCACACGGCGCGCATGTCTTAAGCTGGGACTACATTTATCAACGATTTGAGATGCGACTTTAAGACAAAAATCCTGCGAAGATATGGCTACAGTGTACATGCTACACAATACAATCAAAGCATGCATCGCGACATCGCATATATTATTTACTAGCTTCCAACCGCGACTCCGTCGTCGCGAGTCGCGTTGGAAGAATTAAGCTATGATAAATTATATTTCATACTAGCTTCCGCCCGCGAGTCCGTCCGCGCGGATGTCGGTCTTCGCGTGGATGGTTTATTTCTCCATTTTGAGTTACTCTGACAATGACATCTTATAAATATCTATTGGACCCAAATACGGCTAAGCCTATAATAATTAAGGAGATTCGCGGTTCTACAGAACAACATCTATAAATAAAACTGAAAAATAAGATTTTTTTTTCTACGTATTTTTCCAGGATAAAAAGTATCCTATTTTATGCCCAGGATAATAAGGTATAATTATACCAAGTTTCATCGAAATCGAACCGTTAGTTTTCACGTGATGCCTGCATATACAGACAGACAGACAGACAAATTTTTTTTAAATCACATATTTGGGTTTGGTATCGATCCAGCATCACCCCCCGCTATTTATTTTTTCAATATTTTCAATGTACAGAATTGACCCTTCTACAGATTTATTATATGTATAGACTAGCGCTATTGAATTAGTCGTGCAATTGAAAATTTTTCTAATAAATACGCTTTAATTTCGCTGATATGTCGATGTAGCCGATGCTATGCCGTGATTACAATAACTTTTTACATTAACTCAATGTCTGTGGGTTAGGTCACTTTTGCAGAACAACGTTCAATAGAGTCTGTATAAGGAAGCAATTAACAAATTGAACTGAAATAAAGCCTTTGTCAAACAGACAGGCTTGACGAATGCGAAGCGTGACGTTTTTATTTGTAATGTATGGAATTGTTTGAATGCAGTCACATAGAAAAGCGAAAGCGATCCGATAGCGTGACAGAACTATCGGACTGACGTCTCGCTTCGGTTCGGTATCGCTTCGCTTTCGCCTGTCTGTTTGACAAAGGCATAAGGGATCAATCTTTCAATTTATTCTAGAAAAAAAAATAAGAAAATAATTACTTGGTTTGGCTAAAAATAACAAAAATAAAGTAAAATACAATACAAAATAACGACATGTCATACGAAAATCAGTTAAATAACGACTTCTATCGCCAAAATATAATACAGAAGTGTACACACGTTTACACATCAATCTATTCAAAACCAGTATAGCCTGACTGTTGAATGTACGGGAGGATCATATTAAGTGAGACCACGATCAACTGGTAATGTATAGCTTCATGTGTAGTTGTATACATGTAGGGGACCTATATTCCGCCAGTTATGTTTTAGTGCCACAGCCATTAACTTGGGGCCAAGAGTAAACCCAGAGCAGTTCAAAAAAATCCTTATGAACAATCCATTAAGACTCCTGGATCTAGAAATCAATGTGAGGATTTCTTAATCATTAGTCTTGCGACCAGTCAACGATGTGGATGTTTTAAGTAATGTCATTAGTAATAAAGGGTTATACTTACATCAATCTAAAAAATATATAATAATTTTGTTAAACACATTAATTTTTATCAGACCTTTTTCGATAATACCATCATTTTTAATTTGTAACAAGTTTACCACAAACCCGTTTCCTCAGTGGTATAATTTTAAACCAACCATTCCACCAGGGGTATGGCCAGTGGTATGGTATTTCGAAATGATTCGACATGCAGTCTTATTTAACACAGATAAATACCAGTACATTTTGAGAGCAGTGGTCCGTACGAGTCAAAAATGACGACGCCTGTTGGTCTAGTGGTTAGCGACCCTGACTGCTATGCCGGAGGTCGTGGGTTCGATTCCCACCCAGGACAAATGTTTGTGTGATGAGCACGATCATTTGTTCTGTGTCTGGGTGTCATTTATCTATAATATGTATGTATTTAGAAATATATATGTATGTTTATCAGTTATCTAGTACCCATAACACAAGCTCTGCTCAGCTTGGGACTAGATGGCGTTGTGTGATAGTTGTGGAATATTTATTATTGTTTATTATGAATAAGACGACGCCGATTATTAAAAAAGACGACGCCGACTATAACATAAGAGGATGCCGAATAAAACGACACGACGCCTTTGTTGTCGTCTCTTTTATAGTCGGCGTCGTATTATTCGGCGTTGTCTTAATCGGCATCGTTTTATTCGGCGTCGTCTTATTCAGCGAAGTTTTATTTTATAGTCAGCGTCGTTTTATTAGGCGTCGGCTTATTTGGCGTCGTTATATTTTATAGTAGGCGTCGTCTTATTCGGCGTCGTCTTATTCGACGTCGTCTTATTCGGCGTCGTATTGTTCGGTGTCTATTTATTTTATAGTAGGCGTCGTCTTATTCGGCGTCGTCTTACTCGGCGTCGTCTTGTTTGGCGTCGTATTATTCGGCGTCGTTTTATTTTATAGTAGGCGTCGTCTTATGTGGCATCGTTTTATTTTAAAGTCAGTGATGTCATTTTTATCGTCAGCGTCTTCTTATTCGGCGTCGTTTTATTTTATAGTAGGCGTCGCCTTATTAGGCGTCGGCTTATTTGACGTCGTTATATTTTATAGTAGGGGTCGTCTTATTCGGCGTCGTAATATTCGGCGTCGTTTCATTTTATAGTAGGCGTCGTTTTATGTGGCGTCGTTTTATTTTATAGTAGGCGTCGACTTATTAGGCGTCGGCTTATTTAGCGTCGTTATATTTTATAGTAGGCGTCGTCTTATTCGGCGTCGTCTTATTCGGCGTCTATTTATTTTATAGTTGGCGTCGTCTTATTAGGCGTCGGCTTATTTGACGTCGTTATATTTTGTAGTAGGGGTCGTCTTATTCGGCGTCGTAATATTCGGCGTCGATTTATGTGGCGTCGTTTTATTTTATAGTAGGCGTCGACTTATTAAGCGTCGGCTTATATAGCGTCGTTATATTTTATAGTAGGCGTCGTCTTATTCGGCGTCGTCTTATTCGGCGTCGTCTTATTCGGCGTCGTATTATTCGGCGTCTATTTATTTTATAGTTGGCGTCGTCTTATTAGGCGTCGGCTTATTTGACGTCGTTTTATTTTATAGCAGGCGTCGTCTTATTACGCGTCAGCTTATTTGGCGTCGTTATATTTTATAGTAGGCGTCGTTTTATGTGGCGTCGTTTTATTTTATAGTAGGCGTCGACGGCGTCGTCTTATTCGGCGTCGTCTTATTCGGCGTCGTCTTATTAGGCGTCGGCTTATTTGGCGTCGTTATATTTTATAGTAGGCGTCGTCTTATTCGGCGTCGTATCATTCGGCGTCTATTTATTTTATAGTAGGCGTCGACTTATTAGGCGTCGGCTTATTTAGCATCGTTATATTTTATAGTAGGCGTCGTCTTATTCGGCGTCGCCTTATTCGGCGTCTATTTATTTTATAGTTGGCGTCGTCTTATTAGGCGTCGGCTTATTTGACGTCGTTATATTTTATAGTAGGCGTCGTCTTATTCGGCGTCGTCTTACTCGGCGTCGTCTTGTTTGGCGTTGTATTATTCGGCGTCGTTTTATTTAATAGTAGGCGTCGTCTTATGTGGCGTGTTTTTATTTTAAAGTCAATGATGTCATTTTAATCGTCAGCGTCTTCTTATTCGGCGTCTTCTTATTCGGCGTCGTCTTATTTTATAGTATGCGTCGTCTTATGTGGCGTCGTTTTATTTTAAAGTCAGTGATGTCATTTTTATCGTCGGCGTCGTCTTATTAGGCGTCGGCTTATTTGACGTCGTTATATTTTATAGTAGGCGTCGTCTTATTCGGCGTCGTTTTATTTAATAGTAGGCGTCGTCTTATGTGGCGTCGTTTTATTTCAAAGTCAGTGATGTCATTTTTATCGTCAGCGTCTTCTTATTTGGCGTCGTATTATTCGGCGTCGTTTTATTTTATAGTAGGCGTCGTCTTATTAGGCGTCGGCTTATTTGGCGTCGTTATAATTTATAGTAGGCGTCGTCATATTCGGCGTCGTCTTATTCGGCGACGTATTATTCGGCGTCGTCTTATTAGGCGTCGGCTTATTCGGCGTCGTATTGTTCGGCGTCGTCTTATTCGGCGACGTATTATTCGGCGAAGTTTTATTTTATAGTCAGCGTCGTTTTATTAGGCGTCGGCTTATTTGGCGTCGTTATATTTTATAGTAGGCGTCGTCTTATTCGGCGTCGTCTTATTCGACGTCGTCTTATTCGGCGTCGTATTGTTCGGTGTCTATTTATTTTATAGTAGGCGTCGTCTTATTCGGCGTCGTCTTACTCGGCGTCGTCTTGTTTGGCGTCGTATTATTCGGCGTCGTTTTATTTTATAGTAGGCGTCGTCTTATGTGGCATCGTTTTATTTTAAAGTCAGTGATGTCATTTTTATCGTCAGCGTCTTCTTATTCGGCGTCGTTTTATTTTATAGTAGGCGTCGCCTTATTAGGCGTCGGCTTATTTGACGTCGTTATATTTTATAGTAGGGGTCGTCTTATTCGGCGTCGTAATATTCGGCGTCGTTTCATTTTATAGTAGGCGTCGTTTTATGTGGCGTCGTTTTATTTTATAGTAGGCGTCGACTTATTAGGCGTCGGCTTATTTAGCGTCGTTATATTTTATAGTAGGCGTCGTCTTATTCGGCGTCGTCTTATTCGGCGTCTATTTATTTTATAGTTGGCGTCGTCTTATTAGGCGTCGGCTTATTTGACGTCGTTATATTTTGTAGTAGGGGTCGTCTTATTCGGCGTCGTAATATTCGGCGTCGATTTATGTGGCGTCGTTTTATTTTATAGTAGGCGTCGACTTATTAAGCGTCGGCTTATATAGCGTCGTTATATTTTATAGTAGGCGTCGTCTTATTCGGCGTCGTCTTATTCGGCGTCGTCTTATTCGGCGTCGTATTATTCGGCGTCTATTTATTTTATAGTTGGCGTCGTCTTATTAGGCGTCGGCTTATTTGACGTCGTTTTATTTTATAGCAGGCGTCGTCTTATTACGCGTCAGCTTATTTGGCGTCGTTATATTTTATAGTAGGCGTCGTTTTATGTGGCGTCGTTTTATTTTATAGTAGGCGTCGACGGCGTCGTCTTATTCGGCGTCGTCTTATTCGGCGTCGTCTTATTAGGCGTCGGCTTATTTGGCGTCGTTATATTTTATAGTAGGCGTCGTCTTATTCGGCGTCGTATCATTCGGCGTCTATTTATTTTATAGTAGGCGTCGACTTATTAGGCGTCGGCTTATTTAGCATCGTTATATTTTATAGTAGGCGTCGTCTTATTCGGCGTCGCCTTATTCGGCGTCTATTTATTTTATAGTTGGCGTCGTCTTATTAGGCGTCGGCTTATTTGACGTCGTTATATTTTATAGTAGGCGTCGTCTTATTCGGCGTCGTCTTACTCGGCGTCGTCTTGTTTGGCGTTGTATTATTCGGCGTCGTTTTATTTAATAGTAGGCGTCGTCTTATGTGGCGTGTTTTTATTTTAAAGTCAATGATGTCATTTTAATCGTCAGCGTCTTCTTATTCGGCGTCTTCTTATTCGGCGTCGTCTTATTTTATAGTATGCGTCGTCTTATGTGGCGTCGTTTTATTTTAAAGTCAGTGATGTCATTTTTATCGTCGGCGTCGTCTTATTAGGCGTCGGCTTATTTGACGTCGTTATATTTTATAGTAGGCGTCGTCTTATTCGGCGTCGTTTTATTTAATAGTAGGCGTCGTCTTATGTGGCGTCGTTTTATTTCAAAGTCAGTGATGTCATTTTTATCGTCAGCGTCTTCTTATTTGGCGTCGTATTATTCGGCGTCGTTTTATTTTATAGTAGGCGTCGTCTTATTAGGCGTCGGCTTATTTGGCGTCGTTATAATTTATAGTAGGCGTCGTCATATTCGGCGTCGTCTTATTCGGCGACGTATTATTCGGCGTCGTCTTATTAGGCGTCGGCTTATTCGGCGTCGTATTGTTCGGCGTCGTCTTATTCGGCGACGTATTATTCGGCGTCGTCTTATTAAGCGTCGGCTTATTCGGCGTCGTATTATTCGGCGTCGGTTTATTTTATAGTACGCATCGGCTTATTTGACGTCGTTATATTTTATAGTAGGCGTCGTCTTATTCCGTGTCGTTTCATTTTATAGTCAGCGTCGTTTTATTTTAAAGTCAGCGACGTCGTTTTTATCGTCGGCGTCTTCTTATTCGGCGTCGTCTTATTTTATAGTAGGCGTCGTCTTATTCGGCGTCGTCTTACTCGGCGTCGTCTTGTTTGGCGTTGTATTATTCGGCGTCGTTTTATTTCATAGTAGGCGTCGTCTTATGTGGCGTCTTTTTATTTTAAAGTCAGTGATGTCATTTTAATCGTCGGCGTCTTCTTATTCGGCGTCTTCTTATTCGGCGTCTTCTTATTTTATAGTAGGCGTCGTCTTATTAGGCGTCGGCGTATTTGACGTCGTTATATTTTATAGTAGGCGTCGTCTAATTCGGCGTCGTATCATTCGGCGTCGTTTCATTTTATTGTAGGCGTCGTCTTATGTGGCGTCGTTTTATTTTAAAGTCAGTGATGTCATTTTTAGGGTCGGCGTCGTCTTACACGGCGTTTTCTTATGTGGCGTCGTTTTATTTTAAAGTCATTGATGTCATTTTTATCGTCAGCGTCTTCTAATTCGGCGTCGTATTATTCGGCGTCGTTTTATTTTATAGTAGGCGTCGTCTTATAAGGCGTCGGCTTATTTGGCGTCGTTATATTTTATAGTAGGCGGCGTCTTATTCGGCGTCGTCTTATTAGGCGTCGGCTTATTTGGCGTCGTTATATTTTATAGTAGGCGTCGTCTTATTCGGCGACGTATTATTCGGGGTCGTCTTATTAGGCGTCGGCTTATACGGCGTCGTTTTATTTTATAGTAGGCGTCGTCTTATTCGGCGTCGGTTTATTTTATAGTAGGCATCGGCTTATTTGACGTCGTTATATTTTATAGTAGGCGTCGTCTTACTCCGCGTCGTTTCATTTTATAGTCAGCGCCGTTTTATTTTAAAGTCAGCGACGTCGTTTTTATCGTCGGCGGTTCTTATTCGGCGTCGCCTTATTCGGCGTCGTCTTATTCGGCGTCGTCTTATTCGGCGTCGTATTATTCGGCGTCGTTTTATTTTATAGTAGGCGTCGTCTTATTACGCGTCAGCTTATTTGGCGTCGTTATATTTTATAGTAGGCGTCGTTTTATGTGGCGTCGTTTTATTTTATAGTAGGCGTCGACGGCGTCGTCTTATTCGGCGTCGTCTTATTCGGCGTCGTCTTATTCGGCGTCGTCTTTTTCGGCGTCGTATTATTCGGCGTCGTTTTATTTTATAGTAAGCGTCGTCTTATTAGGCGTCGGCTTATTTGGCGTCGTTATATTTTATAGTAGGCGTCGTCTTATTAGGCGTCGGCTTATTTGACATCGTTATATTTTATAGTAGGCGTCGTCTTATTCGGCGTCGTACCATTGGGCGTCGTTTCATTTTATTGTAGGCGTCGTCTTATGTGGCGTCGTTTTATTTAAAAGTCAGCGACGTCGTTTTTATCGTCGGCGTCTTCTTATTCGGCGTCGCCTTATTCGGCGTCGTCTTATTCGGCGTCGTCTTATTCGGCGTCGTATTATTCGGCGACGTATTATTCGGCGTCTATTTATTTTATAGTTGGCGTCGTCTTATTCGGCGACGTATTATTCAGCGTCGTCTTATTAGGCGTCGGCTTATTCGGCGTCGTATTATTCGGCATCGCTTTATTTTATAGTAGGCATCGGCTTATATGACGTCGTTATATTTTATAGTAGGCGTCGTCTTATTCGGCGTCGTATCATTCGGCGTCTATTTATTTTATAGTAGGCGTCGACTTATTAGGCGTCGGCTTATTTAGCATCGTTATATTTTATAGTAGGTGTCGTCTTATTCGGCGTCGCCTTATTCGGCGTCTATTTATTTTATAGTTGGCGTCGTCTTATTAGGCGTCGGCTTATTTGACGTCGTTATATTTTATAGTAGGCGTCGTCTTATACGGCGTCGTCTTACTCGGCGTCGTCTTGTTTGGCGTTGTATTATTCGGCGTCGTTTTATTTAATAGTAGGCGTCGTCTTATGTGGCGTGTTTTTATTTTAAAGTCAATGATGTCATTTTAATCGTCAGCGTCTTCTTATTCGGCGTCTTCTTATTCGGCGTCGTCTTATTTTATAGTATGCGTCGTCTTATGTGGCGTCGTTTTATTTCAAAGTCAGTGATGTCATTTTTATCGTCGGCGTCGTCTTATTAGGCGTCGGCTTATTTGACGTCGTTATATTTTATAGTAGGCGTCGTCTTATTCGGCGTCGTTTTATTTAATAGTAGGCGTCGTCTTATGTGGCGTCGTTTTATTTCAAAGTCAGTGATGTCATTTTTATCGTCAGCGTCTTCTTATTTGGCGTCGTATTATTCGGCGTCGTTTTATTTTATAGTAGGCGTCGTCTTATTAGGCGTCGGCTTATTTGGCGTCGTTATAATTTATAGTAGGCGTCGTCTTATTCGGCGTCGTCTTATTCGGCGACGTATTATTCGGCGTCGTCTTATTAGGCGTCGGCTTATTCGGCGTCGTATTGTTCGGCGTCGTCTTATTCGGCGACGTATTATTCGGCGTCGTCTTATTAGGCGTCAGCTTATTCGGCGTCGTATTATTCGGCGTCGGTTTATTTTATAGTACGCATCGGCTTATTTGACGTCGTTATATTTTATAGTAGGCGTCGTCTTATTCCGCGTCGTTTCATTTTATAGTCAGCGTCGTTTTATTTTAAAGTCAGCGACGTCGTTTTTATCGTCGGCGTCTTCTTATTCGGCGTCGTCTTATTTTATAGTAGGCGTCGTCTTATTAGGCGTCGGCTTATTTGACGTCGTTTTATTTTATAGCAGGCGTCGTCTTATTACGCGTCGGCTTATTTGACGTCGTTATATTTTATAGTAGGCGTCGTCTTATTCGGCGTCGTCTTACTCGGCGTCGTCTTGTTTGGCGTTGTATTATTCGGCGTCGTTTTATTTCATAGTAGGCGTCGTCTTATGTGGCGTCTTTTTATTTTAAAGTCAGTGATGTCATTTTAATCGTCGGCGTCTTCTTATTCGGCGTCTTCTTATTCGGCGTCTTCTTATTTTATAGTAGGCGTCGTCTTATTAGGCGTCGGCGTATTTGACGTCGTTATATTTTATAGTAGGCGTCGTCTAATTCGGCGTCGTATCATTCGGCGTCGTTTCATTTTATTGTAGGCGTCGTCTTATGTGGCGTCGTTTTATTTTAAAGTCAGTGATATCATTTTTAGGGTCGGCGTCGTCTTACACGGCGTTTTCTTATGTGGCGTCGTTTTATTTTAAAGTCATTGATGTCATTTTTATCGTCAGCGTCTTCTAATTCGGCGTCGTATTATTCGGCGTCGTTTTATTTTATAGTAGGCGTCGTCTTATAAGGCGTCGGCTTATTTGGCGTCGTTATATTTTATAGTAGGCGTCGTCTTATTCGGCGTCGTCTTATTAGGCGTCGGCCTATTTGGCGTCGTTATATTTTATAGTAGGCGTCGTCTTATTCGGCGACGTATTATTCGGGGTCGTCTTATTAGGCGTCGGCTTATACGGCGTCGTTTTATTTTATAGTAGGCATCGGCTTATTTGACGTCGTTATATTTTATAGTAGGCGTCGTCTTACTCCGCGTCGTTTCATTTTATAGTCAGCGCCGTTTTATTTTAAAGTCAGCGACGTCGTTTTTATCGTCGGCGGTTCTTATTCGGCGTCGCCTTATTCGGCGTCGTCTTATTCGGCGTCGTCTTATTCGGCGTCGTATTATTCGGCGTCGTTTTATTTTATAGTAGGCGTCGTCTTATTACGCGTCAGCTTATTTGGCGTCGTTATATTTTATAGTAGGCGTCGTTTTATGTGGCGTCGTTTTATTTTATAGTAGGCGTCGACGGCGTCGTCTTATTCGGCGTCGTCTTATTCGGCGTCGTCTTTTTCGGCGTCGTATTATTCGGCGTCGTTTTATTTTATAGTAAGCGTCGTCTTATTAGGCGTCGGCTTATTTGGCGTCGTTATATTTTATAGAAGGCGTCGTCTTATTAGGCGTCGGCTTATTTGACGTCGTTATATTTTATAGTAGGCGTCGTCTTATTCGGCGTCGTATCATTGGGCGTCGTTTCATTTTATTGTAGGCGTCGTCTTATGTGGCGTCGTTTTATTTAAAAGTCAGCGACGTCGTTTTTATCGTCGGCGTCTTCTTATTCGGCGTCGCCTTATTCGGCGTCGTCTTATTCGGCGTCGTCTTATTCGGCGTCGTATTATTCGGCGACGTATTATTCGGCGTCTATTTATTTTATAGTTGGCGTCGTCTTATTCGGCGACGTATTATTCAGCGTCGTCTTATTAGGCGTCGGCTTATTCGGCGTCGTATTATTCGGCATCGCTTTATTTTATAGTAGGCATCGGCTTATATGACGTCGTTATATTTTATAGTAGGCGTCGTCTTATTCGGCGTCGTATCATTCGGCGTCTATTTATTTTATAGTAGGCGTCGACTTATTAGGCGTCGGCTTATTTAGCATCGTTATATTTTATAGTAGGTGTCGTCTTATTCGGCGTCGCCTTATTCGGCGTCTATTTATTTTATAGTTGGCGTCGTCTTATTAGGCGTCGGCTTATTTGACGTCGTTATATTTTATAGTAGGCGTCGTCTTATACGGCGTCGTCTTACTCGGCGTCGTCTTGTTTGGCGTTGTATTATTCGGCGTCGTTTTATTTAATAGTAGGCGTCGTCTTATGTGGCGTGTTTTTATTTTAAAGTCAATGATGTCATTTTAATCGTCAGCGTCTTCTTATTCGGCGTCTTCTTATTCGGCGTCGTCTTATTTTATAGTATGCGTCGTCTTATGTGGCGTCGTTTTATTTTAAAGTCAGTGATGTCATTTTTATCGTCGGCGTCGTCTTATTAGGCGTCGGCTTATTTGACGTCGTTATATTTTATAGTAGGCGTCGTCTTATTCGGCGTCGTTTTATTTAATAGTAGGCGTCGTCTTATGTGGCGTCGTTTTATTTCAAAGTCAGTGATGTCATTTTTATCGTCAGCGTCTTCTTATTTGGCGTCGTATTATTCGGCGTCGTTTTATTTTATAGTAGGCGTCGTCTTATTAGGCGTCGGCTTATTTGGCGTCGTTATAATTTATAGTAGGCGTCGTCTTATTCGGCGTCGTCTTATTCGGCGACGTATTATTCGGCGTCGTCTTATTAGGCGTCGGCTTATTCGGCGTCGTATTGTTCGGCGTCGTCTTATTCGGCGACGTATTATTCGGCGTCGTCTTATTAGGCGTCAGCTTATTCGGCGTCGTATTATTCGGCGTCGGTTTATTTTATAGTACGCATCGGCTTATTTGACGTCGTTATATTTTATAGTAGGCGTCGTCTTATTCCGCGTCGTTTCATTTTATAGTCAGCGTCGTTTTATTTTAAAGTCAGCGACGTCGTTTTTATCGTCGGCGTCTTCTTATTCGGCGTCGTCTTATTTTATAGTAGGCGTCGTCTTATTAGGCGTCGGCTTATTTGACGTCGTTTTATTTTATAGCAGGCGTCGTCTTATTACGCGTCGGCTTATTTGACGTCGTTATATTTTATAGTAGGCGTCGTCTTATTCGGCGTCGTCTTACTCGGCGTCGTCTTGTTTGGCGTTGTATTATTCGGCGTCGTTTTATTTCATAGTAGGCGTCGTCTTATGTGGCGTCTTTTTATTTTAAAGTCAGTGATGTCATTTTAATCGTCGGCGTCTTCTTATTCGGCGTCTTCTTATTCGGCGTCTTCTTATTTTATAGTAGGCGTCGTCTTATTAGGCGTCGGCGTATTTGACGTCGTTATATTTTATAGTAGGCGTCGTCTAATTCGGCGTCGTATCATTCGGCGTCGTTTCATTTTATTGTAGGCGTCGTCTTATGTGGCGTCGTTTTATTTTAAAGTCAGTGATATCATTTTTAGGGTCGGCGTCGTCTTACACGGCGTTTTCTTATGTGGCGTCGTTTTATTTTAAAGTCATTGATGTCATTTTTATCGTCAGCGTCTTCTAATTCGGCGTCGTATTATTCGGCGTCGTTTTATTTTATAGTAGGCGTCGTCTTATAAGGCGTCGGCTTATTTGGCGTCGTTATATTTTATAGTAGGCGTCGTCTTATTCGGCGTCGTCTTATTAGGCGTCGGCCTATTTGGCGTCGTTATATTTTATAGTAGGCGTCGTCTTATTCGGCGACGTATTATTCGGGGTCGTCTTATTAGGCGTCGGCTTATACGGCGTCGTTTTATTTTATAGTAGGCATCGGCTTATTTGACGTCGTTATATTTTATAGTAGGCGTCGTCTTACTCCGCGTCGTTTCATTTTATAGTCAGCGCCGTTTTATTTTAAAGTCAGCGACGTCGTTTTTATCGTCGGCGGTTCTTATTCGGCGTCGCCTTATTCGGCGTCGTCTTATTCGGCGTCGTCTTATTCGGCGTCGTATTATTCGGCGTCGTTTTATTTTATAGTAGGCGTCGTCTTATTACGCGTCAGCTTATTTGGCGTCGTTATATTTTATAGTAGGCGTCGTTTTATGTGGCGTCGTTTTATTTTATAGTAGGCGTCGACGGCGTCGTCTTATTCGGCGTCGTCTTATTCGGCGTCGTCTTTTTCGGCGTCGTATTATTCGGCGTCGTTTTATTTTATAGTAAGCGTCGTCTTATTAGGCGTCGGCTTATTTGGCGTCGTTATATTTTATAGTAGGCGTCGTCTTATTAGGCGTCGGCTTATTTGACATCGTTATATTTTATAGTAGGCGTCGTCTTATTCGGCGTCGTATCATTGGGCGTCGTTTCATTTTATTGTAGGCGTCGTCTTATGTGGCGTCGTTTTATTTAAAAGTCAGCGACGTCGTTTTTATCGTCGGCGTCTTCTTATTCGGCGTCGCCTTATTCGGCGTCGTCTTATTCGGCGTCGTCTTATTCGGCGTCGTATTATTCGGCGACGTATTATTCGGCGTCTATTTATTTTATAGTTGGCGTCGTCTTATTCGGCGACGTATTATTCAGCGTCGTCTTATTAGGCGTCGGCTTATTCGGCGTCGTATTATTCGGCATCGCTTTATTTTATAGTAGGCATCGGCTTATATGACGTCGTTATATTTTATAGTAGGCGTCGTCTTATTCGGCGTCGTATCATTCGGCGTCTATTTATTTTATAGTAGGCGTCGACTTATTAGGCGTCGGCTTATTTAGCATCGTTATATTTTATAGTAGGTGTCGTCTTATTCGGCGTCGCCTTATTCGGCGTCTATTTATTTTATAGTTGGCGTCGTCTTATTAGGCGTCGGCTTATTTGACGTCGTTATATTTTATAGTAGGCGTCGTCTTATACGGCGTCGTCTTACTCAGCGTCGTCTTGTTTGGCGTTGTATTATTCGGCGTCGTTTTATTTAATAGTAGGCGTCGTCTTATGTGGCGTGTTTTTATTTTATAGTCAATGATGTCATTTTAATCGTCAGCGTCTTCTTATTCGGCGTCTTCTTATTCGGCGTCGTCTTATTTTATAGTATGCGTCGTCTTATGTGGCGTCGTTTTATTTTAAAGTCAGTGATGTCATTTTTATCGTCGGCGTCGTCTTATTAGGCGTCGGCTTATTTGACATCGTTATATTTTATAGTAGGCGTCGTCTTATTCGGCGTCGTACCATTGGGCGTCGTTTCATTTTATTGTAGGCGTCGTCTTATGTGGCGTCGTTTTATTTAAAAGTCAGCGACGTCGTTTTTATCGTCGGCGTCTTCTTATTCGGCGTCGCCTTATTCGGCGTCGTCTTATTCGGCGTCGTCTTATTCGGCGTCGTATTATTCGGCGACGTATTATTCGGCGTCTATTTATTTTATAGTTGGCGTCGTCTTATTCGGCGACGTATTATTCAGCGTCGTCTTATTAGGCGTCGGCTTATTCGGCGTCGTATTATTCGGCATCGCTTTATTTTATAGTAGGCATCGGCTTATATGACGTCGTTATATTTTATAGTAGGCGTCGTCTTATTCGGCGTCGTATCATTCGGCGTCTATTTATTTTATAGTAGGCGTCGACTTATTAGGCGTCGGCTTATTTAGCATCGTTATATTTTATAGTAGGTGTCGTCTTATTCGGCGTCGCCTTATTCGGCGTCTATTTATTTTATAGTTGGCGTCGTCTTATTAGGCGTCGGCTTATTTGACGTCGTTATATTTTATAGTAGGCGTCGTCTTATACGGCGTCGTCTTACTCGGCGTCGTCTTGTTTGGCGTTGTATTATTCGGCGTCGTTTTATTTAATAGTAGGCGTCGTCTTATGTGGCGTGTTTTTATTTTAAAGTCAATGATGTCATTTTAATCGTCAGCGTCTTCTTATTCGGCGTCTTCTTATTCGGCGTCGTCTTATTTTATAGTATGCGTCGTCTTATGTGGCGTCGTTTTATTTCAAAGTCAGTGATGTCATTTTTATCGTCGGCGTCGTCTTATTAGGCGTCGGCTTATTTGACGTCGTTATATTTTATAGTAGGCGTCGTCTTATTCGGCGTCGTTTTATTTAATAGTAGGCGTCGTCTTATGTGGCGTCGTTTTATTTCAAAGTCAGTGATGTCATTTTTATCGTCAGCGTCTTCTTATTTGGCGTCGTATTATTCGGCGTCGTTTTATTTTATAGTAGGCGTCGTCTTATTAGGCGTCGGCTTATTTGGCGTCGTTATAATTTATAGTAGGCGTCGTCTTATTCGGCGTCGTCTTATTCGGCGACGTATTATTCGGCGTCGTCTTATTAGGCGTCGGCTTATTCGGCGTCGTATTGTTCGGCGTCGTCTTATTCGGCGACGTATTATTCGGCGTCGTCTTATTAGGCGTCAGCTTATTCGGCGTCGTATTATTCGGCGTCGGTTTATTTTATAGTACGCATCGGCTTATTTGACGTCGTTATATTTTATAGTAGGCGTCGTCTTATTCCGCGTCGTTTCATTTTATAGTCAGCGTCGTTTTATTTTAAAGTCAGCGACGTCGTTTTTATCGTCGGCGTCTTCTTATTCGGCGTCGTCTTATTTTATAGTAGGCGTCGTCTTATTAGGCGTCGGCTTATTTGACGTCGTTTTATTTTATAGCAGGCGTCGTCTTATTACGCGTCGGCTTATTTGACGTCGTTATATTTTATAGTAGGCGTCGTCTTATTCGGCGTCGTCTTACTCGGCGTCGTCTTGTTTGGCGTTGTATTATTCGGCGTCGTTTTATTTCATAGTAGGCGTCGTCTTATGTGGCGTCTTTTTATTTTAAAGTCAGTGATGTCATTTTAATCGTCGGCGTCTTCTTATTCGGCGTCTTCTTATTCGGCGTCTTCTTATTTTATAGTAGGCGTCGTCTTATTAGGCGTCGGCGTATTTGACGTCGTTATATTTTATAGTAGGCGTCGTCTAATTCGGCGTCGTATCATTCGGCGTCGTTTCATTTTATTGTAGGCGTCGTCTTATGTGGCGTCGTTTTATTTTAAAGTCAGTGATATCATTTTTAGGGTCGGCGTCGTCTTACACGGCGTTTTCTTATGTGGCGTCGTTTTATTTTAAAGTCATTGATGTCATTTTTATCGTCAGCGTCTTCTAATTCGGCGTCGTATTATTCGGCGTCGTTTTATTTTATAGTAGGCGTCGTCTTATAAGGCGTCGGCTTATTTGGCGTCGTTATATTTTATAGTAGGCGTCGTCTTATTCGGCGTCGTCTTATTAGGCGTCGGCCTATTTGGCGTCGTTATATTTTATAGTAGGCGTCGTCTTATTCGGCGACGTATTATTCGGGGTCGTCTTATTAGGCGTCGGCTTATACGGCGTCGTTTTATTTTATAGTAGGCATCGGCTTATTTGACGTCGTTATATTTTATAGTAGGCGTCGTCTTACTCCGCGTCGTTTCATTTTATAGTCAGCGCCGTTTTATTTTAAAGTCAGCGACGTCGTTTTTATCGTCGGCGGTTCTTATTCGGCGTCGCCTTATTCGGCGTCGTCTTATTCGGCGTCGTCTTATTCGGCGTCGTATTATTCGGCGTCGTTTTATTTTATAGTAGGCGTCGTCTTATTACGCGTCAGCTTATTTGGCGTCGTTATATTTTATAGTAGGCGTCGTTTTATGTGGCGTCGTTTTATTTTATAGTAGGCGTCGACGGCGTCGTCTTATTCGGCGTCGTCTTATTCGGCGTCGTCTTTTTCGGCGTCGTATTATTCGGCGTCGTTTTATTTTATAGTAAGCGTCGTCTTATTAGGCTTCGGCTTATTTGGCGTCGTTATATTTTATAGAAGGCGTCGTCTTATTAGGCGTCGGCTTATTTGACGTCGTTATATTTTATAGTAGGCGTCGTCTTATTCGGCGTCGTATCATTGGGCGTCGTTTCATTTTATTGTAGGCGTCGTCTTATGTGGCGTCGTTTTATTTAAAAGTCAGCGACGTCGTTTTTATCGTCGGCGTCTTCTTATTCGGCGTCGCCTTATTCGGCGTCGTCTTATTCGGCGTCGTCTTATTCGGCGTCGTATTATTCGGCGACGTATTATTCGGCGTCTATTTATTTTATAGTTGGCGTCGTCTTATTCGGCGACGTATTATTCAGCGTCGTCTTATTAGGCGTCGGCTTATTCGGCGTCGTATTATTCGGCATCGCTTTATTTTATAGTAGGCATCGGCTTATATGACGTCGTTATATTTTATAGTAGGCGTCGTCTTATTCGGCGTCGTATCATTCGGCGTCTATTTATTTTATAGTAGGCGTCGACTTATTAGGCGTCGGCTTATTTAGCATCGTTATATTTTATAGTAGGTGTCGTCTTATTCGGCGTCGCCTTATTCGGCGTCTATTTATTTTATAGTTGGCGTCGTCTTATTAGGCGTCGGCTTATTTGACGTCGTTATATTTTATAGTAGGCGTCGTCTTATACGGCGTCGTCTTACTCGGCGTCGTCTTGTTTGGCGTTGTATTATTCGGCGTCGTTTTATTTAATAGTAGGCGTCGTCTTATGTGGCGTGTTTTTATTTTAAAGTCAATGATGTCATTTTAATCGTCAGCGTCTTCTTATTCGGCGTCTTCTTATTCGGCGTCGTCTTATTTTATAGTATGCGTCGTCTTATGTGGCGTCGTTTTATTTTAAAGTCAGTGATGTCATTTTTATCGTCGGCGTCGTCTTATTAGGCGTCGGCTTATTTGACGTCGTTATATTTTATAGTAGGCGTCGTCTTATTCGGCGTCGTTTTATTTAATAGTAGGCGTCGTCTTATGTGGCGTCGTTTTATTTCAAAGTCAGTGATGTCATTTTTATCGTCAGCGTCTTCTTATTTGGCGTCGTATTATTCGGCGTCGTTTTATTTTATAGTAGGCGTCGTCTTATTAGGCGTCGGCTTATTTGGCGTCGTTATAATTTATAGTAGGCGTCGTCTTATTCGGCGTCGTCTTATTCGGCGACGTATTATTCGGCGTCGTCTTATTAGGCGTCGGCTTATTCGGCGTCGTATTGTTCGGCGTCGTCTTATTCGGCGACGTATTATTCGGCGTCGTCTTATTAGGCGTCAGCTTATTCGGCGTCGTATTATTCGGCGTCGGTTTATTTTATAGTACGCATCGGCTTATTTGACGTCGTTATATTTTATAGTAGGCGTCGTCTTATTCCGCGTCGTTTCATTTTATAGTCAGCGTCGTTTTATTTTAAAGTCAGCGACGTCGTTTTTATCGTCGGCGTCTTCTTATTCGGCGTCGTCTTATTTTATAGTAGGCGTCGTCTTATTAGGCGTCGGCTTATTTGACGTCGTTTTATTTTATAGCAGGCGTCGTCTTATTACGCGTCGGCTTATTTGACGTCGTTATATTTTATAGTAGGCGTCGTCTTATTCGGCGTCGTCTTACTCGGCGTCGTCTTGTTTGGCGTTGTATTATTCGGCGTCGTTTTATTTCATAGTAGGCGTCGTCTTATGTGGCGTCTTTTTATTTTAAAGTCAGTGATGTCATTTTAATCGTCGGCGTCTTCTTATTCGGCGTCTTCTTATTCGGCGTCTTCTTATTTTATAGTAGGCGTCGTCTTATTAGGCGTCGGCGTATTTGACGTCGTTATATTTTATAGTAGGCGTCGTCTAATTCGGCGTCGTATCATTCGGCGTCGTTTCATTTTATTGTAGGCGTCGTCTTATGTGGCGTCGTTTTATTTTAAAGTCAGTGATATCATTTTTAGGGTCGGCGTCGTCTTACACGGCGTTTTCTTATGTGGCGTCGTTTTATTTTAAAGTCATTGATGTCATTTTTATCGTCAGCGTCTTCTAATTCGGCGTCGTATTATTCGGCGTCGTTTTATTTTATAGTAGGCGTCGTCTTATAAGGCGTCGGCTTATTTGGCGTCGTTATATTTTATAGTAGGCGTCGTCTTATTCGGCGTCGTCTTATTAGGCGTCGGCCTATTTGGCGTCGTTATATTTTATAGTAGGCGTCGTCTTATTCGGCGACGTATTATTCGGGGTCGTCTTATTAGGCGTCGGCTTATACGGCGTCGTTTTATTTTATAGTAGGCATCGGCTTATTTGACGTCGTTATATTTTATAGTAGGCGTCGTCTTACTCCGCGTCGTTTCATTTTATAGTCAGCGCCGTTTTATTTTAAAGTCAGCGACGTCGTTTTTATCGTCGGCGGTTCTTATTCGGCGTCGCCTTATTCGGCGTCGTCTTATTCGGCGTCGTCTTATTCGGCGTCGTATTATTCGGCGTCGTTTTATTTTATAGTAGGCGTCGTCTTATTACGCGTCAGCTTATTTGGCGTCGTTATATTTTATAGTAGGCGTCGTTTTATGTGGCGTCGTTTTATTTTATAGTAGGCGTCGACGGCGTCGTCTTATTCGGCGTCGTCTTATTCGGCGTCGTCTTTTTCGGCGTCGTATTATTCGGCGTCGTTTTATTTTATAGTAAGCGTCGTCTTATTAGGCGTCGGCTTATTTGGCGTCGTTATATTTTATAGTAGGCGTCGTCTTATTAGGCGTCGGCTTATTTGACATCGTTATATTTTATAGTAGGCGTCGTCTTATTCGGCGTCGTATCATTGGGCGTCGTTTCATTTTATTGTAGGCGTCGTCTTATGTGGCGTCGTTTTATTTAAAAGTCAGCGACGTCGTTTTTATCGTCGGCGTCTTCTTATTCGGCGTCGCCTTATTCGGCGTCGTCTTATTCGGCGTCGTCTTATTCGGCGTCGTATTATTCGGCGACGTATTATTCGGCGTCTATTTATTTTATAGTTGGCGTCGTCTTATTCGGCGACGTATTATTCAGCGTCGTCTTATTAGGCGTCGGCTTATTCGGCGTCGTATTATTCGGCATCGCTTTATTTTATAGTAGGCATCGGCTTATATGACGTCGTTATATTTTATAGTAGGCGTCGTCTTATTCGGCGTCGTATCATTCGGCGTCTATTTATTTTATAGTAGGCGTCGACTTATTAGGCGTCGGCTTATTTAGCATCGTTATATTTTATAGTAGGTGTCGTCTTATTCGGCGTCGCCTTATTCGGCGTCTATTTATTTTATAGTTGGCGTCGTCTTATTAGGCGTCGGCTTATTTGACGTCGTTATATTTTATAGTAGGCGTCGTCTTATACGGCGTCGTCTTACTCAGCGTCGTCTTGTTTGGCGTTGTATTATTCGGCGTCGTTTTATTTAATAGTAGGCGTCGTCTTATGTGGCGTGTTTTTATTTTATAGTCAATGATGTCATTTTAATCGTCAGCGTCTTCTTATTCGGCGTCTTCTTATTCGGCGTCGTCTTATTTTATAGTATGCGTCGTCTTATGTGGCGTCGTTTTATTTTAAAGTCAGTGATGTCATTTTTATCGTCGGCGTCGTCTTATTAGGCGTCGGCTTATTTGACGTCGTTATATTTTATAGTAGGCGTCGTCTTATTCGGCGTCGTTTTATTTAATAGTAGGCGTCGTCTTATGTGGCGTCGTTTTATTTCAAAGTCAGTGATGTCATTTTTATCGTCAGCGTCTTCTTATTTGGCGTCGTATTATTCGGCGTCGTTTTATTTTATAGTAGGCGTCGTCTTATTAGGCGTCGGCTTATTTGGCGTCGTTATAATTTATAGTAGGCGTCGTCTTATTCGGCGTCGTCTTATTCGGCGACGTATTATTCGGCGTCGTCTTATTAGGCGTCGGCTTATTCGGCGTCGTATTGTTCGGCGTCGTCTTATTCGGCGACGTATTATTCGGCGTCGTCTTATTAGGCGTCGGCTTATTCGGCGTCGTATTATTCGGCGTTGGTTTATTTTATAGTAGGCATCGGCTTATTTGACGTCGTTATATTTTATAGTAGGCGTCGTCTTATTCGGCGTCGTATCATTGGGCGTCGTTTCATTTTATTGTAGGCGTCGTCTTATGTGGCGTCGTTTTATTTAAAAGTCAGCGACGTCGTTTTTATCGTCGGCGTCTTCTTATTCGGCGTCGCTTTATTCGGCGTCGTCTTATTCGGCGTCGTCTTATTCGGCGTCGTATTATTCGGCGACGTATTATTCGGCGTCTATTTATTTTATAGTTGGCGTCGTCTTATTCGGCGTCGTCTTACTCGGCGTCGTCTTATTCGGCGTCGTATTGTTCGGCATCGTCTTATTCGGCGTCGTCTTATTCGGCGACGTATTATTCAGCGTCGTCTTATTAGGCGTCCGCTTATTTGACGTCGTTATATTTTATAGTAGGCGTGGTCTTATTCCGCGTCGTTTCATTTTAAAGTCAGCGTCGTTTTATTTTAAAGTCAGCGACGTCGTTTTTATCGTCGGCGTCTTCTTATTCGGCGTCGCCTTATTCGGCGTCGTCCTATTCGGCGTCGTCTTATTCGGCGTCGTATTATTCGGCGTCGTTTTATTTTATAGTAGGCGTCGTCTTATTAGGCGTCGTATTATACGGCGTCGTTTTATTTCATAGTAGGCGTCGTCTTATGTGGCGTCTTTTTATTTTAAAGTCAGTGATGTCATTTTAATCGTCGGCGTCTTCTTATTCGGCGTCTTCTTATTCGGCGTCTTCTTATTTTATAGTAGGCGTCGTCTTATTAGGCGTCGGCGTATTTGACGTCGTTATATTTTATAGTAGGCGTCGTCTTATTCGGCGTCGTATCATTCGGCGTCGTTTCATTTTATTGTAGGCGTCGTCTTATGTGGCGTCGTTTTATTTTAAAGTCAGTGATGTCATTTTTAGGGTCGGCGTCGTCTTACACGGCGTTTTCTTATGTGGCGTCGTTTTATTTTAAAGTCATTGATGTCATTTTTATCGTCAGCGTCTTCTAATTCGGCGTCGTATTATACGGCGTCGTTTTATTTCATAGTAGGCGTCGTCTTATGTGGCGTCTTTTTATTTTAAAGTCAGTGATGTCATTTTAATCGTCGGCGTCTTCTTATTCGGCGTCTTCTTATTCGGCGTCTTCTTATTTTATAGTAGGCGTCGTCTTATTAGGCGTCGGCGTATTTGACGTCGTTATATTTTATAGTAGGCGTCGTCTTATTCGGCGTCGTATCATTCGGCGTCGTTTCATTTTATTGTAGGCGTCGCCTTATGTGGCGTCGTTTTATTTTAAAGTCAGTGATGTCATTTTTAGGGTCGGCGTCGTCTTACACGGCGTTTTCTTATGTGGCGTCGTTTTATTTTAAAGTCATTGATGTCATTTTTATCGTCAGCGTCTTCTAATTCGGCGTCGTATTATTCGGCGTCGTTTTATTTTATAGTAGGCGTCGTCTTATAAGGCGTCGGCTTATTTGGCGTCGTTATATTTTATAGTAGGCGGCGTCTTATTCGGCGTCGTCTTATTAGGCGTCGGCTTATTTGGCGTCGTTATATTTTATAGTAGGCGTCGTCTTATTCGGCGACGTATTATTCGGGGTCGTCTTATTAGGCGTCGGCTTATACGGCGTCGTTTTATTTTATAGTAGGCGTCGTCTTATTCGGCGTCGGTTTATTTTATAGTAGGCATCGGCTTATTTGACGTCGTTATATTTTATAGTAGGCGTCGTCTTACTCCGCGTCGTTTCATTTTATAGTCAGCGCCGTTTTATTTTAAAGTCAGCGACGTCGTTTTTATCGTCGGCGGTTCTTATTCGGCGTCGCCTTATTCGGCGTCGTCTTATTCGGCGTCGTCTTATTCGGCGTCGTATTATTCGGCGTCGTTTTATTTTATAGTAGGCGTCGTCTTATTACGCGTCAGCTTATTTGGCGTCGTCTTATTCGGCGTCGTATTATTCGGCGACGTATTATTCGGCGTCTATTTATTTTATAGTTGGCGTCGTCTTATTCGGCGACGTATTATTCAGCGTCGTCTTATTAGGCGTCGGCTTATTCGGCGTCGTATTATTCGGCATCGCTTTATTTTATAGTAGGCGTCGGCTTATTTGACGTCGTTATATTTTATAGTAGGCGTCGTCTTATTCGGCGTCGTATCATTGGGCGTCGTTTCATTTTATTGTAGGCGTCGTCTTATGTGGCGTCGTTTTATTTAAAAGTCAGCGACGTCGTTTTTATCGTCGGCGTCTTCTTATTCGGCGTCGCTTTATTCGGCGTCGTCTTATTCGGCGTCGTCTTATTCGGCGTCGTATTATTCGGCGACGTATTATTCGGCGTCTATTTATTTTATAGTTGGCGTCGTCTTATTCGGCGTCGTCTTACTCGGCGTCGTCTTATTCGGCGTCGTATTGTTCGGCATCGTCTTATTCGGCGTCGTCTTATTCGGCGACGTATTATTCAGCGTCGTCTTATTAGGCGTCCGCTTATTTGACGTCGTTATATTTTATAGTAGGCGTGGTCTTATTCCGCGTCGTTTCATTTTAAAGTCAGCGTCGTTTTATTTTAAAGTCAGCGACGTCGTTTTTATCGTCGGCGTCTTCTTATTCGGCGTCGCCTTATTCGCCGTCGTCCTATTCGGCGTCTTCTTATTCGGCGTCGTATTATTCGGCGTCGTTTTATTTTATAGTAGGCGTCGTCTTATTAGGCGTCGTATTATACGGCGTCGTTTTATTTTATAGTAGGCGTCGTCTTATGTGGCGTCGTTTTATTTTAAAGTCAGTGATGTCATTTTTATCGTCGGCATAGTCTTATTCGGCGTTGTCTTATTCGGCGTCGTCTTATTCCGCGTCGTTTCATTTTATAGTCAGCGTCGTTTTATTTTAAAGTCAGCGACGTCGTTTTTATCGTCGGCGTGTTCTTATTCGGCGTCGTCTTATTTTATAGTAGGCGTCGTCTTATTAGGCGTCGTCTTATTAGGCGTCGGCTTATTTGACGTCGTTTTATTTTATAGTAGGCGTCGTCTTATTATGCGTCGGCTTATTTGACGTCGTTATATTTTTTTAGTAGGGGTCGTCTTATTCGGCGTCGTAATATTCGGCGTCGTTTCATTTTAACGACGCTTACTAGGCGTCGTTTTATGTGGCGTTGTTTTATTTTATAGTAGGCGTCGTCTTATTCGGCGTCGTCTTACTCGGCGTCGTCTTGTTTGGCGTTGTATTATTCGGCGTCGTTTTATTTTATAGTAGGCGTCGTCTTATGTGGCGTCGTTTTATTTTAAAGTCAGTGATGACATTTTTATCGTCGGCGTCGTCTTACACGGCGTTGTCTTATGTGGCGTCGTTTTATTTTATAGTAGGCGTCGTCTTATTAAGCGTAGGCTTATTTGGCGTCGTTTTATTTTGCGTCGTCTTATTCGGCGTCGTTTTATTTGGCGTCGTCTTATTCGGCGTCGTCTTATTAAGCGTATGCTTATTTGGCGTCATCATATTTTATAGTAGGCATCGTTTTATTTGGCGTCGTCTTATTCGTCGTCGTTTTATTGGGCGTCGTATTATTCGGCGTCGTCATATTCGGCGTCGTCTTATACAGCGTCGTTTTATTGGGCCTCGTATTATTCGGCGTCGTCATATTCGGCGTCGTCTTATACAGCGTCGTTTTATTGGGCGTCGTATTATTTGGCGTCGTCATATTCGGCGTCGTCTTATACAGCGTCGTTTTATTGGGCGTCGTCTTATTAAGCGTAGGCTTATTCGAATTAGATGAAGCCGATTATAAAACGACGCCGAATATAAAAACGTCAAAGCTGATTTTAAAATAAAACCTTACGCTGTAAAACGTTTACGCTGACTTTAAAATAATACGACGATGACTATAAAATAATACGACGCCGAATAAGACGAAGCCGAATAAGACGACGCCGATTAAGACGACGCCGAATAAGACGACGCCTACTATAAAATATAACGACGCCAAATAAGCCGACGCCAAATAAAACGACGCCTACTAAGAAATATAACGACGCCAAATAAGCCTGCGCTTAATAACACGACGCCGAATAAGACGACGCCCAATAAAACGACGCCGAATAAGACGACGCCAAATAAAACGACGCCAAATAAGCCTACGCTTAATAAGACGACGCCGAATAAGACGACGCCGATTAAGACGACGCCGATTAAGACGACGCCTTCTATAAAATAAAACGACGCCGAATAATACGACGCAGAATAAGACGACGCCTACTATAAAATATAACGACGCCAAATAAGCCTACGCTTAATAAGACGACGCCCAATAAAACGACGCCCAATAAAACGACGCCGAATAAGACGACGCCAAATAAAACGACGCCTACTATAAAATATAACGACGCCAAATAAGCGCACCCTTAATAAGACGACGCCCAATAAAACGACGCCGAATAAGACGACGCCAAATAAAACGACGCCAAATAAGCCTACGCTTAATAAGACGACGCCGATTAAGACGACGCCGATTAAGATGACGCCTACTATAAAATAAAACGACGCCGAGTAATACGACGCAGAATAAGACGACGCCTACTATAAAATAAACGACGCCAAATAAGCCTACGCTTAATAAGACGACGCCGATTAAGACGACGCCGATTAAGATGACGCCTACTATAAAATAAAACGACGCCGAGTAATACGACGCAGAATAAGACGACGCCTACTATAAAATAAGCGACGCCAAATAAGCCGACGCCTAATAAGACGAAACTTACTCTAAAATAAAACGACGCCGAATAATACGACACCGAATGAGACGACGCCGTCTATAAAACGTTTACGCTGACTTTAAAATAATACAACGATGACTATAAAATAATACGACGCTGAATAAGACGAAGCCGAATAAGACGACGCCGATTAAGACGACGCCGAATAAGACGACGCCTACTATAAAATGTAACGACGCCAAATAAGCCCACCCTTAATAAGACGACGCTGAATAAGACGACGCCCAATAAAACGACGCCGAATAAGACGACGCCAAATAAAACGACGCCAAATAAGCCTACGCTTAATAAGACGACGCCGAATAAAACGACGCCGATTAAGACGACGCCGATTAAGATGACGCCTACTATAAAATAAAACGACGCCGAGTAATACGACGCAGAATAAGACGACGCCTACTATAAAATAAACGACGCCAAATAAGCCGACGCCTAATAAGACGAAACTTACTCGTAAATAAAACGACGCCGTGTAATTCGACGCCGAATGAGATGACCCCGTCTATAAAACGTTTACGCTGACTTTAAAATAATACAACGATGACTATAAAATAATACGACGCTGAATAAGACGAAGCCGAATAAGACGACGCCGATTAAGACGACGCCGAATAAGACGACGCCTACTATAAAATATAACGACGCCAAATAAGCCTACGCTTAATAAGACGACGCCCAATAAAACGACGCCGAATAAGACGACGCCAAATAAAACGACGCCTACTACAAAACATAACGACGCCAAATAAGCCCACGCTTAATAAGACGACGCCGAATAAGACGACGCCCAATAAAACGACGCCGAATAAGACGACGCCAAATAAGACGACGCCCAATAAAACGACGCCGAATAAGACGACGCCAAATAAAACGACGCCTACTATAAAATATAACGACGCCAAATAAGCGCACCCTTAATAAGACGACGCTGAATAAGACGACGCCCAATAAAACGACGCCGAATAAGACGACGCCAAATAAAACGACGCCAAATAAGCCTACGCTTAATAAGACGACGCCGATTAAGACGACGCCGATTAAGATGACGCCTACTATAAAATAAAACGACGCCGAGTAATACGACGCAGAATAAGACGACGCCTACTATAAAATTAACGACGCCAAATAAGCCGACGCCTAATAAGACGAAACTTACTCTAAAATAAAACGACGCCGAATAATACGACACCGAATGAGACGACGCCGTCTATAAAACGTTTACGCTGACTTTAAAATAATACAACGATGACTATAAAATAATACGACGCTGAATAAGACGAAGCCGAATAAGACGACGCCGATTAAGACGACGCCGAATAAGACGACGCCTACTATAAAATATAACGACGCCAAATAAGCCCACCCTTAATAAGACGACGCTGAATAAGACGACGCCCAATAAAACGACGCCGAATAAGACGACGCCAAATAAGCCTACGCTTAATAAGACGACGCCGAATAAAACGACGCCGATTAAGACGACGCCGATTAAGATGACGCCTACTATAAAATAAAACGACGCCGAGTAATACGACGCAGAATAAGACGACGCCTACTATAAAATAAACGACGCCAAATAAGCCGACGCCTAATAAGACGAAACTTACTCGTAAATAAAACGACGCCGTGTAATTCGACGCCGAATGAGACGACCCCGTCTATAAAACGTTTACGCTGACTTTAAAATAATACAACGATGACTATAAAATAATACGACACTGAATAAGACGAAGCCGAATAAGACGACGCCGATTAAGACGACGCCGAATAAGACGACGCCTACTATAAAATATAACGACGCCAAATAAGCCTACGCTTAATAAGACGACGCCCAATAAAACGACGCCGAATAAGACGACGCCAAATAAAACGACGCCTACTACAAAACATAACGACGCCAAATAAGCCCACGCTTAATAAGACGACGCCGAATAAGACGACGCCCAATAAAACGACGCCGAATAAGACGACGCCAAATAAAACGACGCCTTCTATAAAATAAAACGACGCCGAATAATACGACGCAGAATAAGACGACGCCTACTATAAAATATAACGACGCCAAATAAGCCGACGCCTAATAAGACGACGCCAAATATGACGACGCCGAATAAGACGACGCCGACTATAAAACGTTAACGCTGACTTTAACATAATACGACGCTGACTATAAAATAATACGACGCCGAATAAGACGACGCCGAATAAGACGACGCCGATTAAGACGACGCTGAATGAGACGACGCCGTCTACAAAACGTTTACGCTGACTTTAAAATAATACGACGCCGAATAAGACGACGCCGATTAAGACGACGCCGAATAAGACGACGCCTACTATAAAACATAACGACGCCAAATAAGCCCACGCTTAATAAGACGACGCCGAATAAGACGACGCCCAATAAAACGACGCCGATTAAGACGACGCCGATTAAGACGACGCCAAATAAAACGACGCCAAATAAGCCTACGCTTAATAAGACGACGCCGAATAAGACGACGCCGATTAAGACGACGCCGATTAAGACGACGCCTTCTATAAAATAAAACGACGCCGAATAATACGACGCAGAATAAGACGACGCCTACTATAAAATATATCGACGCCAAATAAGCCGACGCCTACTAAGAAATATAACGACGCCAAATAAGCCTGCGCTTAATAAGACGACGCCTAATAAAACGACGCCCAATAAAACGACGCCGAATAAGACGACGCCAAATAGAACGACGCCTACTATAAAATATAACGACGCCAAATAAGCCCACGCTTAATAAGACGACGCTGAATAAGACGACGCCCAATAAAACGACGTCGAATAAGACGACGCCATATAAAACGACGCCAAGTAAACCTACGCTTAATAAGACGACGCCGAATAAAACGACGCCGATTAATACGACGCCGATTAAGACGACGCCGATTAAGACGACGCCGATTAAGACGACGCTTACTCTACAATAAAACGACGCCGAATAATACGACACCGAATAAGACGACGCCGAATAATACGACGCCTTATAAGACGACGCCGTATAAGACGACGCCTACTACAAAATATTACGACGCCAAATAAGCCTACGCTTAATAAGAGGACGCCGAATAAGACGACGCCCAATAAAACGACGCCGAATAAGACGACGCCGATTAAGACGACGCTGAATGAGACGACGCCGTCTATAAAACGTTTACGCTGACTTTAAAATAATACGACGCCGATTACGACGACACCGAATAAGACGACGCCTACTATAAAATAAAAGGCGCCAAATAAGCCGACGCCAAATAAGACGACGCCTACTCTAAAATAAAACGACGCCGAATAATACGACGCCGAATAAGACGACGCCTACTACAAAATACAACGACGCCAAAATGTGCCGACGCCAAATAAGACGACGCCTACTCTAAAATAAGACGACGCCGAATAAGACGACGTCTACTATAAAATACAACGACGCCAAATAAGACGACGCCTACTCTAAAATAAAACGACGCCGAATAATACGACGCCGAATAAGACAACATCTAATAAAACGACGCCGAATAATACGACGCCGAATAAAACGATGCCGATTAAGCCGACGCCAAATAAGACGACGCCTACTCTAAAATAAAACGACGCCGAATAAGACGACGCCGAATAAGATGACGCCTACTATAAAATATAACGACGCCAAATAAGCCGACGCCAAATAAGACGACGCCTACTCTAAAATAAAACGACGCCGAATAATACGACACCGAATAATACGACACCGAATAATACGACGCCGAATAAAACGATGCCGATTAAGCCGACGCCAAATAAGACGACGCCTACTCTTAAATAAAACGACGCCGAATAATACGACACCGAATAAGACGACGCTGAATAAGACGACATCCAATAAAACGACGCCGAATAATACGACGCCGAATAAAACGATGCCGATTAAGCCGACGCCAAATAAGACGACGCCTACTCTAAAATAAAACGACGCCGAATAAGACGACGCCGAATAAGACGACGCCGAATAAGACGACGCCGAATAAGATGACGCCTACTATAAAATATAACGACGCCAAATAAGCCGACGCCAAATAAGACGACGCCTACTCTAAAATAAAACGACGCCGAATAATACGACACCGAATAATACGACGCCGAATAAAACGATGCCGATTAAGCAGACGCCAAATAAGACGACGCCTACTCTAAAATAAAACGACGCCGAATAAGACGACGCCGAATAAGACGACGCCGAGTAAGACGATGCCGAATAAGATGACGCCTACTATAAAATATAACGACGCCAAATAAGCCGACGCCGAATAATTCGACGCCGAATAAGACGACGCCGAATAATTCGACGCCGAATAAGACGACGCCAAATAAGACGACGCCGAATTAGACGACGCCTACTATAAAATATAACGACGCCAAATAAGCCGACGCCAAATAAGACGACGCCTACTCTTAAATAAAACGACGCCGAATAATACGACGCCGAATAAGACGACGCCGAATAAGACGATGCCGAATAAGACGACGCCGAATAAGACGACGCCGAATAAGACGACGCCTATTATAAAACGACGCCGAATTAGACGAAGCCGATTATAAAACGACGCCGACTATAAAAACGTTAACGCTGATTTTAAAATAATAAATAAAATAAATAATAAATATTCCACAACTATCACACAACGCCATCTAGTCCCAAGCTAAGCAGAGCTTGTGTTGTGGGTTCTAGACAACTGATAAACATACTTATATATTTCTAAATACATACATATAATAGATAAATTACACCCAGACACAGAACAAATGATCGTGCTCATCACACAAACATTTGTCCTGGGTGGGAATCGAACCCACGACCTCAAATAAAACGTCGCTGACTATAAAATTAAACGACGCCGTATAGGACGACGCCGAATAAGACGATGCCGATTTAGATGACGCCGAATAAGACGACACCTACTATAAAATATAACGACGCCAAATAAGCCGACGCCTAATAAGACGACGCTTACTCTAAAATAAAACGACGCCGAATAATACGACACCGAATAAGACGACGCCGAATAAGACGACGCCCAATAAAACGACGCCGAATAAGACGACGCCGAATAAGACGACGCCGAATAAGACGACGCCGAATAAGACGACGCCGAATAAGATGACGCCTAATAAGACGACGCCGAATAAGACGATGCCGATTAAGACGACGCCAAATAAGAAGACGCCCAATAAAACGACGCCGAATAATACGACGCCTAATAAGACGACGCCGAATAAGACGACGCCTACTATAAAATAAAACAACGCTGAAAAATACGACGCCGTATAAGACGACGCCTACTATCAAATATAACGACGCCAAATAAGCCAACGCTTAATAAGACGACACCGTCTATAAAATAAAACGACGCCGAATAATACGACGCCGAATAAGACGACGCTGATTATAAAAACGACGCCGACTATAAAAACGTCAACGCTGACTTTAAAATAAGACGACATCGACTATGAAATAAGACGACGCCAAATAGGATGACGCCAACTGTAAAATAATAAGACGTCGAATAAGACCACGCCAACCATAAAATGAGATAACGCCGACTATAAAATAAGACGGTGTCTAATAAGATGACGCCGAATAAGAAGACGCCGTGTATAAAATAAGACGACTCTTCAGCCGCATTTTTTCTTACGCGCAAGCTCGGAAGCAACACAGTATAATGGTATCATTTATGTGAAAAATAATCACATAATTAGAATAAAAATAGCTCCTTACCGTCACCTGAAATATTTATATCCATTAAAATAAAGGTAATTGAAGGGAGACTGTGGATTTCAATTAGACAAATTTGATGATTTTACCACACACATACATATAATTGTGTCGTTAACTTGTGTGGTCGCGGGTTTCACGAATTACCGTGACCCTGGTACGTAAAGGGCTATTGAAGGACACCGTGGATTTTAGTCAGTACGAGTCTGACAGTCCTTCCCGCTCTGCCCTGGGTGGGAACCCAGGGCAGAGCGGGAGGGACTGTCAGACTTACTTGATGTTTTTACCACAATAAAAAGTCGGTCCGAAACAGAATTCAACCCAGAACTTGCCTAATAAGTTGATGTTTTAAATAAATTACTTAAATATTGCTTACCTTTGCAGTTACAAGCTGTAAAAAAAAAACAATATAATTAGTACTTTTATAATATAACTGAATATTTAATGTTATGTTCATTTCATTAAAAATAAAAAAAACTTACAGGCTGAAATTAATAAGTGAAATACAATTAATATATTTAACGTTGGTAATATTAATGAAAAAAATATTGGTTAGTTGAAACATTAAGCAAAAAAAATCCAAGTTAAAATTTAAAAAAATACAACATAATATTAATTTTACTATTGTTTTGAAATCAATAAGTAGGTGGGCTTTTTTCACAATAATCTATGGTATTTAGACAGCTCCAAAACGTCGGTTGATATTCATCATTTTATTGTTGTTTATTTTTAGGAGACTGATACAAAATAAGTTACCAACATTGTGATGATACAAAAACGTCAAATAGGTTATTATGGTACAAAAAAAAACACTACTTACATTCTGTAGGTAGGCAAAAAAGTACGGTCAATATCTTAACAACGAAAAATAACATAAGAACAATAACAATAACTACACTTGGTAGTTCTGCAAAGACGTAACAATCCACATGTTAACCTTTTTCAATTTTTTTTTTGGTTAAATTATTATTCTACACTAAAAAGATGTTTCTTCTATCATGGCGAATTTAGTCGCGAGGCTCAATACTAGAATTACCGTGACCCCGGTACGTAAAGGGCTATTGAAGGACACCGTGGATTTTAGTCAGTACGAGTTTGACAGTTCCTCCCGCTCTGCCCTGGGTGGGAGGACTCATATGATGATTTTACCACGTTAAAAAAAATTCATGGCGAATTTACAAATATTTAAAACACACGGACAGCGGAACTCAGGAGACGGGACAATCTTTATTTAAAACAAAAAACAGTATACAAATGTTGTGGGTTGTCTCTCTTTTAGGGACCAACTTCTTCTTAAGCTATTTTCAATATTATAATCACTCCAAATCTCACATTGATTTATTTAAAAAAATATTAAAAACTCACTTCCTGTAAATAATAAGATGGTATACAGTAATGAAAAAACTGATAAACACGAACTAAATAACACTGATTTCCATTAATTTCTTTTTTACATTTAAATATTTTATAGGTACAGTCAGCAAAACAGTCATGTATAATTAGCAGGCAACAATTTTTCTGACGGATTTCCTGTTTACTATATCTATCTATATATATAAAAGGAGAACTGACTGACTGACATATCAACGTACAGCCGAAACTACTGGGGCTAGGAATGTGAAATTTTGCACACGGCTTCCTATTATAATCTAGGGGAGCACTAAGAAGGGGTTTTTGGAAATTTAACCTTTAAGGGGGTGAAAAGGGGGAATTAGGAAAGTACGTAACCCACGCGGACGAAGTCGCGGGAAAAGTGCTAGTGTATGCTATATGCTGTTTGCACTATTTGACTGTATTCTACACGTAGCGATCTTTGGCTAAGTGTAGAGAAAGTTAACGACTAGTTAGTCTAGTGGTTAGTGACCCTGACTGCTATGCCGGAGGTCGTGGGTTCGATTCCCACCCAGGACAAATGTTTGTGTGATGAGCACGATCATTTGTTCTGTGTCTGGGTGTAATTTATCTATAATATGTATGTATTTAGAAATATATAAGTATGTTTATCAGTTGTCTAGTACCCTTAACACAAGCTCTGCTTAGCTTGGGACTAGATGGCGTTGTGTGATAGTTGTGTAACATTTATTTATTAATATTTATTATATATTTTTTTTTAAAAAATGTTTTACATACCTAATTGTTATATGGTACTAGCTGACCCCGCGAACTTCGTAGCTCCACAGAATCAATACTACTACACTACTAATACTACTACTACTACAGCATTTGTTACAAAAAATGTGATAAATTAAGATCCGCTCGAACGATTTTGTGGAAACTTCACATAAACCATCTACTAAATAGTACGAACAAAGCCTAAACATTTGGTTTGGATAAGTGAGCCCGTACTTGAGTTATAAAATTACAACGAAATGTGGCATTGTATTTTAAATATATTGATGTAAAATTTTGAAACTTATAGCACAACATTGGAAACCCATTTTAAAATTGTTGCCTGCGTACCTGTTTTACTGACTAAACCTACATTTACAATAGCTTTTGTATGATACATATTCTTTCAGCTGAGTTCGAAACAAAATCTTAGCTGTTTTTTTAAACACCTGGTGGCCTAGCCTACCAGTGTGAGAAAGAGACAGAGCTATACAAGTCGTCTAGCGCCACCTCGTTCCCACACTGGAATTAATCGCCTTTAAGACGTCATGATGTTTTCTCTATAACTTCTTCAGGGACCGCCTATTACCATCAATCTGGCACAAATTTGGATTCGAGAAATATCTAATATTTAATACCTAAACACACTTGCCCGACCTGGGAATCGAACCCCGGCTGTCGAGCTTCAGGCCATTCAACCCAACAAAGTAACCCAACAATTTTGCTACTTACAGTCTGAAAATTATTAAAAAGTCGGATTAATATTTAAATTTTTGACAAAAGAAATGTATAAAGCGTATATCGTAAAGTTTAGTTAGTGTAAGCATAAATTATCACTTACAGGCTGAAAATAATTAGAGGAAAGTAAATTAATATACATATAGTTAAAAAAAAATCTTCATTTTTAGCTTACAGGTATTGTTAGATTTGAATAGTGGGAGTGACATTGAGTACATTCAATTTTGATAAATCCAAAATGGCGGATTTCGACCGCCGTTTTGTAAATGTTCCGAAAATAGGAATAGTAGGCATTCTATCATTTTTGGTTTATTCATCTGTCGACAAAATCCGTTTCTAAGGAGTTAAAAAAGCTACACGTGCTTTACTAACACGATGCCAGCCTTATTATGAATTTTCAGTTTTTGTGAAACTTTGACATTAATTTCAAGGAACAAATTAGTTCCTTCTTCGTACACTAGAGGCGCTGTTCCATTTTTCTCTACAATAAACGCAGTAAATACTTCTAGTACGCTGTAAATAAAATACTGAAATCTTGTGATCGAGCTACAGTATTCAGTTGTCAGACTTTCGGGCTCCTGAAATATCTATAAATGACAGTCGGGACCAACAGTTTTTAGTTCCAATGTCAATGCTGGCATAATACCATTGCCGTCCTACTACAAAAAAGGTAAACATGTGTTGATCACTTGTCTAAAAAACTGTTATCTGCAAAACGGCATTTAACGTTGACATAAGGGTCGTTTTGCCGTTACACAACAAGTGTTTAACAGATGTTTAACTTGTTTGTAGTAAAGTTAGAATTCAAAACGTGTAAAAAGTCTTAGTAATCCTTCTTTATCGAAAGCATTATTTTTCTTGTTATACTGGGGCAATATAACGGGAAATGCCGTTAATTATCACGTCAATACTAAAAATTTTAAGTCCAATATCGCAGTTTACAGTGGCCCTGCTTATATTAAATTACAAATAAACATAACAAAACTTTACATTTCTTAAATGTAAAGTTTTACTTACGCACTGAAAAGATTTTTTTTTATTTTATTTAAACTTGAATAACAAAAAAGGACAATAGTATAAACAGAAAATCTGTTTAGCCCATCAGTTAGGCTATTAAAAAGTAATGTTTTTTTATTTTTTAAATCAATGAATATTGACAAAGATAAAACGCTTACAAATTCGGAAGTGGGGGCTTGAGACGTCATAACGTCTGAAAAAAACCTAACTGACCGAGTGAAGTTTTGTGAATTTTAGAAGCGTTGTATCTTTTCAATTTTGGTTCACGTAACAAAAGAAAAAATACAGGTCCAATATTTTTTCAAACTCCATCTTTCGGACTAATTTAATTTGTTGAATAATTATGCCTATTAACACATTATATTATAAGGAGTGGGTGGGATCCACCTCTTAGCGGTCCACTTCGGTCAACGTTACAGATGTGGACACGACTGAGCGATTTTACTAGTAGGGGAACAGTGTATAAGACGGGGACGCGAGGTAAAATGGGGACATACACTCGCGCCACATACGCAAGCGCCATCAGGACGTCATTTGCAAGCGGCCATTAAGAAATGGCGTCCTGTTGGCGCTTCCGCAACGTTAGTATTGTGTTTAGTTTGCCTTAAGTGTGTGATTTCCCATCATACCTCGCGTCCCCGTCTTATACACTGTTCCCCTAGATGGTAGGCTCCTTATTTCAAAATCGGTTAAAAATGTGATTACTTACAATCTGAAAGTGTTGAAAAAAAAACCGGTTTAACGTATTACCCACAAAAATGATACATTACATCACGCCTGTGATCCTCGAAGGTTCAGCCAGTAGTACCGAATACCACAACCACATTTTGACAGTTATATTTGTTCCATGTAATCGGGGGCGAGCGGCAATCAGCTCGCCCCTACAGGCCCCGCGCTCTACAGGGTACAAATTAGCGGTGGCATGGAACAGGTAAAATTGCACCTGTTTCACCAGTATCAGTTCCAAAGAAAAAACAGTTAGTTACAATACCAGTTCCATAAAAAAACCTGTTACATTGGAACCAATGACTCTGATGGGTGCGTCCGAAATGGTCAGCAACAGTGACAGGTGGAGAACAAATGCTATCTTTTTCTTTTACGACAAGTAAGAAGAGAAAAGACTTGTTCCAAATAGCAATCTCTTTCAATTACTACAAGACAGAAGAGTTAAGAGCATGTTTCAAACTGTTCCAGATAGAGTGGCTGTTGTACATTGTTTGTGGAACAGGTGAAAAAGTAGGAACTGTTTTCTTGGTACGAGGATACCTGTGACATGTTGTGACTTTGAAATACCTGTTACTTTTAACTGTTTCGTTACATACGCCTCACTTCTAGTACAAATCCAGACTCGGAGGCTGCTACTCAGAAATTACCAATAACACTTTGCTTGACCTGGGAATCGAGCCCGGGACCTTGCCATAAACAGTCGCGCTTGCGACTACTAACCAAACAAGGTGTATACTTTAGATCCACATGACATCAAGTTAATTTTTTACTTACGACCTGAAAATTTTAGTATATAAAGTAGATATTAGTATTATATATTTTTTATATAAATAACTAGCTTTTGCCCGCGACTTCGTTCGCGTGGAATAGTGACTTCCGGCAGATTTTTGTTTTATTTTTATTTTTTGTGATAAAAACTATCCTGTGTCCTTTTTCAAGTTCTAAACTATGTCTTTACCAAATTGCACACAAATCGGTTCTGTAGTTCATGCGTGAAGAAAAGACAGACAGACAGAAAGACAGACAGACAGAGTTACTTTCGCATTTATAATATTAAAGTTTGGATAGACCTAAATCAGTCGATTAGATTGTATTGCATCACAAGCAATTAGGAGCTTTTGGTATACAAAATGATTGATAACATTATCTGTCTTACCACAAAAAGTAATCTGTTGGACGCTTGTCTAAAAAGTGTAACTGTAAAACAACTCTTATATCAACGTAAAATGTCGTTTTGATTTTGACAGTTTTTTTTTGACAAGTTTTCAACAGATCGGTACGTAAAGGGCTATGGTCGCGGGACTCCCGAATTACCGTGACCCCGGTACGTAAAGGGCTATTGAAGGACACCGTGGATTTTAGTCAGTACGAGTCTGACAGGGGTGGGGGGTCCCTGGGTGGGAGGACTCATTTGATGACTTTACCACGTAAAAAAAAGTGTTTAACAGATGTTTTAAATCTTTCTTGTGGTAAAACGGCGCTTGTTGATTTTCACAGCTAAAAAGGTACTTACAGTCTGAAAATAATAAGATAATTAATTTATTAACAACTTTTTATTTTAAAAATTAAACTAAGTATTTAAATATTCTTAAATTACATATATATATACCTAACTAAATCTAAGTACTTATAAAAGATACTAAATTAAAATTAAAACTAAAAACAATTTATATAAGACTAGCTGTGCCCCGCGGTTTCACCCGCGTTTTTCTCGTTTCCGTGGAAATACCGAGATAAAATATTGCCTATATTATAGCCTCCCTCAATAAATGGACTATTGAATATTTAAACAGTTTTCATATCAGATCAGTATTTCCCGAGATTACCGCGTTCATAACAAACAACCAAACTTTTCAGCTTTATAATATTAAGAAAAATATAGATTAAGTTAAATTGTATAAGTCGCAGGCAATAGCTGTCTATCTGTTCGACATTCAGCCAGACACATAAGACTACAGGCGGGAGTGTCCGTCTACTTTAAACCGGGTTAAAATATTATTTTAAAGTACTTCTGAGTAAATTATATTTTTTGTTTTATTTTCTTGTGGCAGAAGAATATATTGATTGTTTCCGCAACCTGATCTTGACAACGCGACATATAGTTGGCCGTGCGAAAAACAGTCTTGCCGTAAATCTAATCCTACATATTTAAATGTTTGCCCCTGTGATCTATTTATCGTTACGGCAGAAGATAATTTAATTGGGAATGGGACTCTTTTAAAATGAAAAGGCAAATCATTTGGAATCATTGGGATCCGAGGTATAAGTACTGTTTGACCAACCGCTAGACCAGTCAAAACTGTTGCAACGATCACGTTATTGCGAAGAAATTTAACCTGAAGTCGAGTCCCGTTACATAAATTTGGTGGCTTTTTTTTATCGTGGTAAAATCATCAACTGAGTTCTCCCACCCAGGGCAGGGCGGGAGGGGCTGTCAGACTTGTACTGACTACAATCCACGGTGTCCTTCAGTAGCCCTTTACGTACCGGAGTTACGGTAATTTGTGAGTCCCGCGACCCCGGCAGGCTTTGGCCCTATACAGGCCCCGTCACTATGCTGACACTCCTTGTGCGCGCGTGGAACACAACGCGCCGTCGACCCGGGCATGGTCCATGGTCGGACAGCGAGTCGCCCATTACTCGCCACCCGCATGCCCGCGCCTACGGTGGCCGGAGATCGTCTTGTGACGTCCGTCGTCGTGGGTGTCTACCACTGCGGCTGGGGTGGAGGGAGGACGCTGTCTTCTCCCTCACGCGGCCCGCCTCCTCCTTCGCGTGCATGACTGCTTCGCAGAAGGAGGCGACCGCTTCCCACTCCGTCTCGCCCTGCAGCATGGCCTCGACCAATGCCGGGCGCGAGAGGTCTCCGTCTATCGCCGTCGTGAGGACACGGCGGTGCTTTACCCAAGCGGGGCAGTCCTGCACCGTATGCTCCACCGTGTCCTCCTGACGATCCTCGCAGTGGTGACACCCAGGCGTTTCTTCCCTCCCTATCAGACACAGGTACCTCCCGAAACTAAATTTGGTGGCTTAAAATTTCTAAGTAAAATAACTGGGGCACCAATTTTTAACTTGAGAGAATGTGGCAGGAGGCCACTCGGGTTTAGAGAATTAAGAAATTCCTGTGGAAAATGGACTGCATCTTCTTGATCCATTACATTATCAATAGTGTAGGTGACTATATCCCCTGGAAGTTTAGTTAAAATCGTTAATTTCGCCAAAACTACTGTTTCTCGCCGCCAATATTGCTCGTTGACACATCCATTGATAATCTTTATTTTCTATTTCGACGATATCTGGGTAAACTTTAAGATCTTATACTTACAATCATCAACAAATATATTTCGAAAAAGATTATTACAGGATTTTATGTTGAGAAAAAACTCTATGGTCCATAACTCACTAATAGGTACCAACTCTTAACATCTTACAAACGTGATAACTTTTAAACGAAATATCCGATTGAGATGAAACAAAAAGTATTTTACTTCTACATAAATACCCTTGATAACATAATGCTTAATTTCGATAAAGATCAATATTACGATACATATGTAACGTAGTTTGTTTTTCTTCAGACGATTTAATAATTATTTTGAACACAAAATCGGTTATTGTGATTAAACCATGATAGCTAGATATATGATCTTGCGGACTTTTTTGTAGGTCTTAATGGGATCTACAAACCCGTAGTACATCATTTTGTTCTATTGTCAATAGTTTTTGCAGCGCACGCAAAAATAGGTTTTCGATTTTACACCTTGTGTTACAAAAAGCAATTTTATTACGTATCCCTAATTTTGAAACAAAAAAAACATAGCCTATAGCCTTCCTCGATAAATGGACTACCCAATACTGAAAGAATCATTCAAATCGGACCAGTAGTTTCAGAGATTAGCGCGTTCAAACAAACAAACAAACAAACAAACTCTGCAGCTTTATAATATTAGTATAGATAATTTGAATTAACCAATTTCCAATAGAGCAAGTTAAAAACGACATCCGGGAAGTTATTTTTTTAAACGTTGCCCTGCACTAGGAATTTCTCCTGTATCGTGGGTGCGTTTACAAACATTTAAACTCACATACGCAAACGCCCAGACCCAGAACAACTACTTATAGATCATACAAATATGATAAATAATAATAGTAATAGTTATGTTGTGTGATTGTGTAAACAATGCATTGATATACGATATTTCCCAAAGGTAACTTAATTGAGTCTGACACCAGAGGGTGACCACATCCTCACACGAAAAAGAAAGAAGAAATGAGTTCAAGTAAAATAGTGACCGCAATTTTTACTAAAAACACATTGTTTCGTTTAGTAATCTTCCGTTACCATGATGAATGCATCACAATTTTCAATGGAAAGTTATTAACACTTACGACCTGAAAGTTTAATAATAAATTTGATTATTATTATTTATGAAATAGTAAAAGGTTTTAGATACTGATTCCCAAGCGGTTCTTAAAATGATGAACAAAGCAGGAAATGGTTGGCTGCCGTGAAGAGAAGAAAATAAATAACATCATATCCACATTTTAATCCTGTATTAGATATTTTATTATACATTTTCCTTTTATTAAGTTTATTTTATTCAGTGCTGATGACGATCCACAGACAATTGAATCCAAAATAAAGTGATTTGCAAAAAAAAAACTGATTTCAATTAGAACGGTCAGAGTCGTCAAAGTTGCGAACGCTAGATGGCGCTAAAGTCGTACACGGTGCCAATATTACGACGTTAAGCCTTTGTCAAACAGACAGGCGTGACGAATGCGAAGCGTGACGTTTTTATTTGTAATGTATGGAATTGTTTGAATCCAGTCACATAGAAAAGCGAAAGCGATCCGATAGCGTGACAGAACTATCGGACTGACGTCTCGCTTCGGATCGGAAACGCAACGCTTTCGCCTTCGGTTCGGTATCGCTTCGGAAACGCAACGCTTTCGCCTGTCTGTTTGACAAAGGCATTAAAGATGTACGTAACAGTAAAATTGTTAAATCTAGGTTTAGTAGTTATATCATTACTTACTTTCTGTGAAATAAAAAAAAATTGTGAATGAAACGATACTCTTTGGTAAGACTTGTCAGACTTTCGAGTTACTGACTACTATGCAGTTCAATTAAGAAGGAAAGTTCCTGACGCCATATTGTGACTTCATGCACCCCTTATTAGTTTTTAACACTTGCACGCTTTCAAATAAACTATAATAAAACTATCATTTGAAAATTAACTCTAACAAGATATTTTTTTTAATTTAAACTTTTTTTTTATCGTGATAAAATCATCAAATGAGTCCTCCCACCCAGGGCAGAGCGGGAGGGACTGTCAGACTCGTACTGACTAAAATCCACGGTGTCCTTCAATAGCCCTTTACGTTCCGGGGTCACGGTAATTCGTTCAGTCCCGCGACCGTTCAGTCCCGCGACCCTAACAAAATAATAAAGATAATATACACGAGTATCTTAAAGTTTCTTTGTTTTATTTTACGATGAGTTCACGTTTGACCACTACCTCCTGATGGTAGTCAATGATGTGGTCGAGGGTGAAGCACGCTTGACTAGAAGTAACATATTCACTCTTGACTAGAAGACCACAACGTTATAGCTGTCGGGAAATGCAGATGCCAGGAATTCCAATCCTTAGCTGTGCTCACAATAAAAGTATTGGCTAAGCGCTTTATATTTACTGTGGACACTATTAACTTGCCACATCGTTCTCACATCATGTACCATCTGATGATGAATGAAAAGTTCTGTAATAATTTTGGCGATTGAAAAAGAGTGTCCATGGAGTTTCTTGCTCATTCTTCTCCATAGAGATCTACGCTTTGGAATGAGCACCTACGGTACTTTCACAGTTTTTATGTCTTGTGACTGGGACTGTAGCACCATAACTATTTTTGTACTAGTTTCATTTTATGTCTTTTGACAATTCAAAAGTGTGATTTGATTTGTATTGTCAAATGACAGTTGACAGAAGGCGTTCATTGACACTCTGCTTCTTAATTGAACCGCATAGTACAGACGCCAGCGGGTTAATCTACCCGAATCTGACAAATTTTAGCAATCGAACATTAACCTTCACTATTTTTGTATTAAATAAATTGGACAGATTGAAGTAGATTGATGTGCTGGCGTCTGTATCTGTGATGACCAACAAAGATGTACAAATGTCAGCTGGTACCAACGGCTTTACGTGCTTAAGTGCGACCGCATACTGTTATAAATTGCTGTCAAAAAAATCTGTTGATTGCATCCATTTTGTATAAGAAACCACACATTGTAAGAAAATTCTGACGGATCGGTGCTCATTTTGTTATGGAAAAGTTGCCAGATCAAAATTTAACTGTAACAGAAACTTACAGTATGCGGTTGCGCTGGGAGCGTGATTTGTGACATTTTTAAAAGAAAAACATTTTTTTTTTTTTTTTTACAAACATATAAACTCACATACACAAACACCCAGACTCGGAACAACTACTTGTAGGGCAAAGAACTTTGCTTCGTACGGGGATCGAACCCACAACACGATTGAACAACAGCATTGAAGTTGGTCGTAATTTTTAAACGTAGGCTTTGGGCTTGTGGACGGCGAGTAATAGATAGCTCGCCGTCTGATCATAGACAAGACCGGGTCGAACGGCGCGTCGTGTTCCAGGTGCGTCTCAAGGATCTGTCAGCAAACTGACGGGGCCAACTATAGGGCCAAACGCCTGCTGGGGTCACGTCACTGTCTGAGCAGGTTACCGCTGCCCTGCAACGCAAAGGGCATTTGAAGGAACAGCGTGGATTTTTAGTCGGTAACCATCCTACTACAAATAGGTTTAACATCGGTTAAACACCTGTCGAAAAAAAGTGTCGACTGTTAAACGGCATTTGACATTTGTTAAACGGTATTTTAGACAAGAGTTCAACAGATGTTTAACTTTTTGTAGGCTGTAAGAGTCTGACAGTCCCTTTCGCTCCACACAAGGAAGGAAACATTTCATGAACTTTACACAAAAAAATGGCTGTTTTCTATACATACGTTCTGCAAATAATAAAAAAACAGATTACGATCTCGATAAATGGAAAACTGACTAGTGTATAATAAGTGTATAATGTTCCCACGGCTGGGACACTGGCCTCCATTCTGTAGAAACAGGTACTAGTTGTAATAGTCCTGCCTGCCGGGGTTGCGGGACTCACAAATTTACCGTGACCCCGGTACGTAAAGGGCTATTGAAGGATACCGTGGATTTTAGTCAGTCAAGTCTGACAGTCCTTCCCGCCCTGCCCTGGGTGGGAGGACTCATTTGATGATTTTACCACGATAAAAAAAAAAGTTGTAATAGTCCACCGGTAGAGCTCCCAAGAAAAACCCAATATCACTGTGGTCGACTTGAGAATCAAACTCAAGACCACATCGTCAGCAGTCGTAGTAGCGACCACTAGAAAAACGAGACTAGAGTTAATTAAAAAGCAATAATAGGTACTTACTCCCTGAAAATTATATAAAGAAATTCCAATTTAAAATGAGAATTATTACATAGATAGATTACACTTTATTATGCACACCATGTAAATTATTGGTACAGATTATATCTTATACATAGGGTGACACAATGGGCGGTCTTATCGCTAAAAGCGATCTTTTCAAGACAACCTTTGGATGGATTTATGAGAAAGGAGAAACGATACTGTTGGTAGTCTGAGGTGTACAATTTGCACATAAAATACATTCATACAAACATTATAAACATTATACAAGACATAATACATATAACAATAATAAACATAAAACAAAGAAGCATTTTAGCCACACGTTTATGCCTTTGTCAAACAGACAGGCCAAAGCGAATCGAGTTCGAAACGATACCGAACCGAAGCGAGACGTCAGTCCGATAGTTCTGTCACGCTATCGGATCGCTTTCGCTTTTCTATGTGACTGGATTCAAACAATTCGATACATTACAAATAAAATGGCCTCGCTTCGCATTCGTCACGCCTGTCTGTTTGACAAAGGCTTTAATGAGAGTAACATTTACCATATTTATTATACAGGGTGATTGGTAATTGAGTGCATTCTATGTAATGGGTGATACTAGACCTAATTTAGAACAATTTTAACTCCGACAATATGGGGTCCAAATTGTTTTGAAGATAATCAACCTTTAAAGCTTTTTCTAAAAATGTCCACCTACCTCCCATGAACTCTATTAATGTTGTAAGAAATTAACGACGACCACGATATGCTAAATGCGGCTTGTTATCAAAAAAATGCTAACTTTATGACGCTTAACTTCCCAAGATATGACTAGTTTTATAATTAACTTGAGGCAATCGTTCACGTCACTCATGAACGATGCCGCAATAATATACATAGGAGGGAAGAATTATGGGACAATAATTAAAGAAACCACTACAGGTTTTGTATTCCATTTATTTGCACAGCCCCAAGGGTCAGGGACGTGAACATTGCCTCATGACGAAACAGCTGTAGCTGCTAGCCGAGGTAAAATTGTACTGATCAAAAAAGAGTTGAAGATGACACAAATGACAGAATGAAATTCGAAATATGGATATTCCAAAATTTACAAATCGATATAGATTCAAAAGGAAAGAGGTTGAGACAACAGAGGAGGTTGAATACCACAGATATAGATATACCTAGATAACGCAAGTATCACGATCTGTATGAAAACCAAGCGTGCCAGTTTTTGGCTACCTGTTAAGACGCCACAAAAACTATTTAGTCTTGGGAAAACCAAATCGATTGAAATGTGCCCCCGCTTACGCCCCCCCCCCTCGTCCCACAGCACAATTAACCATTTAAACATTAAAACTGACGGTCCAACTAACGATAGACCGATTTGGACGAGCGCGAAAATGGCCACTTACGATTTTTGGTCGTAAGCTAGCACGGATTTTTGGCACGCGAAGTAGTTGCTCTTGCGTTATCTTGGTATATCAATATCTGTGTTGAATATCCACTCTGTTACAAACTTGTTTTCATTGGAAAACAAGAATATTGAAGAGAACGAAGTAGTTCATATGTTATCAGTAAAGTATCAATTGAAAATGGTGACAGTCGTTCATTTCTCACAATAAGAAGTTCATGAGGGAGACTTGGATATTTTTGCATAGACTTTTTTAGACAAAGTGTTCAACAGACATTTAACTTTGGAGTAAGACAGTAGGTTTTTTAAACATTAATTTAATAACTTACGTTCTGAAAACAATAAAAATGACCGATTAAAAACCGCTTTCGAACAAAATGCTTTGACAGTCAAATGACAGTGAATTTTATTGTTGTAACTATTGTTACAACAATAAAATTCACTGTCATTTGACAACACAACTTACAACAACAACAACCCAACTTACAACCTTCTTTATTAAGAAGGTTGTAAGTTGGGATATCCACCACCTGATACTTGCTACAACTTAATATTCGTCAAAGAAGTTGTCTCAAAATACACTAATGATGCTCAATACTAATAATTGTACAAAGTTGCACACACCAAAATGAGTGTGTGATCACCAAGTTGATATATATATATTTTTTTAATTTTATTGAAAAACAATTGAACTGTTTCGTTTTATGTTTTCAATCTATATTTTTAAATAAAAAATGTAAAAGAATATAATCTGTATAACAAAAAAATTTCGATTTTTCAAAGTGATCGTCAACTTTTTTAAGGCCCACTTGCACCACAATCACTAAACGAGTTTAGCGCTAAACTGCCTTAGAATATCACTGTATCCCTGTCAAATTGTTTGAAGTTGACAGAGACAGAACGATGTTTTAAATCAGTTTAGCGCTAAACCTGTTTAGTGATTGTGGTGCAAGTGGGCCTTAATGTGTGTATTTTAAATAGCGGTTCCCATTGTCCACTAAATAGCGGGCTGTTGGAACGTACAAAATAGTCCCACTCTGCCAGTGGGCGAAATAAATGTATTTGGTGGACATCGGGATTTTAAGAAAGAAAGTATTATTCATGATGGGTATTACAACACTTTCTGCTAAGTATAGTATTGAGTAAATCGAATCATCATCTGCCTGCCTTCTCTCAACTATATTGTGGTCGACTTCCAGTCAAACCAGATGCAGCTGGATATCAGTATTTTACATGGAGCGACTGCCTATGTCGGACCTCCACAACCCAGTAACTGGGTAATACCCCATGGTAAGACTGGTTGTCAGACTTTAGAGCTTCTGACTAACAGTAACGACTGTCAAAGATCTACAAATGACAGCCGGGACCAACGGCTTTACGTGCTTTCCGAGGTACGGAGGAAACTCGCTATGACAGATGGTCACCCATCCACAGACCAACCTCGGCAAGCGCGGCCTAGCCCGGAGGATCGGCCTGTGCGGCTGTATTTATTTAGCCACGAGCTTCTCAAAATGAGTAAATTCATTACAGAGCTTAATTTTTTTTTTCATTATTTTCTTTTTTCTATTGTTTTTTGTCACTCTACATACATATGTACAGTAGTCTCGAAATAGAAATTTTAAAAGTTTTTTTTTTACTTTTTTTTCTTATTCTAACTTGTTGTAAAAAAATCATGATTACTTACTCCCTGGAAATTATAAAAGAAATAGATTTTAAGCAAATTTTTAAAAGGATTTAATTTAAGACACTAAAAATATTTTCCGCTGACCGTCCAAACGCACTAGGTGCGCAAGAGTTGCAGTTCCTTCACTTTAAGAAGGCCATTTCGCAGTTCTCATACTGATTAAATTTCCTCGTGAATGAATAATAGAAAAATAACCCATGACTTTGCGAAGATACTTTTAGGAATATAAATAAATAAAATAAATAAATATTCCACAACTATCACACAACGCCATCTAGTCCCAAGCTAAGCAGAGCTTGTGTTATGGGTACTAGACAACTGATAAACATACTTATATATTTCTAAATACATACATATTATAGATAAATTACACCCAGACACAGAACAAATGATCGTGCTCATCACACAAACATTTGTCCTGGGTGGGAATCGAACCCACGACCTCCGGCATAGCAGTCAGGGTCACTAACCACTAGACCAACAGGCCTGTCAAATATGAATATGACTTAAAATGGCCGTTTTAGACCAGTTCATCTTTGTTTCTGGGCTAGAATAGTCGCGAGGCGATTTCGGGCCACCGTAAGAGCATGCGGACGGCGAGTAATAGTTGACTCGCGGCAAGTAATGGGCCAAAGCCTGCCGAGGTCGCGGGCCTGTGTTATCAGGTTGACGTTGAACGTCGAATGAACGAAGGGCTATTGAAGGACACCGTGGACTTTAGTCAGTACAAGTCTGACAGTCCCTCCCGCCCCGCCCTGGGTGGAAGGACTCATTTGATGACTTTACCACATAAAAAAGAGGCATGGAATAACAAAAACTTACCTTCTGAAAATTATAAAAAAAAAACTATTAATTTTTTTGCGTTGTCTGTAGGGACTTGTCATCTCTTGGTTACCACGGTTTTGTTCAGATTTTTTTTTTACTCTGTACTCTGAACACTTTTATCGTGCACGTGTTTAATAAAATTAAAAACTAACTAAACTAAATTAAATATATATATTCTTTATTGTGCGCAATATTTAAAATAAAAACCAAACTTAAAATTACATCCACAAGGAGAGCTTATCTCTAAAAAGGAAAAGAAAATCTAACTAAACTAAATTTAGTCTAACTGAAAAAATTAAATAATGTCCCAACTCGCTGTTATGATCGACTCGCTGTCCGACCATGGACCATGCCCGTTTCAACGGCGCGTTGTGTTCCACGCGCGCCTCAAAGAGTGTCAGCAAAATGACGGGGCCCCCCTCTAGAGGGCCAAAGTCTGTCGAGGTCGCGGGACATCGGGTGAGCTTATCTCTTCAAAGATATCTCTACCGTGACCCCGATACGTAAAGGGCTACTGAAGGACACGGTGGATTTTAGTCAGTACGATTCTGACAGTCCCTCCCGCTCTGCCCTGGGTGGGAGGATTCATTTGATGATTTTACCACGTTAAAAAAAAAGTTATGATATTTTCAAGTGCAAGGCTCAGTTTTTGTAACTGAATTTTTAAAATTCTTTTGAAATATACATTTTACTTACCGCCTGAAAACAAAAAAATTGATATAACGACAAAAGTAGTGATTAATTATAGTGACCAAATAAATATTAATAAGGTTATTGTTAGTTGGAGTTGATCCGGGATAACTCCTTCAATAATGTCGTGATTTGAATGAATTTGGTATCAATTTAAAGTTAAAAGTTAAACCTTTAATAGTACCATTTATAAAATTCTTAACTGGTTATTGTGTACTCAAAATCGCGCGGAATCAGAGTAATTAATTCCATACTTACGAGTGTAGTAATAGATAGACCCGTCTCAAGTCAATTTCTCAGCTCAGTTAGAATCGGACTTAGTTTGAGCTGAGTCAGTGACTAGAATACCAGTTTATGGATATTAATGAATAACGAGAAGTTATTGATATGCTTACAGTCTGAAAATAAGAAGAAAAGTTACATTAATATTTTTTGAGAACTCGTCTAAGCGAACGGTAAAGCTGTGGTCTCCTATAAAGCGGACTCTCCTATCAACCGCGTACAGCTTCACGTCACGCCGCGACACAATGCTTACTATACAAATTAATGTACTGTAGCGTTCCGACGTCGTAAGCGGCATTAAGACGCTTTACGCCGCGTCTCTATCCGGCGTGAACGTCGTAATAAGTGTGATACTTTTTATTACATTTACTTAAATACTGAATTAACTAACCTAATAATATAATTATTAATTGAATCAGTTTAATGTTGTTATGCATTATACAATAATCAAGGAACATAAAAAATGTATTTGTAAACACAAATGACATGGCCGGATCCTGCCCTCAAAGTCGAACCAGATTTCATCATGTACAATGATTACAATTATATGAAAATTACTTCTAAAATAAATAAAAAATAATCGCAGTAATTACATTTCTCTAGAACAGGCGAGGAAATATCCCAGAAAAATAAGTGCGTTAATTATGTTTTGTGTGATTTGTTTCATTGCTAGGCAATACAAATGACATCTACGTTTGGATACACGCATAAGACAAACACCGTACCTATGTAAACTACGCTTGATGGTCAGATTAAAAAATAAAACGGCAGTGATTTCCAGAATCGTATTGCTAAGGTACGATCATTAGGATACCACTTTTTGAGTGACGCGCGTCTTGATGCAGCTCACGTACCACTTTATAAATCGACAATATATTTAAGAGTGCGTATCCAAATGAGTTACAGTAATTTTGACGTTTCTGCGTCAGTACGTTTAAAGCATAAAACTAAACTGTCAAAACTGTGCCGTCTTACAATGATCATAGCACATGTTCGTTACTGTTTTGGATTTTAGATATTTAAATTCGACTCCACGCTATCGTTTATTGGACTTTCGTTTACGCTTCTAAAGTTAATAGTATTATGTTGTGTAAATTGGACTTGTTTGTACGTACAATTGGATTGTACGTACATGATTCGTACGATATGATGACATGATTGATACGTGATGATATGGATTCTTTTTGATAAGTCGCTCTAGGGTAGTCATAAATATCATATTCAGAAATATCTGTAGGCAACGAAGTTTTCATCGCTATCGTGGCCTGCTTTGACGTCACGAAACTTTTGAAAGAGACTACTCTCTATGAAGCGACAAATCTAGGCGCCTAGTGAAGAAACGACCTTTATATCTATTGAAAATACCAATTTTCCCATTGTTTCACCTCGGAATTATTGCTATTCAAAATGTTCAGGCACATTTTTTTATTTCCTATTTATGGTATCTCTCGCTTCTTCTCTGTTCATAAAACTTAAACTATTATAATGACAGACCTGTAAGCTTTAATATGAGGTACTGTATGTCTATGTACATGAACTTTTTTTTTGAGGACATTGCTCTATACAAATTCCGGCCATGTCCTTTTCGGATATTAGTCAATTATTTGGTCGTGTTGTGCCTCTTCTTTAATTAACAAAACCACCCTCAAAAGTATCTAATTTAAGTCCATTTTACATCATACAACACATACACATACTCTTTTCGTCTAATACTGTTGTGAGAGAGACGTCTTCGTTCGCGTGAGATGTATTGACCGCTGCCGCTGACGCGACTTCTGACATTCAGGCGTCGCGTCGAACAGAGCTTTTGCGCTGAAGTCGGACGCACCGAATAGGATTTAATAGGAGACCGTAGCTTTATCTTTCCTACGATTAATATGACCGGGTTATTGCCACTTCACTGGTTACTCCTTGGGCATATCGCTTAAAATTAGTAACATATCTCAGTTGCTATTTTGACCCCGATCCCTGTCTATCGAATTTGTCTATCCGTGTCTTAAAGATGTCCAATCAGAAGTAGCGTCAAAAACAATTGAACTGGATTTGGATTGAGATTAAATACGATACCACACCACACACCAATTTATTTTTTATATAAAAAACATTGCCCCACACTAGGAACTTCTCCTGTATCGTGGGTGCGTTTACAAACATAGAAACTTACATACACAAACACCCAGACCCGGAACAACTACTTGCAGATCTTACAAATATTTGTTCCGTGCGGGGATCGAACCCGCGACACACAGCACAGCAGTCCAATTTCTCAGCCACTGTGCCAAACGTCCCGTCAACATCATAGAAGAACTTCACAATATTTTAAAATACTTACGACCTGGCAAAAAATAATAAAGTTTTTTAATAAAATAAAAAATATACTGAGTACTCGTATAAACTAGTGACTATCATGAGAACTTGGTCGCGGGACTGTACGAATTTCCGTGACCCCGGAACATAAAGGGCTATTGAAGGACACCGTGGATTTTAGTCAGTACGAGTCTGACAGTCCCTCCCGCTCTGCCCCGGGTGGGAGGACTCATTTGATGATTTTATGACGATAAAAAAAACATGAGAACTTAAAACAATGTAATGATTATATTGTTTATTAATTTATTAATGGCACTAGCAGGTACCGAAATATCGGTAAGTCAGAGAGTCAAAAAGAGCCACTTAACAATATTCCTAATGATTCACTTCGTGAATTTACCCTGATGTCGGTCACTCGTACCGATATAAATTGTATTCATTATATTATCAGCGGTGCGTGATATTTTGCTATTGCTCTCTCTAAGATAAACGACGACATCAATTTAAATAGGAATTCAGGCCGTGTGATAGCGCACGCGGGCATGCGGACGGCGAGTAATAGGCGACTCGCCGTCCGATCATGGACCATGCCGGGTCGACGGCGCGTCGTGTATCACGCGCACCTCAAAGAGTTATCAGCAATGTGGCGGGGCACCCCTTAGAGGGCCAAAGCCTGCCGAGGTCGCGGCATTGTTTCATCAGATAACCGTGACCCTGGAACGTAAAGTATCACCCTTGATTTTAGTCAGACAGTACCTCCCGCCCCAGGATGGGTGGGAGACTCATTTGGTGACTTTACCAGGATAAAAGGATACTATTGAATAACTAGAAATTATTGATTGGCTTACAGTCTGAAAATGAAAAGAAACTCACATTAATATTAATCGAGAACACGTCAAAGCCAACGGTTATAGTTCCTATGATTAACCTCTCGGGCGCGTTACGTACACCCGGGTGTACATAAGCGAAAACGCCCCAGCGCCTTACGTACACACGTCTGTACATAACAGACAGTCGCTCATTGGACGTTGATTTTTATCATTTTCAATTATAAATCGCCCGAGAGGTTAATATGGCCGGCTTATCGACACTTCAACTTGCTTACTATTACCGTAATCTTTAAAATAAAAAAACACGTGTGGCACTCGGGGACGGCCGCGGCAAAACTATTGCATTTTTTTTTTATCGCGGTAAAATCATCAAATGAGTCCTCCCACCCAAGGCAGGGCGGGAGGGACTGTCAGACTTGTACTGACTAAAATCCACGGTGTCCTTCAATAGCCCTTTACGTACCGGGGTCACGGTAATCCCTTGGTCCCGCGACCCAAAGCTATTGCATATCATTTTTTATCAACTTATGCAATTATAATTACTTATTTATTTTATTTATGAAAAAAGAAGAAAAAATTATCGCCTACCACGAATATTTAACGAGTATTACTTCGTAATATTTTATTATACTTACAACCTGACAAAAAAATAAAATAATTAATTTTTAATAAAATAAAAAAAAATACTGAATATAAATTAGTAAACTAGTCACTATCATGAGTCAACTTTAAACAATATAATTATCATATTGTTTATTAATTTATTAATGGCACTTATTTTTATATGTATATGAACATATACAGGGTGAATTTTCCAACTGGACGTGGATGGCTATATCGAAAACTATAAAGAATATCAAAAAAAGTTGAAAGGAGTATCGAAGACAATTTTAACGAAAACTAAAACTGCATCATTGGATTTTAGAAAAACCAATAATCTTGGCCAGGAATCGAACCCGCTGATTTTTGAAAAAAAAAAACACACCCTGTATTATTACACCATTCGATAGTGTTGCTAATAAGGATCAAATTCTGGGAAATAATGATATTTCTCTCTTAAATAATAATAGTCCTCCTAACCGGTGTTGGCCACGGCGGCAAATCTCAACGGAGATTTTAAAGAGCAGCGCGTGTGTGCGCAGGCACAGGTGCACTCCCTGTTCCTTTACTCTCATAGTCTTCAGGGTCGGCAATCCGACACGACCGGAGAGAGATCAGGCGCAGGACCAACGGCTTAACGTGTGCACCGAGCCACGGGGGTATCATACCAACTTCCAAACTCCGGTCTGCAAGTTACTGAGAAATTCTTATAGAACCCAATAGCAGTTATTGCCCGACCCGATAATTGAACTCAGAACCATAGCAGACGCGCTTGCGACCACGAGATCAACAGTTCTATTAAGTACACAACAGACATATTAAATAGGAATTCAAGCCTTGTGATAGCGCAGTGAATATTTAAAACTTTAAACTTTATTAGGTAGGTACTTACTCGCTGAAAATTATAAGAAAACAATTAAACTGACTGGAGACGACGGACTAGCAAGCGCAGCGTAGGACGTCCACCAACAAGGTGGACAGACGACCTTATAAAGGTCACCGGAAGACGCTGGATGCAGGTCGCTTCCAACCGGTATATGTGGAGATCTAAAGGGGAGGCCTATGTTCAGCAGTGGACGTCCTATGGCTGAGATGATGATGATGATGATGATGAATTAAACTGACTTCTAAATAAACACAAAAAAGTGTAATACACGAGTACCTATGCACTGGACAGATGTGATACACGGGGGCCAACTGCGGAGTAACGTACTTAAGTTTCGTTTTATTTCATTAGTTTTTTTTTCACTATTTTTCTGATACTTTGTGTATTTCCGGGATAGCGGGACCGTACGAATTACCGTGACCCCGGACCGTAAAGGGCTATTGAAGGACAACGTGGATTTTAGTCAGTACAAGTATGACAGTCCCTCCCACTCTGCCCTGGGTGGGAGGACTCATTTGATGTTTTACCACGGTAAAAATAAATACTTTGTGTATTCGTGGCGTGTGCCAATAAAAGTTTTTTCTTTCTTCTTTCAAAAGAGTACAATACTCAAATCAAATCAATTTGAGTGATGCCACTTTTTTTTAATTAATGTTTGAGTGAGCGTCACGCACACATTTAAATGTTTTTCTTGGAGATATTCACTTGTTTTACGTACGAAGGACGGGGGTTATTTGACTACTGTGTTTTTGGCTTCAATTTTCAGTGGCCTACAAAGAATCTGAGCATTCTATAATGGTATTTCCGACCGTCCCTGGGGCGTGACAATACTACATATTAGTAACTAAATAGTGTATGCTTACATTCCTTGAACCCGTATCTTGCTAAAAAGTAAAGGAAATTATAAGAAAAATGTTTTTGTGGACTTAACGATTTAATGTCTTTCTTTTTAAGAACATTTCCCCACACTAGCATTTTTTTTAAACTTTGCCACACACTAGGAATTTCTCCTATGTCGGTTTTTTTCGTTACGGAATTTATTGATTCGGTCGCCGCGCTCATAGCCCGCGATAAAAGCTATGCAATAGTTTAAAAACGGTGCCCCACTCTAGGAATGTCTTACTATATCGTGGGTGCGTTTACAAACATAGAAACTCACATACACCAACACCCAGACCCGGAACAACTACTTTTAGGTCTTACAAATATCTGTTCCGTGCGGGAATCGAACCCGCGACAGGCAGCGCAGTAGTGCAATCGCTTAGCTACTGCGCTAACCGTGCCGTCAATTCAATTTCACCTGTATTGTGGGTGTGTACAAACATTGTATACAGATCAGTTACCGCACCATTGTTTAATTATTCAAGTGACAGTCCTTGACTTGACCACCCTTAGCAGACTTAGCATAGCAGACTTTTTGTCGAGGCGAATTTTTTTCACCCAGTCGAATGCATGAAGGGTGCAAAAAACTATTTTTCCTCCTAAGCAACGTGTTCCCATAATTATTATTCATAGCACTCTACGAGGAAACAAAAAATCACTGCGTATAAAACTCTTCACTAAGCAGAAGCTGTATTTTGTTTCTTTTTTTTTAAACCCCACATGACACCCAGACCCTAAACAACTACGATACTTGCAGATCATACAAATATTTGTTCTGTGCGTAAAACAAAAAATCATTCTACGTTTACAATATACAGGGTGTCTCTGGGAGTATATATCAAAGCCTTTGTAACATAAAAATGCACTTAGCTGTTGACAATTGTTGGCTTTTTTAAATATAAAAAAATCAGTCATTACTTACAGTCTGAAATAAAAAAAAAATGAATTATGTTTTCGTAGCAAAAATCATAGACCTAAGTTGACAAAGTTGTTGTTGTTCAAGACTGAACACAGCGTCAGGATTTAATTTGTTAGTCCTATGGACCCAAAGGTTAACACCTCGCCTCAAAACTTCACTTTTGAAAATAGTTTGCATTTTTTAACTTAATAAATAGCTGTTCCCGGCAATTTCCCCCGCTGCTAAGCTCCCATTGTTCATAGTATTGTTCATAGCGTGATGTATATGGCCTTCCTCAATAAATCGTGTACCCAACACAAAAATAAGTTTTCAATTTGAAACAGTAGTTCCTCAGATGAGCGCATTTAACCTTACAAACTCTTCGAGTGTTATAATATTAATAACTAGCTGTAGCCCGCGATTCCACCCTCCTATAGCCGTCATCGATAAGTGGACTATACAGCAAAAAAATATTTTTTTAATTCGAACTATTCGTTCCTGAGATTGGCGCGTTCAACCAAGAAAACTTCTCATTTTTTTCTAATATTAGTAGCTATAGATATCGATAAGTCAATACTTACAGTCTGAAATCAATTAGATTAATTGAATTATATTTTCTAGAAAAATCAGTGGGATAGTAAGACAGCAAGGTCTGGAGAAAGCATCAGGATTTAATTTGTTGGTCCTATTGACCCAGCAGTTAACACCAAGCCTCAAGCAAATTTTCCGCAGGTCATGAGTAGCGGTCGTGGGACTGTACGAATTACCGTGACCCCGGTACGTAAAGGGCTATTGAAGGACACCGTGGATTTTAGTCAGTACGAATCTGACAGTCCCTCCCGCTCTGCCCTGGGTGGGCCCTTCATGATTTTACCAGGTAAAAAATAAAGTAATGAGTAGTGACACGGCCCCCTAACTGTCAAAGATGTACAAATGTCAGACGCGACAAACTCGAATATCGGTATGTAATGAACTAGCATATGCAAGCGGCTCTGCCTGCGACAAGTTCGGTGATTATACCACGGGAATATTTACAACATTTAAAAAAAGCAAAAAATTGATTCTTAATTTAGTTGCTTACCGCTTTAGTATCTGTTGTGGTCTAAGGGAGAAGATTTTTTTAAATATTAGCAACTGAACAAAAATATTAGATTTGTTTTTACGGTTCCGTACTCAAAGAGTAAAACGGGACCCTTTTACTAAGACTTCGCTGTCCGTCTGTCTGTCCGTCTATCCATCTATCAGCAGGCTGTATCTAATGAACTGTGATAGTTGACGTCAAGGTATAGTGAGTATGGAATCAATTATAAGTTTTTATTTGTATCTTTTCTAGTTACATGTTGTTCTTTTCTTTCATTCTTTCATTTAAAAACGTCTCCCCACACTAGGAATTTCTCCTGTGTCGTGGGTGCGTTTACAAACATAGAAACTCACATACACAAATACCCAGACCCGGAACAACTATTTACAGATCAAACAAAAATTTGTTCCGTACGGGGATCGAACCCGTGACATGCCGCGCAGCAGTTGATCGCTCAATCACGGCGCCAAACGTGCCAAATTTTAACTACTTATTATATTTTGTAGTATAAATAGATGTTTCATTATGAAAACCGACCACGACCTTACCACAGTGAGCAGCAACTTAGAGCGGGTGACCGATAACATCAAATGTATAAAAATGTTTGAAACACTCCATGAGGCGCCGTCAGTAGCAAATTCGCATATTTAAAAAGTAATAAATGTCGCACTGCCCGCCACACCGTTTACCGCTTAGAGCTATATTTAGCCATCCAAGTAAGCAATAACGAATCCATGCATTAAACAGATTTTTACAGTAATATAGTTTTATAATATAATAATAAATTATCCTAATTCTACTTCCTGCCGGGGTCGCGGGACTTATCGAATTACCGTGACCCTGGAACGTAAAGGACTATTGAAGGACACCGTGGATTTTAGTCAGTACGAGTCTGACAGTCCTTCCCGCCCTGCCCTGGGTGGGAGGACTCATTTGATGATTTTACCACGATAAAAAAAGAAATCTACTTACGTCCTGAAAACAAAAACATAAACAAAATTTAAATTGAAAGTAAATAAAAGCAATCGGACACATGCCTTATAATAAGTTTACTTACGGTCTGAAAATAAAATAAACAAGTAGAATGAAAATTGCGAAAAAAAAAATTGTATTATTTGTCTATTCCTCATTGCTGCATCAATTTTAAGTAGCGCTTTTTTACGTCTTTTTTATAAAATGTTAGAATAAAAACCAATGTAGTAAACACACTTTACTCACGGTCTGAAAATATTAAACGAAATAGAATTACTATTTGAAGGAAAAATTAATAAGTTAAAATCTAAAAAGCTGTAGAAAATAAAAGAAATTGTTTTCTTTTTTATCCATCATTAGTGGATCCAGAAAATTCGTGTTTATAATTGTGCCACTGTCCACCAGTGTCTAATGGGAGTATTTTAAAAAAGTTATGTGACTAAACACCAAACTGTAGACCCAATCCGGTAAAAAAACGGTATCAAAAAAGGTTCCCAAAACGGTATCCTAATGTTCCAATTTCAAGCAAACAAGCAAACCTTAACCTTATCACCTAAACACAAGTCTTATTTTAAAGTAGAATAGACTCGAAATAATGAATTATCTTAATTTAACTGACGTCCTGAAACACAAGCCTTATCCTAATTTACTTACGGCCTGAAAATATTAAGGGAATAAAAAAATGGTACAATAAAATGTATTTGCAATATGCCTACTTTTTTAAACGGGAACTTCAACCTTATCACATAAAAATTAGTCTTATTTTTACTTAAGCCCAAGAAATAACTCCATATTTTAAAATAGAATAGATTCAGAATAATCAATTAACCTAATTTTACTTACGTCCTGAAAACAAAAAGATAAAAATAGAATTTAAATTGGTAGAAAAAAAAGCAGTCGGCTCGTAAGTAAAATTAGGATAACACATGTGTCTTATCCTTATTTTACTTACGGTTTGAAAATATTAAGAAAAAATGATAAAATTAATATGTATATTATGCGATCTAACACCTTATAATAAGAAATACATTTTACTTACGGTCTGAAAATAAAATAAAGAAATAGAATTAATATTTAAATATATATCAGTTAAAAATGTTGTAGTAAAACAAAAATATTTTAAACACTACTTACGGTCTGAAAATATTAAACGAAATTGAATTATTATTTGTAAGAGAAATAAATTAGTGAAAATCTAACAGGCTTTAGACTAATTTTACTTACAGCCTGAAAATAAAAATATATAATTATTTTATGAAGGCAGAAAAGAAAAGGAACTTTGACGCTGGAAATTAATAATCTATCGAATTAGAATCAAGATTGAATAAACTCATGATCCAAATTTTGGACGTAAAAGTTTCCTGATGTTCCCTCGCACAGTTTTGTCTGGGGCATATGAGTCTAATAAAAAAATTACATGATAATTATCGCGGTTTAAGATTGGCTGTCAGACTTTCTTTTTTATTTATATCTTTAACGAAGTAGTGAAGTTAACATAATACTATTGTTGTTACTTACATCATCCTAAAAATAAATCATAATTATAACTTAGTTAAATTGGGATAGAAGGATTTGAAAAAAGGTGCTGATAGACTTGAGCATTCACTTATAACAGAACATCGAGGATTCACCGTTTTTAATTTTGTCGAACAACGAACAAAGCCAAGCATCGCGACGAGCACTTTCACGATCTTTCTAGCGAACGCTCTAACCGATGGTCATCAAAAGTTTTTCTTCATGATAATGTCAGACTTGATACTCGATAGAATGCTCGCTGAAAGCTGCCAGCTTTTATAGCTTTCTTTTTCATATAGATTCTTCCTTACTCTTTGTTTATATATGTGAGAACATTGCAAGTCGTGTGTATATATAGATATATTTCTTCTTTTGTAGCACTAATTTTAGTAAGGACTTCCCCCTTGTTACTAGGCCTACGTTTTTCTCACATATCTAAGTATTCAAAAATTGTAACAATCTGTAAAACCATACCATATTTTAAAAGAGTAACCATGGAGTTTCTTGCCGGTTCTTCTCCATGGAATCGACCAACCCGAACCGAGCACTTGCTGTCGACGTTTTAAAAGTGCCCTCATGGGCATAGGCCCATGTTTTATTTCACATAGGTGAAATAAAATATTTGATTTTAATGTTTTTTTTTTTGATTTTGAAACGCACTCGTTTGTTTCCTGTAATGTAACATTTGCAAGAATGCTCATTATAAGTGAATGCTCAAGATAATTAGCGCCTTTACACGTATGTTACTTTGACTTGATTGTAGTTTGTTTGATTAAATTTTACTTACGGTCTGAAAATAAAATAAAGAAGTAGAATTAAAATTGGGAGAAATAAAACGGAATTGTTGTTTTTTCTCTGTTTGCCATTGCAGGATCAAAAAGAATCGTTTTTAAAAATAGCCGTTTTTTAAGTCAGTTAAAAATGTTGGAATGCAAATTGAAACAGTTTCAACAATACTTACAGTCTGAAATATTAAACGAAATTTAATTATTATTTGTAGAAAAAACTTAAACTTACGGACTAAAAATGACAAAATATATAGAATTAAGGTAGGCAGAAAACGAAAGAAATTTTGAAGTTGGAATGAATTAATAATCTATCTCGGTTGGATCTTCGTCTGCAACCAATCAACGACCGACTTTGCCTATCCGAGACTTTAATGCCTTTTACCAGACAATTACTGTCGTGGCAGAAAACACCGCTTACTGGCTGTTCCACCCTGTCAAACTGTTGCGGCCCCTAAATCACTTATTCCTCGCACGTTAACCGCGATTAACGCTCTTCTGACCTCAGACGCAGACACAGATCTTGATGGGTTTGTGGATGAATGGAAGATGTTTTTTTTATCGTGGTAAAATGATTAATGAGTCCTCCCACCCGGGGCAGAGCGGGAGAGACTGTCAGACTCGTACTGACTAAAATCCACGGTGTCCTTCGATAGCCCTTTACGTACTGGGATCACGGTAATTCGTGAATCCCGCGACCACTACTCATGTCCTGTGGAAAATTTGTTTGGGGCTTGGCGTTAACTGCTGGGTCCATAGGACCAACAAATTAAATCCTAATGCTTTCTCCAGACATGGCCCACCCAATCTACCGGGGGGCAGGCGAAGGAACATGATACTGTCAGAATGTCTGAAATTTTGTGAGATGAATGCATGACTGTAGTAAATTAATTTTAAGGTGTAATTGTAATAAATAGTGTAATTGGCTTCCGCCGTTCTACATATTTACATCTATCTATACTATAATAAATCTGTAGAAGAGTCAATTCTGTACATTGAAAATATTGAAAAAATAAATAGCGGGGGGTGTTGCTGGATCGATACCAAACCCAAATATATGATTAAAAAAATTTTTGTCTGTCTGTCTGTCTGTCTGTCTGTCTGTCTGTCTGTTTGTGCAGGCATCACGTGAAAACTAACGGTTCGATTTCGATGAAACTTGGTATAATTATTCCTTATTATCCTGGGCATAACATAGGATACTTTTTAACCGACTTCAAAAAAGGAGGAGGTTATCAATTCGACTGTATTTTTTTACGCATTACGACCGACTGGGTGAACCGATTTTCATGATTCTTTTTTTGTTTAAAAGCTGGTGCTTCCCGTGTGGTCCCATTGTCACCAAATCAGGATCTGATGATTGGATCTTGGAGAAATCGAGGGCAACCCTCAAATTTTATAGGCCCACGCATCGTTTTTCGTAAATCTTATGAAGTAATTCAAGTACTTGCGTATGGTTATCATCATCTTATGTAGCTGAGCTGATGATGGAAGGTACAACTCCTTAACAGTAAGGAGTAGGCATCGACTGATTCATTGTTCGCATATCTCCGGAACTACACATCCGATTTAAATAATTCTTTTTTTTGTGCAAGGTATCGTCCACTCAGGGAATACTGAAAGTTTCATCAAAATCGGTTCAGTAGTTTTTGAGATAGGGAATTTTATTAGCTTATTGTGTATATGTATGAGGGATGTTATTACCAGTGCTACGGATTATATTATATGTATTTGGCAAGAATTTGGGTTGAATATTTAAACTAAAAAGAGAAAAATAAAAAACTTAAAAAAAAAAAATGTAACCGCCTTCAAAAAGAACCACAAAAAAGGGTAAAATAATCTACAAAATAACTTTTATTTCGGAAGTCGGTGGCAAAAAATAAACAAGCCATCGTTGATTATTTTACCCTTTTTTGTGGTTCTTTTTGAAGGCGGTTACATTTTTTTTTGAAAAAGTTTTTTGTTATCCTGGAAAAAAATCGTATTTTTCAGTTTTATTCATAGACGTTGTTCTGTAGAACCGCGAACACACGTTGCATTACCCGCAGTGGATTCAGCGCCGTAATATTTATAAGATTTCATTGTCAGAGTTACTCAAAATGGAGAAATAAACCATCCACGCGAAGGCCGACATCCGCGCGGACGGAGTCGCGGGCGGAAGCTAGTAAATAAATAAATCTATAGAATTAAGATGTCCAAGCAGAAGCAGCTCTTGAAAACAAATAAACGAAATTAGGTTCGAGATTGAATATTAACTCATATCATCACAATGTTCCAATTTCTATGGTCGCGGGACTTACGAATTACCGTGACCCCGGAACGAAAAGGGTTATTGAAAAACACAGTGGATTTTAGTCAGTACGAGGTTGACAGTCGTTTCCACCCAGGGCAGAGCGAGGATTGAGGATTTTACAATTAAAAAAAATGTTCCAATTTCTATTCTATTCTACTATTTCTTCTAACTAATTTTACTTACGTCCTGAAAACAAAAGCATAAATAGAATTTAAACTGGTCAAAAAAAAAACAATCGGACACATGGGCTACCTATTCTAATTTTACTTACGGGCTGAAAATATTAAAGAGACATTGAATAAAATGGATGTAATAAATATAATAATAATAATATATGCAATTTAATGCGCCTTATAATAATTTTACTTACGGTCTGAAAATAAAATAAAGAAGTAGAATTAAAGTAGGGAGAGAAAAAAATGGAATTGTATATCAAAAAAAAATATTATAAGTATTTAAAATTTTGCCGTTTTTTAAGTCAGTTAAAAATATTGGAGTAAACACAGAAATAGTTTAAATACTTACGGTCTGAAAATATTAAACGAAATTGAATAATTATTTGCAGGAAAAATAAATAAGTATAAATCTAACAAGCTTTATTCTTATTTTACTTACAGCCTGAAAATAAAAAAAATAAAACAAATAAAATTTGTAGAAAATAAAAGGATTTTCTTTTCTTTTCTGTCCGTCATTGGTGGATCAAGAAAATTCGTGTTTTAAATTGTGCCACTGTCCACCACATTTTACTCACATCCTGAAAACAAAAACATAAATAGAATTAAAATTGGTAGAAGAAAATAAATGAGTCATCTGACACAAGCCTTTTTTTTTTTTTTTTTTTAAGGGTGGTAAAATCATCAAATGAGTCCTCCCGCCCTGGGTGGGCCGGGAGGGACTGTCAGACTCTTACTGACTAAAATCCACCCGTGTTTCTTCGGATGCCCTTTACGTTCCGGCGCCGCGATAACCTGGATTAAGAAAAAAGCCGCGACCCCAGCAGGCATTTGGCCCCGTAAGGGGCCCCGTCGGTGACCCGTGAAACACGACGCGCCACCGACCTGGGCTTGATCCTTGGTCGGACGGCGAGCTTACCCATTACTCGCCGTCCGCAAGCCCGCTCCGCCGCTGTGCCCTCTGCTATTCAGAGGGACACGCGTTGGAGCATCCACCCGACAGGCTATTCGCATACGGGCAAAGAGACCCCTCAGGCACACAGTGCCTAAGGAAGAGTTTTGCCCGCATCCCAGGGTGCACCGGCCCGAAAACTGGTCTTCCTCCCGGACGTATCCGAGGGAGAACTCCAGTCCACGGGCGCACGTGGAGGTTTCCTGTCTTAGCACCCCATCTGACACAAGCCTTATCCTAATTTCACTTACGGGGTGAAAATATTAAAAGACATTAAGTTAAAATTGGTAAAATCAATATATGTGCGATCTAATACGCCTTGTCCTACTTCTTGTAACAAAAACGAAAAGAAGAAAAGAACGAAATTTAGTTCGAGATTAAATATATCATTTATCATCCCAATGATCCAATTTCAGGCGTAAAATTTTTCTGATGTTTCCTTGCACACTCATATCTGATCTTAGTACAAATCACACTTCGTTTCATTCAAAACTCCAACAAGGAAACATCAACCTTTTCACCTAAACACAAGTCTTATTTTTACTTTAGCCTAAAAAATAACTACATATTTTAAAGTAGGATAGACTCAGAATAATCTATTATCCTAATTTTACTTACGTCCTGAAAACAAAAACAAAAATAAAATTTAAATTGGTAGAAAAAAAAACAATCAGACACACATACCTCATCCTAACTTTACTTACGGTCTGAAAATATAAACGAAATTTAATTATTACTAACAAGCTTTACGGACTGAAAATAACAAAATATTTAGAAATTTTTAATTGACCTCAAGAAATAACTCCATATTTTATTTATTTTTATTTTTATTTTATAGTAAAACAGACTCGTAATTCTTCATCAATTATCGTAATTTTACTTACGTACTGATTAAAAAAAAAGTATTTAAAGTAGAAAAAAAAGGAAGTAACCTAACACGAAACTTAATTTAATTTTACTTACAGCCTGAAAATAAAAAAATTAAAGCAATTTAAATTGGTAGAAAATAAAAGAATTTTCTTTTCTTTTCTGTCCGTCATTGGTGGATCAAGAAAATTCGTGTTTTAAATTGTGCCACTGTCCGCCAGTGAGCAATGGGAATATTTTTTAAAGTTATGTTACTAAACACCAAGCGGTAGACAGTAATTAAAATTGTGTCACTATTCAGTTGGACACAATACTGTAGTAATTGTAGTAACACGGACAATTGAAATCGGGATATTTATTTTAATTTAATTTTGATTTAATTTTAATTTATATTTTGATTTAATTTTATTTTAGTTTATATTTTGATACAATTTTGATTTTATTTTAATTTATGTTTTTTTGATTCTGATTTGAATAGTGATTTTGGTTTTCATTATAATTTGATTTTAAATTTATTTTTTAGATTTTAATTTATTTCTGTTTTGATTTTGTTTTTTAATTTTGATATTTTATTTTATCGTGACAATTTTATGTAATTTATGATAATATTTTGGATGTAACATGTCTGACAATTCAATAAATAATAATAATAATACAACTGAATAGTGACGCAACTTTAACAATTTAAGTAGTGGACATTGGGAATCATTGAAAAGTACTAGTAAAATACGAATTTTCCTCCGCCCTGTGAGCGGCCTGTGAGAATCGAAATAGATTACTCTCGAAATAATGAATTATCTTAATTTTACTCACATCCTGAAAACAAAAACATAAATAGAATTAAAATTGGTAGATGAAAATAAATGAGTCATCTGAAACAAGGCTTATCCTAATTTCACTTACGGAGTGAAAATATTAAAAGACATTAAATTAAAATTGGTAAAATCAATATATGTGCGATCTTATACTATCTTACTTTTTAATCAAAGGAAAGGAATTTAGTTCGAGATTGAATATTAAGTCATATTATCATCGCAATGTTCCAATTTCGGGCGATCAATTTTCCCGATGTTTCCTTGCACACTCGCGTCTGTTCTTAGTACAAATCACAAGTCGATGCATTCAAAACTCCAACAAGAAAACATCAACCTTTTCACCTAAACACAAGTCTTATTTTTACTTTAGCCTAAAAAATAACTCCATTTTTTAAAGCAGGATAGACGCAGAATAATCAATTATCCTAATTTTACTTACGGCCTGAAACCAAAAACATAATACAATTTAAATTAGTAAAAAAAACAAACAATCGGACACATATGCCTTATCATAATTTTACTTACGGGCTGAAAATAAAATTAACAAGTAGAATTAAAATTGGGAGAGAAAAAAAAGTAATTGCATTTTTGGCTGTTCGCCATTGCTGGATCATGAAAATCGTATTTAAAATTGTGCCGCTTTTTCGTCAATTAAAAATGTTAGAATTAAAAACTGATGTACTTAGTAAACAACTTTACTTACGGACTGAAAATATTAAACGAAATTTAATGATTACTAACAAGCTTTACGGACTGAAAATAACAAAATATTTAGAAATTTTTAATTAACCACTCCATATCTGATGTAGTAAACAACTTTACTTACGGTCTGAAAATATAAACGAAATTTAATTATTACTCAAGAAATAATTAAGCTCAAGAAATAACTCCATATTTTAAAGTAGAACAGACTCGTAATTCGTCATCAATTGTCGTTATTTTACTTACGTCCTGAAAACAAAAAAAAATAGTATTAAAAGTAGAAAAAAAAGGAATTAAACTAACAACAAAACTCAATTATATTTTACTTACAGCCTGAAAATAAAACAATTAAATTTGGTAGAAAATAAAATAATTTTCGTTTCTTTTCTGTCCTTCATTGGTGGATCAAGAAAATTTGTGTTTAAAATTGTGCCACTGTCTGCATGTACGTAATGGGAATAATTTTAAAAACCTATGTCACTAAACACCAAGCGGTAGACAGTAAAATTGTGTCACTATTCAGTTGGACACAACACAACTGAATAGTGACGCAATTTTAACTGTTCAAGTAGTGGACATTGGGAATCATTGAAAAATACTTGTTAAATACGAATTTGCCTCCGCCCTGTGAACGGCCTGTGAGAATCGAAGTAGATTACACTCGAAATAATGAACTATCTTAATTTTACTCACATCCTGAAAACAAAAACATAAATAGAATTAAAATTGGTAGAAGAAAATAAATGAGTCATTTGACACAAGCCTTTTCCTAATTTTAATATATAGGTATAATTAGGCAATTAAAATTAGACAAAAAAAATTATAGGCAATAGGTATAATTTTAAAAAGTTATGCCATTAAACACCAAGCGGTTGACAGTCAAATTGTGTCACTATTCAGTTGGACACAACACAACTGAACAGAGATATAATTTTAACTGTTTAAGTAGTGGACATTGGGAATCATAGAAAAAAAAAGCAATTGCATTTTTGTGTGTTCACCATTACTGGATCATGAAATTCGTATTTAAAATTGTGTCGTTTTCTAAGTCGGTTAAAAATGTTAGAATTATAAATTGATGTACTTAGTAAACAACTTTACTTACGGTCTGAAAATATTAAACGAAATTTAATTATTACTAACAAGCTTTACGGACTGAAAATAACAAGATATTTGGAAAAATTTTACTTAAGCTCAAGAAATAACGATATATTTTAAAGTAGAATAGACTCGTAATTCATTATCAATTATCGTAATTTTACTTACGTCCTGAAATCAAAAAATAATAATATTTAAGTACACAAAAACTGAGTAACCTATTACGCAACTCAATTTAATTTTACTTACAGCCTGAAAATTAAATTGAAAATAGAGTTAAAATTGGGAGAAAAAAAAGATTGTATGTTTTTTTTCTGTGATTGAATATTAACTCATATCATCCCAATGTTCCAATTTCTGGCGTAAAAGTTTCCCAATATTTCCTCGCACACTTGTGTTTGATTTTAGTACAAACCACACGTCGTTTCATTTAAAAGTCTAACAAGGAAACGTCAACCTTATCACCTAAACACATGTCTTAATTTTAATTAGCCCAAGAAATAACTCGATACTTTAAAGTAGAGTAGACTCAGAATAATCAATTATCCTTAATTTACTTACGTCCTGAAAACAAAAACATAAATATAATTTGTAATTGGTAGAAAAAAAAAACAATCGGACACACATGCCTTATCCTAATTTTACTTACTTGCTGAAAATAAAATTAACAGGTTGAATTAAAATTGGGAGAAAAAAATCAATTGCATTTTTTTCTGTTCGCCATTACTGGATCCTAAAACTCATATTCTAAATTGAAATCGGTTAAAAATGTTAAAATAAAAAACCGATTTAGTAAACAAACTTTACTTACGGTCTGAAAATATGAAACGAAATTGAATAATTACTAACAAGCTTTACGGACTAAAAATAACAAAATATATAGAAAAAACCCAAAAAATAACTTCATATTTTAAAGTAGAATAGACTCGTTATTCATCATCAATTATTGTAATTTTACTAACTATAATTGATGATTAATTACGAGTCTATTCTAAAAAAAATAGTATTTTTTGTGGAAAAAAATAGTAACCTAACACGCAACTCAATTTAAATTTAAAATTGGGAGAAAAAAAGAAACTGTAACTTTTTTCTGCTCGCCATTGTGGACCGAGAAAACTCGTATTTAAAATTATGCTGTTTTTTAAGTCAGTTAAAAATCTTAACATAAAAAAAACGAAGTAGCAAACACATTTTACTTACGGCCTGAAAATATAAAACGAAATTGAATAATTATTTGTTGGAAAAATAAATTAGAAATAATCTAACAGGCTTGAGTCTAATTTTATATGTATATTTATTACCCCAAAGTCCCAATTTCAGGCGTAAAACTTTCTCGATATTCCTATGCACACTTGCGTCTGGGGCATATGGGTCTAGTGCGACTTCATCTGGGGCATATGGGTCTAGTGCGACTTCGTCTGGGGCATATGGGTCTAGTGCGACTTCTTCTGGGGCATATGGGTCTAGAGCGACTTCTTTTGCCCCGTTAACCGTGTCGTCTACTAATTGGCATGATGAGGTTGATCTGCTTGTCTGTCCTCCACAACCCTTTTAAAAATCTGTTAAAAAGAATCTCGACGGCACGGTTGGTGCGATGGCTGAGCGGGATTCGATTCCCGAACGGAGCAAATATTTGTGTTATGTACAAGTAGTTGTTACGGGGGTGGGCGTTTATGTATGTGAGTTTATATGTTTGTGAACGCACCTACGACACAGGAGAAATTCCTAGTGTGGAGCAACGTTTTTTTATTAAAATAAAAGTTTTGTGGAGGTCAGAAAAACTTTTAACCTGCGTCACATGATACCGCGCGGTAAGATTGATTGTCTGTCTATCTTACAGGTACCACTAACGAAATAATAATAGTTAACTGAAAAACACTGTCTTTACTTACATCATCCTAAAAATAAATCATAAAAAACTTTGTTAATTCAGAAATATGGACGAAATGATTTGCATAGATCTCTATGCAAATACATTTTGAGCATTCATTTGCCTGTTACAGCTTTAAAATAATGTTTTTTTTTATATACCCAAATTACAAAATAAACATCATTATCATTTAACTTGTAGAATATCTTAATTTACAAAATGTTAAAGATTCTCGTGGCGTTAACAGTGCAAATGTATAGAGCAAATATTTCATACACTTTATTTATTATTAAAATACTTACAGACTGTGGCTGTGAGGACATAAGAAAATGATTATTAAAATCAGACATCTTATGTCTTATACTGATCTTATGTCCGTAACTGGGGGTCTACTTTCTAAGTCCGTGAACGAAGATACGGGTATGGATACAGACGTACGAACGTAACTAACGTCACAATTAAATTTACGGACGGATAATACCGCCACGACTGAAGTAATTTTGACGCGGGCGGCAAAATCAAAATCAAAATCAAAAGTCATTTATTCAAATTAGGCTGATTTATCAGCACTTTTTGAAGGTCAATTTTTACATAAGACAGTCCCCCAAAGCGCCCCCCCATTCGACACTTCCTAGTGTTTTGGCTGGGAAGAAGAAGTGGCGGAACAAACTCCCCAGCAACACATCTGTCTGTACGGTTAGAGGAACCAAGATTGTATACAATTTAATAGAACATTCACATTATACATCAATCCGAAATTACATCCCAACCGTGACTAGAAGGCACAATAGATAAACTAGGACCAATGCAGTAAATAACAATTTAATGAAATAGAAATAAAATAACAGAACCAAAGGTCAGCAAGTCGACCAGTCACCACAAGCAGCACCCGTTCACGAGTACGCAAGCAATGTAACTAAGGGAGCATGACAACTTACTGCCGGTTCCTCCGTCAACAACACTAATAAAATAAGATTAAAAAAATCGTGGTCGATAGTTTATCATAGTGCAAAACTGTTTATTCAAATAAGAAAATGAAATAAAATAAAAAAAAAGCTAATCAACATAATATAAAAACAAACACAAACAAAAAAAAAAATATACATAAAAATAAAACTAAATGACTTAGCTAAGTCAAAAATAAATAAACAATTATATGAAATCATATAACCTGTCGGGAAAATAAAAACTGGAGAAAAAGCATGAACGCAGTCTTACTTTCAAACGAGCGTCCAACTGCTCTTGTCGTCTATGTATTCGTTTAACGAATAATATGCCTTGGAACAAAGGATGGTTTTGATCTTATATTTAAAGGCATTAAAAGGTAAGTCTAGCAAAGATGAAGGCAGTTTATTATAAAAAACTATACCGAGCCCTACAAATGAGCTGTGAACTTTATGAAGCCGATGAAAGGGAACACGTAATTGGTGCTTATTTCTAGTATTAAAATTGTGAATATCAATATCGGCGCTAGTGTCTATGTCATTACATCAAATTGCATTAAAAAAATGTTGTACCACGAATTTTCCGCTAGTCATGCAGTGGTGGCGCTATCTATCAAATCGTAATATATCATTCATTCTTAGTTCGGGCTCAACGTTACTTGAAAACGCCCTTAACTAAGATCGAAATCACGGGTTTCGGGCTTGAAGATTAGGACCCCCCTGATATTAGTAAGGAAACGCCCGAAACATCGGTCATTACTAAGGGAATCGTGCTTAAAAGCATTGCCCCTGTGAGTGACTCGTCAAAGATCTAAAAAGACAGCCGGCATTAATGTCTTAACGTGCTTTCTGAGGCACGGAGGAAATTTGGTATTCCATAGAACCATCCTTGGAGTGACCTTGGTAAATACGGCTAACATTGAAGATCGTTCATTGTGTTTGTTTTTATTCAGTCCAACTGGTTCCGCTGTAGAAATGAGATGGCGCTATACGACTTGTATAGCTACGTCTCTTTTCCACAGTGTGTGGAAAAGAGACGTAGAGTGTGTTTTCTAAGCAACAATAAAATAATGGCTACAATACAAACAGTAAAAGTTGTTACTTACAAACTGAAAATAATAAAAAAGAGGGTTAACAATTTGAAGACACGACTACTGCGCTGCTAGTCGCAGCTTCGATTCTCACACGGAACAAAGTAATGTTTGTGAAGGTGTTCTGGGTCGGGTTATAGTCAGAATCAATTTTTAAAAAGGATTTACTGTTGTATCTCTCCGTGACTTTTTGGGCGTCAAAATAACAAAATAATCTAAATATGAGCATATTGGTCGCGGAACTGTACGAATTACCGTGACCACGGAACGTAAAGGGCTATTGAAGGACACCGTGGATTTTAGTCAGTACGAGTCTGACAGTCCCTCCCGCTCTGCCCTGGGTGGGAGGACTCATTTGATGATTTTACCACGATAAAAAAAATTATAATTATATATATATGAGCGTATTAAAATCAATTGTTGTTCGTTAGTCTCGCTAAAACTCGAGAACGGCTGCACCAATTTGGCTAATTTTGATTTGAATTATTTTTGGAAGTCCAGGGAATGTTTAAAAGGTGAGTAAATATGATATAAAAATTCTGAGGCGGCGAGTACGAAGTTTGCCGGGTCAGCTAGTCATCCATCATCTGCACGTCGATTCTGTAAAATTCAGACAACAACTCGCATTTCACGTCGCTATTCACTTACACTTCGCGTAAGATTCAAAATGACCTTGATTTTGCATTCTGTAAGCATCACCTAATCATTTGCGAAGTGACGTGAGCTCCAAAGCGACCAATACTGTACTAGTGACTACCACACTCAACAAAATGTAAGTCGAGATTTATCGGTTTTTCATTTTATCAGTTTTTGATACAGAATTTTAGCTAAATATGATGTTTAAATTACAATTTATTATTTAAAGGAATTTGAGGCAGCTAATAAGTAAAAAATAAACAGAAAACTCTATATTCGTGCCGTGAATATAATCTATGCTTACCCTACGAAAAAAAATATAATCTGTGGACAATATTTTCATCTCGTCGTTGCATTGTTTTGTTTACGTTTTGATTGTTCAGTGCCGATAATAATTGTGAAATAATCATGAAGTAAGTTTATATTTCTTGTTGTAAAGTTAAAAAATAATATTAATTAAAGAAAGTGTTTATTTTGTTTTCTAATCCAACAATAATGTTTCAGTCCAAATGAGATACGTTCCTCTCACCCATCGTCGGCTCAGGTTGAAACTCTGATAGAGTTTATGGAAAGAAACCCTGGCATGGCGAAGTGTTTCTTGAGAAAATACCAGAGAGCGAAGTCGACACCAGTGGGAGGAACTAGCCGTGCGCCTCAATAGCACTATCAAAAGCTACAAACAGTGGACCAAGGTTAGCAGTGCTTTTTTTACATGTTCGAACCACATAACGTTCCTTGAAGCAAACCACTTGAAAAATGTGCGATAATCTTGGTTTCAAGTTTGTTCCTTTATTTCATAAATATTTTAATTTTATTCAATTCTTGACTATGAATGAAGGAAATGGAGATTTTAATGTAGTTTAAAAAATACATGTGTACCTATTTAATAACAGCATTTTGTTTCATATCTGCTCACAAAAGATTTTATGTTTAGCAAATTAAGTAATAAGGTTTTTTTACTATTGGTAGTTGTCTATGATGGTCATTATTCAATATAATATCAAGCAAGATGAATATTGTAAATCATAGAAGTGATGACCTAAACAACCTTCATGTAAGTTATGTAAATATTTATCTTTTTAGCTCCTCATCACGCTGCTTCAGTTACTTCACCTTCTCGCCGCCCTAGGACAGTTCGTAGTAGTTGAGGCAGTTCTGTGTGTAAGTACAAACTATCAAAACTGCATTTTCGAAACAAATATTTAGTTCAAATGCATAGTTTCTTTTTTAACGCATGTATTAATAGGTGTTCTCGTTTCAGAATCACATCACACGTCTTCAGTTGCTGCTCCTCCATCATCACAACGGTGAACGGAATTCTCCACCACCACTGAGAGATTCCTGAGTGTGGAAGAACAGCAGCTGGAGATACAAAGATTAAATACACAGATCTTGCAGTCCTTTCTGGAGAGGAGTGCAGAGAGGGATAAAATTTTAGCTGAAGCTGTGGCTGCAGTCGGGAAAGGGCTGGAAGCATTGGCTGAGGCCAAGAATAGAGATAGGGTGTAGCAGTATGAGTTGTGTTTTAGCTTTTAAAGTAATATTTTTAGTTTTAAAGTAAGTTTTTTTTTAATATTTAAATTAAACACTTAACAAATACTAGCGCAGTTTTATTGAAAGAGCCCGCCTCACACACCACAGAATACATACAATAAACAATACCAAAATCAAATATTTTTATTTCACTTGTTCGGTTCAGGCTTCAGGTGTTCGGTTCAGGTTGGTTGATTCCATAGAGAAGAACCGGCATAGAAGCGTTCTTCATTCGCTGGTTTTTTCATTGCCATCAATACACCCAAGAGCTGCTGGAAAACCAAACTTTTTGTAGAACCTGTAATTTACAATAATACTAACATGATCAACCGTCATATAAAATGTAAAAATCATAGGGTAACATTAAATAAAATAAAAATTATAATATATTATACCTTTTAACATTTGTTTTTCTTGTATATTTTGAGGAAACCTTATATATTTTTTTACTATGGCTGGATTATTCAGATGATGGTTGGCTGATGGTGTCGATAAATATGATCTTATGTTTTCTTTAATAATTTTCTGATAACTGCCATTAGCCAAGAATGACAAGGTGCATATTATCTGTGAAACAATAAATCAATAAAAAATTAAATACCTACTTTATTTGGATCTAGTCAAACCAAAACAGGGACCAATTTGATTAATTTCATGCTTAATAGAATACCAATATTATAACTATAGGTACCTTAGACTAACATGAAATTTTAAGCCTACAGCTAGCGGGGAATCCACCTAAAGGGAACACTTATCATGAAGTGTGTCTCTTATAATGGTATGCTTGGTTACAAATCTTTCAATTATAAACTGTGTAAATACTTACAAAATTAACTTTATACTTAGTAAAATAAACTTACTTTTACACGAGTTGAAAGTTCTTTGCTTCGACGTTTTGTGGGCTTTATCAGAGGCAGTAACTCATATTCCAGTTGGTCAATTAGCTCCTTTGACAATCTATACACGCTCACATAGTCGTCATTTTGGGTTAATAAAGATAAACTTCGAATTTTGGTAGATTGTCGACGTTTTTCTAGTTTATCCAAAGCGTGAGCTTCTAATATAGATTTAAACAAAAACATTCTTGCCATCGTTATCGCTTAAGTAGATAGGCACTTATTCACTTAAAACTTTATTTATACACTATTCAACTATGATTTCTTCTATTTTCACTCGTAAAATAGATGCTTTTAATTAGACACTTTGAATCGGGTTTGAGTGCGAAGTGAGCGTCGAACTCACGGTGGAATTACCTTACAGAATGCCACTTTTTACGTCATCTCATACTTTATCTGTCAAAATCTCGAGTTCAATATAGCAAACACGCTCGCTAGAGTAGCGCTAGTGTAGATTCGAATTATTAACCGAGTTTTAGAATGCCAATCAAGAAACTCACGCCGGATTCAGATTCGAAGTTTAGAATGAAGTCTTACAGAATCACACTGCTGCATGCCTTTTCCCAACTACATTGTGATTGGCTTCCAGTCAAACCAGATGCAGCAGCTACAAATGACAGCCGGGACCAACGGCTTTACGTGCTTTCCGAGGCATGGAGGAAACTCGCTATGACAGATGGTCACCCATCCCCATTTATAGAAATAATGTGAGATTACTGATTCGAATTGAAATAATCTTTTTGTGTTGGATAGACCATTTATCGAGGAAGTCTATAGGATTTATAACATCACGCTATGTACAATAGCAGATGAGCAGCGGTAAAAACACGGGGAACATCTAGTATTTAATTAAAAAAATAAATTAATATATTACTCACAGCTTGAGCAACTCCCCAGACACAGAATAAGATTATGAAAAACTTCATGATTATCTGAAAAATACACATAAAAAAACAGTATTATCTCACACAGCGAGTCTAAAAGGAACACATTAGCAATATCATTATAACGTCATCTTGTGAATCTATATTAAATTAAATTAAATTTTATTGGAACCTAAAAACACACATTACAATAAAATACGTACGATAATGACTGCATTAGTTGTATACTAATTAACGCCCATACAGTAATGCCTTTGTCAAACAGACAGGCGACTCCGAAGCGATAACGAACCGATACGAGACGTCAGTCCGATAGTTCTATCACGCTATCGGATCGCTTTCGCTTTTCTATGTGACTGGATTTAAACAATTCCATACATTACAAATAAAAACGCCTCGCTTCGCATTCGTCACACCTGTCTGTTTGACAAAGGCTTATAAAGGCTTACGCGTTAGCGTTCCAGCGTAGAGAGTTAACGAAAATAATACATGAAATAAAAAAAGAATAAAATAGAAATACATACAATGAAAAAAGAAAACATGAATCTTATCTAAAATTATGTCGAAAAAAAAATAAGTTGTGGTTAATAGATTATGCGAATGCGTGCCTGTGGGTGTGTGTGGTAAGTGTTGCGTATGTTCACTACTTCTTACTCATATTTTTCATCTGCCTACCTTTTCTCAACCATATTAGGGTCGGCTTCCAGTCAAACCAGATACAGCTAACAGTATTTTACATGGAGCGACTACCTGTCGGACCTCCACAACCCAGTAACTGGATAATACGATACTCCATGGTAAGACTGGTTGACAGACTTTGGAGCTTTTGACTAATAGTCACAACTGCCAAAGATCTACAAATGAGAGCCGGGAACAACGGCTTTACGTGCTTTCCGAGGCACGGAGGAAACTCGCTATGACAGATGGTCACCCATCCACAGACTAACATCGGCAAGGATCGGCTTGTGCGGCTGTAATAATTTAGCCATGAGCGTCGCGCCACGTTAGCAATATCATTGTTACATCATACTATGAATCTATACTAATATTATAAATCTGGAGTGTTTGTTTGTTTGGCTGAACGCGCTAATATAAAGAACTACTGGTTCCAATGGGAAAAAAATAATTTTTTAGTTGGTTAGTCGATTTATCGAAGATTGGCAGTTCCATGTCATAGGGAGTGAGCTAATCAACCAGGCTAGAATCCACGCTGCCAAGAACGAAAATGTCATGATGAAAATAAACAAAAGATCCTAGACCAGACCACCAGGTCTGATCTAGGCCTACCTTGACCTTTTAAAGCGAGACTAATTCCAGTGTGGGAACAAGATGGCGCTAGACGACTTTTATAGCTCTGTCTCCCTCCCACACTGGAACTAATCTCGCTCTTAGACGTCATATTGGGCCACCTGGGAATCGAACCCAAGGACCTCATACGACATTGTGCATTTCATTTGCTTTCCATCTTCCAACTATCGACGGCGCGTTGTGGTCCACGCGCGCCTCAAAGAGTGTCAGCATAGTGACGGGGCCTGTAGAGGGCCAAAGCCTGCCGGGGTCGCGGGACTAACGGATTATCGTGACCCCGGTACGTAAAGGGCTATTGAAGGACACCGTGGATTTTAGTCACTACAAGTCTGACAGTATGGGTGGGAGGACTCAGTTGATGATTTTACCAGTATAAAAAAAAATCTTCCAACTATGTTGTGGTCTGCTTCCAGTCTAATCAGATGCAGCTGAATATCAATATTTTACATGGAGCGACTGACTATCTGATCACAACCATCTCTGAAGACTGGTTGTCAAACTTCTGAACAAAGATATTTGGAGGAACAAAACATTCAGCTGCGAGCAGGGTTCGAACCTGCATCTTCTGGATAGATACCCCAGACGCCTTAACAATTAGGCCATCGCAACCACTAACCTCGAAGCTGAATTTCTCATCCCCTACTTAAACTAAATTATTTTTAATTAAAAAAAAATATAACTAAACTTCTGAACTTCTAAGTCATAACTGTCTTATTTTTTTTTATCGTGGTAAAATCATCAAATGAGTCCTCCCACCCAGGGCAGGGCGGCTGTCAGACTTGTACTGACTAAAAATCCACGGTGTCCTTCAATAGCCCTTTACGTGCCGGGGTCACGGTAATTCGTGAGTCCCGCGACCCCGGCAGGCTTTGGCCCTTTACAGGCCCCGTCATTATGCTGACACTCCTTGAGGCGCGCGTGGAACACAACGCACCGTCGACCCGGGCATGGTCCATGGTCGGACAGCGAGTCGCCCATTGCTCGCTACCCGCATGCCCGAAGTCACAACTGTCTTAGATCTACAAATGAAATCCGGGGCCAACAGCATAACGTGTGCATTGCAAGAGAGTAGAGATGGTCACCCATCCTAAAATCAACCTCACCAAACGTTGATCAACCTTGTTCATTTTAGGTAGTAAAAGGTCACTAAATGAATCCTCCCGCAATAAGTGGAGCAGAAGAGACTGTCAGATTCTTTCTGACTAGAAACCACCCTGTTCCTTGTTTGTCCTTTGCGTTCCAGCGCCACGGTATCCTGCTCCGACTGTCCCGCGACCTCAGCAGACCTTAAGGGATCCCCGTCAGTTTGCTGACCGTGCCTCGTCCTTGATCGGACGGCAAGCTACCCATTACTCGCCACGTTACTTAACCTGTTATTTTTTTAGCTTGGTAGAATTGTCAAATGAATCCTAATACTGTCAGACTCGTACTGACTGAATACTAAACACCACGATAAAAGTACTTACATAAATAAATCGATATTTTTCAAATTGTTAATACTTACTTATTTCGTGACCTAAAATGCTATGACTTTATTTTTACAATAATCCTACGACTATATGTTTATCAATATTATTGTATCCAATTTATTTTAAAACAATAAAAATTGAGTTCTACATAAAACTTTATTATGAACGTTTTCACGCCTGTAATTCAGTTTTTAGGAGTCCGTTATCTGAAAAGTTACCTTCACACATCCTTATAGGGGAACAATGTAATATAAGACGGGGACGCGAGGTATGATGTAAAACCACACACTATACACCACACACTATCTGGAATACCTATAGGATACGGTTTATCCCGGCATTACATTCCCGTGGAATATTTCTTTAGGGCCGGCGAGTAATGGGCGACTTGCTGTCCGACCATGGACCATGCCCGGGTCGACGGCGCGTTGTGTTCCACGCGCGCCTCAAGGAGTGTCAGCATAGTGACGGGGCCTGTAGAGGGCCAAAGCCTGCCGGGGTTGCGGGATTCACAAATTACCGTGACCCCGGTATGTAAAGGGCTATTGAAAGACACCGTGGATTTTAGTCAGTACGAGTCTGACAGTCCCTCCCGCTCTGCCCTGGGTGGGAGGGCTCATTTGATGAATTTAGCACGCTATAAAAAAAACGACGGGTCGCACTCTGGGAGTGCCGGCTGAAGAGAAAACTTGAATAGTAATAAACACACACGAACATTCGCGCAAGCGCCCTGCGCCGTCTTACGAATTTTCGATCAGGTCACGTGTCCTGACGCGAGTTTACAATTTTTTACCCATTCCAAAAAAAGTGCACAACGCCGCTAAAGAAGTTTTCACTAAAAAAAAAAGTGCTACGAGGGCGAAGCCGTTGGCAAAAGTGAGTTATAATAACAGAAAGTATGATACGGAACCCCCAGGATAAGGTAGTTTGTCGTGGTACTCGTATGTTGCCAATATTTCATAGTGTATGAAATGCTAAGACTTCCGTTTTATGTATACAAAACGTACTCGAAATGCACACCAGTGAATATTACTGCGTAATAGGGGAACAATAACGTAGCTCAAGCGCCAACAGGACGCCATCTGTTAATGGCCGCTTGCAAATGACGTCCTGATGGCGCTTGCGCTACGTTAGTGTTGTGTTAAGTATTTTTTATTTTATTTATTTGGGAAAACAAACAATTACACATTAAAGAATTACAAGAAGTATGCCTAAATAGTGTGTGATTTCCCATAATACCTCGCGCCTCCGTCTTAAACACTGTTCTCCTATTACTTTATCAGCTGTTCAACAAGAAAAACACTATGCAACGCGGAGGTTTGTAGTGTTTAAAATTTGCTCGTCTAAATATTATGGATAGTTTTATGTAAGAATTAAATACAAGAGAAATGAACGAAAACGAAAGCCACCCTCTTTTCTAGAATCAACGCCATCTACCATGATCAAGCGGTATCAAAGACATAAAGATCAGTCTGTTATATAATAGTTTTAGTACTGCTCGCTAGATGTCGCTAGGGGTATGAGTTAAGATTAGCATGCCTCTATGAAAAGAAGGTAATCAAAAAAATATCCATAGCTGGAGGCCATAAAAAGATTTACGTATACACAAACCTTGTTTTTTTCTTAACTTTATGCCCTAATTTTTTGTTAGTTTACTGCTATGAAGCGACTGCCTATCTGTCCTCCACAACCCAATAACTGGGTGATACGATACCCCTTGGTAAGACTGATTGTCAGATTTTCGACTTCGTTAATGTTGAACAGTAACGACTGTCATAGATCTAGAAATAAAAGCCGGGACCAACGACTTCGAGATATGGAGAAAACTAGTTATTATTAATGGTCACCCATCCACAGACCAACTCCGGCAAGCATGGCTTAACCTGTGCGGCTGTCAGTATTTATCCAGCTCCTCATTCCTCCTCCCTATGAAAGTTAAAAAAATTTACGTTCCCATCTCAAAAATTTAAATAATCTCTCCCGATAATTAAGAACAACTCAAAAGTGGACCGTTTAAAAATTAAATATATTTAGTTTAATTTATTTGTGTAAGATTTGGGCTCTGTGGCAAAAACTAGATGTTTGTCATCGTTCCGTCTCTCCACCAATGGGGAGCGAGTGCGTCAAAAAACTTAGTAATTAGGCATTCAGGAATCAAGATGGCTGATGAGTGACGGTATCTTGACTTGTACTGGCGGGGAATTAGGACATGGAAAAGATTTTGGAGTTGGACCCACCTTGTAGTGGTCCAACCCGGACAACGTCACCACAGACTTCGACGGCACGTTTGGCGCAGTGGTTGAGCAATTGGACTCCTGCGCTATGTGTCGTGGGTTCCATTCCCGCACGGAACAAATATTTATATGATCTGCAAGTAGTTGTTCCGGGTCTGGGTGTTTGTGCGTGTGAGTTTCTATGTTTGTAAACGCTCCCACGATACAGGAGAAATTCCTAGTGTGGGGCAAAGTTTTTTTTTTTAAGACTTACTGTAACCTGCGGTGATTGATGAGCCATCCCAGTGGCGGAGGTAGACCTCACCAGGGCTGCCTGACTAACGCCTACTATTCTGTCGGAGTCCCGGCGCCTCAGAAACAGAAAATAGTACATTGTTCACCAAGAGGAGAAAGTGACCGATTACCGTCGAGAGTGTCGTTTGAATCCCGAGCCGTAGGCGAGGGCTTTAAAACACCCGAGATCGGGAATCGCACTTTCTCTCGAGTGATACATAGTGCTTTATACTACACCTGTGTGGAAAGTACCTTGATACGGGGAGAAAACGCATCTGAGCGGGAGAGAAAGCGTTTTCTCCCCGCATATTTGTTCGATATGCAATGACGTACTTTCTACTGTAAATTTGATAAAGTATCAAGATACTTTCCACCCAGGTGTAGTAGGTATTAACTAATTTTTCCGTGTTTTGTAGATGTGCAATAGTTCCAGTACCTTCTGGGTGAGCTCACTCTGACATCTTAGGTCTTATATTTGCTTCTTGACTAGATTGAAGTCAAGATTAAACCCATTTTTTATAAAAAAAGACGTTAAACCCTGGCTGAGGGTATTGCTAAGGTTGAGGTTTTGGTCGTTGCTAATTTTTACATCAACAATTACTAAAGTTATTATTTTTTGAAGTGAAAACTTCTTTAGCGGCGTTGTTCACTTTTTTTGGAATGGGTAAAAAATGTTAAACTCGCGTCAGGAAACGTGACCTGATCGAAAATTCGTAAGACGGCGCAGGGCGCTTGCGCGAATGTTCGTGTGTGTTTATTACTATTGAAGTTTTCACTTCTGCCGGCACTCCCAGAGTGCAACCCGTCGTTTTTTTTTTCATGTCCTTTACAGCTTACTGATGTAAGAGCAAAATGTTTATCATGCAAGTACAGCTTTGGTATCTTTATTCCTTAAAAAAAAAACATAAAAAGTAATAAAGACAATCAGTTTTTATGTTGCATAAAATGAATGTTGAACACAATAAACGTTAAAAATTATTGTACTGACTGGACACTGTCCACTGAAATCTGTGTCTCTTGTGTTTTAACACCATCTTAGACGCCCGCATGGTCGTCGTATGACTCGACCAATTTAATGTTTGGACGTTAAAAGAGACAGTGACATCTGAATTTGTTTCTATTGTTTCTTCTCGGAGTAGTCAAGTTCGAATCACATTTTTAATGTGTTTTATAACTCGACGAAAAAAAAAACATTTATTATAAAGACGTGTGACTTGTATGCACCAAAAAGTATTTCTGAAAGTCAAATCTTCAATTATGTTAGTAAAATCATCGTCAAACGTCCGGCTCGCTCCTCAGTAAAAGCGTCGCTACTAATTATTATGTACAGTGCCCCCTGCCGGCAGTTTTTGTGACTACAATTTGCGAAACGATTTGATATGTTGCTACTAAACGATTTTGACAGATCATGAATGTTGCAATAATACGGAATGGAAAGAAATGCAGTGAAACTTGCTTTCTAGCGTCTGTTATGGATGAATTCTAGGAAATTATTTATCTTACTATCTGTTTAACTTTCTTTTATCACGGGTCTGTCAGACTCGTACTGACGAAAATCACCGGTGTTCCTTCCATAGCCCTTTACGTTCCAGTCGGTTACCTGTATAAACAGTCTCGCGACCCCGACCAGGCGTTAGGCCCTCTATTATTCTATACCCGTCAGTTTGCTGACAGCTTTTAGTGGCGCACGTGGAACACGATGCGCCGTCAACTCTGGCACGGTCCATGATCGAAAAACTGGGATAATATCATAGGATAACTTTTTTGAAGTGAAAACATTTTTTAGCGGCGTTGTGCATTTTTTTTGGGATAGGTAAAAAATGTTAAACTCGCGTCAGAACACGTGACCTGATCGAAAATTCGTAAGACGGCGCAGGGCACTTGCACGAATGTTCGTGTGTGTTTATTACTATTGAAGTTTTCACTTCTGCTGGCACTCCCAGAATGCAACCCGTCGTTTTTTTTTGTGTCTCCCGCAGGTCAACCTAGAAGAGGTTGTGGGCTGCTTAACCGGACTTTTCTGTGGATGCCTTAAATTACTCTAAGGCCTCCAACCAGGCGCGTTGTGTTCCACGCGCGCCTCAAGGAGTGTTAGCATAATGACGGAGCCTGTAGAGGGCCAAAGCCTGCCGGGGTTGCGGGACTCACAAATTACCGTGACCCCGGAACGTAAAGGGCTATTGAAGGACACCGTGGATTTTAGTCAGTACGAGTCTGACAGTCCCTCCCGCTCTGCCCTAGGTAGGAGGATTCATTTGATGATTATACCACGCCAAAAAAAAAAGGCCTCCAACCAGGGGAAGGATAAGTTTAAACCCGATGTTTTGTCTCAAAACGGTACCCGACACTTGGAATTTCTTTATTATCGTGGGTGCGTTTCATCATCAGCCTATAAATGTACCCACTGCTGGGACACAGCCCACCTCTCTGTTTGAGAGTGTGGGTCATAATCCACCACGCAGGCCCAGAGCGAATTACTATGTCACATATCTTACAATTTATGTGTTCTAGGACATACCGGTTTCATCACGATGTTTTTCTTCACCGTTTTGAGAGCAGTGGTGATGAAATAAATTAGACAACGTAATGCGCCTGGCTGCGTTCGAACCTACGACCGTACAACTATATATAGGTACTAAATAACTAGTACTAAATAACTATACAACTCGTAAGTCGGAGCCGATAAAACTGGGCCACCGCTGATCAGTGCTGGGTGCGTTTACAAACATAGAAACACACATACACAAACACCCAGACCTGGAACAACTACGTGCATCTCATAAATTATTTGTTTCGTGCCAATGGTGTCGTAGATAGAGTTTATAACCTGGATTACCACATAAGATACTTTTTATTCCAATAAAACCGACTGTCTGTCGACTGTGGACGCGGGCAAAGCGGCTGACAATAACAATTTTTTTTTACGTGATAAAATCATCAAATAGGTCCTCCCACCCAGGGCAGAGCGGGAGAGATTGTCAGACTCGTACTGACTAAAATCCACGGTGTCCTTCAATAGCCCTTTGCCTTCCGGGGTCACGGTAATTCGCACAGTCCCAGACAATAACTAGTATAGTTATAACTTAAAACTCAGTTCCTCCCTTTCGCACTAGACTCTAATATTTTCAAATAAACCGAAATATAACAAAAAAAAAAATGGCGGCCTTCTTCACACCCAAAATCCTTTACAAGTCATCAGCAGAAAGAATCAATCATTTATTACTATTCATTATATTGGCACATTTCATCGTCGCAGGTAAACGTTTTTGGTATACATTCATTGAAAAGGAATTTGATTTGACAATAGATACGAGGTGATAACAAAAGCTTTGCCATTTCCTGTTGTCGCACATTGTTTTCTTTGTATGTTTTTAGGATTGTAGGATACTAATTGCTATACGATACACAAGCTATCCAACAGAAACTAGTCAAATGTCGGAATTGTTCAACTCGTTGTCAATTCTTAATTTTTAGGCGTCTTTTAACTGCACCGATTGGAAAATCCCATCTTGGTTGAAAAAGGCTATATTCCCCAAAGATCCCCGCATCCTTATGTCAGGATCTGGTGATGAAATCATGTGAAATCGAGAAAACTCTTAGTGACGGCAAATCAAACGTGATGATGACCTAATAAAATGACAAAATAATAAGTCATTTAAAAAAAAAAAATCTTATCTTATCGGTCACAACAAAAAGAAATATTAATAAGTAACTCTTTGCTGTATTAAATACTAGCCACATTACATAGTATAGCTTCGAATATCTCCGCTTTCAGTAGCAAACAGTCGTAACCGGTGACTATTGGTGAGTAATACTAAGATTTATGACACTACTTTGTGACCCGGATACGTTCCTCTTGCATAGCTACGTTTTTCAATCAATGGAGTTTTTTTTTATAGAATCCCGTGCTAAAGTGTGAATGGTGTACATAACATCAAAGTTATTAAACTCGTACTTTACTTACTTATATAACATTACTGCCTGTGATCCAGAGTTAAGCGCGCCGCACGCGGCTAATATACTATAATATTTTATCTTAAGATACCAAAATATGATATAAATATATATTATCTTCGTCAAGTGTGATGGTCCATTGAATTGTATGGTGAGCGATATGCTATCATAAGGTAAATATTATAGTATCTTAGCCGTGTGTGGCGCGCTTAAAGCTAACGTATATCTCATATCACCACAGCCTCGGACGTCGCAAGGCGATTTCTGGCTGCAAAAGTAAAACAGATTAAAAAAAATACCAAAAAGTGTATTTTCTTTCGAAAGCCGGTGACAAAAAAGTCAAGGAAATAAGAAACGAAGGCACCGACTTCCGAAAGCAAAGTCTTTTTACACTTAATGTGTAAAGCTGGTATTAATAAAAGCAACTGATTAAATTATAACAATATTGAAGGATCTCAGGAGGGACATGTAAAATGTAGGTGTTACCGTTTTTTTATTTGTTTTGCTATGGCGGCTAATTTACTGACTATTGTTGGTACGGCCATGTTTTTTTAGGTGAGCACTGGCGGGCGAAAAGGACGTCTGACGTGAAAAGGGTTACATTTTGGATTATGTTTTAGAAAAAATATGGTGGTGTTTTTTTTTAACGTGTAAATATCATCAAATGAGGCCTCCCACACAGGGTAGAGCGGGAAGGACTGTCAGACTCGTACTGACTCAAATCCAAGGTGTCCTTTAATAGCCCTTTACGTTCCGGAGTCACGGCAATTCGTGAGTCCCGCGACCCCGGCAGGCTTTGGCCCTTTGAGGCACGCGTGGAACACAACGCGCCGTCGACCCGGGCATGGTCCATGGTCGGAGAGCGAGTTGCCCATTACTCGCTGCCCGCCTGCCCGCGCCTATCGCTACGCTGTCCTCTCCCTCACGCGGCCCGCCTTCTCCTTCGCGAGCATGACTGCTTCGCAGATGGAGGCGACCGCTTCCCACTCCGTCTCACCCCGCAGCATGGCCTCGACCAATGCCGGGCGCGAGAGGTCTCCGCCTATCGCCGTCGTGAGGACACGGCGGTGCTCTGCCCAAGCGGGGCAGGATGGTGATGGATAAAGTTATTAAAATAAATAATACAAAAGAGCGGGCGTTAAATGTCGATTCTGTATGATGTGTAAGTTCTAACATCTCACCACTTTGGTCACCCTTATGGTTTATGATATTTATTTCTCTTAAAAAAATAATATTATAATTCACTTAGAATGAGAAACACTGCTTACTTAAGTATGAAACGTTATTTTGAACGAGTAGGGGAACAGTGTATAAAGGTCTTAAAGATATACACTCTTTAGGCATACTTAACACAACCCTAACGTAGCCTAAGCGCCATCAGGACGTCATTTGAAAGCGGACACGACTCTTAGACACGTCACGCATTGTGAGGAGGTTCCTCTCTCTAGAGCCCTAACCACCGGCACCTTGGACCCTGTTCCCGATGTTGGTGGACCACTATTTTTTATGTTTTTAAATGCTTTTTTTTAATATTTAAAATTTGTAAACAGATAGGAAAAAAAATGAATAAAAGAAGATATATTAGTAGGATAAAGGGATCCAGTTATTACCCCTCCAAGTCCACATTGCTCCCCTGCCTCTCCTCGGAGTATATTTATCCAGTCGCAACAATATCGTGACGGGTACAGGCGACAGACTGTGTCTGACGTCGCGCTGGACGACTTCATACATGTGGGAGGTTCTCAATAACATTATATTAGTCTTAAAAGAGTAAGTGATGCGACTTACGACTGCGACTTGCGACTTGTGATAAGGACTTGTGAATGCGACTGTGTCTTGCGAGGGAGACTAGTGTCTTTGAATTACGACTGCGATACGCGACGGCGACATGTGGCTTCCGACTGTTACTTACGACTTGCGACTGTGACTTACGACTAGCGACATAACTGACTAACCTGTGACAAAAGTCGCGTGTACATTTATCAAGTCGCAACAATATCGTGACGGGGACAAGCGACTGTGTCTGACGTCGCGCTGGACGACTTCATACATGTGGGAGGTTCTCAATAACATTACATTAGTCTTAAAAGTTGCGACTTGCGACTTAAGACTGCGACTGTGACTTGTGTATTTTTTTAATCGTTTCCCACACACAAGGAATTTCTCCTGTGTCGTGGGTCCGGTTGCAAACATTGCTAGAGTGACTCGCGACTTGCGACTGCGACTCGCGACTGCGACTTGCGACTGAAACTTGAACTGATATCAGACACTAGTCGTAAAGTCGACAAAGACGCAAGTCGATTCCCAACAATATCCTGACAAAACCAGTACGGAACGGGTAGGAGGGTCTCAATCACATAACATGCGTCTCAATCAATGATGCGACTTGCGACAGAGACTTGCGATTTTCTACATGCGACATGCGACTTGCCACTGACATGTAACACAAACACAAGTCGCGTGTATACTTATCTATACGGTGGAAGTTTACCCCGCATGAATGGAGCAACCCCGTGTCCTTACGGAGGCGTGCCATATTAAGGAGCAAGGGGATATGTGAAGCAGCCACCTCTTTCTGCGATTCAGAAATGCTAACAAAGGAGGACTCGGAATACTTGAAGGAGAACACATCCTCCTGCTCACGACACCCAGGGTATCAGACATCGCAGGCTGATTCCGGCCACCGCCGTGCTTGCGGGCAGCTAGTAATGGGTGGCTCTTTGTCCAATTAAAGCACGGTTAGCGCAGTGGCTGAGCGATTGGAGTACTGCGCAGCGTGTCGCGGGTTCGATCCCCGCAAGGAACAAAAATTGTGTAAATAAGTTTTTATGTTTGTAAATGCACCCATAATTCAGGAAGAAATTTCTAGTGTAGGGTCACGTTTAGTTTAAAAACCAAGGAAAGTCGACGGTGCATAGTGTTTCATGCGCGCCTCAAAAGAGCACTGTGGCCCTGGAACAAAAAGAGCATAGAAGGAACAGGGCAGTGGGCAAAGCACTTTATCATCATCTGCATGACTTTGCCTTAAAATATTGGTCTACTTCCAGTCAAACCAGATGCAGTTGAATATCAGTATTTTACATGGAGCGACTGCCTATCTGACCTCCACAACCCAGTAACTGGGTGATACAATACCCCATGGTAAGACTATGGTCCTACTTTCAAGGTATGACTTTTCCGGTTTCTATGATGTTAACTGGAACTTTGACGTTAATTTGAAAGAAAAAAAAACCTGATTCGTAAACTTTTTTTCAATTTTAATTTAGTAATTTTTGTAAATATTTTACTTCTTATTTTAGTTTTTAAATGTAGTATGTATATATAGGTTTTTTTTTGTCTGTATTTAGAGAAAAAGCAAATCTTTTCGCTCACTTATGAATTATATTAATATAATAACCAATAAATGCAACATTCTTATTGAGTCTAAAAAGGCTAGTAATTAAAACCGCATTAAAATGTTAAGTATCGCGATTTTCCATACAATAATATCAGTAAATACTTCAAGTGGTCGCGGGACTTACGAATTACCGTGACCCCGGTACGTAAAGGGCTAGTGAAGGACACCGTGGATTTTAGTCAGTACAAGTCTGACAGTCCCTCCCGCCCTACCCTGGGTGGGGGGACTCATTTGATGATTTTACCACGATAAAAAAAAATACTTCAAGTAGTAAATAAAATACAGTAACCTTGTGATTAGGCCTCAGGTTGTCAGACTTGAACGGCCAAATCCTAGGTTATCAACCTGAAACCCGCCTAAATGTAACCTACAGGTTTTCAACCGGTAAATCACAGAGCCTTTAAAATAAATACTTTTTACTTTAAGTACTATGAAGGTCTTGAGAAAAAAAAAGTTTAAATGACAAAAATTGATCCCGAGAAAATACAATTAGTCGGTGGAAAATGAAAGATCGTGTAATTTTACAAAATGGCTTCCAAAAAAGTAAACCCTGGTTTGGCCATACCATTTTTTTACCACCACGACTGAAAAGCTACCCTAAATTCACCACCTTAGAGTACATAATCATTTATCAAGATAAGACGTACGTGAAAATTTTTCGCAGTACTCTAGCAGTTGAAAAGCAACTGTAAGTTTGAGTGAATAAGGTTGGTTGTGGACTGGCAATGTTTGGTATAAACAAAATTTTTCGGGCCTGAGGGCCAATTAAAAAAATCCGGGAAGTAAAAAGTTTGGATTCAGTCGAAACTATATTGATTGTTCCTGACTTTGCCTGCACACATTATCTACATTAAAATGAACTCTGATACTAGAGCTTGTTTTTATTCGATTTAAACTAATAGGCAAAATTTTCAAAAGCATAATTAATTAATCCGATTATCAAAATTTTTGCTTTTATTACATAAACTCAACATAAAAATTATGACTTAAATTCTTTGTTGGATTCTACACCAAAAATATTACATTGAAATTTAAAAACTAGAATCCTCAAAAATCCTTTTAAAATCCACAATATATCCTAGGTATAATGTTATTATTCGTATTAAAAATTAATATCTATACTTCTGTACTGATATTTTAAAACTGATTTTGTTTGGTTGGTTGAACGCGTTAATCTCAGAAACTACTGGTTCGAATATAAAAAATATTTTTGTGCAGGATAGTCTATTTATTCAGAAAGGTCGTAAGCTATAAAACATCACGCTACGACCAATAGGGGCTGAGTAGTGAGTGTGAAACTACGATAAATGCTTGCATAGGTCTACTCATATCTAAGCGGTTCTCATAAGACTTCAACAATATTATGTCTGGACTTTAAAAGAGAGGGAGGAGCTCGTGGCTAAATAAATACAGCCGCACAGGCCGATCTTCCGGGTTAAGCCGCGCTTGCCGAGCTTGGTCTGTGGATGGGTGACCATCTGTCATAGCGAGTTTCCTCCGTGCCTCGGAAAGCACGTAAAGCAGTTGGTCCCGGTTGTCATTTGTAGATCTTTGACAGTCGTTACTGTTAGTCAGAAGCTCTAAAGTCTGACAACCAGTCTTACCATGGGGTATCGTATTACCCAGTTACTAGGTTGTGGAGGTCCGACAGGCAGTCGCTCCATGTAAAATACTGATATCCAGCTGAATCTGGTTTGACTGGAAGCCGGCCCCAATACAGTTGGGAAAAGGCAGGCAGATGATGATGACTTTAAAAGAGACTGTGACCTCTAAGTTTGTTTCGGCTGTTTCTTCTCAGAGTAGTCAGGTACGAAACACCAGCCTCATCTAGTTTATAAAAAAAAAATAGTTTTTATTTTCTATAACGAAATTGTTTGTTAAAACCATTTTTTTTACATGGTAAAATCATCACATGAGTCCCCCCACCCAGGGCAAAGCGGGAGGGACTGTCAGACTCATGCTGACTTAAATCCACGGTGTCCTTCAAAAGCCCTTTACGTACCGGAGTCACGCAATTTACAAAATAAATATCTTTGAACCATATTGTGACAGACAGACATACAAATCAAGTTGTGACTGTACAATCATTTGGAACAAACCAAAGGGTTCGCATGCCGTACGCTTGTATTAAAACATTGTTTAAATACATCACATAGTAAGATGGACGGACGGACTCGCTGGCAAATTATAATTGTAGCGATACTTTTGAAGAGGGCACAGAGTAAAGAACAGAGAGGGCATAAAAATAAAAATAAAGAAATACACAAGACCATTCAAATCAAATCATCAAATAAAATCATTTATTTCAACTAGACTAGTTACAGGCACTTTTGAATTGTCAAAGTCATTTTTTTTTAGCGTTGTAAAATCATTAAATGAGTCCTCCTACCCAGGGCAGAGCGTGAGGGACTGTCAGACTCGTACTGACTAAAATCCACGGTGTCCTTCAACAGCCCTATACGTTCCGGGGTCACGGTGGAGATATCTTTAAAGAGATAAGCTCACCTTTGTGAACGTAATTTCAAGTTTAGTTTTTATTGTAAATATTGTGCACAATAAAGAATATATATATATATATAATTCATGAGTCCTCTAAAGAACTAGAACTAGAAAGAAGACTGGCTACTCTCATCAGGTAACCGTGACCTTGGAACGTAAAAGGCTATTGAATAATTACCGTTGATTTTAGTCAGTACAAGTATGATAGTGCCTCCCGCCCCGCCCTGGATTTGAGGACTTATTTAATGATTTCACCATGATACAAAAAAACAGGCTCGTGTCAATGGATACCAAAGTCGTAAGATATTGGGGACATTTAACCCAGTGCCACATCTGTGACTACAGTTTACTCTATGCCATTGAGACAGAAGTTTGACATAGTGCGCGTTCTTCGCTCGGCTGTCATTAGTCAGACCAAACGAATACGTCGAGATATGCCTTAACCCTTTCATGGGCGGTGGCGTGTATATACGTTCCAAGATAGCTACGTGTGGTGACAGAACGTACTACCACGTCTATTTTAATTTACTTGTTTTAAGCAGACCGTATACGCACGTTGACTCGCCATACAAAATTGTACTAGCTACGTCTTTCCGGTCGCGGGACCAAGGGATTACCGTGACCCCGGTACGTAAAGGGCTAGTGAAGGACACCGTGGATTTTAGTCAGTACAAGTCTGACAGTCCCTGCCGCCCTGCCCTGGGTGGGAAGACACATTTGATGATTTTACCACGATAAAAAAAAAAAAAAGCTACGTCTTTCCGCCACAACGCATGAAAATTTCAAAATTGTTCTGTCACATTACATTATGATTTTTGGTGCTTCAAAAAGAAGACGATCCTGCTCAATTGATGTGTCATTCTACATATTCCACGTGATCGAGTACCGTCCGCGAAAGGGTTAAAGGGGGCTCGGGAAGACAACTTGAACGATACTGTGTCTACCCATATCCTCTTTTTATAGTTATCAAATGAGTCCACCCGCGCTATGTGGAGTGGAAGGGAGTGTGTGACTCTTTTTTTTTATCGTGGTAAAATCATCAAATGAGTCCTCCCAGGGTATGAGAGGACTCATTTGATGATTTAACCACAATAAAAAAAAAGAGTGGCTTGAAGTTTAAAATAAAACAGCCACCCCAACATACTTTGCAGTTCAACTAAGAAGGAGAATTGCTATCGCCATTTTGTGACGAACGTATTCAATTTATTAACACTTCAAATAAACAACTATAATACGAAAATAACTCTTACAATATAATACACACGATTAAAAATTAATTTGCACAAAATATTTTTTTGGCCAAAAGTTTTTTTCAAGTGACAGTTGCCATATTAAGGTCATTGACACCCTCCTTCTTAATTGAACCGCATTATAGACGCATTTAGATTAGGGATAACAACTCCATCCCCAGTTATACTTAAAATCCGTAACACAACAGTTGCACCTCCTCCACAGAAAACCATTAAAATAATCTTCAAAGAAACAAACACATAGACCATAAAACCTACATCAACCATAATGTATACCACAGATTATAGAAGCGGAATGCGCAAAGACAAACACCCTGTAGATTATGATTGTAAAACAAAAAACCGACCACCAACACTCAGGTGACACTTTATACAGGGTGCTACGAATTAAACTATTTAGAAACATATAAAATTAGCTGTTCGAAATATTTGTATTTATGTGTGTATGTTCGTAATGAATAAACTCAAAAAGTACTGTGACGATTTCAAAAAAATTACATTGACCCTGAGTAACATACGCTAAATATCATGTCCACCCGTGCGAAACCGGGACGGGTCGCTAGTGTCAGGGGATCAGTGTATAAGACGGGGACGCGAGGTATAATGGGGACATACACTCTTTAGGCATACTTAACACAACACTAAGGTAGCGCAAGCGCCATAAAGACGTCATTTGCAAGCGGCCATTACCAAATGGCGTCCTGTTGGCGCTTGCGCTTCGTGAGTATTATGTTAAGTTTGCCTTAAATGTGTGATTTCCCATCATACCTCGCTTCCTCGTCTTGTACACTGTTAACCTATATAATCTATAGCCTTCTTTGATAAATATACTATCCAACACAATAATATTTACTTACTCAATTCAAACTAGTAATTCCGGAGATTAAGACTTTCAACCAATAACTCAGCTTTTCAGCTAAGTATAGATTACTTTAAATATTTAATTTATTTTAGTAGCCGTCGGTTTTACAGCAAAAAATATTTTAAAAAAAACTAGTGTATAAAAAAGTTCTTTGCCAAAAACTGTCACACCCTCTACATAAAATAAGGCCCTGTTTACACGGTCAACAGTGAACGTGCGACATTTAGTTGTCAAACACCGCCTAGCTGGAACCCGCCTTATACTAATTGGTACCAACAATAAGGTACCGATGTGACACTGTAGTGCCAGCCTGTCACTGGTGCATGTCAATGAATAACTTTGAATGTTCAAACCAATTAAAATAGACTTAGGGCGAGTTATTTGATCAGTAGTTAAACTATTTGTTAAATCCTATAATTTTTTAACCATTTGTTAAGTTTTTTTAACAAATGGTTTAGCAAATATTATAGGATTTAACAAATAGTTAAATAATGGGATTTTTAAAAAAGAATTTGTTTTTTATTTTTTTAATAAAAATAAGTAGGTATTATGCAGTTCAACTGGAGATGAGAGTACCGCCTTTATTATCTTGTTAGAGTTATATTCATATGATAATTAATTATTGTGTCCTTCGGCCTCATTCGGGGTCATATAAACATTATTTGAGTCAAGCATCTTCCGTTTCCGTGTCACATCTATACAGGTATATAATGCAAATGTCGCCCTTTTGACAACACGATGATGACGTATTTCCGCCTTCGTTCACCAGGTGGCTGCAGCGCGCCAAAACCTTTATTTTAGTTTTTAAAACAAAATAGTGTTCAGTTTAGTTTTCTTAAAATGGCGGATAGAATACAGACGCGTAGTCGTAAAGATTCTGTTTCGTCATCGGGTTCGTCGAGTTCCTCAAGTTCCTCTGAATCATCACCGTCGGCTTCAGAGGTTGAAAAGGTTGATAAGTCCCGTAAGAGGAAGAAGGCGAGTAAGAAGAAGAGAAGTAAGTGTCTTCGAGGGCAAAGCAAGGTAATCAAAAAGCTTGCAAAACAGGTCAGTGATTTGAAAAAATTATATTGCTACCCTCATAATATTATGTATACTGAAAATGGAAATTATGAGTGTGATAACCCGATATATTATGGTAATAACTGTGATATGGCCCAAGAGCAATCAGAATCAGAAGGATTGTCAGAACCCGTCGCAGATCCTGCACCGGTTCAATCATTTAATTTTGATTTGGCAACGCAATTAAAGGAGCCAGCTGTCACTGCAACCCCTTCTAAAACACGGTCATTCAAAATTTGTTAAAACAAGGAATTTTAGAGCATGCCCCCCTGACTCCGAGTTTCGTATCAAATTTCTTTCTGATTCTCAAAGGCGACGGAACCTACCGTCCCATTTTCAATTTAAAAAGTTTAAACAATTATTTGATTATAAGCAAGTTTCGTTTGATTTCGGTAAATCGGATTCCCGATTTTATTCAGGACAGGGATTGGATGGTCAAAATAGACCTCAGGCAAGCCTACAATCACGTAAATGTTGCACCAGTACATCGGTGTTTTCTCCGCCTATTGTATCGAAATCAGTTACTGCAAATGACTTGTTTGCCATTTGGCCTGGCGACAGCGCCCAAAGTGTTTGCATCGCTGACCAACTGGACCGCCGAGATTTTCAGGAATCTAGGCATACGAGTAGTGGTGTTTCTCGACGATTATCTCTTAGTAGCACAGGACAGAACGACACTTATAAAACACGTGGACATTGTTCTGCGAACTCTCAGTCAGTTGGGTTGGCAGGTAAACATGGAGAAGTCGATTCTTGTCCCTCAGAAAGTAATAGAGTATTTGGGTTTGATGTGGGATCCGTGGCAAAATCAAAAATTTTTACCAGAAAACAAAATTCAGAGCATGCAAATAGTTTTATCGAAGTTGCTCCGCCGGCGGAAGGCGTCTCTTCGAGAGATACAGAGTATCATAGGGGTTCTGAATTTTGCTCGTCTGGTAGTTCCAATGGGTCGTTTGAATTTTCGCCATCTACTGGCTTATTGCAACCTGGTCCTGAAAATGCCAAGTCAGTCGACTTACCTCTTGCCTGCGGAAGTACTGGAAGAGTTGAATTGGTGGAAAGTTCACTGTCTAGAAAAGTCCAGGCTTCATCCACCACCAGTGAAAAACTTTTTGACCACAGATGCAGCCGATTCAGGTTGGGGGGCGGAGTTGAATGGTCTTCATTTATCGGGCAAGTGGACAAAAGAAGAAGAGCGGCTTCATTCGAATCACAAAGAGATGCTAACCATTCTAAAATGTTTGTTAGAGTTCGCTCCGTCTCTGAGTCATACATCTCTCCTACTGCAGTGCGACAACAAAGCGGTGGTGGCGTACTTGAGAAAGGAAGGGGGGAAACAAGTCAAGGATCCTGATGGAGTTAATATATCGAATATTTCATTTATTTCAGAAGTACGACATTCATGTAATCCCCCATCACATACCAGGCAGGTACAACAATGTTGCAGACGGTCTATCGCGTCATTCGACGTTACAGGAATGGCATCTACTCCCCGAATTCACCAGCATTGTCTTTGCAAAGTGGGGTGTTCCCCAGACAGATCTTTTTGCCTCCAGCACAGCTCACGTAGTGCCTTGCTATGTCACTCTAGATCAACGAGACCAGCGAGCATGGAGGCACAACGCGTTCTCATTCAATTGGGACTTTCGTCTAGCTTGGGTCTTTCCTCCTCCGAGTTTGTTACCCCGGGTCCTGATGCATCTCAATCAGGCTCGAGGTATATTCCTGATAGTTGCACCGAGGTGGTCCCGAGCATTCTGGAGAGCAGACTTGAAAACCAGAGCGACCGCACCTCCATTCACGATCCACAGGTTATCGAAGATACTAGTGGACACGAGGACCGGGCAGCCACCACCTCGGGTGAAGGAGCTGGTCTTAGAAGTATGGAAATGTGGGGGTGGTCTGAATCCTTAGGTGACTGGTCTGCAGAACAAAAGTGTCTGCTCAAACAAGGTTGGAGGTCGTCAACTTTGAAGACCTATAGGCCAGCATGGCAGAGATGGTTAAATTGGTGTTCCAAGTTCGGTGTAAATTTTTCAGATCCGTCAGGTAGTGAATTGGCTCGATTTTTAGCCGATTTACACCTGAAAGAAAAATTATCGTATCGTACGATTTTACTTCATAAATCGGTTGTGTCTACTTTATGCAATACAAAGATCGAGGCCCGCTTAAGTTCAAATATTTTAGTTAAACAAATGATTAAAGCTATAGCGTTGCAGCAACCTAAGAAGTGTCCACCCACTATTTGGGATCCTGGGTCTCTGGTAGGTTGGTTGGGCAGTAGACCTCTTCAAAATCAAAGCCTATTCGATATTTCAAGAGTTAGTGCTGTTCTTTTGTTGTTATGTTCAGGGCGTAGGATACACGACTTAACATTGCTAAGTGTATCTCCAGACAGATGTATAGTAGGCGAGAATAGCATAATGTTTTGGCCGCATTTTGGGTCGAAAACTGATTCAGAAACTCACGTACAGTCAGGTTGGAGATTATTAGGTAATGTTGAGAATGAGGCGCTTGATCCGGTGGTTTGGCTTAAAAAGCTCATAGAAATTGGAAAACCACGTCGTTTGCTTTGTTCTAGTGATAGATTATTTATTACAGTTTGTGGAAAAGCTAAGCCAGCTACTAAAACTATATTGGCTGGTTGGGTTAAGTCGATTTTGAAAGAGGCAGGAATTCAGGCTACTCCGGGTAGCTTTCGTTCTGCGGTTGCTTCCCGAAGTTGGTTGGATAACGAACCTCTTGACGAGATAATGGCAAGTTAGAATTGTTAAATTCCATTCAATATTTTAAAAATGACAACTGGAATAATGTTAGATATGTGGAAACACAAAAAGTATATAATGCTCGTCCAGGATATGTTGACCTTGAAGTTAATGATGAGATCAAGTCTTTAGAAAAAGTTAGCCATCTACCCTCTTCGGATAAATTTCTTGGCTCTGTAACTCGGGCATTGATAATGCAAAGCGAGGCTATGCAACAAGGTTTTCGACAGATAGTGGACTGGGCAAAGGATACTAGTAGTATGGATCCAGAGCAGTTAGCATTAAAATTAAAAGAGGTTTTTTCTGCCGATTATCAAAAAGTTTCACGAGATTGTTTACAACTAGTTTGTGGTCGTAGGGCAGATATAATTGAACAAAGACGCGAAGTGTTCGCTAAGCAATTAAGGGATAAATCATTTAAGCCATGTTTAAAGAAAATACCGCCGTCTAGTGAATTTTTGTTTGATAAAGTACCTTTTAGTGAATTTATTAAGAATAATGGCGGTGTTAACAAAATTTTTTATCCAAATAAAAATACTTTTTCTGGGCAAGAAAAGAAAACCCCTAGACCCCAGGCGGCGTACCCTGGGCCTAGTGGGTATCAATCGTCCAGTCGCGCTCCTGCACTGACGATGAACCAAAGATTTCTTCCTCCTCAGAGTGTAGAAACATTTTATAATTATCAAGCAATGCATCCATTTAATAATAATAGATTTTTTCGTCCTCAATCAAGGGGACAGCATGCTGGACAACGCTTTCAGCAGCCCATTTTTCGGAGAAATGAACCGCAAAACAATGTACCACGAGGCAAAGGCTCTGGTAAATTCAATAAAAAGTTCTGACTCGGATCAGAAATTTCGAGGGGGTTGCCTACAAAATTATGTTACGGAGTGGAAGAGATTGGGGGCACCAGAACCATTAATAAAAATAGTGAAGGGTTATTTATTTATTTATTTATTTAAACTTCATGCAACACAAATGGTACATAGGCGGACTTAATGCCTGAGGCATTCTCTACCAGTCAACCAAGGGTAGTGGAGTGATAATATGGTAGGTGCACAAAAATAAAAATAGACATTAAACAATCAAAGAACAAAGTTAAAATATATATATATATATACTATACTAAATACACATATAAATAAATATATAAATATATACAAAGTAATAGAAAGATGATTTAAATGACTCCACTAATGGTTCAGAAAGTAATGCCTCAACTTCCGCTTGAAAGCAAATAGACTATTGGCCGTCCTGATGTCAAGAGGAAGCGCATTCCACAGAAGGATAGACTGGATATGGAAGGAAGAATGAGTAAAATCAGAAGTATGAGAGGGACATAGCAAGAGAAAGTTATTAGATGAACGCAGATTCCTAGCGTGTGAAGAGCAAAGGTATTGAAAATGAGGGATGAGATAAGAAGGGGGAGTGGGAGAGTTGAGAAGAGAAAAAAGCGTGGACAAAGCGCGCAGCTTACGTCTCTGCCGAATGGGCAACCATTTAAGCTCAGATCTAAAGCTGGACACATGATCGTATTTCTTGAGGTTGAATATGAACCGGATGCAATTATTGAGTAGCCTGTCAAGTTTGTCCAGGAATACAGCGTTCAGATCAAAGTAGCACACGTCACCATAGTCGATAATAGGGAAGATTAAAGTCTGCACAAGCATAGTCTTCGTTTTTACAGGCAGAAAGTTTCTCAGACGATACAGGCAACGCAAGGACCCATTGACTCTTTGACAAAGACTAGAAACCTGACTTTGCCAGCCAAGCGTCGAGTCAAGATGTAAGCCAAGATCTTTTACACAAGAGCTGAAGGGGATTACATCACCATTAAAAATGATAGGAGGAAGAGAGTTAATCCCCAAACGACCCATCATGCGCGAACTACCAATTATAATGGCCTGACATTTTGAGGGGTTCACAGACACCCCAAATCTATCGGACCAGTCCTTGACAGCGACCAAATCACTGTTCACGTCGCCTATAGCATCCGAGAAACTCTCCACCCGTGCGGCAGCATACAGCTGAAGGTCATCAGCATACAGGTGATACGAACACTGAAGACATTGAGTTATGAAATTAATGAAAATGGAAAATAACAAAGGAGAAAGAATACCGCCTTGAGGAACACCAGCAGTCAGACCACACCAACTCGACGAGCTCTCATCAACACGAACCGACTGCTGACGTCCTCGAAGATACGAAGAGAACCAATCCACGGCCTCGGAAGAAATCATCAGATGTGATAGGATAGAAAGAAGAATATCGTGACTGACGGCATTAAAGGCATTGGAGAAATCAATTAATACCAAGACTGTAACTTTGGTGTCCTCCATCGCCTTCCTAATGTCACCAGTCACTTTGAGGAGAGCAGAGGTAGTACTATGTCCCGGCCTGAATCCAGACTGAAATGGGCTCACAAGGTTATTCTGATGAACAAACCCTGAAAGCTGCTTGTGGACACAGGCCTCCAGCACTTTGGATAGAAAAGGAAGGATAGAAATTGGTCGAAAATGATTAGGAAGGGAAGGATTAGGGATTTTAGGGAGAGGACGAACGTAGGCCATGCGCCAGACGGATGGGAATTGTGCGGAATAAAGAGAAAAATTGATGATGTGGGAAATCGGGGGTAAAAGAAGGTCGAGGATTAGGGTGACCATGTAACGACTGATGCCGTCAACACCCATGGCCTTAGATTTGATGGATAGGATAATCTTTCTGATTTCATCCAAGGTCACCGGGGAAAAGTGGAACTGTTCGATAATAGGATCGGGTAGGCCAGTAATGAAATCAACCGTCTGGGCTGACAATTGAGAACTCAAGTAGTTAGTCGAGGTGAAGTGACGGTTAATGTCATCCAAGCTGATTGTCTTTGGAAACTCCAAATGACGTGACCTACCGATCCCAAGAGTACCAAGAAATTTCCAGACATCAGCCGGAGAAGAAGTAGATATATTTTCGAGAATGTGGCGGCGTTTAGCATTACGTATCACCTGATTACACCGATTTCTTGCTGCTTTGAACATGTTCCTGTTCTCAACACAGCGATCCCTTTTAAATTTTCGAAAGGCCCGATCCCTGCACCTCATCGCCAATCGAACCCCAGCTGTCATCCAAGGAGCAGGTGGACGCTTGAGTTTGATCCTTTTCACAGGAGCATGCCTATCGAAGAGAGCAAGGACCATCCGATTGAACAGCCCCAGCTTATCGTCGACAGTTGTAACCTCAGCAATACTGTTCCAATCCATATCAGCCGCATCCTGACGCAGCTTCACAACATCCATGCGAGCAAAACAACGCATGTGCAGAACTTTAGGAGGGACTTTCGGCGGTTTCAGGGTATAGGAGAGGAATATGAGGTCATGATTGGAAAAGCCAGGCGCAGGACACTGACCATGAAGGGAAACAAAGGAAGGAGTGGCCGTGAGGATTAGATCAAGCCAAGTATCATCACCTAAGACATTGAGGTGAGTGGGTTGTAGAGGAAGGACATGAAGGCTAACGGACTCAATGATATGAAGGAGTTTACGGGAACGAGGGGTAGGATGAGACAGGTCAGTGTTGAAATCTCCCATGATAACACAATGTGCATACTCTGACCCAAAAGATTCTAACACCAATTCCAAGTGAGAAAAGTAGTCAACAGCGGGTGGACAGTAGACAACACCTAGTAAGATCTTGACACCGTATTCCATTTCAAAAGAAACCGCCTCTGGTACCGCCAAGGCAGGTGAAACGTTGCAATCTCACTCTACCATCTCCGGAGATGGACGAGCAAATTGGAGATCCGGAAATACTTTTAAAAAACATTACAGGAGGGAAGTGGTTCCAGCAGTTCCAGCACAGGGAAGCTCATTGATTCATCTTTTTCAGCCAATTAATTAATTATCTTTGTTTCAATTAAATAAGTTATTTGTATTTTTATAGTGAATAAGGTATGAGAAATGTTACATGATTATGGTAAGTTTACAAAAAGATGTTATAACTATAAGGTACGTATAAATGTGCAGTTTATTTCAGTTTGTAAGTGTTTAAATAGTTATTTTAAAAGGTTATTATTTTATTGCAATATATTTAGTAAATGTATACTTAAATTGGTTTTATTTTGAAACTCGTTGGTTTTTTGTTGATGTAATTTAGCTAATTTCTTTTATAACACATTGGCGTCCCGTTCACCAGGCGATAACAAACAAAGCCTCAAATAATGTTTATATGACCCCGAATGAGGCCGAAGGACACAATAGTAGCGTTTTACCTTCAAATAAAACGCTTGTTGTGTCCGGAGACTCATTCGGGGTCATAATTTTAAAGTCTGCCTGGTTTAATTGTTTCTCAAGTTTTTAGGGTTTTTGAGGCCACAATGAAGGTTTTGGCGCGCTGCAGCCACCTGGTGAACGAAGGCGGAAATACGTCATCATCGTGTTGTCAAAAGGGCGACATTTGCATTATATACCTGTATAGATGTGACACGGAAACGGAAGATGCTTGACTCAAATAATGTTTATATGACCCCGAATGAGTCTCCGGACACAACAAGCGTTTTATTTGAAGGTAAAACGCTACTATTTGAAAGCGTACAAGTGTAAATAAAGGGTGCATGACGTCACAATATGGCGTCAGCAACTCTCCTACATAGTTGAACTGCATAGTAGTTTTAGTATTCTTAGCTAACTTATGCATGCGACTTCGCTCAAATTGATATATAATTTGACAATAAAATCGATGACACGTGACGTTTTCTGTTATCTATCACAAGAACGTTATTTGTTTTTTTTTTGGGGGGCAGTAGATAAGTTTTTTTCAGATTAAAGGTACCCCATTTTTTTTTTCTATAGACTCAATAACGTATATGAAAAATATCAGGATGATAGAAACAAACTTAATTTCACTATATTTAATATAATATTCCCACGGCGACAGACGTCGTCAGACGATCTCCGGCCACCGTAGGCGTGGGCATGCGGGCAGCGAGTAATGGGCAACTCGCTGTCCGACCATGGACCATGCCCTGGGCGCGTTGTGTTCCACGCGCGCCTCAAAGAGTGTCAGCAAAATGACAGGGCCCCCCTCTAAAGGGCCAAAGCCTGCCGGTGTCGCTGGACTGTACGAAATACCGTGACCTCGGAACATAAAGGGCTATTGAAGGACACCGTGGATTTTAGTCAGTACGAGTCTGACAGCCCCTCAAGCTCTGCCCTAGGTGGGATGACTCATTTGATGATTTTACCACGCTAAAAAAAAATATACTAGTAACTAACTTTTGCCAGCGGCTTCACCCGCTCATCCCTCCTACTCCAGCTGAAAGCTGTTTTGGTCCTGAGTGACGGACCAAAACAGCTTTCAGCTGGAGAAATGTCAAAGAATTTTTGAAATCGGTCCAGTAGTTTTAAGTTTATTCATTACTCGTACAAACATACACACACAAACTACAAATCTTTCCTCTTTAAAGTATTAGTGTAGAAGAAATGGGTCGACCCCAATATTATTGGTAAAAGACAGGCAGATGATAGGACGGTATCTATTATAGTTACTACAAAGAAAATATGATACAGCAGCCATTTTGTTTCGTTTTTTTTTTTCTTTTATGAAACCAAAAGTGCGAAAAGATAATTTAGCCATAAACATCTGCCATTTTTTTTAAATTTGTCGCTAACCTAATTCCAAATTCGAATTCCAAAAGTGTAGAGTTACCATAAAGCACGCCGAATCACAAAAGAACTTATTTTGAAAAAGGAACCTTTTCTCTGAGGATTAAGATTGAAGAACTGTCTGTGCAAAGTTATTGGTGAAGTTGTCAAAAGAATTTTTATACGAATGAAGACCTTGATGTTACAGAAATAAGAACTCAACTTGATTTGCAAGATTGTAAAATTAAATATGCAGAAAGCTTTTCTATTGAATTTTGGAATTACAATAGCAAAGTTTTATACAGTTTTTGAATGATTTGGTGTTTGATTTCGTACTTTATTTACGAAGTCATAAGAATGTGAAGATTATTTTTTAATGTAAAACTAAGTTTGTAAAAATATGCGAAATCTAACAGATGTATTGTCGATATTCTAAATCCAAATTAGATTCAAGTAAATACAAATACGTAGAATTTTGAAATTGGAACCTTTTTGGCTTCCATCTTAGATTTTGAAAACGAATTTATGATAACTTTGAAATAAGAGAAGTTTTTGGAGCGACCATATTTGCTATACAACCACGGTAATAGTAAATTTGTCATTGTGGCGTCATACACGCTTTTCTGACACTGGCACGAGAAATGAAATTATCAAAATCTAATATAATAAATCTGTAGAAGGGTCAATTCTGTACATTGAAAATATTGAAAAAATAAATAACAGGGGGTGTTGCTGGATCGATACTAAATCCAAATATGTGATTAAAAAATTTTTTGTCTGTCTGTCTGTATATGTAGGCATCACGTGAAAACTAACGGTTCGATTCCGATGAAACTTGGTATAATTATACCTTATTATCCTGGGCATAAAATGGGATACTTTTTATCCTGGAAAAATACGTAGAAAAAAAATCTTATTTTTCAGTTTTATTCATACACGTTGTTCTGTAGAACCGCGAACACACGTTGCATTACCCGCAGTGGATTCAGCGCCGTAACCTGTAAAGCCGAAAGTCGGATTTGGCTTCAACTTTAACCATCCACGCGAAGACCGACATCCGCGCGGACGGAGTCGCGGGCGGAAGCTAGTAATAAATATTGTTGAAAAACCAATTTGCGTTAAGTGTTTTTTAGTTTGCTAAACGTAATTTTCAAACGACAGTTAATATATAGAGGTCATTGACTTTTTCACTCTTATCATTGTCGCATAGAACATAGTATTACGCCAGTATTCTCTAAAAGGTTAAGCAGAGATGATATAGTAGGGGAACAGTGTATAAGACGGGGACGCGAGGTATAATGGGGACATACACTCTTTAGGCATACTTAACACAAGACTAACGTAGCGCAAGCGCCATCAGGACGTCATTTGCAAGTGACCCATTAAAAATGGCATCCTGTTGGCGCTTGCGCTACGTTAACATTGTGTTAAGTTTGACTTTAGTGTGTGATTTTCCATCACACCTCGCGTCCCCGTCTTATACACTTTTCCCCTACAACCACATTTCGCATATTTTCTTCAGGTCCCATGTAAAAGATGGCGTGCCTATTGCCATCATCGAGGCACAAATCTCGACCTGCAATTGGGAAATTCCTAATGGAAAACCCAATCACACTGTCCTACCTGGGAATCGAACAACACAAGCTCGTTAAATCCTCTTTTAATACAAACTCTTTAGTAACACTACTGCCTACCCAATTTTGTTTAAATAGCGGAAATCGAGACCCCATGAGACGCAATTCATATAGATCTTGATTCATTCGGGTTTTTTTTTTCTCAAACCTATTAAAACGCAAACCCAAAATTACAAGACCTCTATTTCAAACCATTTTGTATGAACACGAAGTTCTGATCAAACTGGCTGGTTAATAAACTCAAGAAAGACATGACCAGTTTACAAAGACTTTAAATCTATTCAATTATGTAAGAACACAGAGCTCTATTAAAATTGGTCTTGTTTTACATGGCATGTCAAAATTAAAAAGACCTATTCCTTTTTCATACTTCCATCAACGGTGAGGTCTTTTTAAAGTGGTTTTACTGACAAGTATAAATAGATCTTTTATTGACAGGTATTGTAAGGAATCAGAGGCCTGTTTAAAGTGGTCATCTAACGTGGTATTTGAACCAAACAAGTTAGTTTTTATGAACAATTTTGACAAAAGCGTTCTGAATTCGGTTAGTTAGGGCAGTCACATTTTTTTTTCTTCTCGTTATTGTTGAACTCTGGGAATGCTGCGAGTTTGAACTCAATATGGATAAAGCTATGTTTTTATATAAATAAATACTATATTTTATAATTATTTTATATGTTTAAACTTGGTTTCAGTGAGCCTGTATCGTTTCCTGTCTCAACTAATAATATAAAAGTGAAAGTGAGTTTGTTCGTTAATTTCGCATTTATGCCTAAATTGCTTAGCTGAATTTGATGAATTATTGTTTTGATACAGAGATAGGTAGATAGAACCCGGAGACGGTTAAAGGTCTTCTTTTACTTCCTTTTGCACGAATATTACGGTATAATTTTCAAACTTGGTCGCGGGACTTACGAATTACCGTGACCCCGGAACGTAAAGGGCTATTGAAGGACACCGTGGATTTTAGTCAGTACGAGACTGACAGTCCCTTTCGCTCTGCACTGGGTGAGAGGACTCATTTGATGAATTTACCACGCTAAAAAAAATATTAAAAATTAAATTAATTCAAAAAATTAAATAAATATTAAATCTAATGCAATAAAATAATATAACATTGTAATATAAGAATGGAATATTAAATATTTAACAAAACATATTTTAACGATTTATGCGAATTGCTGGATTATGCATTGTATAGACTTACAAACATATTAGTTTATTGGAAATTATTACTGTTGTAATCTAATCTTTTTTAAATATCTTTTCTTATCTTTAGCCTGTTCTTTCACTCCTGTATCGTGGGTGCGTTTACAAACATTTAAATAAATCATACACAAACACACAAACCCGGAACAACTACTTGTATATCATACAAATACTTTTTATCATCTGGAATCGAACCACGTTTCCAAAATTAGGCATGACTTAATATCATGTCGGTTTTGTTAGTTGCAGAACAAATATTTGTTCCAACACGAGGGTAGAACTCCGCCCCTGCGGGTCGAAGCAGGCCAAATTGTCCAGACTTTACAGTCTTCATAATCTTTACAGCCCTATTTTATTACAAGCTGTACTTCAACGTATAAAAGTTTTATTTTCTAAGTTATAAAAACGTTTCTTTATCCGTTTCCAAAACATTTTAAGACCTAACCTAGCATGACATATTTTTTTTATACGAATCATTATGCTAAATTATCATTGTATGACTGTAATAAAAGAGTAACATTATGCGAATTATAATGATGGTTTGTTTTACCACAAATTAGCCTAAAATATAATTATGGCAAAAATCAATTATGGCTAGCAATATTATACCATAAAAATTATGCCAAAATAGTTATGCCAAAGTATATAAGGACAAAAACATCACGCGAAAAGAAGGTATCCCAATAAAAAGAAAAATATGTATTTTTTTTCTTTAATATGGCTCATTGTATTTTAAAAGTCCTTCGATTTTGTTGAGCATTGTCGTAACATGTAACTTTGTTTTAAAATATATACATTAACATAAATTATGTTTATGGAATAAATAAGGATTAACATCCAATTACGTATTATACCTAACACCTAGTCAAATATAATAATACTTCAACATTATTATTTTGTTAATAAAACAACATAAAAACATGACTGAATCAATAAAATGTTTTCACAAATTGATATGAAATAAAAATTGAATATATTTTTGGCATTTACATATTAAATGCATAAAATATATGTGTTTGCTTTGGTGTTAATATATTATTGTAATAAAATATTTGTGTGTTTTTTTATCAAAGATCTGATCATAATAATTCACTTTTCACTTTAATTTTTTTTTGGCACAGACCTACCACACTATTCCCTAACCACTGCAACTCCTGAAAGCCAGAATCAACAGTGGCAACCAGACAAGCGCCGAGACAATGAAGCTCGACGTGTCCCGGAGAATGAATTTACCTGTCTTGGATCCTGCAACGAAATTAATCAGAAAAGAATAGTGGAGGAGTAGGAAAAAATATGTTTCCACTTTACATTACAAGTGTGTAATTTACCCTTTTTTTTTCTTTTGGTCATAGAGTAGCACAGAGAGCCATGGAGCCTTCCATGCTCGGCATAAAATTAGTAGACCGAGTTCCAAACGTCGACATCCGGAGACGAACGAAGGTATTCGATATTGGTAATCGAGTTATGGAACTCAAATGGAGTTGGGCAGGACACCTGGCAAGGTGTGGTGACGGCAGGTGGAGTAAAGCTGTGACAGAGTGGCGTCCAAGGAGTGGAAAAAGAAGTGTTGGCCGTCCGGCGGCGAGATGGGCAGACGACATTGTTGCCATCGAGGGAGTGTCCTGGATGAGGCTGGTGCGAGACCGTGGAGCTTGGCACAAGTAAAGGGAGGCCTATACCAAGCAGTGGGTGACGAAGGGCTGTGGATGATAATGATGATGAAAGTCTTCTATAAATAAGACTTCTTGCCCTGCCTGGAAGGAACTGTCCGCCTCTTATTGACTAAAAAGCGCAAAGGAACTCAAAGATAAACCGAAGAAACAAGGTGGAGTGTTCCCTCGACTTCCCTTTGCGTTCCAGGACCACGTTGTCCTTTTTAAACGGCACCGCGACTCCCTAAATGATTTTTAAGTTAGTAAAATGATCAAATAAGTCCTGGGTGGTGCGGAGAAGCCACCGCGTTCCTTCAATTGCCTTTTAGGTTCCAGGGCCACGGTAACTTGTTTACCCAGGCCGTTTATGAGAGCCCTATCATATTGCTGACATCTCTTAGTGCGTGCGTGGAACATGACGCACCGACGACCCATTCCTGATCAGACGGCGAGTAATGGATAGCTCGCCGCATGCCTCCTAAATGTCTCTATAAGACGATGATTGTCACACTGAAGTAACAAGCACAGCCAGGTAACACAACTAGTGTTATAAAACCGAGCAAATTTTAACAACTGTCGTTTTTTATGACGTGTCATAAAAAAGCTCTCGTCGTTTTTATGTTGCGGAGGTCACGGGGGACAGACGGACATACATCGTTTGAATACTATGTGTTTATAGGTATGTGGATTTCGTTTTTCCTTATTTTTATTTGCTTTGACTAAAAATGGCGGATTTGCAACGTCAAAAGGTAAAAATAGAAATAAAAATTGTCTATTATTTTTATTTTATTAGAGACCGGTAAATTCTTGACTCTAATCCAGGTCAGAGGTGACGGAAACACGAAATCCACGATGGAGTGAACTTACCCAGAAAAAGCATATAAGGTGAGTAATGGGAGACTCGCCGTCCGAGGATGGACCATGCCACGGTCCACGGCACGTCGTGTTCCACCAGCGCCTCAAAGAGCTGTGAGCAATCTGACAGGGACCTCAATAGAGGGCCTAACACCTGCCGGGCTCGCGGGACTATCAAATCAGGTAACCGTGACCCTGGAACATAAAAGGCTATTGAAAGAACACCGTAGATTTTAGTCACTACATGTCTGACAGTCAGACTCACTTGATAATTGTACCAGAATAAAAAATACAATAAAAATACGTGTGGTACTCGAGGACTGCCGCAGTAAAGTTAATGCATAGCATTCTTTATCAACTTATGCAATTATAATTGTTTATTTATTTTATTTATGAAATACAAAAGAACAACTTATATATAAATATTTACGAGAATATCATCCCATCGTTGCTCTATGGGAAGTTACTCTACTAATTAGGCTATGGTCAGCCACGTCAATCAAGTGAAACGTCAAGAAAAAATTCATTCATTCAAATTTTATTCATTCTCGTTGACATGACAGATGTGACAGTGAGTGTTAGATTTATTTTCGTTACGGAATTTCTTGATTCGGTCGCCGCGTTGAAAGCCCGAGTTAAAAGCTATGTAATAGCTTAAAAACCCTGTTCACTGTAACTTTGAAGAGCGTCTGGTTGTATGTGTTCAGGAACACAGAAGAGTATCTACCTATTATTTTCTCATGTCACGGTCCGCTTTCAGTCTAACCAGATGCAGCTAAATTTCAGTATTTTACAAAAAGCGACTGCCTGTCGGACCTCCTCAACACAGTTACTGAGTAATACAATACCCCATGGTAAGACTGGTTGTCAGACTTTAGAGCTTCTGACTAACAGTAACGACTGTCAAAGATCTACAAAAGACAGCCGGGACCAATGGCTTTACGTGCTTTCAGACACGGAGGAAACTCTTTAGCCTTTGTCAAACAGACAGGCGTGACGAATGCGAAGCGTGACGTTTTTATTCGTAATGTATGGAATTGTTTGAATCCAATCACATAGAAAAGCGAAAGCGATCCGATAGCGTGACAGAACTATCGGACTGACGTCTCGCTTCGGTTCGGAAACGCTTCGCTTTCGCCTGTCTGTTTGGCAAAGGCATTTATGATAGATGGTCAAAATCCACATATTAACCTCAGTTGCAGGTGGAAAAGACATCAACGCGAGCATCATGTGTGTGCTGTGGACACGGCACAGCTGGCTGGCGCAGTGTCTGAGCTTGAAAACGGCGCGGGACCAAGGAAAATATAAAATGCATCACACTAAAGTGTACGTACCACATAATGACGGCACGGTTAGCGCAGTGGCTGAGCGATTGGACTGCTGCACTGCGTGTCGCGGGTTCGATTCCCGCACGAAGAAAATATTTGTATGATCTACAAGTAGTTGTTTCGAGTCTGGGCGTTTGTGTATATGAATTAATATGTTTATAAACGCACCCACGACACAGGAGAAATTCCTAGTGTGGGGCAAAACTATAAAAAATATGATGGCCATGTTGATGGGCCATGTTGTACGCCAACAGTGGCTACCCTCGCGTGTGGTTCCGAGCAGTAAGATCGAGTACTAGAATGACGGGGCGTTTTTTCAACTAGGGCGTATTACCTGGTCGCGGGACTCACGAATTACCGTGACCCCGGTACGTAAAGGGCTATTGAAGGACACCGTGGATTTTAGTCAGTCAGGTCTGACAGTCCCTCTAGGCATGCCCTGGGTGGTAGGACTCATTTGATGACTTTACCACGATAAAAAAGGGCGTATTACCTAGTTTTACCCTAGTAGGAGGCGCTTTGTCGTTTCTGCCTGCCCCCACGGGACAAAGGCGTGAGTGTGTATGTGGTAACCTCTTACTCATATGTTAGTTTGTATGTCACACACACACAACTACGGAACTAGTTTGTCCATTGATTTGTATGACAAATAATTATCTTATTTAAATAATTCGGCAGTTACGGACTCACTCTACTAATAAATGGCTTCTAACGTGAAGTTAAATGCATTTTGGAGGAGTTATGTTAAAAAAAAAATTGTTGTGCGTCTTTTAGTGACCAAAAGATCCACACGTTGTGAAGGATGTTATGGATATAAAAAGGAGACTGCTGCGATGACCTGAGGGTCTAAAACGGTTACTTAACTATAACCCAAATGATTCACCTTCGTGAATGGATAGCCATACTTTCTATTCCCCGCAACGTCGTTGACGTCTTTTCTACGTAGCTACGCACCCATATACCGCAACATAGTTATTTTTCTCGGGACCGTCATCAGGTAACCCTGGAACGTAAAGGGCTATTGAAAGACGCCGTGGTTTTAGTCAGTACAATCCCGTCCTACTCTAAGAGAGACGACTCATTTGATGATTTGGCCACGGTAAAAAAAAACGGAACTCTGGGAGTGCCGGCAGAAGTGAAAACTTCAATAGTAATAAACACACACGAACATTCGCGCAAGCGCCCTGCGCCGTCTTACGAATTTTCAATCAGGTCACGTGTCCTGACGCGAGTTTAACATTTTTTACCCATTCCAAAAAAGTGCACAACGCCGCTAAAGAAGTTTTCAGTTCAAAAATAATTCATCAATCACAATTCATTCGCAGTTACCTCTTAGCTCATCCATTTTTATTCTTAATTCTTTGACAAGTGATTTGTCAAACTAGTGCCGGTGTCCGCCATTTTGAATTGAATAATGTGCCAAACGCAACTGTTTGACGGAGCCATCAATTATAACGCTATTATAACCTTTACGGTACAAGCAGAACTGTGGCTGTAGGTGTATCATGATTACTTATTGATATTGAGATCGTATCATATTTCATTTGACTGTTTAATGTTCGTTTTTAATTCTTATTCTTGCTCTATCAATTTATTTTAGTTACAGGCACCCTACCCGCGACTTCATACGCGATTCCAGTTAATTTACTAGTACTATTTACCTAAAACTTTCTGAGTAAACACCTGGCTGATGTCTTGGTGTAAATTAAGTTTTTTCTAGTCATCCACTATTCCGGGGTCTCGGGACTCACGAATTACCGTGATCCCGGTACGTAAAGGGCTATTGAAGGACACCGTGGATTTTAGTCAGTACGATTCTGACAGTCCCTCCCACTCTGCCCTGGGTGGGAGGACTCATAAGATGATTTTACCACTTCAACAGTCTTTTACGTTCCAGGGTCATGCTTCCTGATGATACAGTCCCGCGACGCCGGCAGGCTTTGATCCGTCCCGCCCCGTCAGATTGTGTTAACAGCTCTTTGTGGCGCGCTTGAAACACAACGCGCCGTCGACCTTGGCATGGTCCATGATCAGACGGCAAGTCACCCATTACTCACCGTCCGATTGCCCGCGACAAAGAAGACATGGGACCTAAATATAACGGTTGAAATATGTAGAGATAACTAAAAGTGCGATTAACAACCGATCTGCCTACCCACATGGGAAAAGGACATGAGTATAATGTACATACTTATGTGTATATATAATATAAGTAGTGTTGGTGTGAGTGCGTCGACTGGCACTAAGCTATAGTGGCAACTGAGACAGACGTGTCACTCTGAGACCTCCCGGACCAAGTGCGCTTTGGACAAACACTAACTACTGTAGATACGACAGGTGGAGTTAGTTTTCTGCCTACCCGGCAAACATCATACTGCCTCTGGATCAATTCTTTTTTGAAGTGAAAATTTCTTTAGCGGCGGTGTGCACTTTTTTTGGAATGGGTCAAATATGTTAAACTCGCGTCAGGACACGTGACCTGATCGAAAATTCGTAAGACGGCGCAGGGCGCTTGCGCGAATGTTCGTGTGTGTTTATTACTATTCAAGTTTTCACTTCTGCCGGCACTCCCAGAGTGCAACCCGTCGTTTTGTTTTTATCATATTTACTCACCTTTTAAACTTTCCCTGGGCTTCCAAAAATAATTCAGTACCAAAATTAGCCAAATCGGTCCAGCCGTTCTCGAGTTTTAGCGAGACTAACGAACAGTAATTGATTTTTATATACGTATATAGATATAGATAATTATAAAGCTGAGTGTTTGTTTGTTGAACGCGCTATTCTTAAGAACTGCTGATTCGAATTGAAAGAATACTTTTGTGATGAATACTCCATATATCGAGGACTAGCGACCCGCTCCGGCTCTACACGGGTGCAATTTCTACTATATTATACATGTTAAATACATATAAACCTTCCTCTTGAATCACTCTATCTATTAAAATAAAATGCATCCAAATCCGTTGTGTAGTTTTAAAGATCTAACATACATAGGGACAGACAGACAGACAGACAGCGGGGAGGCGTGAAGGCGTGAAGCCGTTGGTCCCGGCTGTCATCTGAAGATCTTTGACTCTCGTTACTGTTACTGAGAAACTCTAAAGTTAGACAACCAATCTTGCCAAAAGGTATCGTATTACCCAGATACTGGGTTGTGGAGGTCACATAAGTGGTCGCTCTATATAAATGCTGATATTCAACTGCATCCGGTTTAGACTTTTTTTTATGTGGTAAAATCATCTTATGAGTCCTCCCACCCAGGGCAGAGCAGGAGGGACTGTCAGACTCGTACTGACTAAAATCCACGGTGTCCTTCAATAGCCCTTTACGTTCCGGGGTCACGGTAATTCATACAGTCCCGCGACCCCGGCAGGCTTTGGCCCTCTAAAGGGGGCCCCGTCACTCTGCTGACACTCTTTGAGGCGCGTGTGGCCCGGGCTTGGTCCATGGTCGGACAGCGAGTTGCCCATTACTCGCTGCCCGCCGCGCCTACGGTGGCCGGAGATCGTCTGGCGACGTCTGTCGCCGTGGGCGTCTACCACTGCGGCTGGGGTGGAGGGAGGACGCTGTCCTCTATCCGGTTTAGACTGGAAGCAACATAGATAAGGCAGGCAGATGATGATAACACTTAATTAAGTGCTCTATTTTTCTATTTATAGGCATAAACTCACCACTTCAAACCCAAGTGTCGCTTCTACATCACCTCTTCTGTGAGGCCTCCATTATCAAAAGTTTTAAGACACAGATAGCGGATGATTCATAAGGAATCGTTTTTTATTTAATGTACTCGCCATTAGGCCGTGTCCTAGCGGCGAGCTTTTAGGGGTCCCTGGTCGGGATTGAAAAACCTTTCACGATTTTTAATACTTTTTATTTTAGATTACATATTTCTTACTTTGGTATAAGCTTAAGATCGGTTGATTTGAAAACGTATTTCTTTTTACTTTTTATTCCACTTTCTGCTGGATCGTGAGTGTGTTACATTTAAATTTAAATAAACATTTAAATAAGAAATTTCCCGCCATACCTTTGTTATGGTGTTAAAATCAATCAATGTTCCCGTGTTTTCGTTGACGGACTTAGAAAATAGACACTCAGGACCTTGTCGAAGCTCCGTTCAACTATTAAACGATCATTAAATTCATAGGGTCAACGTCTGCAGGGGTCGCGGGACTGACTTTAGAGGACACCACCTTTACGTTCAAAAGTCACGTTGTCCTAATTTATTATTATTATAGGTCCCCGTGCCTTTTTCGATCACACCTTCTTTGTCGCGCTACAGTGTGTCGGACTATTTTCGAACAATCATTAGTCGTACCAAAGTCTGACAGTTCTTTCCGGTCTACCCCACGGACTCATTTCATGATTTTACCCAAAAAAAAAACTCATCTTGACTTCTGGGCTAGCTCGTGGCAAAAAGGAAATCCATTGCAATAAAAAAAAAATACTACGGAACCCATTCCTCCAAAACTTATCGTGCCTGACACAAATACTGCAGTAATCGGTCAGTTACCCAGTTAAGTGGATGTAGTAAAGTATATTACGGGCGGCGCGAGGCGACATTACTATATTTTATCAAAACTCTGGCGAAATGTGGGAGTAAACCCATCTGAGGTACCACATGAGCGTGGTCGCTGGACTGTCGTCGTCAGGTAAAAGTGATCCTGGAACGTAAAGGGCTATTGAAGTATCACCTTGAATTTTAGTCAGTACGAGTCTGACAGTCCCAACCCGCCCTGGGAAGAAGGGCTCACGAGGCCCGGAAGTTTAGCACCTCGCTTCTCATGCATGAGGTGGCGAGTTCAAACCCAGGCAAGTAGCAATCTGTCTTTTTCAATTCATATGGAGTTTCTATGTTTATTTTGTACATCACTGACATCGGTGACGGAAAACATCGTGAGGAAACCTGGACTTAAATAATCTTACTTCCTACTAATATTATATACGTGAAAATTTGTTTGGATGGATGGATGTTTGTTACTCTTTCACGCAAAAACCACTGAACGGATTTAGATGAAATTTTTTACACAGATAGTACATAATCTTTTTTTTTAAGTTGCCCCTCACTAGAAATCTCTCCTGTGTGGTGGGTGCGTCTACAAACATCGAAATGCGAAACTCACATACACAAACGCCCAGACCAGGAACAACTACTTGTAGATCATACAAATATTTGTTCCGTGCGGGAATCGAACCCGCAACACACGGCGCATAGCAGTCCAATCGCTTAGCCACTGCGCTAACCGTGTTAATCTACACTGCCAATCTTGATTAACACATAGGATAGTTTTTATTCTGATTAAACCTGGGATAATTTTTGAGAAGTAGCGGGTGATACCGCTGGCAACGACTAGTAAATATACATATAAGTCCAAAGCCATGTCAGAGGCCTGTGGGTTTTCCAGAGGCGGGTTAATTAACTATGAAACCAGAGAAAGAAAGAAACAAGGAGGTCACAAGGGTCTAGAGTACCAGAGACAAACGCTCTATAAGCCAAAAAACTAACGAAAACACATCATCATCTGCCTGCCTTTCGAACCAGATGCAGCTGAATATCAGTAATTTACATGGAGCAACTGTCCATCGAACCTTCACAACCCAGTAACTGGGTGATACGAGACCCCATGGTAAGACTGGTTGTCAGACTTTTAGGGCTTTTGACTAATTGAAGACTCGATGCAAAATTGACAAAAACACGATGTCGCCATATTTACGAGCAGCTCTCTCGCCAAATTAAAATGCTCGCCCCACATTCTTAAGATAAAACTAAAAACGTATTAAATCTGTTCAACCTTTTTGTAATATAAAGGTGACATACGGACATACAGTGCTGATAACACACATACGTTTGTATGAGAGCAGTTTGGGCTCAGAGGTAAAGAGCACGACGTAAGCTTGTACTTACGTGGGTTCGAATCCAGGTGGGCACATTGCTTTGTAATATCCTTCATCACCACTGCTATCAGAAGCAGCTCATGGCTAAATAATAACAGCCGCACAGGTCGATGTTCAAGGTTAAGCAACGCTTGTCGACGTTGATCTGAGGATGGGTGACCATCTGTCATAGCGAGTTTCCACCGTACCTCTCAAAGCACGTAAAGCCGTTGGTCCCGGCTGTCATTTGTAGATCTTTGACAGTCGTTACTGTTAGTCAGAAGCTCTAAAGTCTGACAACCAGTCTTACCATGGGGTATCGTATTACTGAGTTGTGGAGGTCAGATCCGAGAGAAATTTAGCGACTGTACAATGTGTGCTAGACAAACTGATGTGCGATTGACCCATCATCATCGTGTGCATCAAAACTGTACTGCGACACACTATGGTTCGAAAGCACACTAGTGCGATACACTAGTTATACTCTTGTGCGACGTGAAGAATTAACTTTATAAATTATATGTTGTCCTTGTTTATAGCCAATATTAAAATTCGGCCAGGGAAAGACTGGTCGCGGGACTTAACCTGTGCGGCTGTCATTATTTATCCAGCTCCTCATACCTCAGTGGTAGGCACCCACGGCGTCAGACGTCGCCAGACGATACCCGGCTACCGTAGGCGCGGGCATGCGGGCAACGAGTAGTGGGCGACTCGCTGTCCGACCATGGACCATGCCCGGGTCGACGGCGCGTTGTATTCCACGCGCGCAGGAGGAGAAGTGTCAGCATAGTGACGGGGCCTGTAGAGGGCCAAAACCTGCCGGGGTCGCGGGACTAACGGATTACCGTGACCCCGGAACGTAAAGGGCTACTGAAGGACACCGTGGATATTAGTCAGTACGAGTCTGACAGTCCCTCCCGCTCTGCCCTGGGTGGGAGGACTCATTTGATGATTTTACCACGACAAAAAAAAAAGTTCGAAAGACTATACGAGTACTTCTGATGATTTCAAAAACAATAGACGAAGAAGAAAGCGGGGTCTCTTTCTACCCGTAATAACCTATCCTGTCCCAAGTCCCGAGCTTACTGGGGTCGACCTTACATCCTAAGCTCTCCATTCCTTTTTCAATCATACTTTCGTTGTCGCACTACCGTAATCCGACTATACGATAGTTCAAAACTACTTTCGCACGATTGTTTGTCGCACCAGCGTGGTTTCGAACTTCAGTTTTTCGCACAAGCTTATATTAGAGTCGTGATGCATTTTATGTCGTCAGTTGCACATCCGTTTGTCGAGCTCACGTGGCTATTTGACTGAAAAATTCTAATTAGTCCGTCACTTAGATTATCAAAAAATATTCGACCCGTATTTTTCTTTTGTTTCTTAAACCAAAATTGACGGAGATACGATGCTTTCAAAATTGGCAATACGTCACAATTTAGTACAATTTCTATTGAATTCTGACGTCACGAGCCCCCACTCTCGAGTTTTGATGCGTTGTATTTTGGTGAATATTCATTGATTTTACAAAAGAAAAAATACGTGTCCGTTATTTTTTTAAACTGTAAATGACGATACAAGATACAAGATAGACGGACTAATTATATTTGCAATTTATAGCTACTGTCAAATAGCCAATTATGTAGTTCACTTGTCTGCTGGTCGCGCCATACATGGCAAAAGAAATCGATAGGAACTCTTTGTTTTTTATTTTTTCGTGGTAAAATCATCAAATGAGTCCTTCCACCTAGGGCAGGGCAGGAGGGACTGTCAGACTTGTACTCACTAAAATCCACGGTGTCCTTCAATAGTTCTTTACGTTCCGAAGCCACGGTAGGTCTTTATTCCCGCAACCCCGGAAGAACTCTTAATATAATATTTATAGCCTAAAAATTGACTGGTCCTTAGAGTGAGAGTGAGCTCCGTGCCTGCGGTGGCCAGAAATCGCCATACGATTCCCAAGTCCCGACGCCCTGGGCGTCTCTCATGGCAGCTGGGGCCTGAGTGAGGAGGAGGTTTGCCTCTCCCTCACGTATTCCTTCTCTTCTTTCTGTATAACCACTTGGGGAAAGGGGCGTAATATCACGTCATTATATTTAAAGAGAGAAAAACCAATAAAGGTTATTTTGAATTTCATTTATTTTTATTTGTTTACATACATTTTTACAAATTATTTACAATGTACCAGTTTTAAAGCTGTGACAAAAAAATCGGCTGTATTTCATTAATACCAAGAAACACCTAGGTGTAATACCTAATTTATTATTGCCCGTTGAATTTTCAACTCCAATCCCTGATTTTAGGATTGAAAATCCAAGAGCATGCTTTTGTTTAAGTATTTCATTGGTACATTTAGAATTAATCACTTTATTTTTATAATGAGGCAAATAGTACACTTAAGTCGGCATGGGTTATTTTCAAAATTAAGTACAATTTTTAACAATAGCATGATTATACATAATATATAGTCGGGTTCATAATTCCATAACCACCTTGTGAAATATCAATAAAATAAATGATAGAACATAGTTTAAAAAAGTGGCTAAGAAATTGCGAGATTAACTATTCAATAATATTCTGTAGTGAAAGATAAACTGAGTACTGTTACATCAAAATTGGTACAAGAGTTCAAAATGTCAAATAAATTGACGCATTTTATTAAATAAATTATTATAAAACATACCTAAAAGACTTTTTACAAAATTATAAAATTATCTATCTAAGCAATATCACTTCATTTATTGTGAGATCGAAAAAATAATGTTATTACATCTCCAAATAAAACAAAAAAACTTTATAGAACCGCATAAGGCTATCAAATACAATAACATTTTTTCAAATCCGACTGGCAGTTCTAGAGATTTTTGTGCTCAAACAAACAGATATCATATTAGGTATTGCCTTTTATATTCCCTTTTAACAAAGGACCTTATACATCGAAGCCAAAGAGTGGTACTACAGTAGTTCGAAAAACAGATGTGCGATTCATGCTTGTGTCGCACAAGCTTGCGTTCGAACTATAATAAGTCGCAGAACAATAGGGTAATTTACTGTATAAATAAAATTGAAAATCAGTTTAGTCCGTCAGTATTGGAAAATAAGGAACACGTATTTTTAGTTTTTAGGGTTCCGTACGTCTGAATACAAAAACGGAACCCTTATAGGATCACTCGTGTGTCTGTCCGTCCGTCGCTTACAGTCAATTATCTCCGAATCTATTAGACCGATTAAGTTGAAATTTGGTACACATATCAATTCCTGTGACCCAAACACAGAGGTGTGACGTGAGCAGATGAAATCTGTATATGGGGGGTCATTTTTGGGGGGGAAGGGGAAAATTAAAAAAAAAATCTGAAAACTGCATCGTGTGGCATATCAAATGAAAGGTCTTGTTGAGAAGATCTTAAATGTATTTTTTTGTAATTTTAAAATAAATAGTTTCCAAGTTATTTAAGAAAATAGACGAAATTTGACCATTCCCCCCCCTTATCTCCGAAACTACTGAACCTAAAATTTTGAAAAAAATACAGAAATTAGTTTTCTCCTTATAGATTATAGGAAAACCTATAAGAAGTCCATGATATTAAAATAACATGGTAAATCACTCAATATTGTGCGTACCAACTTACATATTTTTTTTAATACGTCATAAATCGTAAACCGCAATTTATCTTTCAAAGTTACAACCAACTTTTATATAATGTTACTTGCTGCTACGGAACCCTTTAAAGGCGAGTCCGACTCGCACTTGGCCGGTTTTTTCTTAATAAATTAATATTGACAAAGATAAAATCGATTCGTAATTCAAGAGTCCGGCTTGCGATAAATCGTACCGACCGTTAGTGACGTTTTGTGATTTTTAGAAGCGTCGTATCTTCGTCAATTTTGGTTTACGTAACAAAAGAAAAAATACGAGTGAAATACCTTTTAATAATCTATTGTGCGATAAAATAGTCTATTTTGTCGCATAATCGTTAATCGCACATCCGTTTGTCGGTAGTACACTCAAGTATAAGTTGCCACTTGGCGAATTTAGCGTGGAATACTTACATAAAAAACTATCTTTGAACAGATTTTTTCGAGCTCGCAATGACAACTGGCACATTTATTTCTTTACTATAACTAATCGTATAGTTTTTACAATAAATAACAATAATTATTTGGCATCAAAACACTATTAACAGTATCACTTTTTTATTTCGCACTTATTTGAAAATTGGAAAAAGTAAAGTCAGTTTTTTTTTTAAGAAAAAACATTGAGTAGGTATCTATTGCAAAAAAAGCAAATAAATTATTAATATAAATATTCAGTCAGCAAAACAATCATTTACATACATATATTTTGCTTTCACTTTGAAAAATCTAAATCTTTTTTGTTATGGTAGAATCGATAGATTACATTATGATTTCTTCTTCTTTTTAGATTCTTTATTTCAAAATATAGATTTAGAACATAAAGAAAAATAATAAAATTTCAATTGTTTTACCGAAAATTAAAAAAAAAACAGCTCATTTAGTGATCACGCACTTTTTGACGTGTGTAAGAAAATTATCATTGTTGCAATATCTTTCGACCTAAATACATTCGCAATTGACTGATGCTGTCATCGTACTAATAAAATACCTTTACCTACAAGCGCTTATCGCTTATTTTGACTGTATATAATAATTTATCCATGCTTTTATATTTTTGTAAGTACAAATGTTATGAAATCTGATCCTGTCATCTTATATTTTAACATTAAAGCCTTTGTCAAACAGACTGGCGTAGCGAATGCGAGGCGTGACGTTTTTATTTGTAATGTATGGAATTGTTTGAATCCAGTCACATAGAAAAGTGAAAGAGATCCGATAGCGTGACAAAACTATCGGACTGACGTCTCGCTTCGGAACGCTTTGCTTTCGCCTGTCTGTTTGACAAAGGCATAAAAACAAAAGTAATTTCAGTGCGACATTACCAAAAGACGATGCTATCTAAAATTCTGTTCACATTTCTCGACCTGACTCAATACTTTACCTATCCTTTCAATCAAAATCTTCGCGTTCTTCTCCGGTAACGACGGTAGGATATCCCTAATTACCACTGAATTCTTCTTATGAAACATTTCACTAAGTAAATTTCCCACTGATTTCGTACTATAAAGTTTCTTCAAAGAATCTATAGTCCGCTTTCTGAACACACACAAATTATCCAACATTAAACTATGATACACATTGTATTTCTTCAAAAGTCTATAACCATGTAACAATCCTGATTCATTATCTAAAAATATTAGTAACCCACTATCCATTTTCTTAGCTAAATTATGCGCTGGTCCGTCCATGATGTTTATATTCCATTGGTAATTGAATAGATTATTGACTATCCTGTCTAAATTTGCAGTTAGATAGTCAAAAATTATCAAATCCGACCATTGTGCAAGCTCTAAGAACCTATCAATCGTTTTCTTATTCAATTTTAGGTCTATATGTGTGAAGTTCTGCAGTTCTTGTTTTAGCTTCAATTCTTTGACTCTCAGTTTGTCTATTAGTATCTGTTTGTTAACTTCTGTATCATTTTCTTTTAAAGACATTTTGAGTATATCCAATTTGTTTAAATGTCTATTAGTTGGTCTAAACACGTCTGGTATTGACGCTGACTCCAAGCTTGGTATGTACTGTGTTAGTACTACAGCTCTATTAGAATTCCATTGAGCTGTAACTATATCATTGGCTACATTTTTCCAAAGTCTATCTTTCAAATCGACAATCCTGACGACGGAAGGAGCTAAATTCGTCAAATTAAGTAACCTGCCGACGTAGAAGCTGAATATTTCTCCTTGAATTTGATCAGTATTTTGCCTGTACCTCACACACGCTTGCAAGCCATCTTTGAAAGTGACTAGACGATTTTGCATCCTCCCACATCCTGCCTCCATTTTTACAACCTCAGTTTCATCAATATATTCCTCCCAGATTTGAGCTGAACTTTCTCCATAGCCTTGAGGCATTGCATCTTCAATCTGAGGACCCCAGAAGATATTATCGTAAAGAACTGTTGTAGCATCAGGAACGAACGTCTTATTCAACACAAACGGATGTCTGTTATCATTTTTGGTATCTTTTAAGATATCCTTCATAACTTCTGTTAATCCTTTCGGATATATATCTTTGTTGTATTTGTTCTCTTTACCAGTAAAAGATACGGCGGTAAATCTATTGTTTTCTGTCTTCACTTCTGGTTTTACCGTGTTCATATTGTGTGTTGCGGTTGGTCTATCTTTTACAGTTATCTTTTCTTCGTATTGACCACTCATGAGGACTATTCCTATTGCTAGACCAAATATAAAGCTAAGAATGACGCTTATAAAACAGTAAGTAACTCCTTCTTTTCTAGTTTTCATTCTATTGTTGCTAAAATTGTTGTATATCACATACGGTCTATGTCTAAAGTCTATGGTCATGTTGATTTTGTCTATGCTTCTATCTTTTACACTGATATCTTTTAATGTTGGTATTCTCTCTGTAAAAGATAGAGATGGAGGTATTTCTTGGTTCGTGTTGTCCATGTTTGCAGTTATTATTTTGTTTCTTGTTCTATTCTTCAACTGCTGTCATTGTTGTGGAATTTCTGTAACAAAATAAAATTGCAATTAAAATCAAGAATTTAATGTTTCCTTGGGGGTAGTACTCATCAAATAAGAATACTATCACGACTCATACTGACTAAAATTACACCCTGTTCCTTCGGTTGCCCTTTGCGTTCCAGGGCCTCGTTATTCTGCTAAGACAGTCCCGCGACCCTGGTAGGCGTAGAACATGTTATCGACCTGATCCAATGATTGCGCCCGAAATATGCTCGCGGGATTATTCGAATCAGTTACCGAGGCCTTAGAACGCATAGGGCAATTGAAAGAATAGTTTACAATCCTCGTTTCAACCAGAACGGTTTTTTTTTACGTGGTAAAATCATCAAATGGGTCCTCCCACCCAGGGCAGAGAGGGAGGGACTGACAGACTCGTACTGACTAATTTCCACGGTGTCCTTCAATAGCCCTTCACGTTCCGGAATCACAGTAATTCGTGAGTCCCGACCTATGAATTCACACTACAAGAAAAAAACTGACATATTATTTTGTTCAACATCCAGAATCAGAATAAACACATCATCTAATAACGGACCAAAAAACACAGAATACATCATTCTTCAGAACAAATAATAACTGTAGCTCATCCAAATCCATTGCTCAAAGATAATTGCAGGTTGAAACTGTTAAGGGCCGCCCACGACACGTCTCCTCCGCCCCCAGTTAGAGCACAGTAATCATTCAATTAGTTAAAAGATTTTTTTGTTATTTTCAAGAAGCTGTTTAAATTAGCCGTTTTTTGTTAGGTTGTTAATTATATTGTTGAGGTTTTTTTTTTGTTTTGTTTAAACTTTGCTCTAGTAGTTTTTCTTGGGCATGCGGGCAGCGAGTAATGGGCAACTCGCTGTCCGACTATGGACCATGCCCGGGTCGATGGTGCGTTGTGTTCCACGCGCGCCTCAAAGAGTGTCAGCAAAATGACGGGGCCCCCCTCTAGAAGGCAAAAGCCTGCCGGGGTCGCGGGACTCACGAATTACCGTGATTCCGGATCGTAAAGGGATATTGAAGGACACCGTGGATTTTAGTCAGTACGAGTCTGACAGTCCCTCCCGCTCTGCCCTGGGTGAGAGGACTCTTTTGATGATTTTACCACGATAAACAATAAAAGGTGTTTTTCTTGTATCGTGAGTGTGTTTATAAACATTTAAACTGTACACAGACACCCTGATACGTTTGGATCATAGAAATTTTTGTTTCTTGCGAGAATCGAACCTGCGACACACTACGCAGCAGTCAATCGTACCCTTTCGTTTTTTTTGGGTTTTAATATCACCAAAAGACTCCTTTCGTCCCACGTGGAATGAAAGGGACTGTAAGATTCCTATACTGTGATATCATTATACAAGTTACTTGTATACAAATTGTATACAACTTGAACAATCCTATATACAAGTGTGACCTTGGGGTCTTCAATTCAAGAGTGAACAGGTTACTTTTAGTAAAGCGTGCTTCACAGTCGACCACATCTTCGCTTACCATCAGGCGAGATAGTGGACAAACGCGAACCAATCATTAAATAAAATAAAAAACGACGGGTTGCACTCTGGGAGTGCCGGCAGAAGTGGATACTTGATTATTAACGTTGAGCATGTTTGATATTTTGGAATGGTTAGGGAATAATTTTGCACCAATTGCTTTATCAGTATAAAAGTACTATCATTTATGTGGTAGAATACAATATTCATTTATTGCGCTGTCGTACACGGTCGACCTCGACCTCGACCTCGACCTCGACCTCGATTCGTGGCACGCTGTAACATAGACGAACATTCGCGCAAGCGCCCTGCGCCGCCTAAACGAAACAGTAGGCCCAGGCATACATTTTCGCCGCGCCGTAGAGAGGGGATAGCTGTCTACTCTCCATCTGTCCTACGCTTTTTCTATCAGGGTCACGTGTCCTGACGCGAGTTTATTCGTCCTACGCTTTTTCGATCAGGGTCACGTGTCATGACGCGAGTTTAAGATTTTATACCCATTACAGAAAAAGTGCTCAACGCCGCTAAAGAAGTTTTCACTTCAAAAAAAACGACGGGTTGCACTCTGGGAGTGCCGGCAGAAGTGAAAACTTCAATAATACTAAACACACACGAACATTCGCGCAAGCGCCCTGCGCCCTCTTACGAATTTTCGATCAGTTCACGTGTCCTGACGCGAGTTTAATATTTTTTACCCATTCCAAAAAAGTGCACAACGCCGCTAAAGAAGTTTTCACTTTAAAAACATCATTTATTTTTATTTATTTATTCATCAACTTAACCTATCATTACAGGGCAGTTTGTTCTAATGCGACAGGTCAGAATTTAAACTAAAAACTATATTACACTTACAATAACTAAAATTAGAAAAATTAAACTTACAGAGTAATTAAATTGTATATAACACAATAAAATTAAAACACGAAACACAGCAAAAAATATCAATAACAACGTAAAATATTAAAACATAAACACATAGAAACATAATTATACACATTTATCATTAATTAATTATTTTTCTTATAACATAATACAAATAGTAATGCCCTTGCGAATTCACCCACAGAACATGTAAAAACATCGATCTGAGTTTGTAGGTAATTGATGGTACGGATACCTCTAGTAAGGGTTGCTTTAGCAAGAAAGTTGGTTCTGGCTGTAGGTACCAGTAGCAGTGGCGGGCTGCGCCGCCTCCACACGTAGCGGTCCGGCACACACAGACTCAAGCGCTGCAATACTCCCGGGTTACTCTCCAACCCACGAAGCACCTTCACCAAGTAGGCCACCAGCGTAAACTCCCGCCGGACATGCAGTTGGTTATAGCCAACCATGCCCAGGACAAACAAAAAAGATACCTAAAACCTCGTTCTTTCTCAAGTCTTCCAGGGCCGCGGTATTCTGGCAAAACAGTCCCAAGACTCCGAATAAACACTCTTTATACAGACCTGGTCGAAATTAAAAAAAAAGTGTTTATGAAAACATTTACGATATTAGTACGAAATCATGTCAAACTTGTAAATCAAATTAATCGCTAAAACACAGTTGTTTAGCTCCAAATCAGTATAGTTACAAATTATTTAAAGTTCTGTCTTTTTTACAAAAAAGGTTCAGTGTGTCCCAGGGATGTGTTTAACAAAATTCTAACAAACTCACAAAGGAAAAAAGGTATACAGTATGTCAAGTGCGGTAGGAAGTTGAGCAACGGGTTCTGTGGGGTTTTTTTTTAGATTCATCTATATTAGGTTTTATAAAAATTATATTTATAAGTGTTATGTAGTTGTACGTGTTAATGTTTTAATAAATTATACGAACGATTTATTTTTCTAATTAAAGACGAGATTCGATATTTTATTCTATCTATTTTTCTCATTATTAGAAAAAATAATACCTTATGCACGTTCATTCTGAATAATATTCTTACTCTCCCTAAGTAATAATTACATATTGAGATTTATTTTAGAAACTCCAAAACATCATTCAAAAATTCAAATACATTGTGCCATCCACCAAACCATAGTGATGAGCACGATCATTTGTTCTGTGCCTGGGTGTAATTTATCTATAATATGTATGTATTTAGAAATATATAAGTATGTTTATCAGTTGTCTAGTACCCATAACACAAGCTCTGCTTAGCTTGGGACTAGATGGCGTTGTGTGATAGTTGTGGAATATTTATTATTATTTATATTATTATAGTGCCTGCGAATTGTATACCGTCACAGAGAGAAGATCTGTGTCCCACTAGTGAGAACGTTATAGACTGGTAATGACACAACAAATTCTTATTAACGCACTAAAAAAGTTTGTAAGAAAAAACACAACCATTGACAAACACCGTACCCCATTCCAATCCCAAAATAATGAAAAAAAAAAAACATACGTAGAAAACAAAAAAAAAACCTATTTAGTAACGCCAAATAACATCTTTACCCACCCCTTATTACAATCAAACATTTAGATGAAGAAAGAAAAAAACAGAACAAATTAAACAAGGCGTAACAAATTGAATCAAGCATCTGTTCCGATGAACCCTAATTCCGCATGGCCGGTAAAAAAGGACAAAAAAAAAGATGGTCGCCGAGGTTGGTCCGACACAAAAAAGGTCTTGTTAACTTATGTATATTTATGAATGTATGTATATTAGTGTATTTATATATATCGGTTCCTGCTGATTTTGGAATGTCGTTTTATCTAGCGGGCCTATTTTTTGGTTGGATTTAATTTCATTTGACAAATGGTGGACATTTTTTTTTATAAGTATGTTTATATTGATAACAGTTAATAGGTTGTTACATGTAATCTAATGTAAAGTAATGCTATGAATACGCCTGTAACTTTTCGCATGCCTACTGTAGGTGTGGGGTACGTAAAGGGCTATTGAAGGACACCGTGGATTTTAGTCAGTACGAGTCTGACAGCCCTCCCGCTCTGCCCTGGGCGGCAGGACTCATTTGATGATTTTACCACGATAAAAAAAAATAGTGTAAGTTGTTACCGGAAAAAATAAAACACAAGAAAGTTTGGAATAATGTGGGAGAGTCCTTTGCCCAGAAGTGGGACAAAACAGGCTTTCAAAAAAAGAACTTGCTACCACAAACATGCGGTTGACCATAGTATACCTATTAAGGTGTGTGCTTACTGGTGTTACTGGCAGCAATGAGCTACTTGTACTCACTGCACGAATGCTCGCTGTGTAACACGTAATGATACGATTCCACCGATGTGCGGTACAAATGTTCGCTCTGGTGGATTAACTCAAGCAAACACAAACTAATTATGCGCGAGTCAAAAAAATGTGCCCACACCCCTGTATAATTTTGTTTACCAGTATTTGTGCGCGCACATTGCTAAATTCAATTCAATGATTATATTCGCGCACTAATGTGCTCACCAATGTGCACCAGCAAGGTTCTGAGTAACTTTTGCGTGGACACGATAGCAAAATACGACACCAGCTTAGTACGCGCACAAAATATGTGCAACAAACTATTTTTGGTGGAATCATACCATTACATAACGCCCCGTAACGCCAGTCAGTACGCGCCTTAAGAAAAAACCTGTTCATTAGATGTGCCGATAAGTATGAGTGACAGTGACAGCTAACCTGTGTCTCTTTTTGCATACAAAATGGCGGCCGATCAATATTTTTATGACATTAATAATTATTGAAAAAATAAAACAGCTTTTCGAGTCTGGCTACTGGTTGGCTTGGCCATAACAACATTTTTAAAGCCGCGATTTATGAAAATCGCAAACGTAATATCACGCTAGTAATATCTAAAGGGTTGGGCAGAAATGTTAGTATGAAAATACATCCACATGTCATATATTAACTTTGTAGATCTTTGATAGTCGTCGCTGATAGTCAGATGCTCGAAAAAACCTATATGTAACTTTGCGCACACTAGAATAAGTTCCTGTATTTAAAAAACACTCTGCACCACACTAGGAGCTACTAGCAAGTTATACAAATATTTGTTCCCTGCAGGAATCGAACCGCGACACATAACAATCGATCACTCAGACCCTAAGCCTACAATCCCGACAAAACAGCATTTTAGCAATTCTTTCTAGAAATCTTTTTCTTAATAAAATGTTACCCCATACTAGGAATTTCTCCTGTATCGTGGGTGCGTTTACAAACATATAAAATCACATACCGGGAACAATATTTAGTAAGTTGTTTTTTTTCCATGTAACAACAATAAAAACTACACGTTGATGACACGTTGTTTCGTGCCAAAAAGTTAAGTTTTTTATCAATACTTTTTCTTTCTGTTTTTGTATAGTTTATTGGAGCTTCTTTCAGATTCTATGTAAAAAACAGGTTCCAAAGTAACCCCAGAATCATTTTGCCTTTTATCACTTGGTTTCATTATTTTTTCTGAAAAATTCATTATTATTTTTGTTTTTTTTTTACTTTTACAGAGAGATCTATAAAAACCGATAATTAACTTTTTTACATTTTCTTTTTAAAACCTCACATTCAAAAATTACAGTTTATTAAACTTCAAAATTAATCAAAGTAACCTGAGTTTACGGTACACAAACACCCAGACCCCGGAACAACTACTTGTAGATCATACAAATATTTGTTCGAAAGATAACTTTTCGAAAATATCTTTAAAAAATCAGAAAATTTATTTAACAAAGAACTCGGTAACTTTGGATCGTTTCATCAGTACTGAGATAGCAGACAAAGTCGACACAGAAGATCACAATACTGATCGATCGATTACGGCTTGATGCTTCAGACTGATTCACTGGCCATATCTGACTGACACTGTGCAGGGCACTGCAGAATATCAAGTCTAGTTGGCTGTTTAACTTAGAAATTCAAATTCATCCGTCAATTAAATTACCAGTCAACATACATTGTGTTCTAAGTATTTTTCCACTATTATTTATTTCTCCTATTGATCGTAGCGTAATGAAAAGTATACTATAACCTGCCCAGGAGTATGAACAATAATTGTGCCAAATTTCGTTAAAATCCGTCGAGTAGTTTTTTGTTTCTATAATGAACATACAGACAGACAGACAGACAGCCAGAGAGCAAAACAAAAATTTACTGATTGCATTTTTGGCATCAGTAGCGATCCCTAATCACCCCTTGATAGTTTTTTTTTTAATATATTTCATGTACAGAATTGGCCTCTCTACAGATTTATTATAAGTATAGATATACCTTCTGTCAAAAAACTTGTATAATAACGCTATGAATAAGATAGGCACCCCACGATTGTTGAGAGCGTGCGCTCAAAATCGTATTGTTTGCTTTTAAACTAATATCCGGGTTCCAAAGGTCGGCCGGGTAAGCGACAGTCGGCGAGGCTTTCATTGTGATCGGTGACTGAATTACGAAATTTTAATTATTGTTTTTCATGACATTGGCTATGATTTACTTTAGCACAGACCGCGGCGTTGCCTTTTTTTTTAATTGATAAAATCAACAAATCAGTCCTCCCACCTAGATTCGTACTAAAATCCACGCTACTCCTTCAGTAGCCCTTTACGTTCCAGGGTCACGGTTGTTTTAAAATGATCTTGTTCAACACCAAAAACAAGGGTTGCGCGTCTGTCTAAATAGGTAACCGGGACCCTGGAATGCAGAGTGCTATTGTAAGAGTGAGTTTAAGTCTTACAGTGACTTCCGCCCTACTCGGGGCGAGATGAGTCAATTTAATCAGTTTAGGCGCCTGATTCACAAAATGGGAAATACTCAAAATGCCTAAATATAAAAATGGAATATTTTCTACAATCGGAAGTAGGTAGAGGAACAGTGTATAAGACGGGGACGCGAGGTATGATGGGAAATCTCACACTTAAGGCAAACTTAACACAATACTAACTTAGCGCAAGCGACAATAGGACGCCGTTTGTTAATGGCCGCTTGCAAATGACGTCCTGGTAGCGCTTGCGCTACGTTAGTGTTGTGTTAAGTATGCCTAAAGAGTGTATGTCCCCATTATACCCCGCGTCCCCGTCTTATACACTGTTCCCCTATATTCTTGTAAAATAGTAAAAGATTCCTACTCTTGGATTTAATTGTTTCATGTCAGGTGAAGAAAACTCTTATTTTTACTCTCCAATAGCAAAAAAAAATCAAATTTTGATCATTTTCCATTTTGAGAATCAGGCGTTTTGAGAATTTGCCATTTTGAAATTAGCCTTTTAGAGAATTTTCCATTTTAAGAACTCGTTCTTTTGCTATTTCGCGAATTAGGCTTTTTGAGCCTAAACCATTTCATAATTTGACTACCTAAATGCAAAATTCTGCCCGTTCTAACCTACGGTGCTCAGACGTGGTCACTCAGCGAATCGCAAAAGTCCCGGCTCGGAGTTTGCCAACGGGCAATGGAACGCAGCATTCTAGGTGTGAAAAGAGAAGACAGGGTGCGAAACACTGCGCTGCGTTCCAAAACTGGCATAGTAGATGTTGGCAGAAAAGCTGCTGGTCTGAAGTGGAATTGGGCGGGCCACGTCTGTCGCATGCAAGAGGACCGCTGGGCAAAGATCTCCACACAATGGGTGCCGGGAGATGGAAGGCGCCGCCGAGGCCGACCCAGAAAAAGGTGGAGAGACGACCTAGACGCACACCATAAGGGCTGGTTCGAAGTGGCCCAGGAAAAGAGTTCCTGGAAGGAATTGGGGGAGGCCTTTGCTCAGCAGTGGGACAGTGTAGGCTAATATTAAAAAAAAAAAAAATGTCTTGTGTGAAACTCTCCGTATACTGTGACTCTCATTTCCAAAATCGGTGTCAAGTATTTCATTTTCAACCAGCTTCGTCAAAAAAGTAGTATTATGTGTTTGTCAATACAATCTGTCTTGTCATTGAAATTAATAAGGAGAAAGTCCCGGTCAAAATATTATTACTTTCTTTATTAACAATTCTTTAGATTTATATAAAGAGCCGTTAATTTTTTTGATTAATTTAATTACTGTACTTGTTTTTTTTTTTTTGCTACCGGTATCGAGACTTTGGCGTGGTTTATACAGACAAGAAGCAGCGGGGGCGTGTGGTGGTGTCAAAAAATAGTAGTCCTATTCCTAATATAATGGTAATAATGCGAAAGCTTCCATTATAATAGTAAAGATTTGCACACCTTTTTAAACGACTTCAAAAAGGAGAAGGTTATATACAACGGTACGTTTGTTTTTTTGTGCGTTTGTTAAGCGATTACTCCGCCAATTGTGGACCGATTTTCAAAATTCTTTTTTTGTTCGAAAGGAGATACTTCTGAAGTGGTCCTATAGTCACCAAGTCAGGATCTGATGATTGGATCCAAGAGAAATCGAGGGCAACCCTCAAATTTTATGGGCCCACACATCGTTTTTCGTAAATCTTATGAAGTAATTTAAGTACTTGCGTATGGTAATCATCATCTCATGTAGCCGAGATGATGATGGAAGGTACAACTCCTTGACAGTAAGGAGTAGGCATCGACTGATTCATCGTTCGCATATCTCCGGAACTACAAGTCCGAATCGGTTCAGTAGTTTTTGAGATAGAGAATTTTATTAGCTTATTGTGTACAAGAGCAATGTTATTACCGGTCCTACGGATTACAATATTGTAGTGCACAAGAAAATTATGGTTTTGACAAGAATTTAGATTGAATATATAAAAAAAAAGAGTAAAATAAAAAACTTAAATAAATGTAACCGCTTTCAAAAACAACCACAAAAAGGGTAAAATAACCTACAAAATAACTTTTCTTTCGGAAGTCGATGGCAAAAAAAAAACAAAGCCACACAAACTACCCTATATCGTAATCCAGGTTATAAACTATCTTTGTACCAAATTTAATCTGAATCCGTTCAGTAGTTTTTAGTAGACACTAACAAACATCCATCGGTTCTAAAACTTACGCATTTATGTTAGTAGTAAGAAGTATCCAAGTATAGATTACAAACAATGAGATTTCGTAAAAGCGGAAGCTAACTCGATCCCTCCATATATTCACGACTAAGCAGCTGGTGGGTGGACACAACACTGAACACAATATAATATTGAGTAACATTCGGCTCTCTAAATTATCGACTGGTTTGAGTTCAGACTGAGTTAATGTAATGTATTATTGTTTTGAAGCTCTCGTCTCGATCGGGGTGGGCTTACTTTGGGATTGATTCCTCCCACCCAGGGCAGAGCGGGAGGGACTGTCAGACTCGTACTGACTAAAATCCACGGTGTCCTTCAATAGCCCTTTACGTACCGGGGTCACGGTAAATCATAAGTCCCGCGACCCCGTCAGGCTTTGGCCCTATGTTGAAAATAATCCCAAAGGCACGTAATACTAGGATAATAATTATCCCAATACAAGTTAAAAAGAAGTTCTCTTGGACACGACGCGCATTGTTAGGAGGTTTCTCTCTCTAGAGCCCTAACCACCGGCACCTTGGACCCTGTTCCCGATGCTGGTGGTCATTTTTTATATTTTTAAATGTTTTTTTTAATATCTTTTTCGTAAAAAAAATTAAAAATGTAAACAGATACAAAAAAAAGATGAATAAATGAAAAGTTTATCCCAATAAGACACAGAAGGCGCGGGGCTACCTCGAAATGAGCATGTTTTTGAACGGACAACCAGGTAACATAACAAGCTTATAACTTACTGATTATTCAGGTTATAGTTTTAAAATTTTGTACATAGTTTCTTTATACAAAAATACTAAACAGGTGTATCGGGTATCGAATAAACTAAAAACAATGTTGTATTTCATGCCAGTAATACAAAAACAATTTAGGAATGTTTGTTCTCAATCAAAATCAGAATAAAAGTCAAAATAAATATTATTTATTCACGTTAAACTAAGTAAGTACAAAACGATTTATCATTTACAAAACAAACTTTAAATATCTATCATTCATCCAAACATCGGTAAGGGCTGAACAAAAAACGATGTATTTTTACAAAAAGGTTGCGCTCACAGTGATGTTATCTATGGTCTGGCGATCCCCGACCATTGACATTGTGGCCAATGATTAATGATCGCAGAGCCGACAGCTGTGCTCTCTGGTAGCTAGACGGACTTTTTTTTTATCGTATTAAAATCATCAAATGAGTCCTCCCACCCAGGGCAGAGCGGGAGGGACTATCAAACTCGTACTGACTAAAATCCACGGTGTCCTTCAATAGCCCTTTACGTTCTGGGGTCACGGTAATTCGTAAGTCCCGCGACCCCGGCAGGCTTTGGCCCTCTAAAGGGGGGGCCCGTCACTATGCTGACACTCTTTGAGACGCGCGTGGAACACAACGCGCCGTTGACTTGGGACTGGTCCATGGTCGGACAGCGAGTCGTCCATTACTCGCCGTCCGTATGCCCGCGCCTACGGTGGCCGGAGATCGTCTGGCGACTTTATTTAATGATGAGCTAAGTGACGTTAGCTAGAAGAATGCAAAATACGAAATTAGTATCAATTTATCTAATTTTTTTTTAATTAAAACTTAATTAAAATTTTTAAGTAAAATCATCAAATGAGTCCTCCCACCCAGGGCTGAGCGGAAGGGACTATCAAACTCGTACTGACTAAAATCCACCGTGTCCTTCAATAACCCTTTACGTTCCGGGATCACGGTAATTCGTAAGTCCCGCGACCGTGTGAATTATAGCTAGAGAAACATGAAAGTGATAATTTTATAGTAAAAGAGCTTGTTAGTCTTTGACCAGCTGATCGCTATCACTAATTATAATCCTATCGACTCTTGTACTATCATCATGACTAACGAAAATATTTTTGTGAATCATTCCCATAATATTTAGAATATATCTCTAATCAACATATTATGTTCCCACTGCTGGGAGGGAGTGGGCCACAATCCACCACGCTGGCCCAGTGCGGGTTGGTAGATGTCAAATGTTTTTGAATTTTTGGTTCTAGGACATACCAGTGTCCACACGATTGGTGGTTTAGTGGTGATGTCAGTGGTCGCGGGACTCACGTGTCTGTGAACATTATAGACTGATGATGATATATTAGATGGTCACCCATCCACAGACTAACCTCAACAAGCATAACTTTCCCTCACAAGTCAAAAGATAAAACACCCCGACCTATTTAAAAAATTGTCCTATCAGCCCATAATGGCAGGCATGCTACCCATACACTGCATGCAACAACATGCTATATGGATATATGGATGTATATTAGCGCCTGTGCCTCGAGGCGGCTGGCAGGGAAATAAAAAAGTAAAACACAGGTATAGAGCCACGCATCAATGATATGGCGGGGCTTTTTTAGGTAGCGATAGCAGAGGAAACGGATGTTACATTCATTTAATTGATTAATTTTATTTTTTTTATTCAATTCGATGTCTTTATTTTGACCTACAATTGGACCATATACATGGGGTCATTTTACATTGGGTTTATTATAAAAAACAAAATGTAAAAGTGGTTTATTGAAATAATTGAAAACAAAATAATTTCAATTAGGTTTTTGACACTATCTTAATATGTTACTAATATTTATAGGTTATAGGTAAGTATATAAAAATGTGAAAGTTTGTGATAATGTGTGTACGGATGTTTCTTACTCTTTGCCGCAAAAAGTACTTAACAGATTTAGATAAAATTTGGTATACGGATAATTCATAACCGGATTTTATGTTTTCATAGGATAATTAAGCAACCAGTAATAGCTAATTAAACAATATTTTTCCAACACATTCCTTTTTTCCAAAACGCACTTTATTTTAGGTCAAAAAACCCGATTAACTTACAAAAAAAAAAAGATCCCGAGAAGATCCATATTAATATCAACATTTCGATGCAAGTACTAAAATAACTCTACCTAATTCCGACCTCTGATAATAAATGATAACTTTCGTTTTATTTGGTTAAATAAAAAAAAAATACGTGTTTATTAGTTTTTCGTTAAGCAGTAACATACTCGGGCACGCCGCAATCGCGGCGGTAAGACCCCTCTTTGAGGAGTGGCTGGATAGGCGTCACGGCGTCCTGACCTACCGCATGACGCAGGTCCTCACCGGACACGGAAGTTTCGGGAGGTTCCTGTGTCTGATAGGGAGGGAAGAAACGCCTGGGTGTCACCACTGCGAGGATCGTCCGGAGGACACGGTGGAGCATACAGTGGACTGCCCCGCTTGGGCAGAGCACCGCCGTGTCCTCACGACGGCGATAGGCGGAGACCTCTCGCGCCCGGCATTGGTTGAGGCCATGCTGCGGGGCGAGACGGAGGGGGAAGCGGTCGCCTCCTTCTGCGAAGTAGTCATGCTCGTGAAGGAGGAGGCGGGCCGCGTGAGGGAGAGGACAGCGTCCTCCCTCCACCCCAGCCGCAGTGGTGGACGCCCACGGCGTCGGACGTCGCAAGACGATCTCCGGCCACCGTAGGCGCGGGCATGCGGGCAGCGAGTAATGGGCGACTCGCTGTCCGACCATGGACCATGCCCGGGTCGACGGCGCGTTGTGTTCCACGCGCGCCTCAAAGAGTGTCAGCATAGTGACGGGGCCTGTAGAGGGCCAAAGCCTGCCGGGATCGCGGGACCTAGGGATTACCGTGACCCCGGTACGTAAAGGGCTATTGAAGGACACCGTGGATTTTAGTCAGTACAAGTCTGACAGTCCCTCCCGCCCTGCCCTGGGTGGGAGGACTCATTTGATGAATTTACCACGATAAAAAAAAAAAAAGCAGTAACATACTAAAATCGATATTTTAGTATAAAACGTTTTATAATTATTATTTTTTTGTACATATTACTAGTAAGGTTTTTATTCATACTCTGTAAATAATTGTTAAAATAGTTAAATAAAAAAAATATAGGAAAAATAAAAAAAAAACTTAACATAAATTAAATATCCTTCCCTTTTCCGCCGACCGTACTCAGTATCTCAGTCAGAAATTTTTGGAATAACTCGCCGGCTGCGATGTTATCAGCACGTAACGTACCAGGTTCGATTCCCGACCGGTCTGTTAGATGTCTCTATAACACACCCGGACAAACCAAATTTTACCTTTTGATTGAATATTAATACAACAATTATACTTAATATTATAAAGCTGAATAGTTTGTTTGATTGGACGCGCTAATCTCAAGAACCACTGCATCGAATTGGAAAATTATTTTTGTGTTGGATGGTCCATTTATCGAGGAAAGTCAAAATTAAGCGTGTACCTATCTATATGCGTAAGTCCCTGTTGTCATTTGTAAATCTTTGACAGTAGTTAGGCCTTCGTCAAACAGACAGGCGAGTCCGAAGCGATAACGAACCGATCCGAGACGTCAGTCCGATAGTTTGGTGACGCTATCGGATCGCTTTCGCTTTTCTATGTGACTGGATTCTACGCCTCGCTTCGCATTCGTCACGCCTGTCTGTTTGACAAAGGCTCTACTGTTAGTCAGAAGATCGAAGCTCTGACAACCAGTGTTACCAAGAAGTATCATATCACCCAGGTACTGGGTTGTGGAGGTCAGATCGACAATCACTCCATGTAAAATACTGGTATTCAGCTGTTTCTGGTTAAACTGGCAGCCGACCACAATATATTTGGAAATAAAGACCTGACTGCTATGCCGGAGGTCGTGGGTTCGATTCCCACCCAGAACAAATGTTTGTGTGATGAGCACGATCATTTGTTCTGTGTCTGGGTGTAATTTATCTATAATATGTATGTATTTAGAAATATATAAGTATGTTAATCAGTTGTCTAGTACCCATAACACAAGCTCTGCTTAGCTTGGGACTAGATGGCGTTGTGTGATAGTTGTGGAATATTTATTTATTTATTTTATTTATATATGTTATGGTGTAGCTGGGCTCTTGGAGTTCCACTTCAGGTGTTCCATATCTTCAAATCTATTATCTCAGCAGAAAATGCTCATCACGTGGAACAATTTTTGCTATGGCAACATTTTTGTATCTCTTATAGTTTAGCTGGTCTTTTGCGGGTCTACACCAGGTGTTCAAGTTTCCAAGATAAATTATAGCCTATATGTTGGCCAGACTTAATACCTATACAGCAAATAAATCATTCAAATTCGTCTAGTACTTTTTGAGTATATCCCGGACGTACGTACAGACAAACAAACAAAAATTCTAAAAACTATATTTTTGGCTTCGGTATCGATTGTAGATCACACCACAAGTATTCTTTTAAAAAATATTCAATGTACAGTTTTGACTTTCCAACCATTTTATTATATGTATATAGATTGAATAAATAAGAAATTACTTTCACATGCCCAGTTCCAGGGCCGCGGTATACAGTGGAAGAGACCCCTATAAATAATACGAATGCAACTTTTTTTTTTCATCATAATCTTAAAAAGATTTGTGACATGTGAAAGTTTTGTCATTTGTCACTGTCCGCCCCCCGCGGGAATGTCATACAAATAATATAATTTACGAGAACGTAAAAATAAGTTTTTTACGACTCGAGCAATAGAGTATGTTAATTTAATTTTTATGTAACATGATCTTTATATGCACTTGTTCAAACGCTACTATCAATTATATCATACACTAGCTTTTAACCGCGGCTTCACTTGCGTTGTTTTATAATTTAAAAGTGTCGCGGGTTCGATCCCCACACGGAACAAATATTTGTATGATCTTCAAGTAGTTGTTCCGGGACTGGGTGTTTGTGTATGTGAGTTTCCATGTTTGTAAACGAACCCACGATAAAGGAAGAAATTCCTAGTGTGGGGCAACGTTAAAAAAAATTGTATAATTTTACTGTAAATAAATAAAAATAAATAAATGTTCCACAACTATCACACAACGCCATCTAGTCCCAAGCTAAGCAGAGCTTGTGTTATGGGTACTAGACAACTGATAAACATACTTATATATTTCTAAATACATACATATTATAGATAAATTACACCCAGATACAGAACAAATGATCGTGCTCATCACACAAACATTTGTCCTGGGTGGGAATCGAACCCACGACCAACAGGCCTGTCAACTGTATCTTACCGCGACATCACTTCGGGCCCTATCTGTGACTTTTTCTCAAAACGTCACTCGTACAGGACCATATTTGTTATATTTTTGGCTAATAAAAACCTTTTCTTTCTTTCTTTTTTTAGTCAAAATCTAGACTAACCCTGAAGGGTTAGTCTTGGGGCAGTGGTTGAAACCACTGCCCCAAAAACACCCCAACCCCAAAAAACCCACAAACAGCCGATCAATTAAAAAGTAACAATGAAAATTGTGCGCAGTCCGATCAGTCGGCCGGGGAGGACAAAACGCATAATTGTCGCGATCGTTTTCCGAGAACGAATGACACAAAGAGATTCCGGTGTCATTAGGGGAGCCAATGTTTTTGTTGACCGGACATATTGGCATGCGAGGGTTGAGCCGACTAGATTCGTCTTTAAGTTCTCTTGTATTTCGGTAGCTAGGTACATCGGTCGCGGGACTGTACGAATTACCGCGACCCCGGAACGTAAAGGGCTATTGAAGGACACCGTGGATTTAAGTCAGTACAAGTCTGACAATCCCTCCCGTCCTGCCCTGGGAGGGAGGACTCATTTGATGAATTTTACCAAGTTAAAAAAATACGGGCCAAGTTGCGAATCAGACTCGAAAGAACTGCACGAAAGGTATCTATCTTCTGTAAAAGCGAAGGTTAATTCACTCATCAAGAAATCTCAGAAAAGGCGGGAAACTAAACAGGAATTAGATGAAATTTGGTACACAGATAATTTATGACCTGGATGTATGAATAAGCTGAAATAATAAAACTAAACATAAACTACATTCGTGAGCAAGGAATCACTTATTCCAATTCCGCGCGATCTTGAGTACTTAATAACTAGTTAAGAATAATAAAAATAGTATCATTTTAAAGGTTATATTGTTAACTTTAAATTGATTCTAAATTAATTCAAATCACGCCATTATTTAAGGAACTATCCCGGATCGGAAGTAACGGATTCCATACTTTTGCTCGAATATTATAAAGCCTTAAAAAAATCATCCTCAACGCTGTCAGCTGGCGGCGTTGCTTCTTTGTATTTCAATTCTTAACCTCTGAATCTTTTAATTAACTGGAATTGGAAGTCGGTAAAAAACAAAATGGCCGATTCAGTTCCAACTAACCCCAGTCAGAGATCATTGTTCGCCTAGAACCGTGCAATTTAAAGTTTTATTTCCTCAGTATCATCGAACATCTAAAGTCTGTGTTTTACGATTGTGTACCTGTTACAGTGGGTCTAAGGCCATATGACATGCCTGCGACATACGACGTAGATAGCCATTAAACACTACAGGGGCGGCTTTAAGGCCCTATGTAGTCAAGGACTGTGGGGCCCATCGGCGTCAAGGGGTTTTCTCTTCTGTCTGTTAAAGAAGTGGCTGAAAGACTGTACTGCGTTTCGCGGTTTCGATTCACACTTGAAACAATTTTTTTTTTAAAATTTACAATTATGTCTTTTGATGGCAAGGTCGCGCAATAGTCGAGCGAGTTTCGGGTATGGCAAATTTTAATCGCATCCTCCTTACAGGAGAAAATTCTAATGAGAGGGACCGTCTTTTTGTAAGAAAAAAAGAAAGAAATGCTACAAAGGTCGACTGTAGGAACAGATTGGTTTATAGTTAGTAAGAGTCTAACAGTCCTTCCTAGGGCGGACTCATTTGATGATTTAAACTGCAAAAACAATAAGGCACATGAAAGTTGAAAAAGCGAGACAAGTGTATCGAACTCTTTAGCACACCACTATTGGGTGAAGAGTCACCAAATATATCTTTCCGAACAGATTGGAACGGACGGGTAGTACACCACAAATTTTAAACGCGAGGCCCCCAATTGGTTCGCGAGACTGTCTAAACAAGTCACCGTGACCTTGGAACGTAAAGCGCTATTGAAGGAACACCCAGGACTTTAGTCAGTACGAGTCTGACAGTCCCTTCCGCTGTTCCCAAGGCCTTTTCTCATTTGATGTTTGATTTGATTGGCGGTCCCAATCGATAGTTTTTTTTAACGTGGTAAAATATTTAGTATCATCAAATGAGTCCTCCCACCCAGGGCAGAGCGGGAGGGACTGTCAGACTCGTACTGACTAAAATCCACGGTGTCCTTCAATAACCCTTTACGTACCGGAGTCACGGTAAATCATAAGTACCGCGACCCCGACAGGCTTTGGCCCTCTAGGGGGGGCCCCAAAAGATAGTAGGGCCCTTGCAACGAGTGCCCCCCGGAACAGACGGCCCTGTACATGTAATTTGTTGTTAAAAACACTGGATTTAGTGCCTAGTAACTTGTGATAGTGTTACCTAACATGTGCTGGGTATGTTGTGGATTAAGATCCGCTTCGTCTCAGTGAGGACGATGTCGCAGCTGTGGGGACATAGTATACCTAGGGGCCGTTCAAGTATTACGTGAGCACTATGGGGGGGTGGGGGGGTCTTTGATTTGCTTATTTTGGATGACATGGGGGGTAGGGGAGTCTAGATGATGATTACGTCATCGGTAGTTATTTACTTTTTTACACGAATGGCAACCCTCACATTGTCTTTGGTTGAAAACGAAACGCATTTTCGGGGATTCTCGCAAATAATGCATATGTAAATAATACATAAATTGAAAAATGTTTACGTAAGCATGAGGGGAGGGGGTAAGTGCTTTGCTTACTTTTGCTGACAAGGGGGACGGGGGGGTAAATAATTGTAATAAATCTGCTTACGTAATACTTGAACGGCCCCCTATTTGTATTTGGTTTTTTTTTTGAACTTCGTCCAACACTAGCAATTTCTCCTGTGTCGTGGTAGCGTTTACAAGCATAGAAACTCACATGCAATAACACACACAAATCGAACCAGAAACCGAAGTAAACGCGGGTACATACATACGAAAAAAAACCTGACCGAATTGAGAAGCCCTCCTTTTTGAATTCGGTTAAAAATAAAGAATTATTATGTAAATAAATTAGCTTCAGACTAATTCGCTTCAAATTTTAACTCTATGAACCGTTCCGGTCTTAACCAGACTATTATCTACGATCAATAAAATAAAAAATATAGCCATTCAGTGACGCCACTAAACTCAGTACTAAATAAATAAGGCCACGTACGTACCCCGCGACTTTTCGTTGCGACAAAAGCGTCGCAATTACAAGCCTCATTAATATTTATCGCGTCTTATTTAAATAATTGTTTGTATGTTATTAAAATGTTACGTTTAAGTATTTTTTTTTGTACTAGATTTTGACTGTGTTTTTACGTTTATTTAAAATTTTACAATCGATGCGGCTTGTAGGTACTATAATAATATGGGTGCACATTTAGCGCAGTGGCTGAGCGATCAATTAGTGCACAACGTGTCGCGGGTTCGATCTCTACAGGGACCAAATTATTGCATGATCAATTCTCCGGATTTCGGTGTTTGTGTATCATGTATGTTTCTATGTTTGTAAGCCTGACCTGATCTCGGGCAGGCGGGCGGCGAGTAATGGGCGACTCGCTGTCCGACCATGGACCATGGACCCGGTTCGACGGCGAGTTGTCTTCCACGCGCGCCTAAAGGAGTGTCAGCATAGTGACGGGGCCCCTGTAGAGAGCCAAAGCCTGCCGGGGTCGCGGGACTCACGAATTAACGTGACCCCGGTACGTAAAGGGCTATTGAAGGACACCGTGGATTTTAGTCAGTACGAGTCTGACAGTCCCTCCCGCTCTGCCCTGGGTGGGAGGACTCATGTGATGAACTTACCACGTAAAAAAAAATACCTCAGCAGTTGAGCTGGTTACAACAGGTCATGTTTTGTATGTTAGTGACTGATCTCAAAAACTACTCAACCAATTATAATTAAGTTTTGCCTATATCATCAGCAAGTAATGAGTTGTATTTTATTTACAAACAACTACCCAAGCAAAGCCAGGGGCCGGGTGCTAGTATCTTATTTAGTCGTTATGGTCAATTATTTACATTTCTCTATGGTATTATATGATAATCTATGGTTTGACGTTTCTATTTGGGTTTAGAGTTTAAACTGGTTTTAAGTAGGCAGTGCTTGTCCAATTTGTTTATTATTTATTTCGGTTGAATATTGAAACGGTATTTTCTGACACCAACATCATTAATTTTGGACAAATTCATGTCTAAAATTATTATTTTCTTTGTTAATCAAGTATGTATATTATGGATTGTTTATCTAATAAATGGCTTTATTTTTTAGATACCTTAATGGCGTAGAACCTTCCAGTTTTATTAATAAGTAGCGTCTTGTCCTGGCTTTGTACGGGTTAAAATTTTCGATCTACTAGATGGATTTTCTGAAAACTTTCTTACATAATAACCTGAAACGTAGTACTAACAATAATGAACACAGTAAAAAAAAATGTAGTGCTGCCCTTGGTTGGTTATGCACATACAGACAGACATAAGCGACTATTTTTATTGACGGCCTATTAGTAGCTTTGTGAATAGTAAAGTACTCATCATCTTCCTGCCCTTATCCCATTTTACTTGTGGTCGTCGCAACACGTTTTCTTCTTCCATTCTCCCCTATCAGACGTCACAGTATCATTCACTCCTTTTTCTTTCATTTCATTCCTTAGATAATCCATCCATCTTTTCTTTGGCCTTCCTCTTCCACTCCATCCGTCCGTCAACATTCATACTCCACTCCATCCATCCGTCAACATTCATACTCATCACTCTCTAAGTCACATGAGTGTCATCCCTCCTCATCACATGTCCATACCAAGACAGACGATTACCTTTCATTTTTTCTGTAACAGGCGCCACTTTCAAACTTCCCCTTATAAAGTCATTCCTTATTTTATCCATTCTCTCAACATCCTCATCTCCGCTACATGCAATCGTTTCTCATCCATCTTTTTCACAGCCCAGCATTCCGATCCATACAATACGACAGGTCTAATCACGGATTTGTATATTTTCCCCTTTAACTTGAGGGGCATCCGTTAGTATTTGTCGCTCAGTGTGGAAAGTTCCTTATATTATCAAAAGTATACCTAATATATTTTTATATGTTAATCAATACGTAAAAAAAACTTGTCCATCCGTGTAATCGTATTACTAAATCCATTAGTTTTTTGTGCGAATCGTTGATTTTTTAAATGGCGATATTTATTATATTTTCGATGTAATTTTCAATAATTTTTATGTTTTTTTTTTCTTGTTGGCAATACATTTTGTCTTAATGTTTTTATTTATTAATGTAGTTTGTGTTAAAAATAAGCGAGAAATCATAATTAAATGTGATTCCGAAAAATATTTTTTAATATGAAGTGTACCTAATAGCCCAAACGGGAAACCGTGACCCTGGAATGTAAAGAGCTATTGAAGGACCACCGTGGATTCTAGTCAGTACGAGTCTGACAGTCCCTTCCCCTCCACCCAGAGTGAGAGGGTTCATTTGATGTTTTACAATCTAAAAAAAAAGAAAAGCGTGTACCTAAAAGTGCAGCCGTATTTTTCCAATTATGTTTAAGTCCCAATCAATTAATTGGGGGTGAACCGATTGCCATCAACCGGGTACAAATTCAGACTCTTCTGAAAAATTACTAATAGAAAAACCCAATAACACTCTGTCCGACCTGGGACTCGAACCCGAGACCTCACACTCAGCATTCACTCGACGAGCACTAGCACGCCACGAGTAGCACGACTATCTGCAAATGTAACCGTGACCCTGGAACGCAATAAACAACTAGAGGAACAGAGGGTCAATGTAATAGAGAACACATTTGATGATTTTTCAAACAAACAAAATGACGAGGTAGTCTATATATAACGGATATAATAACTAAATATATACATATATAATATATTACCGTTAACTTCTAACGCTTCTATATCCTTTACTTTAATTTATATGTTTTAAAAGATTTATGTAAAGACGCGGAGGAAATAATCAAAATGCTTACAAATGGGCAAATTCTTAGCGGACCTGTCAAATTTATTGCTAGTGATGGGACAAAGGCCGAATAGTGCTCGCCGAAAGCCGAAAGCCGAATGAAAGACGATGGATAACATTGCTCCGATTGGTAATTTTTTCGCAGTTCACACAATGGTTTATTCTAGACTAGCGACACGCTCCGGCTCCGCACGGGTGCAATCTCTACTATACATGTTAAATACATATAAAAGTTCCTCTTAATACACTATCTATTAAAAAACCCGCATCAAATATAGGGACAGACAGACAGCGGGAAGCGACTTTGTTTTTCCTTTGTTTTGACTGTGTATATATTTGAGAAGTAAAAAAGTATTTATTTTATACATAATAATATTGTTGAAAAGCGCACGTTTTGGGATACACTCTTTATACCTCATTTTGAATTTCGACTTATTGATTCTGTTTTTTTCATTTTTAAACATAATATTAATTTTTCTTCAATAAAAATATATAAAAATAGTGATCGGTGTGGAAGCAGAGTCCAAGCTACCGGTGGTTAGGGCTCCAGGTGTTTCTTTTGGTTATTGTTTTAAAACTGCTGCCATTAAACTTTGATTTCAAAAAAATTAACATGAAATCATCAACCTTATCTTCAAAAGGTTATGCAGAAGTGTACTTAATAATTTCTCGTTGAAATACCTTTTATTCGTTTTATTTCGATGGCCATGTCCCATCACTATTTACTACAGATCACAAACAAGTTCAGAAAATCATGGATTCATATTAAAATTCGATCATTCGTATGTTTTTCTAACGCTAAGACTTAATATTAGTACAAATATTAATAAAAATAACTTGTATTTTTTGCTTTCATCATAATATTACGAATTGATCATTTAATTCCATGTTGTTTTTGAAGAAAACATATTTCTAAGTATCAATTTATTTATTTATTTCTGACATAAAAGTGTACAATATTCGTAGTTAGTTTACCAGGTAAAATCATCAAATGAGTCCTCCCACCCAGGGCAGGGCGGGAGGGACTGTCAGACTTGTACTGACTAAAATCCACGGTTTCCTTCAATAGCCTCTTAGGTTCCGAGGCTACGGTTACCCGATAGTCCCGCGACCACGGCCGGCTTTGGCCCTCTAAGGGGGGCCCCGTCAAATTGCTGACACTCTTTGAGGCGCGCGTGGAACACGACGCGCCATCGACCCGGGCATGGTCCATGATTGGACTGCAAGTAGTCCATTACTCACCGTCCGCATGCCCACAATATTCCCAGTGCTGGGACACAGGGCTAGAGATATAATGTTTTTTTTTGTGGGATAAAATAAGTTCACCCGCCCTAGGTAAAGCTAAAGGGACAGACAGATTCGTACTTACTAAATCCCACCCTTAGAAGTTTAGTAGTCGTTCATAGATTTGTAACTCTATACCCAAGGACATAATGTTGAAAATCTAATAAAGACTACTGACTTTTTTCGCTTATCGTTTGCCATTTGTCTCAAGGGGTCTGTTCCTTTGCCTATTGCATTCCAGGACGCGATAACCTCTTATGTCATTCCTGAAAATGATTAAGCGCCTTTAAACAATTTATGAACTCAGTTCATAACATGAATCATCTTTTATCAAAAAACGAATCATTGAATAGCACTTTTTTCCCCAAAATTCTAGAGCTCGAGCGTAGCGATGTCACATGGTGAAAATAATGCGTTCACAAGTCACTGTGGCACGATCAAAGTGCTTCGTGACCTCAAATGTTAAGGTCTTGGGGTCAAACGTCACGACTGACATTGTCGTGGTCAGCAGTCATTGTAATTGATTTATTTTAGAATAGTTTACAGAAAAAATGTGAAAGAACGTGGAGGAACTGTTGAGAGATATTTTTGACGTGCGTTTGCCCGTGTCTTCACCCGCGTCTTCGCCCGCGTTTTTCTCAAAAAATATTACGCAGTAATGTTTTGCCGGGATAAAAATAAAGTATGCCCTTTCAAAAAAAAAAGAAAAATCGGTTTAGCCATTTTGGCGTAAAAAGGGAATATAGGGGAACAGTGCATAAGACGGGGACGCGAGGTATGATGGGAAATCACACTTAAGGCAAACTTAGCACAATACTTAGGTACGTAGCGCAAGCGCCAAAAGGACGCCATTTGTTAATGACCGCTTTTTTTATTTTTATCGTGGTAAAATCATCAAATGAGTCCTCCCACCCATACTGTCAGACTCGTACTGACTAAAATCTACGGTGTCCTTCACTAGCCCTTTACGTACCGGGGTCACGGTAATTCGTTAGTCCCGCGACCCCGGCAGGAGATAATGACCGCTTGCAAATGACATCCTGATGGCACTTGCGCTACGTGTTGTGTGTGTGTTGTGTTAAGTGTGCCTAAAGAGTGTATATTCCCATTATACCTCGCGTCCCCGTCTTATACACTGTTCCCCTACATACCTAAAAACATAATTGTCAAGTAAATAATGACGAACATGTCTCATTAAATCTTAAAGAATGTTGTTAAATAAAGTCATTTTAAAAACAAGAACATAACAAATGCTGTAATAATTGTGATATCATCTTAAAATAATCATAATATTTTATGTTACAAACGATTTGTTTCGCGTTTTATTTTTATTATAAGGTGGGTGTTTTAATATTGCTTTTTATGTATCATGCTAATTATGTTTAACAAACCAGGGATAATTAATACGAACTCCATTAAGATAAATCAAAATGACACGAATAATTTACTAAAATAATTATATTAAAATGCGGGTAGGATTTTTTTTTCAGGGGGCAGGGTGGACTTTCAGACTTATACTGACTTAAATCCAACGTGTTCCTACAATAGCCCTTTACCCGCGACCCTGGCAGGCGTATGACCCTCTATGGGAGCCCCGTCAGAATGCTGACAACTCATTGTAGGACGCGTGGGATACGGCTCACCGTAGACCCGGGCATGGTCTTTCTTTGGACGGCGAGCATCCCATGACTCGCCGACCACAAATTTGCGAGGATAGATGTTTGGTACTCTTTCACGTAAAAACTGCTAACCAGATTTGGATGAAAGGTACATTTTTTTTATCGTGGTAAAATCATCAAATGAGTCCTCCCACCCAGGGCAGAGCGGCAGGAACTGTCAGACTCGTACTGACTAAAATCCACGGTGTCGTAGCCCTTTACGTTCTGGGGTCACGGTAATTCGTACAGTCCCGCGACCCCGGAAATTTGGTACATAGATAATTTATAATCTGGATTAACACATGGGATAGTTTTTATCCCGATTTTATCTTACCATGGGATAATTTTCTACTATTATGATTGTTTATTGAATTGTCAGACATGTTACATCCAAAATATCATAAATTACATAAAATTGACACGATAAAATAAAATATCAAAATCAAAACAGAAATAAAATTAAAAAATAATTTTAAAATGAAATTATAATGAAAACGAAAGGCCCATGCAACTTTTAGTATGGACCTTGGCATCAATTTTTTTTTTCTTATCGCCAGTGATTAATTTTTGCCACAATTAGACTACTACCTAAGAAGACCATAGAAAAAAAAATAAGTTTCTAAACCATAACCAACCAGAGATATGGCGGTTTTAATTTTGCAGGAGTGATTTACTCCCGATTAGAACAAAATAAAATCTGTTATATCTCTGGTTGGTTACGGTTTAGATTTTTTTAAATATTTTTTACGAAGTTCTTAGGTTGCGGTCTACTAATGACTAACATTTCATTACTGGCGAAAGAAAAAAAAAATTGATGCCAATAAGTTGCATACCCCTTACAATCAAAATCAGAATCAAAATATAAAACAAATAAACTATCCGTACCCGAGTAGATAATAAGTCGTCTAATTTTCGAACCGCCTACGACAAGCCATAAGTCTGGCATATTTTGAAAGTCTAGACTTAGGTTAGATAACAGTAAGTCTAGATTCCGACCGGCTTACTCATAGAACAATGGTTACACAATAGTTTTGACTAATAACTGTAGTTAGAGCTGCATTGAGAAATAATATTTGAACAAATTTTTGATATAATTGAGAATAAATCTTCGTAGCATCTATACTTAGTGACGAGCCCCCCCTGTAGAGGGCCAAACCCTGCCGGGGTCGCGGGACTCACGAATTACCGTGACCCCGCAACGTAAAGGGCTATTGAAGGACACCGTGGATTTTAGTCAGTACGAGTCTGACAATCCCTCCCGCTCTACCCTGGGTGGGAGGACTCATTTGACGATTTTACCAGGTTAAAAAAAAGGGCAATCTATACCTTTTATTATTAATATGAAAATTAATCACGACTTTTTTTTTATATAACGAAAGGGTCTCGTTTGACCACTATCTCTCCTGATGGTAAGCGGTGATGTGGTCGACGGTGAAGCACGCTTGACTAGAAGTAATCTATTCACTCTTGACTTGAAGACCACAAGTTTGTAACTATCAAGGTCATATTTTAATCTTATTATGTACCAAACATATGAGCAAAGCCACGGGGCATGTATAGTAAGTTATAGATCAAGCGCAGGCTAGTCCCAGGGGGTCCACTCTTTGATTCTAAGCCATTCTTGTCTTATATGGAGTAGTTATTATAAGTCCATCTTTGTATGGTCTCGTAAAATATGGGCCTTAGACCGCATCTGTTTAGGAAGCTAACCTCTATATCAGGGGTGGCCAACCGGTCGATCGCGATCGACCGGTCGATCGCGACTATTACTCCAGTCGATCGTGGCAAAGCAAAAATTATAAATAAGTAGATCAGACTGCGCAATGTAATTACCAACTACTGCAGCATCATCTTGTATCACTTTTCAATCGCTGTTCCGTCACGGTTGGTAGATCGCACAGGGTTTCGTTGGTAAACAGTAGATCTTATGTCTAATCAAGTTGGCCACCCCTGCTCTATATGATATACGTGACAAAATGGACATAAGTTTAAATAAGACAACCCCTTTATGCTTATAAGTGACAAAATGGACATAAGTTTAAATAAGACAACCCCTATTTGCTATTAGTGACAAAATGGACATAAGTTTAAATAAGACAACCCCTTTATGCTTATAAGTGACAAAATGGACATCAGTTTAAATAAGACTAGGAATACTAAACATGATCTTTTTTTTTAATTTGTCCAACAGGGAGAAATCTGCATCCATAAGAGATAAAGAAAAACAACGACGGCGCAGTGGTTGAATGATCGACTGCTGTGCAGCGTGTCGCGGGTTCGATCCCCGCTCGGAACAAATATTTCTATGATCTGCAAGCTTCTGGGCGTTTGTGTGAGTTTCTATGTTTAAACGCAACCACGATATAGGAGACATTCAGTGTGAGGCAACGTTTTTAGATTAAATAAAAACATTAAAATATACTCTCTAACCCATATACACATTTTTCAATTTATAATCCAACTTTTTCTCATACAATTGTTTAAATTTTCGGTTACTTTTCTAAACAAAAATATACTTCCGGGCCCTGCCCATAGAAATGTAAATTATTCATATAATAGATGTATCTCTACATCTTTGGGAACTACAGTTATCTTAGAAAATCGTTGCATAAGTTATAGATTAAGAATATTTCTGTGAAGCAAATATGGGTCAACGAATATCTTAGTAAGTTTTTTTTAGCGTGGTCATATCATCAAATGAGTCCTCCCACCCAGGGCAGAGCGGGAGGGACTGTCAGACTCGTAATGACTAAAATCCACGGTGTCCTTCAATAGCCCTTTACGTTCCGGAGTCACGGAAATTCATAAGTCCCGCGCCCCGGCTTTGGCACTCTAGAGGGGGCCCCGTCACTTTGCTGACAGTCTTTGAGGCGCGCGTGGAACACAACGCGCCGTCGACCCGGGCATGATCCTTGGTCGGACAGCGAGTTGCTCATTACTCGCTACCTACGTTGCCGAGCGAGCGATTATTTAGCTATGAGCTCCTGTGATATTATAAATGTGAAAGAGAAGATGGATGTTTGTTACTCTTTCACGCAAATAATGACTGATTTTGATATTAATTTAGTACACCCATATGTTATAACCTGCATTACATAGGATACTTTTCAAGTTATTAGCAGAGCCTCTAACAACAGCAAATAGATAATAAACCCGATTAAACACAAAGATACTTTATGTCCCAGCAAAGATTCTTTGGGGCAACTTCCGAACTCCGTTCTTAAGCAAATATTTAGTCACTACATCTATACATATAATAAATCTGTAGAAGGGTCAATTCTGTACATTGAAATATTGAAAAAATAAATAGCGGGGGGTGTTGCTGGATCGATACCAAACGTAAATATGTGATTAAAAAAAAATTTGTCTGTCTGTATGTCTATCTGTCTGTATGTGCAGGCATCACGTGAAAACTAACGGTTCGATTTCGATGAAACTTGGTATAATTATACCTTATTATCCTGGGCATAAAATGGGATACTTTTTATCCTGGAAAAATACGCAGAAAAAAAAATCTTATTTTTCAGTTACTACAGAACGCGAGCTCAACAGCAGTAGCTCAATAGAGGGATCTCCTTAATTATTAGCCGGCTTAGCCGTATTTGGTTCCAATAGATATTTATAAGATGTCATTGTCAGAGTTACTCAAAATGGAGAAATAAACCATCCACGCGAAGACCGACATCCGCGCGGACGGAGTCGCGGGCGGAAGCTAGTTCTACAATATAATTGTCAACATCATCATCATCATCACATAAGTCTACTGCTGGACGCGGGTCTCTTCAATCATACGGCATTTTAGTTGATCATCAGCTACTCGACCAGCTGTTACCGGTCACCTTGTGAAGACTCTCATCATCTCGTCATCAATAAGTTAGTCAAGGTTTGATTATCTTTTTTTATCGTGGTATAATCATCAAATGAGTCCTCCCACCCAGAGCAGAGCAGGAGATCCGTCAGACTCGTACTGACTAAAATCCACGGTGTCCTTCAATGGCCCTTTACGTTCCGGAGTCACGGTAATTCGCAAGTTCCGCGAATCCAGCAGGCTTTGGCCCTCTAGAGGGGGGCCCTGTCATTTTGCTGACACTCTTCGAGGAGTGCGTGGAACACAACGGGCATGGTCCATGGTCGGACAGCGAGTTGCCTATTACTCGCCGCCCGCATGCCAAGCTTTTATCATCTTGCTATAAATATCCTAATGCCAAAAATATATCGTAGGTAAACACAGAAATTTTCTATTTCACTCATATTCCATTGATTGTTGTTTCAGATTTCTTTTTTTTACCTTTTTGGAGCGTGTGTATTTATTATATAATGATTTGGGCATACCAAACTAAATATTTGGGCATTCCTTTAATATTCGGGCATTCCAAACTTAATATATGGGCCTTTGAAAGTTAAAATTAGCATTTAATTAATTATAATTCTTATCTAAGACCAAATTGGTCCTTCAAGTCGACTTTTGTATTACACTTTTAACGTTCGATTTGTTTTTTTTTTTAGCGTGATAAAATCATAAAATGAGTCCTCCCACCCAGGGCAGAGCGGGAGGGACTATCAGACTCGTACTGACTAAAATCCACGGTGTCTTTCATTATACCTTTACTCTCCGGGGTCACGGTAAATCGTGAGTCCCTCGACCAACATTGATTTGATTAACATTGAATTAAAGAGCCGTAATTTTGTTACATTTTGGAATAGGAATTGTATGTTAATAACTTATTTTTGTTTGTTAATGTAATTAAATGTATTTTAAAATTTACTTAAAAGTTTAATTTTTTGATAGTTTTAATGGCAACTTGGCTAAAGTGTAAAATTTTAAATAATTTGGTTTAAGACATCACTAATATTCTATATCACTGTTACTTCACACTTAATACTAAAACATTTTAACAAAGAATCAAAATAAAATTAACAAACCTTTTAGAAGATTAATTCCATTCTCCATGAAAAAGTCAAAATTTTATCGTAATGTCACTTTCTCACAATCACAAACACCAGTTTACAGTAAAAAAACACTGAAAAAGTACTTGAATTAAAATCTAAAAATATCGAATATCTTTTATCAATTCCCAAAAACAACAATTAAAAAATTCGGACGCACGTCTACTGTCAAAGACAGCTCGTTCCAAACTGAGAATCCTTGTACTTTACACCGTGAATAAAGACGTATACCCGTCTCTTTCCAACGTACACTAAAGGTGAAGTAAGAAAGGGACAGCAACAAAGGCATGCATTATGGTAGAATAAGGTAGACGTTGTTTTTTTTAATTTCTGTGAAAGATCTATAGATCTTTATAGCGGGTGAGTTATGCCTTCGCAGCGTATCCATTGAGCATAGACTATAATTGGAACTTTATGATTGATTTTTTTTCTTTTTTTTTAATGTTTGTTTTAATGACGTTTGTGAATCTATGGTTTGGTGATATAGTTGATTGGTGTGGTGAATTAATTAGTGTTAGTAGTCATGTCAATTAGCAATGGTTATTTTAATTAATTAGTTTATTGAGTTCTAGTGTAATCGTAGGTCGTTTTTAATAGTTTGAAAGTCGTATATTTAGTTTTAAAGATAATATATTAGTTACTGCCTCTTTTTACGTGGTAAAATTATAAAATGAGTCCTCCATTCAACATCTCTTTACGTTCCAGGGACACATTTACCTGTTCATACATTCCCGCGATCATTAGTTACTGTTTTCGCAAATTTTTTACTTTACTCCAACTTATGAATTTCTCCTGTATCTGGGGTGCGTTAAAAACATAGACACAAACACTCAGACCCGGAACAACTGTATGTAGGTCCGTGCGGGAACCGAACCCGCGGTACGCAGCGCAGCTGTCAATTGCTTAACCACTGTACCAGTGGTATTTTAGATAGACTCTAACTCGTTGGTCTAGTAGTCGCAAGCGCTATAGGTGAAAGTTAAGTTCTGGGCTCGATTCTCAGGTCAGGTATAAGACACTCTCTTCCTTCACATGTCTTTTACGTTCCAGGGTCACGGTAACCATTTAAGACAGTCTCGCGACCCTGGCAGGATTACAGCACCTTTACGATACGTAACGTCTTTATTTTGTATCACTAAAACCGATATTACCAGTTCAACTTTAACATGCGGTTGAGTGTACATACATACGGCTACTAAAAACCAGTATAAGCTGACCGCTCATTGTACAAACAGATCATACAAAACGAGGCCAAGGAAAAGTGGTTTGGATAGCTTGCTGTGTAGCCGTATGTACATAAATAAAACTACATTATATTTGTTTAAATAACAGTCGTTTATCTTTACAAGTGGTATTTCAATATAAAAATGTGTTAGTATGTTGTACTGTCGAGTACAAAATAGTTAACAATACGACGCAAGTCTCCGATACTTTACGAGTTTGGTATCCAGGCGACTATCGCAATACAAATCCATAGAGGTTCGTACACGGGCACGCGTTAATCGATATCAAAGTCGTAAGGTATCGGAGACTTGCATCGCCTTGTTTACAAAGGGCCTTACGACATTAAACTGTTGCCAGCGGCTTCACCCCTTACAACTCGAAAATTATCCCATGGGAACATAGGATCTGGATAGAAACTATCCTATGTGTTAACCTAGGTTATAACCTATCTGTATATCAAATTTCATCAAAATCCGTTCAGTAGTTTTTGCGTGAATGAGTAATAAACATACACATACGTTCATCCATGCTCACAAACTTTCTCATTTATAATATTAGTAAGAAGATATATCCCTCAGAGATATAAAATCGGGATAAAAACTATCCTAAATCTTAATCCAGGTTATAAACTGTTTGTGTACCTAATATCTTAACTGACATGAAATGAAATGATATTTATTTATGCAAGTGGGGTTTATCAACACTTTTACACGTCTTTTTATAAAACTAGGTGGGGCCGGAGTTTCGTACCTGACTACTCTGAGAAGAAACAGCCGAAACAAACTCAGAGGTCACAGTCTCTTTTAAGCCTTTGTCAAACAGACAGGCTATTTATTGAAGGACAACGTGGATTTTAATCAGTACAAGTCTGACAGTATCTCCTGCCCTCCGCTGGGTAGGGAGGACTCATTTGATGATTTTATTACGTAAAAAAAATGAACCATCATCCGATGGTTTGGATGATTTCCAAAATTCTCAATACAATTCTGTTAATAAAGAATTATCGCGACATTATTATAAGAATGCCATTTACTTGACACTCATTACTTTCCCAATCTCGGCCGGAGTGAGGGCTCTGTCGGTGTCAAATTAACATCGCAGCCGTGATGAATCTTACACCTGGGAGGGTTGAGCTGTGCGCACAATGTAACAAGAACCAAAGATTTTGAAATACCGGGCCGTTTTTCCAAAGAATTTCAAATCTCAAATCAAATTCATACATTCAATAGAGGGCACGGTTGGTCGCGGGACTCATGAATTACCGTAACCCCGGTACGTAAAGGGCTATTGAAGGACACCGTGGATTTTAGTCAGTACTAGTCTGACAGTCCCTCCCGCTGCCCTGGGTGGGAGGACTCATTAGTTGATTTTACCACGATAAAAAAAAGACAACACGGCTGGCGCAATGGCTGAGCAATCGACTGTCTGATCAGCATGTCTCTGGTTCGATCGGCACGTAACTCATATTTCTATGACCTACATACAAGTAGTTGTCCCGGGTCTGGGTGTTTGTGTATGTGAGTTTTTATGTTTGTAAACGCAACCACGGGACAGGAGAAATTCCTAGAATAAAATTCCAACTTGTTCTTTCGGTTGTCTTTTGTGGTTCAAGCCCACGGGATTCTGCTTAAACAGGCCTGTGATCCCGGCAGGGGTTTGGCTCTATACAGACCCCATCGAACACGACGCACCGTCGACTCGGATCTGGACCTTGATCGGACGACCTACCTGTTACTCTCCGTCCGCATGCCCGCGGCGTCCAACGACCTGGGCGTCTCCCGCGGCGGTTGGGTTATGAGATGGAAGGTGTCCTCTTTCTCACGCTGAGAGAGTCTGTGTTTCAACTGTGGGAATATGAGTTGATTCCTTCACTGTTTTGAGAGCAATATTGATGAAGTAAATTGTATAATGGCAAGGTGTGGTGACGGCAGGTGGTAAAGCTGTGACAGAGTGGCGTCCAAGGAGTGTTGCCATTGCGGGAGTGTCCTGGATGAGGCTGGCGCGAGACCGTGGAGCTTGGCACAAGCAAAGAGAGGCCTATACCCAGCAGTGGGTGAAGACGGGCTGTGGATAATGATGATGATGAAATTGTATAAAGTATGCATCTGAATACAACTTGGAATTTAGGTCCGCTACCACTGAGCCGTCATTGCTCTTTATATAATTTTGCTAAAAGTATTGGAGTTATGGAAATATTCCGACCCCCGAAATTTTTCGTCCATCTTCAATGTGCAACCGCCTTAGCTCATTAATCATTATCCAGAATCCCCGATTCATTGATATAATTAGATTTGGCGAAAATAAAAATAAAAACACAAAAATCCAAAATGGCGACCGCATTGTACTGGTGAACGAAATTAATGATATTTTTGACGGATTTTAATAAAAATCGTGTTTAAAATACTTTGATTAATTACTTTGAGTACAATATGGGGTGTCTTTACGCTAATTATAATGAATTGAGTGAACTTCTGATTGTATATTAATGAGTCTTTACTTTTAGATTGCATTTTTGGCAACATTGATCGGCGTTGCCAGGTGGACGAAAATGAATTGCCGCAATGATGAATGTTCTTGTCAGAATTTGCTGGTTCCCTGTCTCCTGCAGCGGGTGCTAATACATATTATTTTTATTGCAAGTGTTTTTTTATTGATCTTGTGAGCTAAAGTACTTAATATTGCTTCATGTGCCAGACTTTTCCCAATTATATTGGAGTCGGCTTCCAGTCGAACCAGATGCAGCTGAATATCAGTATTTTACATGGAGCGACTGCCTATCTGACCTCCATAACCCAGTAACTGGGTAATACGATACCCCACGCTAAGACTGGTATCACGGGCACGCCGCAATCGCGGCGGTAAGACCCCTCTTTGAGGAGTGGCTGGATAGGCGTCACGGCGTCCTTACCTTCCGCATGACGCAGGTCCTCACCGGACACGGAAGTTTCGGGAGGTTCCTGTGTCTGATAAGGAGGGAGGAAAGGCCTGGGTGTCACCACTGCGAGGACCGTCCTGAGGACACGGTGGAGCATACGGTGCAGGACTGCCCCGCTTGGGCAGAGCACCGCCGTGTCCTCACGACGGCGATAGGCGGAGACCTCTCGCGCCCGGCATTGGTCGAGGCCATGCTGCGGGGCGAGACGGAGTGGGAAGCGGTCGCCTCCTTCTGCGAAGCAGTCATGCTCGCGAAGGAGGAGGCGTGCCGCGTGAGGGAGAGAACAGTGTCCTCCCTCCGACCCACCCGCAGTGGTAGACGCCCACGGCGACGGACGTCGCCAGACGATCTCCGGCCACCGTAGGCGCGGGCATGCAGGCAGCGAGTAATGGGCGACTCGCTGCCCGACCATGGACCATGCCCGGGTCGACGGCGCGTTGTGTTCCACGCGCGCCTCAAGGAGTGTCAGCAAACTGACGGGGCCTGTAGAGGGCCAGAGCCTGCCGGGGTCGCGGGTCTTACCCATCACCGTAACCCCGGTACGTAAAGGGCTCGTGAAGGACACCGTGGATTTTAGTCAGTACAAGTCTGACAGTCCCTCCCGCCCTGCCCTGGGTGGGAGGACTCATTTGATGATTTTACCACGCAAAAAAAAAAAAAAAGACTGGTTGTCAGACTTTAAGAGCTTTTGACTAATAGTAACGACTGTCAAAGATCTACAAATGCCAGCCGGGACCAACGGCTTTACGTGCTTTTTGAAGCACAGAGGAAACACGCTATGACATATGGTCATCATCGCTAAGTACGATTTATTAAGTAAAATTTACCTTCATCCTACACAGAGAATTAAACTTCTCCACCGTATGATTGCTTGTCTCATCATCCCAAGATTCTATCATACGATTAAAATATCGGGGTCCAGAGGTGATTTCTAGCCACTCGGCTTGGGCAGTTCGCGCATGGCTAGACATGGGTAGCTCGCCGTATGATCAAGAACCATGCCCGGGTCGACGGTGTGGTAATCCTCGCGCACCTCAAAGAGCTATCAGAAGACTGACAGGATATAGTTCCAAAGGCCTGCCGAAGTCGCGAATACGTCATAGGCTGAGATTACATTAGGCAGCGATTTGCGATTGGAAGAGCGAATCGTATTATACGAGATATGGCTGATGTAAAGTGTAGCCATATAATACGAGTACGTTAGCATTCATTGTTTTTTTTTAATCGCTCGTGTGTGGCAGATCGCGTCGCGTCCTTGTGTAATCTTCAAAGGATACTGCGGCACTGGAACGCAAAGGGCAACTGACGGAATAAGGTGTTTGGTCAGTCAAGACTCAATTCCGACATTACCTCTTCATTCAATCACTTGATGATTAATATACACCCCAAAAAAAGATAACGACAGTAACATAAGTCTAAACAATTAAAAAGTGAGCAACAAAGTCACATAGCCTTTTAAAACACGCTCCTTCATATCTATCGACATTCCTTACGCATGTTTCACCGCAGCACCATGTCCTAAAGTATTTTAACTAAACGAAAAAAAACATAAAAGGGAGTCGCTTTGATATTTATCTTGATTACTAGAACGTAAACCTTTTTTTTTTGGGGAATTTCTAAGTTCGTCTGTCATTTGTTTTTGTGTCTCTTTTTATGCAAAAAATGAGATATGACCAGTTTCGTTTGTAGATGTTTTAAAGAATTTGGACTTGTTGCAACTTGTTTAGCAGTAGATACTAATCTACCGTTTTAAATTAAGTATTAATTAATGACAGGCCTGTTGGTCTAGTGTTTAGTGACCCTAACTGCTATGCCGGAGGTCGTGGGTTCAATTCCCACCCAGGACAAATGTTTTTGTGATGAGCACAATCATTTGTGCTGTGTCTGGGTGTAATTTATCTATAACATGTATGTATTTAGAAATATATAAGTATGTTTATCAGCTGTCTAGTACCCATAACACAAGCTCTGCTTAGCTTGGGACTAGATGGCGTTGTGTGATAGTTGTGGAATATTTATTTATTAATATTGTATCTCAATCTAAATCTCGATCCGTTTTCTTTGACGGATGCTTCTGATTGGACATTGAAGTGGAGTGGAAAGACTCTTCATCATCATCAGCCTATAAATCTTCCCACTGCTGGGACACAGGCCTCCTCTCTGTGAGAGGGAGTGGGCCACACTCCACCACGCTGGCCCAGTGCGGGTTGGTAGATGTCACATGTCTTCGAATTTTTGGTTCTAGGACATGCCGGTTTCCACACGATGATTTCTTTCACCGTTTTGAAAGCAATGGTGATGAAATAAATTACACAAAGTAATGCGCCTGGCTGGGTTCGAACCCGCGACCTACAACTCGTAAGTCGTGGCCGATACCACTGGGCCAATACTAATCTGTCAGACTCTTACTGAATGAAAATCACCCCTGTTCCATCCCATGCCCTTTACGTTCCAGGGTCCCGGTATCCTGCTTAGACCGTCCTGTGACCCCGGATTTTAGCGTTCGACATTCTAGAAAACATAGAAATAGATATAAATGACGGCATGGTTAGCGTAGTGGCTGAGTGATTGGACTGCTGCGCTGCGTGTAGCGGGTTCGATTCCCGCACGGAGCAAATATTTGTATGATCTACAAGTAGTTGCTTCGGGTCTGGGAGTTTGTGTAAGTGAGTTTATATGTTTGTAAACGCCCCCTCGACACAGGAGAAATTCCTAGTGTGGGGTAACGTTTCTAAAAAAAATGCTAAAATGATGTACTTTGGGTCTAAAACGGTGACTTAGCTATATTTCTTACTAGCTTCTGCCCGCGACTTCGTACGCGGATCCTGTTGGTCATGCCAGCGACAACGGGATCGTCAAAATCGAAGATCTGAAACGTCTGAGGCCTCTGCCTCGAATCTTGCGGGCAGCGGGGCGGCGGCGGCGGCGGCGCTCGCAGTTCGCGCCCGCCCCGCTGCCGCGCCGCTGTTTCCAAGGGCCGGTCCATTTGAATGTATGCCTAAGATCCTGCCGCTCCCGCGCCGCCGCCGCCGCCGCCCCGCTGCCCGCAAGATTCGAGGCAGAGGCCTGATGCCCAATTCCAGATAAAATATGACGTAATGATATTGGAATATTGTAAAATAACGTCAACTCTGATTCAACGTCAATAAAATACGATTAGTTGACAATTGATATGTTTAGTCAGAATATATATTCTATATAATTTCGTACGAAATGAATGACTAATAGCTGTGATTTTATAGATTTTTTTTCCTTGTCTTTTTCTCTGTTTGCCCAAATGTCGAGTTATATAAGTGTGTGTGTAACATCCTATGGTTGTGTGTATATTCCTTTGTGGCACTATTTATAATATTTTATTCATTATAAAATATTAGTAATTTGCCATACCATGGGGTATCGTATTACCTAATTACTGGGTTGTGGAGGTCCGACAGGCAGTCGCTCCATGTAAAATACTGATATACAGCTGCATCTGGTTCGACTGGAAGCTGACCCCAATTTAGTTGGGAGAAGGCAGGCAGATGATGATACATACATTAACTCTCGCCTTCTTCCGATGTAGGAAGGCAATTTTTTTTTTTTTTTTTCGAACCGGGCTTGGTCCTTGGTCGGACGGCGAGCTTACCCGTTACTCACCGTCCGCAAGCCCGCTCCGCCGCTGTGCCCTCTGCTGTTCAGAGGGACACGCGTTGGAGCATCCACCCGACAGGCTATTCGCATCGGGCAAAGAGACCCCTTAGGCACACAGTGCCTAAAAGAGTTTTTGCCCGCATCCCAGGGTGCACCGGCCCGAAAAACTGGTCTTCCCCCCGGACGTATCCGAAGGGGAACTCCAGTCCACGGGCGCACGTGGATGTTTCCTGTCTTAGCACCCCGGGACTGTTAACTTAACGAAACACACGTGGATGAAGCCACTGCTAAACGCAAGCTAAACAATTTAAAATATGAGTTAATACTTGTGTCGACGACTATACTGAATTTACTTTATATTTATCCAGAGTGTCGACGCCTCGAACACGAGTACTTGTAGAAATAATAAGAAATATTACTATAAAGCTATTTCCTTAAGAAAGTGGGCAGGTATCTAGGTTCTGAATGCGTAATTATATCGACTTTTAATTGTAGTTACGAGTATAAGACTGGACTAGAAGAAATCTGTGTGACTCTTTCTTCAAAAGACCATCTCGGGTACTAAATTTCGTGATCCTCGTCTTACTTAATTACAATTTAGTCTGCACTTTTGAAAGCGCTTAGAATAGTTCCGACTTTTTTATATGACTTAGCACCGAGGCATAAATGAGACCCAAGATGGAGGAGCGGTGGCCTCCTTCTGCGAAGCAGTCATACATGCGTAGGAGGTGGCGGGCGCCGCGCCGTGAAAAAGTTTTTCATTAATGTCCGACCGAAGGTTCGGTTTCGGTTTCGGTTTCGGCCGAGATTCGGCCAAAAATCAAGTCTCGGCGTCAGTTTCGGTTTCGGCCAAAATTGGCCGAAACATTTTCCGAAACCGAAACTGATTCCGGAAGTTGTCGTGCATGCCTGACTTCGTTTCTCGCGGCAACGCTTTGGCGGACGCTCGCGCTCGCGGCCCTGTTCGGGAATTGTCGTGCGCCGTTTGGATAGCTCCGTAGCAACAAAACTTAGTCAGTGCGTTTTCGCCCGACGCAAACATTCTTTAGCGGTTATGTTTTGATGGAACTGATTATTAAATGTAAGTTTTTGATTCGTTTCTGCACTTGGATAATTTCATTAAATAAATTAAATAAATATTGAGTCAGTAACTTTGTTTTGTTGTTATTAACAAATCAAATCACATGTAAAAAGAGATTGTTTAAAAGAAAAATGTGAAGTGTTTAATTTGTTAAATTACGTTGTATAGGTAAACTTATTTTAAGTTTTACCGTAAAATGCACCAAATTTCAGTATTTTAAGGAATTCTTTACTTGACCACGTGAGATTCTGTTTCGGTTTCGGTTTCGGCCGAAACTGAAGCCACGGCCGAATATTCGGTTTCGGTTTCGGTTACGGCCGAAAAACCAATTTCGGTCGGACTTTATTTTTCATGGTAAAATCAGCCGATGAGTCGGGAGGTCTCATTGGATGATTTTACCATGTAATTTTGCGCTGGGTGGAGCAAAAAGGACTGTCAGAGTCGTACTGTCTTAAACCTACCGTGTTTCTATAGTAGCCCTTCACGCTCCAGGATCACGGTTGAAACCTAAACTCGTAAGCTATAAGGAGCCGACACTTTCCTCGGGAAAATTTCACAAAGAAATGTAATAAATGAGCTAAGAAAAAAGCCCATGAAAACGACAATCGAAATAATAAAAATGTATTCACAACAAGAGAGCCTACTTAACATTTGCTTACAAACAAAAAACAACCATTTGGAAATAACTGTAAAACAGAAGAAATTATCAGAATGACTCATTTCACATATTACTGCTATTTAAAGACCTTTACACCGCTCGGGAATCAAACGCCAACCGTTACGGTCGTAAAACCCTCGTCCCTAACGGATGTAGTTCTGTAATAGGGTGTCGTTTGTAAAAACTTCTTTTTGTTTTTGTTTTGCTTCAATAACAATTAGAAAGTGTTGATTACAGCTAAATATGAAAAAAAAACAGTTATTTTTTTCTATTGCTTGAAGTTATAAAACTTTGCATAAGAAGTAATTTCTATAGGTCATTTTACTCAGAATGTTTTATTAGTCCGACAAAAATTATTAGACACGTATTTTTGCTTTTGTTACGTAAACCAAAATTGATGAAGATACAACGCTTCTAAAAATCACAAAACGTCACTCGGTCGGTATAATTTTACAACCGTTATGACGTCACGAGCCCCCATTCCCGGATTTGGAAGCGTTTTATCTTTGTCAATATTAGATGATTTCAAAAAAGGAATAAATATATATGTTCATTATTTTTCAATACTCTAACTGACGAACTAAACAGATTTTCAATTTTTTTATGCAGTAACTGCCCTATTTTCTAAGGGTCGACTCACACCAAAAGAGCGGCGAAGGGCAACGAAGCGGAGCGCAGTTTCAGTGTCATATGAATTTTAACTTTATTTTCATTAAAATAAAATTTATTATCGCATGAGAAACTCTAACGAGTCGCGGGAATGCCCGCGGATCCGCGGGCATTCCCGCGACTCTTTCGAGTATGAGTGCGATAGTAAGAATGAGTATTATAGTAATGAAAATAAAGTTAAAATTCATATGACACTGAAACTGCGCTCCGCTTCGTTGCCCTTCGCCGCTCTTTTGGTGTGAGTCGACCCTAAGGTCCAAAGTAGAAATGACCTTCACCCATATTTTAAATGCCCTTTTTTTCGTGGTAAAATCATCACATGAGTCCTCCTACCCAGGGCAGAGCGGGAGGGACTGTCAGACTCGTACTGACTAAAATCCACGGTGTGATTCAATACCCCACGTTACGTTCGGGGGTCATGGTAATTCATAAGTCCCGCGACCCCGGCAGGCTTTGGCCCTCTAGAAGCCGTCATTTTTGCTGACACTCTTTGAGACGCGCGTGGAACACAACGCGCCGTCGACCCGGGCTTGGTCCATGGTCGGACAGCGAGTTGCCATTACTTGCTGTCCGTCGATAATAAAGACTTAAGAAAATATAGTCTTGCCAGCTTTGTTTTAGCCAACACACTAGTGATATATATTTTTTTTCCTTGTCTTTTTCTCTGTTTGCCCAAATGTCGAGTTATATAAGTGTGTGTGTAACATCCTATGGTTGTGTGTATATTCCTTTGTGGCACTATTTATAATATTTTATTCATTATAAAATATTAGTAATTTGCCATACCATGGGGTATCGTATTACCTAATTACTGGGTTGTGGAGGTCCGACAGGCAGTCGCTCCATGTAAAATACTGATATACAGCTGCATCTGGTTCGACTGGAAGCTGACCCCAATTTAGTTGGGAGAAGGCAGGCAGATGATGATACATACATTAACTCTCGCCTTCTTCCGATGTAGGAAGGCAATTTTTTTTTTGAAGTGAAAACTTCTTTAGCGGCGTTGAGCACTTTTCTGTAATGGGTATAAAATCTTAAACTCGCGTCAGGACACGTGACCCTGACCGAAAAAGCGTAGGACGGCGCAGGGCGCTTGCGTGAATGTTCGTGTGACTTTATTACTTTTAAAGAAGTTTGTATGCTGGATACATTCGTTGCTAGGTAACATTGTTTATAAAAGATGTACGTCACATTGGAAAATTATTGAAATAAAAAGTCAACCATTTTTGCGAGTTTTACTAAAATCTGTTCACAAGATATTTCCAACAATTACTATTCAAGTTTTCACTTCTGCCGGCACTCCCAGAGTGCAACCCGTCGTTTTTTTTTTTTTTTCGAACCGGGCTTGGTCCTTGGTCGGACGGCGAGCTTACCCGTTACTCACCGTCCGCAAGCCCGCTCCGCCGCTGTGCCCTCTGCTGTTCAGAGGGACACGCGTTGGAGCATCCACCCGACAGGCTATTCGCATCGGGCAAAGAGACCCCTTAGGCACACAGTGCCTAAAAGAGTTTTTGCCCGCATCCCAGGGTGCACCGGCCCGAAAAACTGGTCTTCCCCCCGGACGTATCCGAAGGGGAACTCCAGTCCACGGGCGCACGTGGAGGTTTCCTGTCTTAGCACCCCGGGACTGTTAACTTAACGAAACACACGTGGATGAAGCCGCTGCTAAACGCAAGCTAAACAATTTAAAATATGAGTTAATACTTGTGTCGACGACTATACTGAATTTACTTTATATTTATCCAGAGTGTCGACGCCTCGAACACGAGTACTTGTAGAAATAATAAGAAATATTACTATAAAGCTATTTCCTTAAGAAAGTGGGCAGGTATCTAGGTTCTGAATGCGTAATTATATCGACTTTTAATTGTAGTTATAAGACTGGACTAGAAGAAATCTGTGTGACTCTTTCTTCAAAAGACCATCTCGGGTACTAAATTTCGTGATCCTCGTCTTACTTAATTACAATTTAGTCTGCACTTTTGAAAGCGCTTAGAATAGTTCCGACTTTTTTATATGACTTAGCACCGAGGCATAAATGAGACCCAAGATGGAGGAGCGGTGGCCTCCTTCTGCGAAGCAGTCATACATGCGTAGGAGGTGGCGGGCGCCGCGCCGTGAAAAAGTTTTTCATTAATGTCCGACCGAAGGTTCGGTTTCGGTTTCGGTTTCGGCCGAGATTCGGCCAAAAATCAAGTCTCGGCGTCAGTTTCGGTTTCGGCCAAAATTGGCCGAAACATTTTCCGAAACCGAAACTGATTCCGGAAGTTGTCGTGCATGCCTGACTTCGTTTCTCGCGGCAACGCTTTGGCGGACGCTCGCGCTCGCGGCCCTGTTCGGGAATTGTCGTGCGCCGTTTGGATAGCTCCGTAGCAACAAAACTTAGTCAGTGCGTTTTCGCCCGACGCAAACATTCTTTAGCGGTTATGTTTTGATGGAACTGATTATTAAATGTAAGTTTTTGATTCGTTTCTGCACTTGGATAATTTCATTAAATAAATTAAATAAATATTGAGTCAGTAACTTTGTTTTGTTGTTATTAACAAATCAAATCACATGTAAAAAGAGATTGTTTAAAAGAAAAATGTGAAGTGTTTAATTTGTTAAATTACGTTGTATAGGTAAACTTATTTTAAGTTTTACCGTAAAATGCACCAAATTTCAGTATTTTAAGGAATTCTTTACTTGACCACGTGAGATTCTGTTTCGGTTTCGGTTTCGGCCGAAACTGAAGCCACGGCCGAATATTCGGTTTCGGTTTCGGTTACGGCCGAAAAACCAATTTCGGTCGGACTTTATTTTTCATGGTAAAATCAGCCGATGAGTCGGGAGGTCTCATTGGATGATTTTACCATGTAATTTTGCGCTGGGTGGAGCAAAAAGGACTGTCAGAGTCGTACTGTCTTAAACCTACCGTGTTTCTATAGTAGCCCTTCACGCTCCAGGATCACGGTTGAAACCTAAACTCGTAAGCTATAAGGAGCCGACACTTTCCTCGGGAAAATTTCACAAAGAAATGTAATAAATGAGCTAAGAAAAAAGCCCATGAAAACGACAATCGAAATAATAAAAATGTATTCACAACAAGAGAGCCTACTTAACATTTGCTTACAAACAAAAAACAACCATTTGGAAATAACTGTAAAACAGAAGAAATTATCAGAATGACTCATTTCACATATTACTGCTATTTAAAGACCTTTACACCGCTCGGGAATCAAACGCCAACCGTTACGGTCGTAAAACCCTCGTCCCTAACGGATGTAGTTCTGTAATAGGGTGTCGTTTGTAAAAACTTCTTTTTGTTTTTGTTTTGCTTCAATAACAATTAGAAAGTGTTGATTACAGCTAAATATGAAAAAAAAACAGTTATTTTTTTCTATTGCTTGAAGTTATAAAACTTTGCATAAGAAGTAATTTCTATAGGTCATTTTACTCAGAATGTTTTATTAGTCCGACAAAAATTATTAGACACGTATTTTTGCTTTTGTTACGTAAACCAAAATTGATGAAGATACAACGCTTCTAAAAATCACAAAACGTCACTCGGTCGGTATAATTTTACAACCGTTATGACGTCACGAGCCCCCATTCCCGGATTTGGAAGCGTTTTATCTTTGTCAATATTAGATGATTTCAAAAAAGGAATAAATATATATGTTCATTATTTTTCAATACTCTAACTGACGAACTAAACAGATTTTCAATTTTTTTATGCAGTAACTGCCCTATTTTCTAAGGGTCGACTCACACCAAAAGAGCGGCGAAGGGCAACGAAGCGGAGCGCAGTTTCAGTGTCATATGAATTTTAACTTTATTTTCATTAAAATAAAATTTATTATCGCATGAGAAACTCTAACGAGTCGCGGGAATGCCCGCGGATCCGCGGGCATTCCCGCGACTCTTTCGAGTATGAGTGCGATAGTAAGAATGAGTATTATAGTAATGAAAATAAAGTTTAAATTCATATGACACTGAAACTGCGCTCCGCTTCGTTGCCCTTCGCCGCTCTTTTGGTGTGAGTCGACCCTAAGGTCCAAAGTAGAAATGACCTTCACCCATATTTTAAATGCCCTTTTTTTCGTGGTAAAATCATCACATGAGTCCTCCTACCCAGGGCAGAGCGGGAGGGACTGTCAGACTCGTACTGACTAAAATCCACGGTGTGATTCAATACCCCACGTTACGTTCGGGGGTCATGGTAATTCATAAGTCCCGCGACCCCGGCAGGCTTTGGCCCTCTAGAAGCCGTCATTTTTGCTGACACTCTTTGAGACGCGCGTGGAACACAACGCGCCGTCGACCCGGGCTTGGTCCATGGTCGGACAGCGAGTTGCCATTACTCGCTGCCCGTCGATAATAAAGACTTAAGAAAATATAGTCTTGCCAGCTTTGTTTTAGCCAACACACTAGTGATATACATTTTTTTAATTTATAAAATAGATTACTTCCACTTCTAAAACATATTAATTTTTTTTCAATTACGAGAAAGATCTGATTCTGTCTTAATGCCTAGATTTGAAACCTTAAGTATAATATAACCAGCAAAATACACATAGATATATTCTACAAGTCTACCCACCCCAGCGGTGACATTTATATCTCATGTCAGTGCCCACTAAGAACCCTGCTTACCCCATCATAATAAAGAGCTCAAATATTTCAACCGCCCTACAATAGATACCCACCGGACAGATTACGACGAAAACGAAAAAAAAAACAACTGTCCCCAAACAAAAGTTTTATCGTAAACTGACCTGCCCTAATCTTTGATGTTTCAAAAATGTTTGGGAGGCGTGAAGCGTAGTTCGGCGAGTGGGTTCTGTACCTACATAAAATTCTACCGCAAAGTAGGTCTATGATAGTTCTTTTTTTTTCTTTTTTTAAAACTTTGTCCCACATTTTCGAACTTTCCAAATGCCTTTTATATACCTGAAACGGTTACAACATCAAATTCAGTGTTTTAATTGCATTCCTATACTTATCAATGTTTTAGTGCACTACAGAGCCATATTTATTATTTTCATACAGTAAATTTGCCAAATTATTTAAAACTTGTAAATATTTGACAGCTATTTGCGTCGTTGCCAACTTTCAGAATACGCGCTCTTAACTTTTGCTGCCATCCAAAGAAAAAAAAAATATTTTCCATAAATATTTGTACACAAAAATTATTTATAACCCCCAAAACTTTCTCACGGATCCCTAAAAACATGAGTCACATGAACCGGAGGGGTTCCGCATAGATTACTACTTATTATGATAAATGGTAGAAAGAAAAAATGTCTCTGAAGTGTCCACCACTTTTTGTTAGGTAGTGAACTTGGTGTGGAAGCGGAGCGATTAGCGGAAGCGGCGGCGAAGCTGGCGGAAGCGATTTTATATTATAAGCTTGCCATTTTAGTATGTATGAGTCATACCTTGTAATTGAATTAAATAAATGTTACAATTCCTATTATTATTTTAATGCGAATTGGATATTTGGATAAATGTATGAATGGATTGCGCTTTAGCTGAGAAATTGGACTCCTGCGCTATGTGTCGCGGGTACGATCCCCGCACGGAACAAATATTTGTACGATCTGCAAGTAGTTGTTCCGGGTCTGGGAGTTTGTGTGTGTGAGTTTCTATGTTTGTAAACGCACCCACGATACAGGAGAAATTCCTAGATTGGTCAACGTTAAAAAAAAAGCCAGAAAAGCTAAACGAATCTTGATGAGAATTAACTTACAAATAAGATACTGTTCATCTTGGTATTACGATCCCGTAGTTTAAATGTAAAGTGACGCACAGACAAAACCACTAACAACTGCTAGTATAGCCTTAAAAAAGTTTGTCCAACAAAAAAAAAACATTATAAAACAATAGAATTACAGTAACTTCAGTTCTTAGTTGTTTTACAACACTCGGGAATCAAAGGCGGACCGTTACGATCGTAAAGCTAACCTAACGGATATTTACAGTGCTGTTGGACAATCGAACCAAGCTGTGTATCATACAATATAGAAAACTATTGTTTATAGGAGACAATCACAACTATCACACAACGCCATCTAGTCCCAAGCTAAGCAGAGCTTGTGTTATGGGTACTAGACAACTGATAAACATACTTATATATTTCTAAATACATACATATTATAGATAAATTACAACCAGACACAGAACAAATGTTCGTGCTCATCACACAAACATTTGTCCTGGGTGGGAATCGAACCCACGACCTCCGGCATAGCAGTCAGGGTCACTGACGACTAGACCAACAGGCCTGTCAATCAGCCTATAATATATAAAAGTCACACTGCTACGATGCAGGCCTCCTCTCTGTGAGAGGGAGTGGGTCATAATCCACCACGCGGGCCCAGTGCGGGTTGGTAGATGTCATATCTTTTCAATTTTTTTGTGATAACATTATGTAAGGCGCGTTGTGTTCCACGCGCGCCTCAAAGAGTGTCAGCAAAATGACGGGGCCCTGTCATTTTGCTGACACACTTTGAGGCCTCTTGAGAGCCAAAGCTTGCCGGGGTCGCAGGACTAACGAATTACCGTGACTCCGGTACGTAAAGGGCTAGTGAAGGACACCGTGGATTTTAGTCAGTACAAGTCTGACAGTAACTGGGTGGGAGGAGATATTTGATAATTATACCACGAAAAAAAAAAGGCCGTGCTATTCAACTCACTGTCCGACCATGGTCCATGCCCGGGTCGACGGCGCGTTGTGTTCCACGCGCGCCTTAAAGAGTGTCAGCAAATGACGGGGCCCCCCTCTAGAGGGCCAAAGCGTGCCGGGGTCGCGGGACTGTACGAATTTCCGTTACTATAAAGAATTACCGTGACCCCGTAACGTAAAGGGCTATTGAAGGACACCATGTACTTTAGTCAGTACGAGTCTGACAGTCCCTGCCGCTCTACCCTGGGTGGGAGGAGGAGTAAAATCATTAAATGAGTTTAATGATTTTATCACGAAAAAAGAAAACCGTGTAATTCGCTCGCAGACCTGTCTAAACATGCTCCCGTGGCCCTAGAACGCAAAAGACAACTAATGGACTATTCCTTTAGTTGTCTTTCGTGGTCTTTAGTCATGACTTAGAACTTACTAACTGAAAACCACCCTGCCCCTGTGTCAGCCCCTGTAACACCCCGGGAGGCCTCATTTTGATGATTTTACACCGAAAAAATTCAGTACAATAGGCTATTTAACTGAAAAATCCGTATGTTAAATTACTCATAAAAATATTTTACACGTATCTTTTATTTAAATCCAAAATCGACTGAGATACGACGCTTTTAAAATTGGGGAAATGTCAAAACACAAATACACACACACAAACACACTCTTTGATTTCATTTTCATAGTTACAAGAAAAATACGTGTTATTGTTTTTCAGAACTGTGACGGACAAATTACAATTCTAATAAGAATTGCAATTTATTGATGCTCTCAAGATGCCTATTCCTACAGAAAGCACAATCATGGCGTCATTACATTAGTCGTAGGGGCCCGCACGCCCGAGTTCGACTGATTTCTGAAACGCGTTGCACAGGGCCCGCATTCGGGGAACCGTTTTCTTTAGTCGATAGCCCGCGTGCAGGACAACCTCCATGTTCGTCGCCAGTTATTCACAAGAGTGGCAGACCCGAAAGCTGTATATCGACCGATGAATTTCATTGGTCGATATCGCGGTCGGTATAAAGCAAGCGGGGAATCACTGCAGACGGTGTAACGAACACGTATCGACTTGTAACTTTCATTGGTTGTTATTTCGCATGCGAGGAGTTTTCGTATGCTGTGTACCGAACGAGTTAACGACCAATGAAATTGCGCCATTCATATTTTTCTCATTACTAACAGCTCCAAAATAATCATGTTACTGACAATGTGCGTAGCTACATAGAAAAGACATCAACGGGAGCACCATGTGTGTGCTGTGGAGTTGGATATCATGTACGATTGTACGCATTATGTGGAACATAAAGAATTATTACAATACTATCTAGTGTTAGACCGGGATTAGAAGTATTCAGTGACTTGATCTAGGTTATAAACTACCTGTGTACCAAACCCGTTTAGTACTTTAAAGGGCAATGGAAGGTACAGGGTGACCCAGGACGGAAAGACTCATTTGAAGAATCTTAACCAAAATATTCCTATTTTTTTTGTTTTTGTTTATTCATTTCAAACAGTTTACCTTTAAATATTGCCAAACGCGTACATTTTATAACATAATAACTTTTTAGCACTAACTTCCATATATGTACTTCTTTTTTAACGATGTAAAATCATCAAATGAGTCCTCCCACCCAGGGCAGAGCGGGAGGGACTGTCAGACTCGTACTGACTAAAATCCACGGTGTCCTTCAATAGCCCTTTACGTACTAGGGTCACGGTAATTCGTGAGTCCTGCGACCCCAGCAGGCTTTGGCCCTCTACAGGCCCCGTCATTATGCTGACACTCTTTGAGGCGCGCGTGGAACACAACGCGCCGTCGACCCGGGCATGGTCCATGGTCGGACAGCGAGTCGCCCATTACTCGCTGCCCGCATGCCCGCGCCTACGGTGGCCGGAGATCGTCCTTTACGTACCGAGTCACGGTAAATCATAAATCCTATCCATATATCTACTTAGCTACAAAAATATATGAGTTTAACCGCAGAACTTGACCACATCACATTGACAGTATTTTAAATCCCTTGTTCTGTATGGACCCGCATTCAAAACACTTCTTTACGATTCCAAACAAAAAAAAAATCAAAACACAATTTTAATGCATTTTTGTCTCCACGCCAGCTACAGTGAAAAAGAAACCTTATGTTTAAGGAAAAGGGTTTGTTTTACTGTGTGTGCTTTCGTGGTGATTTTTGCCATAAATATCAAAGTTTGAGAATACATTGGATTAGTATGGGTGTGATTTTTTGATAACCATTAGATTTTTCTCGTTGTGCTAAAAACAGGTTAATTATTGATCTGTCGACACGGTTGGTGCAGTGGCTGAACGATTTGTCTACCGCGCTGCGTATCGTGGGTTCGATTCCCGCACTAAGCAAATATTTGTATGTTCTACAAGTTGTTCGGGCGTATGTGAGTTTCTATGTTCGTAAACGCACCCACTAAAAGAAACTAATAAATGGTCAACAAGAATAAGTAAATAAAATAAATAAATATTCCACAACTATCACACAACGCCATCTAGTCCCAAGCTAAGCAGAACTTGTGTTATGGGTACTAGACAACTGATAAACATACTTATATATTTCTAAATACATACATATTATAGAAAAATTACACCCAGACACAGAACAAATGATCGTGCTCATTACACAAACATTTGTCCTGGGTGGGAATCGAACCCACGACCTCCGGCATAGCAGTAAGGGTCACTAACCACTAGACCAACAGGCCTGTTAAAATCAAAGAATCGCACGAAAAAAACACCATCAAATTCTTTTAAAACCATTAAAGCCCTTTTACATTGGCTGAGGAAGTCTCGCGAGTATGCAGTCAGTACCGATGTTCCGTGTGACGTTAAAGAAAAATGCGGATATGCTCTCAAGACTAATACAGTAATATGTATGTGCTTAGTGGCTTTCACAGGGACGGATTAAGGATGCAAATTAAATAATATACCGCACTTTTTAAAGAATTGGTTGTCAGGTGGTATCGGGTCAACTGATGGTAAGTAATAACAGTTGCACAGGTGCCCTACCCTACAGGAGAGTAGTTCCACTTTGGGAAAGAGACAGAGCTATACACGTCGTCTAGCGCCATCTCGTTCTCACAGTGGAACTACACTCGGTTTAACACGTCATTGTATGCCACCGCCGATCATCCACACACGTTAAAACGCGCTTACCAAGGTTCGTCTGTAGATAGGTGACCATCATAGCGAGTTTCCTCCGTGCCTACAGAAAAGCACGTAAAGCCGTTGGCCGCGCGGCTGGTTTTATTAGATCTTTGACAGTCGTTATTGTTAGTCAGAAACTCTGAAGTCTAACAACCAGTCTTACCAAAAGGTATCGTATTACGTAGGTATTTGGTTGTGGTCTGATAGGCAGTCGCTTATACTGTGCCCAAGCGTTTATTTCGTGAAAAAACGTTATGGGCTGCAATATTATCTTTATTTTTTATGAGTAAGTAAAATTATTGTAGCGAACTACAGTCGGGCACGCCGCAATCGCGGCGGTAAGACCCCTCTTTGAGGAGTGGCTGGATAGGCGTCACGGCGTCCTGACCTACCGCATGACGCAGGTCCTCACCGGACACGGAAGTTTCGGGAGGTTCCTGTGTCTGATAGGGAGGGAAGAAACGCCTGGGTGTCACCACTGCGAGGATCGTCCGGAGGACACGGTGGAGCATACGGTGCAGGACTGCCCCGCTTGGGCAGAGCACCGCCGTGTCCTCACGACGGCGATAGGCGGAGACCTCTCGCGCCCGGCATTGGTCGAGGCCATGCTGCGGGGCGAGACGGAGTGGGAAGCGGTCGCCTCCTTCTGCGAAGCAGTCATGCTCGGCGTCACACACGGCGTCGGACGTCGCAGGACGATCTCCGGCCACCGTAGGCGCGGGCATGCGGGCAGCGAGTAATGGGCGACTCGCTGTCCGACCATGGACCATGCCCGGGTCGACGGCGCGTTGTGTTCCACGCGCGCCTCAAAGAGTGTCAGCATAATGACGGGGCCTGTAGAGGGCCAAAGCCTGCTGGGGTCGCAGGACTCACGAATTACCGTGACCCTAGTACGTAAAGGGCTATTGAAGGACACCGTGGATTTTAGTCAGTACAAGTCTGACAGTCCCTCCCGCCTTGCCCTGGGTGGGAGGACTCATTTGATGATTTTACCACGAAAAAAAAAAAAAAAAACCTAACTACAGTACCGCCATCTATGCAGCGACGGAAGAACTAAGATGCATCGCGCAATTGAAGTTATCCGCGAGTTTAGAACATTCCGACATTGAATGTGGGGCAGAAAGCCCACCAGACACAATACCTATCTGGTCGGAAGGTACCTTCCTTTTCACCGGGATATCGAGGAGCTTTCCACTTTGTTTCTCCTATTCTACCCCTAAAAATAATTGAAATAAAACGTGATTTTGATACGATATTAAACATAACTAGCGACCCGCCCCGGCTCCGCACGGGTGCAATCTCTACAATATTATGCATGTTTCATACATATAAACCTTCCTCTTGAATCACTCTATCTATTTAAAAAAAACGCATCAAAATCCGTTGCGTAGTTTTAAAAATCTAAGTATACATAGGACAGACAGACAAACAGCGGGAAGCGACTTTGTTTTATACTATGTAGTGATATAATAAAAATACAATCACACCTAATCCATCCCTGAGAACCAAAGGCAAAAACCAAACCGCAACTCCCCGTAAATGGAAACACTGAGAACCAACGACTGTTAACTAGCTTCGATAATATTGTTTCTTTGGAAAAATGTTACCAGCACAAAAAAAATCTAACTACATGCTAAATGGGTGTTTTAAATGCTGATCTAGGGGTCGGGAAAGTAATTTTCTGGTAATGCGATTTCCTTTAGTGTAGAATATGGTAATGACTTGGTAGACAACTTGTCAGTCATTCAGTTAAATTATTGAGCTTGCTGACTAGGCGATGCGACGCAATTTAACTACAAGTGAAAATCATCCTTACCACTACGACATATGACATAAAACGTGCGGATATCTACGGGTAGATGAAAAACAAAACACTCTCGCCACGACGACGTAAGTCAGTCGAATTACATCATTATATCGTAGGAGCAAGGACGATTTTCAATTTTCCGAATCACGTCATTAGCAAGATCCTCATCTACTAAGTCTTTGGTCGTTTTTCTTTGAAAGAACCTGGGAAATGTGAATTAAACTTGCGTTGGAAAGGTTCCGTGACAATAAAACTTTTACAGTGTGTCACAGAAAGGGTAAATGCTCGCAGGATCGTGTCTAAATGAAACTGTGACACTGGATCGCAAACCTAAAGGAATAGAATGGACTTTAAGTCAGTAAGAGTATGACAGCTGTCTCTTCCACTCCACCCAGGACCAGGAGGACTCACTTGATTTTGCAACCCAAAAAAAAAATTGCAAGGACGTTTCGCTAAATCCAAAAGAAAAGAACCACAGTCGATCCATACAATTCTTTCGTAATCTTCAAAACGTTAAAATAAAGGGTCAAAATGATATAATTGAATGTATTTCTTGAATAATATATAAATTATTTTATTTTGTACACGTTGTCTCAAAATTATGAGTGTTTCTCGGAATATTTGGGCGAATTTCAAGTATAACTTCAAACGTGTTATGTTATGGGTGGTAGGCAGTAATGTTAGGGGTACCAAATAAAGTGAGACTTTCAATGAAATGGTTTCCGGCAATGTATGAACCGATGTGTCTCTTTTTTATTTATTAAATGAATGAGAATATCAACTTGTGTGGTCAACTGTGTAGCCATATTTCTGTCATAGACTCTAAAAATTGAGCCATAACATTCGCCTTCTTCGTGGGACTGCCTAAAAAAATACCGTGGCCCTGGAACGCAAAGGGAACCGAGGGAGCAGATTTGACTTTAATTCTAAAAGTTCCTTCAGTTCTACCCAGGGAAGGACTCATTTTATAATGTTATCAGCCAAAAAAAAACATTTGTCTTCTGGAGTTGCAGTTCAGTGACTGAGTGATTGAATTGCTGCGCTGCGTGTCGCGGGTTCGATTCCCGCACGGAGCAAATATTTGTATAATAAATAAATAAATAATAAATAAATATTCCACAACTATCACACAACGCCATCTAGTCCCAAGCTAAGCAGAGCTTGTGTTATGGGTACTAGACAACTGATAAACATACTTATATATTTCTAAATACATACATATTATAGATAAATTACACCCAGACACAGAACAAATGATCGTGCTCATCACACAAACATTTGCCCTGGGTGGGAATCGAACCCACGACCTCCGGCATGGGTATGATCTACAAGTAGTTGTACCGGGTCTGGGTGTTTGTGTGTGTGAGTTTCTATGTTTGTAAACGCACCCACGATAGAGAAGAAATTCATAGTGTGGAGCAAAGTTATTAAAAATAAAATATAAATAGAGCAGTGATGACAGACTGGTATTGACCCTGATTTGGTCATGGGTTCGAAGCTCATCCAGGCCATTGCTTTGCATAATTTATTTCATCACCACTGCTCTCAAAACGGTGAAGGAAAACATCGTGAGGAAACCGGCATGTCCTAGAACCAAATATTCGGAGACATGTGACATCTACCAACCAGCACTGGGCCCGCGTGATGGATTATGGTCCACTCCCTCTCACAGAGAGGAGGCCTGTGTCCCAGCAGTGGGACAGTTATAAGCTGATTATGAATCGTAACACTGATTGTCAGACTTTAGAGCTGCTGACTAACAGTAACAACTGTAAAAGATCTACAAATGACAGCTGGGACCAACGACTAAACATGCTTTCTAAGATATATATTTCTTTTTTTTATCGTGGTAAAATCACCAAATGAGTCCTCCCACCCAGGGCAGAGCGGAAGGGCCTGTCAGACTCGCACTGACTAAAATCCACGGTGTCCTTCAATAGTCCTTTATGTTCCGGAGTCACGGTAATTTGTACAGTCCCGCGACAGCTTTCTTAGATATGGAAAAAACTTGATAAGTGTTTTTTTTAAAACTTTGTCCCGCACTAGGAATTTCTCCTGTATCGTGGGTGCGAAGACCCAGACAAGGAACAACTAATTGTATATTTATATATTTTTGCATGGTCACCCATCCGAACACTGACCTCCGCAAGCGCCGCTTAACCTTGAAAAACGAGCCATGCGGCTGTTATTAAGGCACGAGCCTCTCCAACCAATTACGTATAATAATGTACAAATATCCAAACTAATATTATAAATGCGAAAGTAACTCTGTCTGTCTGTCTCTCTGTCTTTTCTTCACGCCTAAACTACTGAACCGATTTGTGTGAAATTTGGCACTATTTTTTTCATAATCATAATCATCAAATGAGTCCTCCCACCCAGGGCAGGGCGGGAGGGACTGTCAGACTTGTACTGACTAAAATCCACAGTGTCCTTCACTAGCCCTTTACGTACCGGGGTCACGGTAATCCCTTGGTCCCGCGACCCCGGCTGAGAAAAGACATAGGAAAGTTTTTATAACAAAAAAAAAAAAAACAAAAGCCTGCCGGAATTCACTATTCCACGCGAACGAAGTCGCGGGCAAAAGCTAGTATATTATAAAAAAAAGATTTAATATTTATAATTTTAGCAATGTTCTCGCCGTAGCCACGGGGAGTTTCAAAAACAATGTATTGAACGCGACTAAAACAGTTTGTCAAATAAATATTAGGACTTTATTACGGTTTTAAACCCTCACAGTTGGATTAACGACACGGTTGGCGCAATGGCTGGGAGATCGACTGCTGCGCAGCGTGTCGCGAGTTCGATCCCCGCACGAAACAAATATGTATTACAGTAAATAATATTACCCATTATTGTATGACTTACAAGTAGTTGTGCCGGGTCTGGGTGTTTGTAAATGTGTATTTTTGTGTTTATAAACGCACCCACGACACAACAGAAATTCCTTGTGTGGGGCAAAGTTTATTAAAAACTAGCTACCCGTCCCGGCTCCGCCGGGGTGCAATCTCTACTAAATTATGCATGTTATATACATATAAACCTTCCTCTTGAATCACTCTATCTATTAAAAAAAATGTATCAAAATCCGTTGCGTAGTTTAATGATCTAAGCATATATAGGGACAGACAGACAGAGGGAAGCGACTTTGTTTTATACTCGTACTATGTAGAGAAGTAGGAATGATATTGTAATACCTAAAGTCCAAAATACGATTCGTCCAGACGCGTTCCCGGCCACTGTAGGGGCGGGCATACGGACGGCGAGTAATGGGTGACTCGCCATCCGATCATGGACCATGGCCGGGTCGACGGCGCGACGTGTTCCACCTGCGCCTCAAAAAGCAGTCAGCAATCTAACGGGGCCCCCATAAAGGACCAAAGCCTGCCGGAGTCGCGGAACTATCTAAATAAATATCCGTGTCCCTGGAACGTAAAGGGCAATTGGAGGAACACGGTTGACTTTAGTCAGTACGAGTCTGACAGTCCCTCCCGCTTTACCCAGGACCCAATTTTTCTACACTAAGAACTAGAGGAGTTCGTGGCTAAATAATAACTATCGCACAGGTCGATTTTTCCGATAAAGCCGCGCTTGCCGAGGTTGGTCTGTGGATGGGTGACCATCTGGCATAGCGAGTTTCCTCCGTGCCTCGGAAAGCACGTAAAGCCGTTGGTCCCGGCTGTCATTTGTAGATCTTTGACAGACGTTACTATTAGTCAAAAGCTGTACTAAAAGTCTGACAACCAGTCTTACCATGGGGTATCGTATTACCTAGTTACTGGGTTGTGGAGGTCCGATAAGTAGTCGCTCCATGTAAAATACTGATATTCAGCTGCATCTGGTCCACTAGAAGCTGACCACAACATAGTTGTAAAAAGGCAGGCAGATGATGATATGGACAGACGCCAGCAAGTCAACCTTCTACAATCTGTCAAATTTTACCAATCGAACATTAACCTTCCATTATTGTGATAAGGTTGAAAATGTATTAATGAAATTTGACAGATTGAGGTAGGTTATGTGTAGTAACACGTCTAAGATATCACCTTTCATCCACTTAGTTGTAAGTTTTTTTTTTTGTGAGTACTGCAACCTCCTTCTTTTTTTTTGGGTCAAACCCATCACACTTTTCCCTGCACCACTGCAACTCCTGAAAGCCAGAATCAACAATGGCAACCACCAGAAAAGCACCGAGACAATGAAGCTCGACGTGTCCCGGAGAATGAATTTACCTCTCTTGGATCCTGCAACGAAATTAATCAGAAAAGAATAGTGGAGGAGTAGGAAACCTTCTTCTTCTTATGTCAGTAGGTAGTGTCAATCATTTAGTTAAAAGCCTGGAACCTCTCTTCACAGTCGACATTATCCAAAAATATTTGAAAGGTAGTTCCCAAGATAAAATTAATTTTGACAAGCAAGCACCCGGGGGTCGGACTCAATCAATAAATAATAACAAAACTATTTCGTCCACCACCATATTATTTATTTTAAAAACGAGATACGATCGGTAGTTTTTTTTTTTCTGAAGGGACACAGTTGTCAAAAAGGATTTCGTTTTTTTTTTGAACTATGAATGTCTATGAATGAGGTTTTATTAGAGTTAGTAGGAAGATGTTGTGGGTTCTGTTGGTTTGTCAATTTTATATCTAGCTTTTCCCCGTAACTTTCCTCGCAGGACAGAACATATCCTCGGAAAGACACTATTTTTTTTTTAGCGTGGTAAAATCATTAAATGAATCCTCCCACCCAGGGCAGAGCGGGAGGGACTGTCAGACTCGTACTGACTAAAATCCACGGTGTCCTTCAATAGCCCTTTACGTTACAGGGTCACGGTTACTATGTAGACAGTCCTACACCCGCTAAGTATAAGCCCTGATTGATGATTGCTGACAGCTCTTTGAAGCGCGCTTGGTCTGCCAATCTCAAGCGTGACATTATGTTATGCAAAATAATAAAATATTTAATCTTTTAAGCTGGCTCGAAAGTTCATCTTTTATAACCCACATTTCAAGACCCGATGGACCATAATACAACATTCTTAACACAAAAACCACTAAAAATAAAACCCAAAGAACCCTAAAATTTAATATCGAGAGGTATCAAAGTAAACATCCTAAATATTTAAGTAATATTCATTTTATATATTTTTACGACGATCAGGACATGTTTCAAAAAGAGATAGTGTTGTCTCTGTCTATTGGTTAGCGGAGGAATGGGATGGAAGATCTGCGCGGGCGCAGGGACAGAAACAAAACGGTGTGCGGTTGTTTTATTGTGTTGGGGGTCCGTGGGAGAATTGTAAAACGGGTTGTTAATCTTGTTAGAATTTGTATGGTTACGTTAGATACGTAAATTCAAAGCAATTTCTCATAGAGGTAGACAGAAACTACAGCACGCGTATCACCTTATTTTAAACATATACACTTTTTTCTATCGAGTATCATCAAATGAGTCCTCCCACACAAGGCAGGGTAGGAGACTGTCAGGCTTGTACTGACTAAAAATCCACGGTGTCCTTTAATAGTCCTTTACGTTCCGCGTCCTCGGTTACTCTTTAGTCCCGCGACCCCGGTAGGCCCTCTAAGGGGGCCCCGTCATAAACATACTTACATACTAGGGAGGAGAATTATGTCTTGGCGACTGTTAAATGGAAGGATCAAGGCAAAAATTTGCAAAAACATCAAAACAATTAATAAAATTCTAAAGTTATTTATTCAAATAAGACTACGAGTATACTAAGAATTTTGAGATAAAGCACTATTTCTTAAATTATTCTGCATCAAATGTCTGTATAATACATACACATAAAGGAATCTCAGGAACTACTGACACAAATTGAAACAGTATTTTTGTGTTGGATAGTTCATTTATCGAGAAAAGCTATAACGCTTTAGTCAAACAGACAGGCGAAAGCGAAGCGTTTCCGAAGCGATACCGAACCGAAGCGAGACGTCAGTCCGATAGTTCTGTCACGCTATCGGATCGCTTTCGCTTTTCAATGTTTCCGGATTCAAACAATTCCATACATTACAAATTAAAACGTCATGCTTCGCATTCGCCACGCCAGTCTGTTTGACAAAGGCTTAAGCCAGGGGTGGCCAACCGATCGATCGCGACTTTTATTGCAGTCGATCGTGGCAAGGCAAAAATTATAAATAAGTAGACCAGACTGTGCAACATAATTACCAACTACTGCAGCATCATCTTGTATCATTTTTCAGTCGCTGTTCCTTCACGGTGTTTAGGTATCCTCTATTCGCATAAATTTAAGGAATCCGTCTCACTTGTGATATAAAATAAATAAATATTCCACAACTATCACACAACGCCATCTAGTCCCAAGCTAAGCAGAGCTTGTGTTATGGGTACTAGACAACTGATAAACATACTTAGGTATATATTTCTAAATACATACATATTATAGATCAATTACACCCAGATCTGTATATATGAAAAGGAACTCCTAAGACTGGTCAATAAAAATACTACATGATTGTGTACTAAAGTATGCTGTTTCAATTAAAGATTTCAAGAAGGATGTACCTGATTGGTAGATCGCACAGAGTTTCGTTAATAATCTTTGGATCTTATGACTAATCAAGTTGGCCACCCCTGATATAGGCTTTATAACATCACACTATGATCAATAAGAGCCAAGCAGCGAGTAAAACCACAGACATCAGCTAGTAACTAATATATCAAACGTACGGAACCACCATACCAACACAACATCGTAACATACTCCTTAAATATTTTTTATTCTTCGGTTCAAAATAAAGTAGGTATGCCACTGAGAGACTAATGCGCCGGAGTGTATCACCCGGCTGAACATCATGCTTGAATATCACTTGTTTTACATATAAACATCACGCGTGTTGACCCCGGGAGGGATGAACAGGGGCTTACATGGTGTTAGGAGAGATTTTGACATAAACTTTTATGTTATAAAAGGATTCTGTACTTAAATGTACAGGAAAAAGGATTGTGGAACCGTCTCTAGAGGTTACCGTGACCCTGGAACGTAAAAGGCATTAGAGGAACAGAGTGGATTATTAGTCAGTAACAGTCTGATAGTCCCTTCTGTTTCACCAACACTCATTTGATAATTTTACCACGTAAAGAAATAGGAGACAATGTTTTTTTTTTCCATGCTTATATCATTTAGTGAATCCTCCCACCTTAGATGAACCGGAAGGAACTGTCAGACTTGTACTGAATGAATCCACTGTGATCCTTCAATAGCCCTTTACGCTCCAGGATCACGGTTACCTGATAAGACAATCCCGCGAAGGGGACAATGTGACATAAACTGTTGTAAAAGAACTTTTGTTGTCAAGAATTGTTATTGTTCTTAATAAAATCAAAATCTTTTTGTTTCGATAGATTATTTATTATGATTACTTCTTCTTTTTAGAATCTTTGTTCAAAAATATCGATTAGGAATATAAAACAGTTCAACTGTTTTTACATAAAATTTAAAAAAATATATCAGTTTGTGCGAGTGATCACCAACTTTTTTGATGTGTGTACGTCCTGTTTTAAATGTCAAGGTTTTTGTTTAATTAGGAACCTCCAAAATGAAATCATTTGATGACACATTTATGTATAAGGTTAAAAAAAGTACTTAACATTTCTTTCATCATCACAATAATTATTGACGCTTTTAAATTATTAAAGCCAACCTTATTGCTCGTTATCAAGTCATTCCAAATTCTGGACTGTTTGGTTCCGAAACAACATTATAAGAATGAGATACTAAATACTAAAAGACGACACGGTTAGCGCAGTACTTAGCTGAGCGATTGGACTGCTGCGCTCGTGTCGCGGGTTCGATTCCCGCACGGAGCAAATGTTTGTATGATCTACAAGTAGTTGTTCAGTTCACCCACGACACAGGAGAACGAGAATTCCAAGTGTGGGGCAACGTTTAAAAAAAAAAACAGCTTGGGTCAATATTCAAAGTTAAACAACGCTTGCCAAGGTAAGACTGTGGATGGGTGACAAATAATAGTTAAATACCCTCTTTGTCTCCGAAAGAATTTAAAAAAAAAATTGGCTTAAAACTGACGACAATATAGTCGAGAAAAGGCAAGGCAGAAGTCATAGACTAGATCTGTGAGTAGTGCCTAAAATAGGGGTGTACCAACGGTGTCCATGCACAGAGTTAGCAGACCCTGGAGGGGCGCAGAAATGAAGAGACCAGGACCACAATTACCCAAACCAAACTATTATGTTTGTAAATACAAAACACTAAACATAAACCTAACAGATTAAAAATCTATGTTCGCGTAATACGTTTTGTTGTTGCTTAGTGTTACGTACAAAAAGTGTGAAAAACAGTGCATTTGACACATTTTTTTGGTTAACTAAACGTAAATTCATCGTAGTATGCGCAGAATGACCACATCACTAGCTACTTCTCCGTTGCTATGGAAAGACTAGATATATCTTTGTCTTCCTAGAAACGCGAGTCTACAGGATCGCCATGCTCGGGCAGAAGACATCTCGAGTTGGATAGAAAGAGCTTTGTCTTTTCTTGGTAGAATAGAGATAGAATCGCCATGCTACGCGTGCAGGGTGAAGTTAAAGAAACTCGCACTGGCTGCATAAAAGACTTGTTAAGGCACTAGCTGTGAGTGTCTAATATATCTTATTGGTCAATACAAAATTGTCTGGGCTTTAAGAGAGTGACCTCTTAGTTTATATCGGCTGTTTCTTCTCAGAGTAGTCAGGTACGAAACACCGGCCTCATCTACTCGTAGTTTGTAAAAAGACGACGTGTAAAAGTGTTTATAATAACCTGCTTGCAAAAATAAATACTATCATTTCATTTGTTAACTTAATCACCGCTAGATTCGACCCCGCGGGCACGCCGCAATCGCGGCGGTAAGACCCCTCTTTGAGGAGTGGCTGGATAGGCGTCACGGCGTCCTTACCTACCGCATGACGCAGGTCCTCACCGGACACGGAAGTTTCGGGAGGTACCTGTGTCTGATAAGGAGGGAAGAAACGCCTGGGTGTCACCACTGCGAGGATCGTCCGGAGGACACGGTGGAGCATACGGTGCAGGACTGCCCCGCTTGGGCAGAGCACCGCCGTGTCCTCACGACGGCGATAGGCGGAGACCTCTCGCGCCCGGCATTGGTCGAGGCCATGCTGCGGGGCGAGACGGAGTGGGAAGCGGTCGCCTCCTTCTGCGAAGCAGTCATGCTCGCGAAGGAGGAGGCGGGCCGCGTGAGGGAGAGAACAGCGACCTCCCTCCACCCCAGCCGCAGTGGTAGACGCCCACGGCGTCGGACGTCGCAAGACGATCTCCGGCCACCGTAGGCGCGGGCATGCGGGCGGCGAGTAATGGGCGACTCGCTGTCCGACCATGGACCATGCCCGGGTCGACGGCGCGTTGTGTTCCACGCGCGCCTCAAAGAGTGTCAGCATAGTGACGGGGCCTGTAGAGGGCCAAAGCCTGCCGGGGTCGCGGGACTCGTAAATTACCGTAACCCCGGTACATAAAGGGCTAGTGAAGGACACCGTGGATTTTAGTCAGTACAAGTCTGACAGTCCCTCCCGCCCTGCCCTGGGTGGGAGGACTCATTTGATGATTTTACCACGATAAAAAAAAAAAAAAAAAAAGATTCGACCCCGGGTCATGAAAAATGTTTTTTATCGTTGCAGCTTTGTAGTTTCTGACTGGGACTGTACGAATTACCGTGACCCCGGAACGTAAAAGGCTATTGAAGGAGACCGTGGATTTTAGTCAGTACGAGTCTGACAGTCCCTCCCGCTCTGCCCTGGGTGGGAGGACTCATTTGATGATTTAACCACGTTAAAAAAAAACTATGGGACAAAGGCGAGAGTTTTTGTATGTATGTATGTTTACATAATAAATATCGAAGTAGCAAAAAGGGGTCAGGATCGGTTGTGAGCAATAGACTCGCTTACTATAGATATATTTTTAAAACGTTGCCTCTTACTAGGAATATCTCTTGTATTGTGGGTGCGTTTACAAACAAAGAAACTCACATACACAAACACCGCAGCCCGTAAAAATTACTTGTAAGTCATACAAATACTTGGTCGCGGGACTCACGAATTACCGTGACTCCGGTACGTAAAGGGTTATTGAAGGACACCGTGGATTTTAGTCAGTACGAGTCTGACAGTCCTTCCCGCCATGCCCTGGGTGGGAGGACTCATAAGATGATTTTACCACGTAAAAAAAAAGGTCATACAAATACTTGTTCCGAGCGGGTTTCAAACCCGCGACACGCTGCGCAGAAGTCGATCGCATAGCTACTGCGCCAATCGTGCCATCATACCGGGATAAAATGTATCACGCGCGTTAATACAGGTAGGGCAGGCAGATGATGATGTTCCAAGTTTATGATAACCTTCACGAAGATTTCTGTACTTTTATTTTACACCCACTCTTTCAAAAGAACTCGTTTAGAGTTATTTCATTGTATTTTATTTTATTTTTGTTTCAATATTTCGTTTATTCTTGTATTCATATCGTTTTGATATTTTATCACATTTATGCAAATTGAAGTTTTGGCAGAAGGCAACGACATCACGTCAATGGAATGTTTTACAAATAACATCACGCTACGTTTCTCGTAGGGTCAGACAGAGGTGAGACCGCAAGCATGCGGGCGGCGAGTAATGGGCGACTCGCTGTCCGACCATGGACCATGCCCGGGTCGACGCGACGGCGCGTTGTGTTCCACGCGCGCCTCTAGGAGTGTCAGCAAAGTGACGGGGCCTGTAGAGGGCCAAAGCCTGCTGGGGTCGCGGGACTTACGAATTACCGTGACCCCGATACGTAAAGTGCTATTGAAGGGCAACGTGGATTTTAGTCAGTACAAGTCTGACATTCCCTCCCGCCCTGCCCTGGGTGGTAGGACTCATTTTCATAAAAAAACCGGCCAAGAGCGTGTCAGGCCACGCTCAGTGTAGGGTTCCGTAGTTTCCCGTCCGTTACAATAAGTGTTAACAAATAGCCTTTTTTTAAACTTGTGTGTTAATTGATTATACTACAAACTTAGTCCAGGAATTTTGTACCACCTTCTTGTTTTTTTTGCACAAAAACTGTTCTTTCCATCAAGTTCAAAATAATTTTCCTAGAAAGTCCTTATAAAGTTCTACTTTCCAGATTTTTTTCATATTTTCTAAACTTATGGTTCAAAAGTTAGAGGGGGGGGGACACATTGTTTTTGACTTTAGGAGCGATTATTTCCGAAACTATTGACATCATCAAAAAATGATCTTAGTAAACCCCTATTCATTTTTAAATACCTATCCAACGATATATCACACGTTAGGGTTGAAATTAAAAAAAAAATCACTTTCTATTTTACATATAGGGGGGCTACCCTAAAAAAACATTTTTTTCCAATTTTTATTAATGCACTTTGTCGGCGTGATTGATATACATATTGGTACCAAATTTCAGCTTTCTAGTGCTAACGGTCACAGAGATTAAGCGAGGACGGACAGACAGACAGACAGACAGACATGGCGAAACTATAAGGGTTCCTAGTTAACTACGGAACCCTAAAAAGGGGAAGACATAGGTGTACCAATGAATTTATCTATAGGTTATAGAATCCATTTATCCATTATAGAGGGTTTTATTGTCGTCCAACAGGACACAATTCCAGACCTCGTTGCAATCATATACCTAGCTGCCAGCACCATTGGGGCAGTCACCGCGTGTCGAGTTCGATTTCCGTACGGAACAAATATTTTTCTAAAGGCTTTTTGTTTGTCTGTATGAGACTAAATGTTTGTAAACGCACCCAAGAAACAGGATAAATTCCTTATGTGGGGCAAAGTTTAAAAATAATTTATTAAGTTAGTATAATTATAAATACGAATGTTTGGAAAGATGTTAATTACTCAAACTTGCCTTATAAGCTGAACTCGGGTAATGGATGGAATTCGGATTACACACTTTTTTTAATTGTGGTAAAATCATCAAATGAGTCCTCCTACCCAGGGCGGGCAGGACTGTTAGACTTGTACTGACTAAAATCCACGGTGATCCTTCAATAGCCCTTTACGTTCCAGGGTCACGGTTACCTGAAGAGGCAGTCCCCGCGACCCCAGCATTCTCTGGCCCACTAAGGGGTGCGCCGTCAGATATGTGTGCACTAACGCACACCTCTGCCCAGCCCTCCGGGACTTACAGGTGTGATGTTAATAATAAATTCTTAACAAGTACCACAAATGCCATGTACGTCATTTAAAAGAAATCGCAGGCAACACCGCGGGACATCGCTATGTCGTTTAATTTTGTAAAATTATTTATATCTCTCAATGTTGCCATACAAAAAAATGTTTGTTTTTCTTTTTGTTTTTAGTTTTATAACCCTTTTTCCATGCTTAGTTATTTATGTCGATTAGTTTGTTTAGGTGCAGTGGTTATATTGTTGTCTCTTGAGTGTACTATCTAGGTTCGTTCGGGGAGAAGAGATGGATGAGGGACGCACAGAGCCAAGACGTATGACAGAAAAAGGGGGAGGCTTATACCCAGCAGTGGGTGATCCCAGGGTGAAAACTATCCGGGGTCGCGGGACTGTACGAATTACCGTGACCCCGGAACGTAAAGGGCTATTGAAGGACACCGTGGATTTTAGTCAGTACGAGTCTGACAGTCCCTCCTGCTCTGCCCTGGGTAAGGGGACCCATTTGATGATCTTACCAAGCTACAAAAAAAAAGGGTGAAGATTATGATGATATAGGTTTGATTCCCGTGCCTTCTTTGCTGACCTACAGATGCATCTGATTACAATTAACGATCGCCGCCGAGCCCGAAGCTAAATAAATGACAGTAGTAGGATCATCAAGCCTCGTGGTCCGTCTGTAAAGGTGACCCGGGAACGTAAAAGGCAATTCAAGGCCAGGCAACAGCCTGGAACGTTAAGGAACAGAGTGGATCTTTAGTCAGGAAGAGTCTGGCAGTCACTTCTGGTCCACTCAAGGCAGCAGGGCTCTTCAAGGTCAAGTCTCGCTTGTCTAGGTCGGTCTGTGGATGGGTACAAGCGATGCTTAAACTAGATTAAAAAATACGAGCTCATTAAACCTTTTTCGAGGAATTTTGATTTCTTTTTTAGTTTTTAAACATTAACATACATATTTATTTTTAAAAAAATGAGGAGCTCGTAGCTTAATAATTACAGCCGCACAGGGCCATCCCCCGAGTTAAGCCACACTTGCCGAGGTTGGTCTGTGGATGGGTGACCATCTGTCATAGCGAGTTTCCTCCGTGTCTCGGAAAGCACATAAAGCCGTTGGTCCCGGTTGTCATTTGTAGATCTTTGACAGTCGTTACTGTTAGTCAGAAGCTCTAAAGTCTGACAACCAGTCTTACCATGGGGTATTGTATTACCCAGTTACTGGGTTGTGGAGGTCCGACAGGCAGTCGCTCCATGTAAAATACTGATATCCAGCTGCATCTGGTTTGACTGGAAGCAGACCCCAATATAGTTGAGAAAAGGCAGGCAGATCATGAACATATATATTTACTTATAAATATTCAAAAACTCAACAAATTTTTCCTGAGAACCGCTGTCTATACTCCTGAACCCACAATCCTGACAATCCCAACTTACAATGATAAAACACACAACATGTCCACCCCGCTCCCCGCTCCTCGCTGCCCGCTCGTGACGTCTCTATGATAAAAAGTGCCGCGCACACTCCGGCGCACATTTAACAAATGTTGCCTTTGAAATGATGTTTAGAGGGGACGAAACGACTGGAGTAAGCGCCTACTTCTGACGCGATACGACTGATAAGTGTAGGTCGGAATTAGGTAGAGTTATTCATGTACTTACACTGATTGTATATAGCGAAAGAATAAAGTGGATATGCCCCAAATCTCGGGATTACTTTTAAAGAGCAGAAACATCCCGTGTTTTTTTTTAATAAAAAAGTTATTTACTTTTACACAATTTATTTGTCTAATTTATATCTGATGTTTTTATTATTATGATCATGGTAACCCCCTTTTAATCGACTCCAAAAAAAGGAGGCTCTAAATCTCCTTAGTGGAGTAAAAGGGGCACTTACTAAAATCCTCCGTGTCCCTTTATATTAGTAGACCTACCTATACTGCCCTATATGTTACAGGTCCCCGGTTACCTGTTTAGACAGCGTCTGGAATAGCAACCATTTACATAAAATAATGAGCGACGTCTGTAGAAATCCTTCGCGACCTCTGACGATAAAAAAATAAACAAATCAAACAATTTATTTCAAGTAGACCAGTTACAGACACTTTTGAATTGTCAAAGATACAAAAAATATAATGAATTACTACAAAATGATGGTGCAAGTCCCAAAACAATAACTATGAAAGTACCGTAGATGCCCATTCCAAGGAGTAGATCTCTATGGAGAATAACGGGCAAGAAACACCATGGACACTCTTTTTAAATCGTCATTATTATTACAAAACCTCTGTTCCATCATTCATTTTGAGATGGTACATTATGTGAGAACGATGTAGCAAGTTAAAAGTGTCCACAGTAAAAATTACAAAAAAAAAAGATAATTCAAAAACAAATTATCAATAATTAGAATATCAGCATCGTGTGATCGTATCGTATCCGTCCCGTGCCCTCTAAACACAAAATAGCTCATATTATTGATGAGTCTAGAGCAGCATGCACGGAATATCTTAACCGACTGCAACAAAAAAAAGCAAAGTTATGTATTATCAATGTCCGTCGTTTTGTGAGACCGTATCTCAAAAACTGAATCTTTGTGTAGTGTGTGTGCTTGTTTTTTTGTGTGTTTTGTTGATAATAATCAGATCTTTTTCAAATCGGTTGTGTTTAGTCATATATTGTGGGTTGTAAAGGGTTGAAGGGATCATTCATTATTTGAGGGACTTTGAGGGGGTCGTGGTTAACTTGTAGCCGGCCGTATGGGACGCGGGTTCGAGCGATCAAGGTCCATCACGTCTTTTAAAATTAATTATGTCTTCTTTAACCCTTTTGAGAAACGATTTCCAATGTATTTCCTTAGACTAGGTACTGTGGTCGCGGGACTGTACGAATTACCGTGACCCCGGAACGTAAAGGGGTATTGAAGGACACCGTGGATTTTAGTCATTATGAGTCTGACAGTCCCTCCCGCTTTGCCCTGGGTGGGAGGACTCATTCGATGATTTTACCACGTTAAAAAAAGGGCTGGCCGTCCGCATGCCCGCGCCTACGGTGACCGGAAATCGCCTCACGACGTCCGATGCCGTGAGCGTCTCCTGCGGTGGTTGGGTAGAGAGGTGGCCGCTGTCCTCCTTCGCTAGCATGACTGCTTTGCAGAAGAAGACATTCCCTATATCTTATCCAATATAAATAAAACTCATATTTAACATACTGATCCTTTAAGGGGCCTTTTACAGTCCACTAGCGCCGCCAATCGAAAAAATGTCATAACTCGTAAATAAAATCAATAATACAAAATGTGGTCTGTAATTACTGTAGAAAAGGCAATAACGTAATTTTATAACACATTGTCAACACTTGAAATATAGCTGTTTAGCTAAATCGTGCATTCTAAACATAAACGGCCGTTTTTGTTATGACAATGTGTTATAAAATTACGTTATTGCCTTTTCTACAGTAACTACAGACCACATTTAGTATTTTTGATTCTATTTACGAGTTATGACATTTTTTCGATTGGCGGCGCTAGTGGACTGTAAGAGGCCTCTTAAACCACACAATTTTGAAACAATGTCATTTAAGATGGTCAACGGTCCACCAAGTCCTGATATGCCGTAATCGCGCGGTAACAGACGACAGTATGGCCGCACTGAGACGATGTCCCAAAAAATGCCATCTTCTTGCTTTTCACAAGAAAAATGTATGAAACGAGTTCGCATTGACAGTTAACTCTGTTTTTGGGGGAGCTACGAATTTTGGAGGCGGTATTTTTAAGGACATGTGGGTATAATTTTTTTAATGTTCAGCCACGAGCAATAATATGTATGCAAAAGCGATATTCTCCTACAATATTGATAAAACTTTTGCGTTTTCATGAACGGTCTATTTTGAAAGCCATGCCATATTATGAAATGGGTCTTATTTCAAAGTAGAAACCAGTGTTTCACGAGAAAATCGCGTTTGAATTTTGTTAAGTGTACCTACATAAACACCACGTTGAATCTCAAGAAGCTTGATTATTAATCGAATTGTCATCTTACGGTTATGATACAGCATCTCATCATCATCTGCCTAGCCTTTCCCAACTATATTGGGGTCGGCTTCCAGTCAAACCAGATGCAGCTGAATATCAGTATTTTACATGGAGCGACTGCCTATCGGACCTCCACAACCCAGTAATTGGGTAATACGATACCCATGGTAAGACTGGTTATGATACAGCTTATAATTTTTTGCTTACCTTTTATCATCGCCAAACTGTTTCTTGTTCTTAAAAACTTAAATTCTTTCCAAAAATCTTCGTAGCTCCGACAACCAAAATATTTGCACACAAACAAAAACATAACCGCACGAAATAATCCACGGAAAAACACTTAAACGTTGTTCCGAACAAGAAACCTCGCCTTAATTACTTGACAATTGCTTCTCACAACACCAGAATCACTATAACCTCAAAACCAATAACGAACAATGAATTTCCAACCTTGTTTTGTACACAGAAGGTTGAGTTTGAAAGTTGTGTGTGGATCAGGTTATGTTGGTAGAGGGGCACGGCCAAAATATTGTTTTTTATGAATAAATGAATGTCGTAGGTGGGGCAATGGAGACCACTCCCAAAGTAATGATATGGTACACGAAATATTGGAGGACTGTCGTGTACTGGGGAGGGTAGACGTGTGTGATGGTAAGTTGTGCTCGACAAGGCATTTTTGAGGATGGGAGATCGTTCTTTTCACTACGTATTATCTATACTCTATACTAATATTATAAAGAGGAAACCTTTGTATTTTTGTATGTTTGTATTGAATAGGCTCAAAAACTACTGGACCGATTTCAAAATTTCTTTTACCATTACTTAGAGGGATTCTTCCGAATCCGTATAGGCTATATTTTATCCCGGATTTTTTTTTTTCAGAGAGCTTAAAAAATAAATGTCCACCCGTGCGAAGCCGGGGCCGGTCGCTAGTGAAATATAATTTACAAACTTTTTGTATTTATCTTCTTGGAACCGTTACAAAAGAATAGAGAATTAGGTATCAGGATACTGGAGACTTTCTCCTTTTTTCAATAGTTGTAAAATTATCAGATGAGTTCTCCCTCGCGAAAGAGACTGTCAGACTCTTACTACTGTCTAAAAATCCATCCTGTTTCTACAGTAAGCCTTTCTTTGCGTTCCTGGGCACCCAAGTCTAGGCTATCTATCCAGATAGTTTGTGTTGCCATACCTAGATTTGTCGGACATGCTTAGCTTGAGACTGATATGTAGACCCATCGACTTGTCCGCGTGTGAAGAATTTGGTGACTTTATCGCGCTAGCATTGAACCGCGCGATGTTCATTCTACTATTTAAATATTAATTAATTTTAATTATTTTTGTTCCGTTTGTTATCTTTCTTTTATGTAATATTGTTTTTCCTTATATTTCTTTTTCTTCTGTATAGTTCTGTTGTTCTGTCCTGTGTGTGTCAGTAAATCTTTTTTCTTTTTTTCTAACTGAAACGTAACAACAGCTGCCATAGACAACACCTGTCCGGTATTAGGACAGGGGCCGTATTATGACGTCTTAAAACCAGGCTTGTTCCAGTGAGTGAACGAGGTGGCGCTAGACGACTTGTATAGCTCTGTCTCTTTCACTCACTGGAACAAGCCTGGTTTTAAGACGTAATAATACGGCTGCAGTTCTCCCTTTTCCATGGAGGATGAAGAACTTTACGCCCTGCCGGGGAGCTAGTGGCTATTGAGATCTGAAACAAACTTTATCGCTAACGTATCATTGTTATAATCCAAGAATGCCAATCTTCTTCTTCTTCGTCGTGTCGATGATTCCTTTAAATTATATGTTTCGACCAAAACTCTGCCACATTCACGGCGTTGGTGGTGGCCTCGGACAGTTCCCTTGGAGTGCAGGAGGAGTTACACAGAGTACAATTGAGGAGGTGAGCCATCGTTTGTGATGAGGCTCCGCAATCACACCTTTCTTCATCAGAATGCCAATAAATTACAAATATGCGGCAGGCGTTACGGGCAAAACTATTTAACATATAATTATATTTTAATATCTTTGGTTACGGAGGACAATTTGTGTGCTTGACTGTCAAAGTGTTCTGATTTTCAGACTTGTTATCACTACATAGTATAAAACAAAGTTGCATCCTGTTGTCTGTCCCTATGTATGCTTAAATCTTTAAAACTACGCAACGGATTTTGATGCGGGTTTTTATAATAGATAGAGTGATTCAAGAGGAAGTTTTATATGTATTTAACATGCATAATATAGTAGAAATTGCACCCATGCGGAGACGGGACGGGTCGCTAGTACTTAATAAACGAATGTTGATTTTGCTATCTTTTGGATGATGGATTACAATAAAACTACACAGGATTGTCCACCAAATGACCTCAAGTAGAACAGCAGGTTGACATTCCAAAAAAAGTATAATCAACCTATTTCTTACCACGGCTGCGGGCATGCGGACAGTGAGTAATGGGCAACTCACTGTCCGACCATGGACCATGCCCGGGTCGACGGCGCGTTGTGTTCCACGCGCGCATCAGAGTGTCAGTAAAAATGACGGGGGCCCCCCTCTAGAGGGGCAAAGCCTGTCGAGGTCGCGGGACTGTACGAATCACCGTGACCCCGGAACCGTGACCGTGGATTTTAGTCAGTACGAGTCTGACAGTCCCTCCCGCTCTGCCCTGGGTGGGAGGGAGGACTCATTTGATGATTTTACCATTTAAAAAAAAATTCTTCCCACGGATGGGAGTGTGGGACACAGGCCTTCCCTCTGTGAGAGGTGGGGGTGGGACATAATCTAGCAATCTAATCTAGCACAAATCAATCAGGATGTACATCGAAAAGGTATCACTTTGAAGTCACTGCTTTTTCTTCGGCTGCTTCACATCTGTTACACACGCCCGTAATCCAGTAAGAACCCTAAAGCCTTTGTCAGTCAGGCGTGGCGAATGCGAAGCGAGGCGTTTTTATTTGTAATTTGTGGAATTGTTTGTATTCAGTCACATAGAAAAGCGAAAGCGATCCGATAGCGTGACCGAACCGATACGAAGACGTGGCGAAGGCGCATTTAAAAGCCAGCTAATACAACTGCCACGCCTCGGTTCGCTGCACCCAGTTTGACGTCTCGTATCGGTTCGTTATCGCTTCGGACTCGGTCCGATTCACTATCGATTTTTTTTTCGGTTATTTTTTACGTCCCCTAGAGGGCGCCATATTATATTTGGTGACACGTCACCTACCCTATAACCAGTGGACAACTGAGACACTTCTAACGACACCTCATTTGTCATGTAATGATAAGTAGTTTGGAAGTCATGAGGGAACGAATAAACAAACATACAAACATACATACATACATACCGGTCAAAATCATAACCCTCCTTTTGGCTTTGCCGTAGTCGGGTAAAAAAGGATTTTCTTTCTGTGTGGTTTGATTTACGTTCTCATTATCAGTCGGCGAGCTACATAAATGTGGTCCTTGTGATCCGTTCATACAGGGTGTAGAAAATAAACAAAACATAATTTTGTGTAAAAGCATACTTTATTCTTAATCTTACTCAACTTTTTTACATTATTTCACAGCTTTGGTCTATGTAGAGCGCGTATTCAAAAAATATAACATTTCAACTCTGCCATAAAACTCCGAATATTTCGACCGAAAAAAAAAATATTTAAAAAAAGAAACAAAAAAATAATATTTGTCGCGCTCATTTCCTCCTTATTCCTAACTTTCCCACATTCCTTACTTTTTATCTTAATTTCTAGAGTAAATAAAAGATTTTTTTCTCAACTTGTAATAATCTAAAAAAAGATACAAAAAAAAAATATCTAGCGATCGTCCTAATGTGCGTTAGAAAATTCAATATTGTACTCATAGAGAAAATTCATGTAGAAAAAAAATGCAATTTGGATATTTATAAAGAGCACCAAAATCAATATTAAAAAATAATAAAAAGTTTAAGTCATGTCTAACGCGCCCACACCCATAACTTCAATCTTATGAACTACAATAATTTCTAAAACAAATGACTATTGATCACCTATTTTTATTAACAATCAAAAAAATTATACAAAAAAAAAATAAACAAAACTTTGGCAAGATTCTTCTCAACGAAAATCGAAATTTAGTTGTGACCAAAAATATCCTTTTTCTCTTAAAAACTATAATTTTTACAATTTTCCTTCCCACTTTAATTTTCATAATTGCCGTGTAAATTCGATAAATTATCACTTTTTAAAAAATATTTTTCTCTTTCACGATAGGTATAATTTCTTTTAGAAAGATTTTTCGCAAGCATAATTTTATCTGTTGACCAATAGTTTAAAATATAATAAAAACTGGACGCTACGAATGTTATTTGCAATTTTTTCCAACAGGCCTCTCATTTTCCCACGGCTGATACTATGGCCTCCTGAATCCACGATTTAAACCCAATTTTGCGGCCACTTACTTTATGAGTAAAGTTTGATATTATTATTTGATAGTGAAATATTTCAAAATTACATAATTTCATGCCTGTAATTACTGAACACACAAAAAATCTACAAATATCATTGGTAGAGGCACAGAGTACTAAAAAGACAGCTCACTAATGGAATTCAAAGTTGCCCCACAGTCGCTCAACTAACCGACTTATAACCCAAAGCTGTATCTTACAGTCCCGAACACAGACGATATTTTGACTGGAAAAAATAACCTACAGACGACAGCAAGTCAATGTTTAATTTATAAATTTTTGAGATAAAGTTAAATTTGGGGCTGGTTGAAGTGCTAGCGTCTGTGCAACACGAAAAATAAATGGCTAGTATTCTCGATTAAAATTAACATTAGTCGACTGACTTACAATTAATTACTGGCAATACTGAAGTTAATCCTTTGTTGGAGAATATCGTGAGAAAACCTTATAATAATCAATATTAGTCCAAAGCCATTTCAGAGGGCTGGGGAGTTCCCAGAAGCGAGTTAAATTTAATCTGACAATAGAGGTGGCCCATCTTTTTTTTTACGTGGTAAAATCATCACATTAGTCCTCCCACCCCGGGCAGAGCGGGAGGGACTGTCAGACTCGTACTGACTAAAATCCACGTGTCCTTCAATAGCCCTTTACGTACCGGGGTCACGGTAATTCGTGAGTACCGAGACCCCGGCAGGCAGGTGGCCACATCGTTGAACAAAAAAGCGGAATTTGAGAAAATTTACCTTTTTAGGGTGAATTATCATCAAATGAGTACTCTGGGCGTACCGGGAGGGTCTGTCAGAGATAACCGACTAAAATCCGCCAATTGACTAGTTGCATTCCAGTGCCGCGGTAACTACTCAAGAAATCCCCGTGATCCTGGTATTTGGGCCTGCCAGACCACATCAGTTTTGCTTACAGCCCTTTGGGGATGTGTTACACAACTCGCGCCTGTATCTTGATCGGACGGTGATCTTGATTGGACGGTGTGCTAACAAAATCGACCCTAGAGAATTTTGTTCCATATCCTCACAAAATTCACGATAGTATTGCCAGACTTAATTTTATTGGTAACTTTGAATTTTAATATGATTAATATGACGAGTTACAATTATAAATGTCATAATATCAATCATATAAAATGAGAGGGGTATGCAAACATTAGTATAATCTTATTTGATTAAAATTGGTAACAAAATCAAACTTAAAAACTATTTATTTATATTGTCAAGTTGACTAAAGAAGAAAAAATTTACTAATCAACTATTTTTATAACATTTTTTTTCCTTCGGATTTCTATCCTTAAAATAACATAAAAAATTGAAAATGACAGTCAAAATATCGTCTATGATCTTAAAAACAATAATAAAAAATATAAAAAGAGCATTAAAATGGCAAAAAGACATGTACATGTTTCTGGTAACTATTTGTCGATTAATTAAAAACTATTTTTTTATATTTTATTTTCTTTACAAAATAATATCAAAGATAATCGTTTAAAAATAAAAATGACCTGACTGAATATCAATTTTTTTTATTATATATATAAAATTTGACGATTTAAAAAAAAAACTTTTTTAAAAATAAAAAAAACTTTTATATTAGGTTAGGTCATTTTTACCGTAAACGGTCTAAAATTAATAAAAAAAAATATGCGTAAAATTACTAGGTTTTTGTGGATGTTCTATTTCTTGTTTTAGAGACAAATAGGACCAGCCTATTGCGTACATTCCTATGCGATGGAAATAAGCACCTATATCTTGTAGAAAGCGAACCTAATCACTGTATAACGTTCCCACGGCTGGGACACAGACCTCCTCTTTATGATAGGGAATGAGTGGAGCAATCCACCACACGGGCCACGGTTGGTAGATGGTTCTAGAACATGCCGGTTTCCCCACGATGTTTTCCTTCAGACTTAAGAGAAGTGGTGTAATAAATTACACAAAGTAATGTGCCAAGTGTGTTCGAACCCACGACACAACTTGTAAGATACCACTGGGCCACCATTGCGCCAAAGAAATGCTATCTTTATGGCTTACTTCCAGCCTTAAAGATATGTTAGTATTTTTATCCTTTTATAAAAACCATAGAAATTCGACGCACGAAAAACAAAATTATAATTCACATAAAAAAATGCTACTGATATATACTTTTTTATAATAAAATAATATAACAAACAATGTAACTAAAATACTAAAAAGAAACAACGTTGAAAAATAATCAGATTTAGAGGTTTTTTTTAGAAAATTTTAAATAAAATTTAATTTTAGGAAATTAAACGAAAATATATTTTTGACTTACAAGTATATTGGTGACGCATGGTTCTTTTGACCTTAATCTGAGCTATTGCTCTCATCTTAATTATTAATTAAGATGATTAATTAGTCCGTCAGATTATCAAAAAATATTTGACTCGTACTTTTTCTATTGTCACGTAAACCAAAATTGAAGAAGACGCTTTTAAAAATCACAATACGCCACGCCGTGTAATAATTGCATTGTGACGTCACGAGACCCCACTCCCGAGTTTTAATGCGTATTATCTTTGATATAAATACGTGTCCATTATTTTTCAATACTCTAACCAACGGACTAAATATATATGCAATTTTTTGATGCTGTCAACATCCCTATTTGGTTACCACCGGCTAGTTTCGGCTTCATGCTAAAGTTTTTTTTTTTAAATTTCATCTTTGTGCCAAAACAACCATGCCATACTACACAGGGTCAATATAATTAGCTAGAAAAAACTTTGCAAACTTGACAAAGGGAAAACAAAGTATTTTCGGACACAAAACTGTGAGCATGCGTTCAATTTTTTGACGGCACGTTTGGCGCAGTGGCTGAAAAATTGGACTTCTGCGCTATGTGTCGCGGGTTCGATTCCCGCACGGAACAAATATTTGTATGGTCTGCAAGTAGTTGTTCCGGGTCTGGGTGTTTGTGTATGTGAGTTTCTATGTTTGTAAACCACGATACAGGAGAAATTCCTAGTGTGGGGGGGGGGCAAAATTTAAATAAAAAAGAAAAAAAACTTGATACAATACTAGCAGTTACCGGCTGCTTAGTTCCTATTGTTTATAGCGTGATGATATATATCCTGGTGGCCTAACATTACGTCTTAAAGCGAGAGTAGTTCCACTGTGGGAACGAGATGGCGCTAGACGACTTGTATAGCTGTCTCTTTCCCACACTGGAACTATTCTCACTTTTAGGCATAATTTCATGGTAGGCCCCCCTGTAGCCTTACTCGATAAATGGAGTATCCAATAATTTTTTTTGAATTTAAACCAGTTGTTCCTGAGATTATCGCTTTGAATCAAACAAAGTCTTCAGCTAAATATTAGATTAAATTAATGACAAACAAGTAAATGATGCCAGAGGTACCGGCAAGCGAAGTCGACCCTAAAAAACACACTTTTGCATGCCATTTTAAAATGTTTTCATTGGGATTTTGTTTAAGAAACGTTACCCCACACTAGAAATTTCTTCCTGTACCGTGGGTGCGTTTACAAACATAGAAACTCACATACACAAACACCCAGACCCGGAACAACAACTTGCAGATCATACAAATATTTGTTCCGTGCGGGGATCGAACCAGCTACACACTTTGCCAACCGTATCGCCAAATGTTTGTTCGAGAATGTTTATTATCCCTTGTCAAATCTGTAGTTTTACTAGCAAATTTAAAATTGACCTCATAAAAATATCTTAAACAAGAGAAATGGCATCGATTTAGTATTAAATGGTCCACAATCGCCTTTATAGATGCCCTAATTTACGAATGGCGTATGAAAACCTTTTGACTTGAAATTCTAATATTTGAAAAAGATGAGGTGATTATTTTACAATTTTTTTATGAAAATCGAGGATCTTATATTATAAAGCCCACTTGCACCACAATCACTAAACGGGTTTAGCGCTAAACTGCCTTAGAATATCACTGTATCCCTGTCAAATTGTTTGAAGTTGACAGAGACAGAACGATGTTTTAAATCAGTTTAGCGCTAAACCTGTTTAGTGATTGTGGTGCAAGTGGGCCTAAGTTTGTGTTTTGTATGGTAATTTAAACAAAGCAAGCCTGAAGAATTCCCACAGCTGGGAAACATGTGAGGACCATGTAGTATACCAGTGCAAGCGACTAATATTGCACATCGATCTTTAGAAAGAGATAATCGACGTTATCTCTGTTGCACACTACCGATGTGACGTTTGACACTGGTTCATCGTTCGTTGTGGTTGGTTTGTACTAGGGAATGCCAATTTCGCGAGATTGGGAATAAAAATACTGCGAGATCTCGCCAATTTCGAGATCTCGCGAGATTGGCGGTTTTATGTTTTTTTTTTTTAAAAAATATGACAATATCTGAATAAAGTAGGGAAAACAAAATAAATATTATAAGTATTATAAGAAAAATATTTATTTTCACGAATTTTCTCAATACTTTTATGCATCAAACATTGTTTGAAATATCTGTCTATATTTTTTTAATATTCTTTTAACCTCTCGGGCGCGTTACGTACACCCGGGTGTACATAAGCGAAAACGCCCCAGCGCCTTACGTACACACGTCTGTACATAACAGACAGTCGCTCATTGGACGTTGATTTTTATCATTTTCAATTATAAATCGCCCGAGAGGTTAAGTAGTAAACTTTGACGTACGTATCAAATAACAAATGAAAGAAACAACCAGTCTTCGGGCCGAGATCTCGCGAGAACGAGATCTCGCAAGAACGAGATTGCATTCCCTAGTTAGTACTTCGTGTGACAGAGATAATGCTATACGAAACCGAAACTAGTTCATTTTCTCTTTCAATGGAACTACTACATTCTGCCAAATAAATGATTATAATTGGAAAGTGTAATATAAAATGAGAAACGCCTAAATTGAGCAAGGCCAGCAGTGGTTTTAAATTATTATTATTTTCATACAATACACAAACTTTAACATTATTTTTGAAATAAAATTTACCTCATCCGTTCAAAAATATTAAAAACAAACACTTGACTTCTTTTCTGACGATTTGTACAATTACTTGTTTAATTCTTTTAATAATAAAATTTTAAGTATAAGATTTTATTTATTATATTACTATGTTATAATTCGAGTTTAGTATAAAACAGTTTTGACAATTCATACGACTTAAATTTATCGTGAAAGAATATTTTAAACTTTGAAAAACCAGTCTTACCGTGGAGTATTGTGTTACCCAGTAACTGGGTTGTGGAGGTCAGACAGACAGTCGCTCCATGTTAAATACTGGTTTTTTTAAATGTCAGTCTAAAATATTCCACTACAATTTTTTTTTTTCATTAATATCTCCTAAAAACCCGTCATATACTAAACTCAAAGTTTTATCACAAGTTGCATAGTAATTTAACGTCTGGTCCCTTTGAAAAAAATAAAAATAAAATAATAAATAAATATAAATTATAATAAAAAAATAGCTATAATTTCTCGAAAAGGGACCTAGTTCTTTAAGTAATAATTAATAATAAAAAATATATTATCCTCATCGTTACTATTAATAATTATTACAATTTTATAATAATAAAAAAATTAAAAATAACCATCTAGAGATTATCGTCGCAAAGAGAATTATTTTTTTAATAATAAACTTTTCATTTAATGCTTACTTTTTTGCGAAACTTTGGAATGTTTCTCACTGGAGAATTCTTGAGATATCCTGGAAATAAAACAGCAATAATTAAAAACTCTTCTTCCCTCGTCCGACTTGAGTTGACGGGAAGGGACTAATGGCGCAATTTCACTAGTTGTTAGACCCTGGAACGCGTGCGACTGGGCCCGCATTCGGGTACCCTTTTCATTAGTCGATAGCCCGCGTGCGGGGTATAGGAAAACCTTCGTGTTCTTCGCCATTTATTGACAAAAGTGACAGACCCGCAAGGTATATCGATGAATTTCATTGGTTAATATCACGGTCGGTATAAAGCAAGCGGGGTATCACTGCAGACGGTGTAACGAACACGTATCGACTTGTAACTTTCATTGGTTGTTATCTCGCCTGCGAGGACTCCCCGTATGTATGTGTATGCTGTATACCGACCGAGTTAACGACCACTGAAAATGCGCCGCATCTGGTAAAATCATCAAATGAGTCTTTCAAACGAGTCCACCCAGGGCAGGGCGGGAGGGACTGTCAGACTTGTACTGACTAAAATCCACGGTGACCTTCAATAGCCCTTTACGTACCGGGGTCACGGTAATCCGTTGGTCCCGCGACCTCGGCAGGCTTTGGCCCTCTACAGGCCCCGTCACTATGCTGACACTCTTTGAGGTGCGCGTGGAACACAACGCGCCGTCGACCCGGGCATGGTCCATGGTCGGACAGCGAGTTGCCCATTACTCGCTGCCCGCATGCCCGCGCCTACGGTGGCCGGAGATCGTCCTGCGACGTCCGACGCCGTGGGCGTCTACCACTGCGGCTGGGGTGGAGGGAGGACGCTGTCCTCTCCCTCACGCGGCACGCCTCCTCCTTCGCGAGCATGACTGCTTCGCAGAAGGAGGCGACCGCTTCCCACTCCGTCTCGCCCCGCAGCATGGCCTCGACCTATGCCGGGCGCGAGAGCCGTATCAGATGCTTACTGACTAAAACCACCTTGTAAAATTGAAATATTGTAATAAGATGTAGTCAACGGAGTCCTGCGCGGGGCTCCTATTTTTGTCTGCAGGGTTTAGAGTAACCTAACATGAAGTCGTGTCGGGGTGTCCCAAAGATGAGTCCCCCAATTTTAAAACTAAACATTTTTAAACCTAAGCATTGTGCGTGACCCTGCTGGGGTCGCGGGACTTAGGAATTACCGTGACTCCGGAACGTAAAGGGCTATTGAAAGACACCGCGGCTTTTAGTCAGTACGAGTCTGACAGTCCCTACCGCTCTGCCCTGGGTGGGAGGACTCATTTGATGATTTTAGCACAATAAAAAAAAGCATTAAGTGCATTCCCCTAACGAATTCCAAGGTCTTATGGCTAATAGAGCTTCTAGATAACTAGAGACCGGATTATATGCAACTGAATATTTGCATTTGCAATTTTATATATTATCTAAAATCATCTGATTTCACAATATTAGAGCATGCTTTTTTTTAAATAAGAAAATGCAAAATAGACTATTATATTACAAGTGGATGTAGAACAAACATTATCAGTTTCAGTACTCCGGTTAGTAAAGTTTTCATAAAAAAAAAAAACAATATACAATTCTTTTAAAGGGACAACATTTCTGATTTTAATCTAAACGACACAATAACAGTCGATAAAACATGTAATGTAAAATTGTACAGTACTCATAACAATTTTATATTTCATTTTAATTGTTTAGCATTTATGTTGCATATTTCGCCAATTTTAAGTAACACACACACACACGAATTTAAAATAAAAAGGGGAAAATAACACAAAAATAAAAAGTTAAAAGAGAGAATTTCATCGTAACATCATCGTATCATCATCGTATTATCATCGTATCATCATCGTATCATCACCGTATCATCATCGTATCCTCATCGTATATCGTCGTAACTCACCTCATATCGATGTAGTATCGGGGTACTATTGTAGTGCGGGCTTTCACTGTAGAAGAAAGGCCGTTTCATTGTGTTTTGCCCTGCGGAAAAAAATAAAATTATTTTTCATTACTTTACATTATTATTTTTACTTTCCTCGTATTCGTAATGAATAGGGTACCTCGGGTAAATTACTTATTCAGTCCCTCGAACTATTAGCTACGTTACGGGCGCCAAACCCCGTCTCGGGACTAAATAAGTAACTTTCACCCCTTCGATAAAAATGTACTGGTAAAAAACTACCCTGTATTCCTGAAGAATTTTAGTTTCAGTTCTGAAACTGAGTTACGCACACGGACGCGCGTCTTTTTAAAATTCTGAAATGTTTTTGTAGTAGTAGTGTAACAGAGTGGGTATTCCACCTCCTCTGTTGCTTCAACCTCTTTCCTTTTGGATCCATTTTGATTTTTAAATTTTTGAATATTCATATTTCCAATTTTATAATACAATTTTTCTTTGGGTCAAGTGTGATTAAACTGTGCTACAACAATATATGCTAGAAATTACGAATTTTTGACGAAAGTTTGCGCAGAGGCTGAGCGATCGACTCCTGCGCAACATGTCGCGGTTTCGATCCCCGCACGGAATTTTTTTTGTATGATCTACAAGTAGTTGTTCCGGGTTCGGGTGTTTATGTATGTGAGTTTATATGTTTGTAAACGCACCCACGACACACATAGAAAATTCTAGATTGGGGCAACATTTAAAAAAAAACACTCACATAGCTGTGTGTGTGCCGCGAGTGCATTCTGCTTGGCGATGAGTAGCTCGGGACCTGGGCGGGGCAGCTGCTCGTAGTAACCACCTGGGAATTCATTAGTAGGATTTATAATAAGGAAGATACATTTTTTTTAACGTGGTAAAATCATCAAACGAGTCCTCCTACCCAGAGAGCAGCCAGCTAGTAGACAAACAGCTGACTGCCCTCTGGGTAAGAGCTTGGTTAGATAGGCTGGTTAGATAGCTGGCTATTACACAACAAATAGCCGGTAAGCTAGGCTATTGAAATTTCAGCTAGTTACCCATCTCTACCCAGGGCAGAGCGGAAGGGACTGTCCGACTTGTACTGACTAAAATCCCCGGTGTCCTTCAATAGCCGTTTACGTTCCAGGGTCACGGTAATTCGTGAGGCCCGCGCCCAAGGAAGAGAGATACTAGCACATAAAAAGGACTCATTTGATGATTTTACCACGATAAAAAAATAGCTACATTCTTGCGGATTTTTCGTCTGTGATTATTTTGTAAACTGAACATATCCAAACTATCCAAACTAATATTATAAATGCGAAAGTAACTCTGTCTGTCTGTCTGTCTTTTCTTCACGCCTAAACTACTGAACCGATTTGTGTGAAATTTGGTACAGACATAGTTTGGAACTTGAGAAAGGACATAGGATAGTTTTTATGTGCGTAAAACAAAAAATCTGTCGGAAGTCACTATTCCACGCGAACGAAGTCGCGGGCAAAAGCTAGTAACCTATATACCCAGAAGTGACCTGTGTTCTTTCTTATTTTGGGGCCGTTCAAGTATTACGTAAGCACTATGGGGGGGTGGGGGGGTCTTTGCTTTGCTTATTTTGGATGACATGGGGGGTAGGGGAGTCTAGATGATGATTCGGCATCGGTAGTTATTTACTTTTTTACACGAATGGCAACCCTCACATTGTCTTTGGTTGAAAACGAAACGCATTTTCGGGGATTCTCGCAAATAACGCATATGTAAATAATACATAAATTGAAAAATGTTTACGTAAGCATGGGGGGAGGGGGTAAGAGCTTTGCTTACTTTTGCTGACAAGGGGGACGGGGGGGGGGGTAAATAATTGTAATAAATCTGCTTACGTAATACTTGAACGGCCCCTTTCAGGTGGTTGGCATATTTGCGGGCTCCGGATTATTGCTGCTAGTTCTTTTATAAATAAGGAGATAACATCGCCTACCAAAAGGTTGCCGACTACCTACTGGTCTTCTAAAGTTCTTGCACATGGTTTGAACCGCTCGACAGTGGATGCGCGCTCGACGGTGGATGCGATCGCGCGCGTGAGAGCCCTCACGACGGGGGATGCGGTTTCCCGGGGCAGGGTCGTCTTGGGGGTGTCTTTAGACATCTCCAATGCCTTTAACACCCTGCCCTGGAGTTGCATCAGGGAGGCACTCCGGTATCACCGGGTGCCGACCTACCTCCTTCGTATAGTCGAGGACTACCTGACGGACAGAGCCGTCATCTACCCCGGTCACCGGGGAGAGTGGAACCGGCGAGAGATGTCGTGCGGTGTTCCACAGGGATCGGTCTTGGGGCCGCTCCTGTGGAACATCGGTTACGACTGGGTGCTGCGCGGCGACCTCCCTGACGGCGTCGGCGTAATTTGTTACGCCGACGACACGCTCGTCCTGGCGGAGGGAGAGTCGCACCAGGCGGCGGCCGACGTGGCGACGCAGGCGGTAGCGACAGTCGCTAATAGGATCCGGCAGTTGGGACTCGACGTGGCGCTGCACAAAACAGAGGCCATGTGTTTTCATGGCCGTCTGAACGCGCCACGTTCAGAGTCCCAAATAACGGTGGAGGGGGTTCGCATCGGCGTCGGGAGGACGATGAAGTACCTGGGACTCGTCCTCGACAGCCGGTGGAACTTTAGGGAGCATTTCCTGCATTTGGCCACAAGGCTGAACCGGGCAGCAGCCGCTCTCAAGCGGCTCCTGCCCAATCTCGGCGGGCCAAATGCCTCCTGCCGGAGGCTGTACGCCGGTGTCGTGCGGTTCATGGCCCTCTACGGGGCCCCCGTGTGGGCCCTAAGCATCCGGACGCGACCACTCAAGCTGGTCGCATGCCAGAGGGTCATGGCTATCCGGATGATCCGGGGATACCGCACGATCGCCGGTGAATCAGCCAACCTCCTAGCAGGATTGCTGCCCTGGGATCTGGAGGCGACTGCCCTTCAGCGCGTCTATGAATGGCGCGTGGAGGCGCAGCGTCGGGGCGAATCCCCGCTGCCTCGACAAGTCGAGGCGCGGCGGGAAGAGCTCCGGCGTGATCTCAGGGCAGTATGGAGGGAGCGACTGTCGCAACCGAGGTCCGGGCACGCCGCAATCGCGGCGGTAAGACCCCTCTTTGAGGAGTGGCTGGATAGGCGTCACGGCGTCCTGACCTACCGCATGACGCAGGTCCTCACCGGACACGGAAGTTTCGGGAGGTTCCTGTGTCTGATAGGGAGGGTAGAAACGCCTGGGTGTCACCACTGCGAGGATCGTCCGGAGGACACGGTGGAGCATACGGTGCAGGACTGCCCCGCTTGGGCAGAGCACCGCCGTGTCCTCACGACGGCGATAGGCGGAGACCTCTCGCGCCCGGCATTGGTCGAGGCCATGCTGCGGGGCGAGACGGAGTGGGAAGCGGTCGCCTCCTTCTGCGAAGCAGTCATGCTCGTGAAGGAGGAGGCGGGCCGCCTGAGGGAGAGGACAGCGTCCTCCCTCCACCCCAGCCGCAGTGGTAGACGCCCACGGCGACGGACGTCGCAGGACGATCTCCGGCCACCGTAGGCGCGGGCATGCGGGCAGCGAGTAATGGGCGACTCACTGTCCGACCATGGACCATGCCCGGGTCGACGGCGCGTTGTGTTCCACGCGCGCCTCAAAGAGTGTCAGCATAGTGACGGGGCCTGTAGAGGGCCAAAGCCTGCTGGGGTCGCGGGACCAAGGGATTACCGTGACCCTAGTACGTAAAGGGCTATTGAAGGACACCGTGGATTTTAGTCAGTACAAGTCTGACAGTCCCTCCCGCCCTGCTCTGGGTGGGAGGACTCATTTGATGATTTTACCACGATAAAAAAAAAAAAAACATGGTTTGAACAAATAAATTAACAAGTCAAGAATTATTACCTCTCCTCTATAATTTAGTATATTATATTTATACAACATTATTTTTAGTATATGCGAAACCTGAATATAGTTTGTTCAGAATCAGTAACTGATTCGATTCCAATAATTTTTACATCATTTTAAATTTTTTTTTCAAAAAAAAATTATTAAATTTTATTACCTGTTTATTACAATACAATCACCGTACGGTTAGGTACCTATTGCCAAGCTATTATCACGAGTGTATAACACAGGAGACGCGGTTTACGTGGGTGTACCGCGAAATGAACATGTTTTTGAACGGACAACCAGGTAATATACAAACTTATAAGTTTGTATATTACCTGATTGTCCGTTCAAAAACATTGACACTTTGTGATTTTGTATGATATTGTTTTAAAATTTTGTACATAGATTCTTTACACAAAAATACTAGACAGGTGTATCGGGTTTCGCATAAACAAAAAATAATGTTGTATTGTTTACATACATTATATGTTTATTTTAATAGTACGTTTTGATGTCCATCTCTTTTCTGTCGCTGGTCTGCTGGAAGAGATTTCTTATTGAAATAAGCAGTGCCTTTGTGCTCTTTTATCTGTATGTTTTTTCTTGTACCTATGTGTTCTGTGTGCATAAATAAATAAATAGTAAATGGTACGTACTTGTTACATTATTGTGATTGTTCGACTGGTAATAAGGACTGCCTTGAGGCTGCATCACGTTCTCACATCCTGCAACAATTTAAACATTTATACATTAATTTATAATCTTGGTTGCAATAGCCTATTTTACTCAAAAAATAATAATTAGTCCCAAAGTTAGATTATCAAAAAGACAATGCTCCACGAAGCCGAAACTAGCCGATTGTCTCTTTTGAAGTTGTGTGTTGTAGTGTGATATTTTATCGCCAATATCTAATAACGCCTCATTAAGACAAATTTGACTACATTGAGATCTATTAATGGACAATGGAAATCAGTTGATCAAACAGTCAAACAATCAGTTGTCTTTGCTTGAAAACGAAACGCATTTTCGGAGATTCCCGTAAATAATGCATACGTTTAGGCAAAAGCAAAACATTAATTGAAAAATGTTTACGTACGCAAGGGGGGAGGGGGTAAGAGCTTTGCTTACTTTTGCTGACGAGGGGGACGGGGGGGGGTAAATAATTGTAATAAATCTGCTTATACAACATTATTTTTAGTATATGCGAAACCTGAATATAGTTTGTTCAGAATCAGTAACTGATTCGATTCCAATAAATTTTACAACATGTTATATTTTTATTCAAAAATATTTTAATTAAATTTTATTACCAGTTAATTACAATACAATCACCGTACGGTTAGGTACCTATTGCCAAGCTATTATCACGAGTGTATAACACAGGAGACGCGGTTTACGCGGGTGTACCGCGAAATGAGCATGTTTTTGAACGGACAACCAGGTAATATACAAACTTATAACCTTGTGATTTTTTATGATACGGTTTTAAAATTTTGTACATAGATTCTTTACACAAAAATACTAGACAGGTGTATCGGGTTTCGCATAAACAAAAAATAATGTTGTATAATACTTGAACGGCCCTAAACCGTAGTTTTGCGATAAACCGTGGTCTAACAGTCGCGGCCGTCAAAGTTTCTCATGTTAACTTTTTCATTGTGTTGTTATTTTTGTGTTATTTTCACTCAAAATGGATTAAAGCATGGTAGATTTAATTGTTATTACACATGGTGGATTTAATTGTTTAGACAATAGTTCAAATGACCATCCATGTTTTATCTAAGTTTTGTAATACGGAGAGATTTAAACCACGGTTGTGCAGATAAATCTGGATAGTCCACATTTAAGAGCGCGTGTTCTGAAAGTTGGCAACGTCGCAAATAGCTGTCAAATATTTTCAAGTTTTAATTAATTTGGCAATGTTACTGTATGGAAATAATAAATATGGCTCTGTAGTGCACTAAAACATTAATATAGGAATGCAATTAAAACACTGAATTTGATGTTATAACCGTTTCAGGTATATAAAAGGCATTTCGAAAGTTCCCCAATGCTTTTTGTAGATCTAAAACTATACATTCGGTGTTACGATATTAATTTTTGCATTCCCTTATCAATTTTTTAGGGCAGTCGAAGCCATATTTCTTATTTCCATACAGTAACATTGCAAAATTAATTAAAACTTGTTAATATTTGACAACTATTTACCGACGTTGCCAACTTTCAAAATACGCGCTCTTAAACCAAGGTTTACTTAATTTTTGTAATAAAACCGAATGTAGATAGGATTATAATCTCACCATTGGGTGTGTCAGGCTCCTGTTTGACCTGATGCTGCAGTTGTTCCAGCAGGCGCTGCTGCTCAATCAGTCTCCTACTGCCATACATATCTGACTCTGAAACACAACAACTTCACTATTACAACCTCCCTTATTGTGATGTTCTATAGCCTACAGCTTTATTCTATAAATGTATAATGCGGTCCAAGTAAGAAGAAGAAGAAGTATATATGGCTTTCAATTGTCAACTGATACTTCAAAAGTACGGTTATGTCGTACAAATAAATATTCATTTTTTATTTTTTATTAAATTGATCATTAATTGAATGGAGGCCCATGCAACTTTTAGTATGGACCTTGGCATCAATTTTTCTTTTCTTTTCGCCAGTGATTAAATTTTGGCCACAATTAGACTACTACCTAAGAAGTTCATAGAAAAAAAAATAAGTTTCTACGTAACCAACCAGAGATATGGCGGTTTTCATTTTGTTCTAATCAGGAGTGATTTATTCCCGATTAGAACAAAATAAAACCGTTATATCCTTGGTTGGTTACGGTTTACATTTTTTAAATATTTTTTTAACGAATTTCTTAGGTTGCGGTCTACTAATGACCAACATGTCATTACTGGCGAAAGAAAAATAAATTTTGATGCCAATAAGTTGTACACCCCTTTTATATCAATTTTTATTTTTCGTTTCGCTAGAACGTATTACTTTTCATTGACACAATAATGGCAAAAATAATCATGAAAATTCCTGAAACAAAAATAAAAAAATGCTTTAGAATTGAAATTTAAAATCAACTCTTAGGCAATTTTTACTGGCTACAGCTTAAACTATCTTAGAACTTAAATATTAAATTTAAACACACAATATTACAAACTGAACAATGGCGTTTTATTATTGGCGTTTTATTTATATTTATTTTATTTATGACGTCTTAAAACCAGGTTTGCTCCAGTGAGTAAAAGAGACAGAGCTTCATCCTGTATAATTCATCCTGTATACCTTTCCTTAGCCCTACAAGAAATACAGTCGTCATATTATGAATCCACGACACACCTACTATTATGAAAACACAATGATATTAAACGTCGCGACAGATAACACGGAAAAAATGGCTGCCTACAGTACTAGTTCTCACGCATTTTTCTATAATAGTACGTTTATTTAATAACATAAACGTTTACATATTAAATAGTAATATTATGAAGTGTTATGAACTCACACGCATTCAATAAAAAAAAAAACATGATGTATTGTAAAAACAATTAATATTGTAATTGTGAGTTCCTTGTTGAAGAAAACCGTATACAGAAAGAAAGCTGGAAGATTATATATAAGCGCTTACCGGCCGCTTGACAGCGCTGGTAACCCGCGCAGGAAATATATGAACGCGGGCCGATAAGCACTGAACGGTGCCGACAAGTTCCGACAAGCTTCAACACGCGCTGGTCAGCGCTGGGCGCTGCCATTTAAAATTAATAGACAACTTGCTTCAATCTGCTTCCTTTGTGTAGAACGTACCAGCGCTGTCAAGCGCTAAGCTGTAAGCGCTTATAAATTTCCAGCTTTCTTTCTGTATACGGCCTAAGACTAGATAAAGCCTGCAAGTTCACCCGCGTCGAATTGTGGCATTTGGTAAAAATTCAGTGTTTCAACTAAGAATAGGACGGCCTTGGCGCCATATTGTGACTTTACTTTTTTGTTGAGCTTAAAAATCATCAAATAAGCACTTCTGCCCTGGGTGGAGCGCAAGGGACTGTCAGATTCATACTGACTTTGAGTTTCAGGGCCGTCGTGCCCTTTTAAGACACCCGCGAACCCGGCAGGTATATTGTGATATCACACACGCTTCTGTAATATTTGCGGTTCCTAAATAAATCATCATCTGCCTGCCTTTTCCCAACTATATTGGGGTCGGCTTCCAGTCAAACCAGATGCAGATAAATATCAGTATGTTACATGGAGCGACTGCCTGTCGGACCTCCACAACCCAGTAACTGGGTGATACTATACCCCATGGTAAGACTGGTTGTCAGACTTTAGAGCTCCTAACTAACAGTAACGACTGTCAAAGATCTACAAATGACAGCCGGGACCAACGGCTTTACGTGCTTTCTGAGACACGGAGGAAATCCGCTATGACAGATGGTCACCCATCCACAGACCAACCTCGACAAGCGCGGCTTAACCCGGAAGATCGGCCTGTGCGGCTATTAAGTAATAATAAAATGATAATAATAATTGCAAAATAAAATGATCAAGAAAATTACAATAACGAAAACTACGAAGCACAAAGTATTATTTACTAAACATAATCGTATCGGGTTAAAGTTGTCATATTTAGAGAATGCAATCTCATTCTCGCGAGATCTCTCCGTTTTTAGCGAGATTGATCTCGGACGAAAAAAAGCCGAGATTGATATTCTTAATCTCGCGGGATCTCGCTTGAGACTGAATCTCGCGAGATTTTCATTCCATTATTCTTAGTTGAAACACATAGTAATATAGATTGAAATCTAAGATAACTAACTCTTCGTGAAAAACAAGCTTGATGTTCAAATTCATCTTATTAATAGATGCTTTATCAAGTTCATAACAAAAAATATTATCGCAATGTTGTGTTACGGACTTCCCGAAATTCTGTATTACAAAGCAGTGTTTTTTTCCAAACTAATATTATAAATGCGAAAGTAACTCTGTCTGTCTGTCTTTCTGTCTGTCTGTCTTTTCTTCACGCCTAAACTACTGAACCGATTTGTGTGAAATTTGGTACAGACATAGTTCGGAACTTAAGAAAGGACATAGGATAGTTTTTATTACAAAAAATTTAAAAAAAAAAACTGCCGGAAGTCACTATTCCACACGAACGAAGTCGCGGGCAAAAGCTAGTATTATTATAAATAGAGTTTAACAACTCACCTAACTGCTCCTTACTCCTCTCATAAGAATTAAACTTATCATCTTCAACATTAATATCAATCTCCTGCTTTATATGATTCTCATTGAAAAAATTCTGATTTTCAGTAATCCTATGTTGTTCCTGCAACATTTGTAAATTATGTTGCTGATTCCTCAACAGCTCCACACTATCCGTATAATTTTGGAACGCGTAATCTGGACGAAACGGTTTTTCAAAGCCGGAATATAGATCATTGACTTTCTGGTAAGAATCTACAGGTTTGGAGAAGTTCTCGGCAGATTTTTCGGATACCGGATATCCGTTTAGAGATTTCCCGTTTCTTTCTAAAGCGTATTTCTCTGCTTCTTTGTTGTATTCTTCATTTGTCTGTGGTAGATAGTCGTCAGGTTTGTTGGTGTAATCTTTCGCTTCTGGATATTTTTCTGGTTCTTTCTGGTAAGTCTGGTTGTACTCGGCCTGGTATTTCTCCGAGACCTCGGCGTATGTGTTGTTGGGCTGTGAGTCGTCCTCCTCAGAGTGTACTGGGTCAGTCTGCATGAATGCGTCCTGCTTCTTGGGCTTGATGACGGGCGGTATGTGCGCGGGCGCCACTTGTGGGGATAGATTCATTGTGTTTAACGATGTGTAGCGGTAGGCCAGCTGTGGGGGGAGAAACGGGGGGGTAAGATTTTAAAATGTTAAGTCAAAAGTCATTTTTCAGTAATAGAAAGTTTTTAAGAAAAAAATTGTTGGTATCTGCAACTGGAAAAATCTTGATATGAGAACTCCCGCCCTGTGTTGAACATAAGGGACTGTCAAACTCGTAGTGTCTAAAATCTACTGTGTTCCTTCAATTCCTCATTACGTACCAGGGTCACATTAGCCTGTTTAGACATTCTCGGGACCTAGGCTACCTGTGACCTGCGATAACATTCTACTGGCGGTGGTAGACCTCACCAGGATCCCATCCTGCTGTAGTTCAGGGACAAATTGTTTTTATTAATGCCCATCAGTGCGCAGGAGTTCTACTTCCTTCTGGATTAACTCAATCCACCTTAGGACTTGACTCACGCGAGGCGATCGGACGGCGAGTAATAGGCGACTCGCCGCCCGATCATGAACCATGCCCGGGTCGACGGCGCGTCTTGTTTCACGCGCGCTTCAAAAAGCTGTCAGCAATACGGGGCGCCCTTAGAAGGCCAAACCCTGCTGGGGACATGGGACTGTCTTGTCAATAGTATAGTTCCGTAGTTCCGGAACGTAAAGGGCTATTGAAGGATGTGGATTTTAGTCAGTACAAGTCTGTCAGTCCCTCCCGTCCTGCCCTGGGGGGGGGAAAAGGTGCTTGACTCAGAGCTACATTGAGGACAGACGCAGCATCATTTTAAATAAGTATTTTCGAAACTACTAAAATGTACACATGTTTATATATATTTTCAGTCATTTTCAGACAGTACAAATGAAATTGTACTCACAGAGTTATCTTGTGGATCACATGCCATGGGCTGGTCGCTGTGGAGAGCAGGTGGTAGTGTGTTGTGTGCACCCAGGTTCAATGCCCATTTGTCGACCTTCTCGCTGTAACACAATAAAACATATAATTTAATTACCCTATAAATAATTGATAAATGATTTTTATTTTGCAAAAAATGGTTTTGACAAACTCTTTTATATGTCAGAAAATACATTAACATTTAAATTTTTGGGAGAATTTGGCAAACTTAGGGAGGAGGGGGAAGAGTTTTATTTATTTTACCGACAAGGCATAAATGACTAAAATACTGCTTATAAGGGTCAAGTCAGTAAAGTCACAAAGAAACGCGACGCTGCGCGCACATTTCAATAGAGCTACTCAAAATCTAACTCTATTTACTACACGAAAAGATACACCATTCGCAACGCAACGCGACGAAGCGCGGCGCCGCGCTGCGTTTTAATAGCGACTCAAAATCTAACTTTATGTACTACACGATAAGATACACATTTGTAGTATCGTTGCGTCGCGTCTCGGTGTGAACTGACCGTAAGTATGTAAGTACCACTTAAATGACACTTGGAGTGGTAACGTTGTAACCAAAATTATAATTTTCTGAAGTTTAATAACAAATTACTTTTTAATCGTGGTAAAATCATCAAATGAGTCCTCCCACCCAGGGCAGGGCGGGAGGGACTGTCAGACTCGTACTGACTAAAATCCACGGTGTCCTTCACTAGCCCTTTACGTACCGGGGTCACGGTAAATCATGAGTCCCGCGACCCCGACAGGCCCTCTAGAGGGGGGCCCTTTAAGGCGCGCGTGGAACACAACGCGCCGTCGACCCGGGCATGGTCCTTGGTCGGACAGCGAGTTGCCCATGATAACGAATTACTTAGATAACTTTTGAATATATGGCGTCAACGTTTTGACATCATAAAACGTTAATGATGGAATGAAGAATTCGAAATTGTGAGCATGACTGCGATAGCTTGATTGAAAAAACTTCTGATGTACTGCAGAATTTGGAACCTGATTGGTTCGCATGGTTATAATAAATGTATGTATATATTTTATGATATATATAATAATAGGTATGAATATGTATAACTAATTATTAATAATTCTACAGTCTTGTCCCCGTGTAAATCACCAAATCAGTTTTACAAGTTGTCTGGAAGAGATCTCTTTAAAGATATAAGCTCACCTTTGTGAATGTAATTTTAAGTTTGGTTTCCATTGTAAATTTTGTGCACAATAAAGAATATATACATTAGTATATACATACATTCCGCTCGAATTTTTTTTCAAGTGGCGCAGGGCGCTTGCGCGAATGTTCGTGTGTGTTTATTACTATTGAAGTTTTCACTTCTGCCGGCACTTCCAGAGTTTAATCCGTCGTTTTTTTTTCCTTTTTACAAGCTTTTTTATAAGTTCGTTCCTTAATTCAAAAAAATAAATTGGGTAAGCGGTAAAATTACTATGACGCACTAAATAACAAAATGAAGTATCATGAAATATACAAGTTCTTCCTGTTCGCGGCGTATCTATGTATTAAAACGCAGTACATAAGCTTTCCTCAAACTATTTTCCTTAAAAGTAATAGTTTCCTTGTTACTAAAGCATTGGAAACAACGATATTAAAATTCAAATTAAATTCAGAGAAACTGCAAAACGACCCTTATCATCGTCTGCCTGCCTTTTCCCAACTATATTGGGGTCGGCTTCCAGTCAAACCAGATGCAGCTGGATAACAGTATTTTACATGGAGCGACTGCCTGTCGGACCTCCACAACCCAGTAACTGGGTAATACGATACCCCATGGTCAGACTTTAGAGCTTCTGACTAACAGTAACGACTGTCAAAGATCTACAAATGACAGCCGGGATCAACGGCTTTTACGTGCTTTCCGAGGCACGGGGGAAACTCGCTATGACAGATTGGTCACCCATCCACAGACCAACCTCGGCAAGCGCGGCTTAACCCGGAATATCGGCTTGTGTGGCTGTATTTATTTAGCCACGAGGTCCTCGTCGACGATTCTTATATAAACGTGAAATGTCGTTTTGACGTTTACAGTTTTTTTTTAGACAAGTGTTCGACAGATGTTTTCTTGTGGTAAGACGGTAAGAGTCTTACAATCCTTCCCAGGGCGGACTCATTTGATGATTTAAACTACAAAAACAATAAGGCCCATGTAAGTTGAAAAAGCGAGACAAGTGTATCGAACTCTCTAGCACACCATCTTTAGTTTTGGTTGGAGAATCGGTCAAGGGTGCGTCACCGAAAAAAGAATTAAGGAATAATTAAGGAGAAATTCCTAATATGGGGGCAACACTTAAAAAAAAAAACGTTGACATCATTGCTTACCCTCAGGAGAGAGTGGTCAAACGAGAGCCTATCGCCTAAAGCCTAAATAAAAAAAGTTGGCCCAGGGGTTGAGCCTGACAGAGGTAGAGTCAAGTCTGACAGTCCCTCCCGCCCTGACTTGGGTGGGAGGACTTATTAGATGATTTTACCACGATAAAAAAAGGGGTTGAGCCTCGGGTGCTCCGCAATCGCGGCGGTAAGATCCCTCTTTGAGGAGTGGCTGGATAGGCGTCACGGTATATCACCCCTCTTTCGTCGGAGGGTAGTACAACTCACCCATGGATATCTTCCTTCTTGCCCTCCCTGTACTTGACGGTGCGGCTCTTCCTGATGACCATGACAGTGCCGTCCGGGTTCAGCTTGGGCAGGTTCTGTGAGGGCACGGCATCCTTGCTCAGCGTCTTCCATTGACCTGCAACGATGGACACTTTGTTACTGTTAACATTTGAGTACAATTAAATAGCCTATTCAACTGAGCTGATTATCATCAGATCAATTTTGACTCTCATTCATTATGAACTTTATATTCCCACTGCTGGGACACAGGCCTCCTCTCTGTGAGGAGTGAGCAGTAACCGACCACGCGGGCCTAGAACGGGTTGGTAGATGTCACATGTCTTCGAATTTTTAGATCTAGGACATGCCGGTTACCTCGCGATGTTTTCCTACACCGTTTTGAGAGCAGTGATGATAAAATAAATTGCAAAAAATAATGCAGTCTGCCGGTTCGAACCCACGACTCGTAAGTCGGGTGCTATTCGCGCTAATTTAGAACCACCTTTATGGGATAATTTTGGAAAATATTCATTAAACCAATTTTTTTACCACTCGTAACAAAGTTTTATACGAACTATCGCCCCCAAAAACAACCCAAATTAGGGATCAAATTCCGCTAAATCCTGTCTAAGTGAGCACTAAGCGTTTCCAAACGTCTTTTATAATGCGGACAGCGAAGGAGTGGAACTCCCTGCCTGCGACTGTATTTCCGAACGCATACAACCCCAATCTCTTCAAAGTTAACAGGCTTCTTCTGGGTAAGCTCGCTCCATCGTCGACCTTGTCTTAGTCACTCCTGACCTAGACTAAGTTCAAGAGCAAACCCATTGAACATTAAAAAAAACCTTCGTCCTAAAAAAAAATCCCCTTGCTAGACTTGATACTCCTCGCACTTGTAGTTTTTGAGATTTCGTTATAAGTAAGTGACCTTTCGTGTTTATACAATTATTTACAAACATTATTATAATATTAGTTAGTATGCATGTAGAGAACGCTGTGTGTCATCGGCAGACATCATGTCTCGGGATTGTTCTCTTCATTTCTGACGCCAATCGCGACTCGCGAGGGACATCCCCTAACAAGACCGTCGCTATATGTAAAATACTTTTATCCAGTTGTATCCGATACGACTGGAAGCCGATCTCAATATAGTTGGGGAAAGACAGGCAGATGATGGAAGCGTCTAGCCCGAACTCGGACTAAAAAGTCACTCAGATAAACGACCGAAATTAATACTTTAGCTCAATCCAAGACTCGGAAATAGGTTAGAGAGCAACTCGTCCACTTCGAAACTGCGCCCAATGACCACTTCTTCTTCTTCTATCTTTTTCTTATAACCTTATTTTTCTCTTTTTTGAAATGAAAACTTCTTTAGCGGCGTTGTGCACTTTTTTGGAATGGGTAAAAATGTTAAACTCGCGTCAGGACACGTGACCTGATCGAAAATTTGTAAGACGGCGCAGGGCGCTTGCGCGAATGTTCGTGTGTGTTTATTACTATTGAAGTTTTCACTTCTGCCGGCACTCCCAGAGTGCAACCCGTCGTTTTTTTTTACGCGTTCTTTTGCCAGCCAACCAGTTGCATCTTATCATTTTTATACCGACTTCAAATAGGAGGAAATTCTCAATTCTGTCAGCTTTTTTGATACTAGATATCAACTCGTCCACTTAGAAACTTTGCATGGGGATATGTTGCACCTTATCTTTTTTTTTGATGACGTCAATCTAGAATGGACCTTTTTCCTTTACGTTGTTAAAAATCGATTTAAGAAAAAAGACAGATTTGGGCAGATTGATGTGCGTCTGTACGTTCCGGTAGGAGAATTTTTTTGATACCCAAACAGGCAGATCAGAGGGTTATAATTTTAAATTAAGCTTTTAATAAGTTTTAAATATTAAAATACAATTGCAATAATAAATGTACAACTTTTACCTTATCGTTAACAATGTGAATCATTGAACAAAGTTCATGTGTATGGGCGTATGATAGGGTTGTCAACTATGCACTGACATACAGTAGCGTAACCTGCATGACATTTTCCCACGGTTTTTTTTCGGCACCATAAGGCGCTTGTTATGGCAAATAATTTAGATTTTAATTGTGCTTTAACACTATTTTTCGTTAATCTCTCTGGATGACGTATTTTGCATAACATCAGTAATGATAACTTTAGTTGTTCATTAAGAAACTAGTTGTAAACGCTGTATGCGCGATAACGTCTCCTAGTGACCACTTTATTGGGAGCCGTAAATCTACCAAACCTTACCAACTAGATATTTTGATAAACATTAATATTAAAATAGTAAAAAAACCTAAAAAGCAGGTATTTCAAAAGATTGTGGTGCATATTAAAGTTGACACGTACGCATCACTCCGCCGAGTGCCTCCATTAATTCACATCTCCGTCACCTCGATTTGATCCCCACCACAGCTGCGCATAAAGTATATATAACCACAGTTTTCTGGTATCATGAAGTAAATTCATTTCCTAAAATTTTGTGGCAACCCTACCTATGTTCCGATACAAAACTACTGGCCGCGTTAACCATAGGATTAACCCACATTCTCAACGTTATGGAGGATAACTTACAACGAATATTATGAATTAAACTGTAGGGTCGTTTTATGACCAATTAATTTGTAACTCAACTGCGCGATTATTATAGTTCAAATTATATACAATTTAGTGATAATATCAAGCTTGCATTTTCCCTGAAAGGAATTAGGTAGGATATAGAAATGATAACAGAAAAGTGATAATAGAGTATTTGACTGAAAAAAGCTAAATAATCCGTCGGACGGCAACGCTGGCGCAGTAGCCGTGTGATCAATTACGGTGCAATACCCGCACGCAATATTTCTATGATCTACAACAGGGGTGGCCAACCGGTCGATCGCGACTGTTAGTCCAGTCGATCGTGGAAAAGCAAAAAATGTAAATAAGTAGACCAGACTGCGCAACGTCATTACCAACTACTGCAGCATCATCTGATGACACATGAATGACGACATGAAGAACCTCAGATGCAACGCTCTCACTAATATATAGGACCTATATATGTTGATTAAACATTATCAACTCAGACTTCCATTCCAAAGTATTAAGTAAATTTAAGGAAACAATCTCACATGTGATTTGAAAAGGAACTCCTAAGACTGGTCAGTAAAAATACTACATGATTGTGTACTAAACTATGCTGTTTCATTCAAGATTTCGAGAAATATGTAATTGGTAGATCGCACTGGGCTTCGTTTGTACACAGTAGATCTTATGTCTAGTCACGTTGGCCACCCCTGAGCTACAAGTAGTTGTTCCGGGTCTGGATGTTTGCGTATGTGAGTTTCTATGTTTGTAAATGCACCTACAATACAGGATATATTCATAATGCGTTTCTGTACTTTCCCTGTAAAAGCGGTTCATTCGATGTCAAGGCCCGTTCACGACTTTGACGTGTGCGTTATCCCAACAAGAAAGTATCTCCTAGAGTTATATGAGTAGAACGTATAGTTGGTGCCTTATCTGCTGTAAATGTGCCCCCACATAAAAAATGTGTGCCTCCTGTCGTTTCGAAAAAAAAATCGATAAAACGATTCTTGCTGGAGTAACGTTTTTCTAGCAGGAAAATTCTAAACGAATGATCGGAGAGAGAAAAACTGTGCATGGCCAGATAGCTAACATGTGTGCCAAAATGTGCCCCCAAAAATAAAATCTGTGCCCCTTCAGATTTTCGAGATATTGCATTTTATGTGGGGGCACATTTACAGCAGATAAGGCACCAAGTATACGTTCTACTCATATAACTCTAGGAGATACTTTCTTGTTGGGGTAACGCACACGACTTTGACGCTTGAGCGATGTCTTAGCGCGAGGTGGCGAGTGGTAAGATCAAACGTATGAAAATGTTTGTAAGACACCACGAGGCATCGCCAGTAGAGATCGTGATACCAAAAACGAGATTCCTAAAAGGTTCCTGATCTATTTTTGGCCCTTGTTTTACATAATAATCGATATTGCAATATAATTGTATTGCAAGGTCATTTCAAGCACAAAGCATGTTCTTATCAGCTCGGTGACGTCAGGGGCCTTTCCCGTATCCACCACATACCAAGTGACCACAAAGTGACCAATTATAAACATGTTGTTCTGAAACTTTCAATATGAAACAACTGAAATATTTTTCGACAAAATATCTGTAACGCAAAACTAATTACTGGTGGATTTTAGTCAATACGAGTCTGACGGTCCGTTCTGCTCCACACTGGACGGGAGGAGTCATTTGATGATTTTACGACTAGAAAAATAATGCAATGCCTGAAAGTCTGACAGCCAGTCTTATGGTGCCTTCTATCTCCAAGGGCGTCGCCAAGGGGGGGCAGGTAGGTGCAGTTGCCCCCCCCCCCCCCCCTAGAGATCAAATGTAGGTAGCCGCAAAGCGACGAAAGTGCAAGCAATTGACTTCCTTACCTATTAATAAATTTCGCATCGCATGACAAAACTTAAATGAATTCACAAGGTTTTTTCGCTTCATGCTCTCGGCATTTATAATTTTTATCTTCCATAATATTGCCCCATTGCCCCCCCCTTTGTCATAAGCTGGCGACGCCCTTGTCTATCTCTATTTTCTTTATTTGTTAGCATCGTGTAGAAAGGTAAAAAAAAAATCCAATGAAGAATAACCGACTTCTAAACTAAAGTCTCCGAATTTCGAAAGAAATGTTATTTTATTCCCTACTTTTTGTGCTAGTTTAGTCTGTTATTATTTTATTTTCGAATCCTGATGATTAGACAGAGTTTTAGAAGGAGAAAGGTGAGGCTTCTTTCCAGTCGTGGGCGTTACTTTCCATCTGATAGATTTCGGGCTCACACTTCGCGCCGCGAAACTCAAGACACTCGCGAACCGCTCAACACTTGACTCGAAGCCAGAGCGCAGCGAGCAAAATCAAGTCAAAAGTAATTAATTCAAAACAGGCTGATTTAACAGCACTTTTTAAAGGTCTATTTTTACATGAGACAATCCCCCAAAGCCCCCCTTCGATACTTCCTAGTGTTTTAGCTGGGAAGAAGAAGTGGCGGAACAAACTTGTACGGTTGAATATTTAATACAATTTAATAGAACATTAAATTACAGCAAAGAAGTCGCCACAATTGGAAGGCGGTTTCCTCGATTGCACTGCTGATGTCACCCCGCTGCCCGCTGACTTCGAGGCCAAAGCCGAACAACTACTCTCTGACCGTACTCTAAAAAAACCAGTGACAAAATTTTATTTAATTAGGAAGTAATACCAGTTGATTGAACAGAGATTATCGAAGACTATCGCTAGGTACTTATAATCTTTACGCACAAATATAGGTAGCCAGAAAGTTTTAGGCATTCTCTGCGAGGAATTAATAGAGTGATAGCAAGACAGGTGTACAATATTATCTCAAAACGCATCAATTCTAATCTATTGTATAATGTATCTCTTATTGGTAGCAGGTATCGTCTATCTGCGCGGGCATGCGATCAGCGAGCAATGGGAGACTCGCCATCCGATCATGGACCATGCCCCGAGTCGACCAGCGACGGCGCGCCGTGTCCCACGCGCGCTTTCAAGAGCTGTTAGCAATCTGACGGAGGAAACTCGCTATGACGGATGGTCACCCATCCACAGACTAACCCCAGCAAGCGCGGCTTAACCCGGAAGATCGGCTTGTGCGGCTGCAATTATTTAGCATGATCTCAAAATAAAAAACAAAGAAATCCCAACAACGACTGTTGGGCAGATAGCCCACTTGACACAAAATCCAATTCTCTTTTAAATGGGAGTATCAAGGAACGGGGGTTCCTTGATACTCCCATTTTGTTCCTTATCAAACTAATAAAGGTTATTTTGGGATGAAGTGTGACTGAGTTATATTGAGCTTAGACTAAACTTCAGTCTGTACATCTGATCTTCAGTCTTACAGAAAAAAGGTCTTTACAGGAAAAATATGAAACACAGAACACTTTCGCGATGATATTTATAACTTCTTGTTTTTCTGAACAAATACGATCATCTTTAAGAGTATTTTGGGATCAAAATTTCCCTATTCGTGTTAAGCTATCGAGTGACGTCTATATTATTATACTTAAAACTAGTTTCCTTATATAGCTCAAAATTTTTTCCTGTTTTTAATGCAATTTTTGGAGCTGAGTCAACTTTAATGACCCTATTCTATATTCTAAGTCACGTATTTTGTCATGTGCATTTAAAACTGTAAATATGGGCCGTCCAAAAGCTCGGATTTACAGCGAATTCGGCCTCGGATAGCGATATCGTCAAACTTGTTGGAAAACACTTTGATTACGGAGGAACATAACCGAGAAATGTGGCAGAAAAAAGGGTAGACCTTTACCAACCGTGGGTTATCCCGGGCTGAAATTAATCCATGATGGTCGCGGGACTCAGAAATTACCATGACCCCGGTACATAAAGGGCTATTGAAGGACGCTGTGGTTTTTAGTCAGTCAAGTCTGACAGTGGGTGGGTGGGAGGACTCATTTGATGATTATCATATTCTCATGGTATAATTACCGGACTGAAGAATATAGGAGTACGTATTATACAGAATGTTGAATGAATATATAGATACGATAGAGAAAATGCTGTTCAACTTAGTTTTTTTGGCAAATGGAGTTGGCGCATCTTTCTTGCTTCCACTTCCGCTGTCATTTCCTACTTTTTCTTTGACACGGCATCATTTACTCCTTTTTGAACTTTATAGAGGATAATAAGGGAAAGTGAGTCAAGTAATGTAGGGCACTGACTTTAAAGCACACATTCGACCAAATTTCCTGTAATACTCGTAGTCCATCTATTTATCGAAATTTATTACGAAGTTGGATAGCCATGCCACGAACCGCCAAAAGTAAAGTGATTTGGAAGAGGTCCTCTCCCGCACGCGGCCCGCCTCCTCCTTCACGAGCATGACTGCTTCACATGAGGCGGCTGCTTCCAACTCCGTCTCGCCCCGCAGCATGGCCTCGACCAATGCCGGGCGCGAGAGGTCTCTGCCTATCGCCGTCGTGAGGACACGGCGTTGCTCTGCCCAAGCGGGGCAGTCCTGCACCGTATGCTCCACCGTGTCCTCCGGACGATCCTCGCAGTGGTGACACCCAGGCGTTTCTTCCCTCGTTATCAGACACAGGTACCTCCCGAAACTTCCGTGTCCGGTGAGGACCTGCGTCATGCGGTACTCACTCCTCAAAGAGGGGTCTTACCGCCGCGATTGCGGCGTGCCCGGACCTCGGTTGCGACAGTCGCTCCCTCCATACTGCCCTGAAATCGCGTCGGAGCTCTTCCCGCCGCGCAGTCCATCAGGCCCTGGAGATTTCCAGTTAGGGAAAGGACAGACTGTATGGGCCACGTCAAGTGAAGTTATAGAAATGGCTTCCATTTCTGAGATTGAGTCAAACGAACCACACGCATCCAGTCACCCTTAGTGTGACGCAACGGGCACCGACCAAATACTTCGCCAAAAAGCACTAATAGCTTCACATTAATAATAATAATTATTATTTTTTTATATTTTTAAATGTTTTTTTTATTTCTTTTTTGTAAAAATATTTAAAAATGTAACAAATAAGTTTAAAGATGAATAAAGGAAATAATAATTATAAATGTTGTTTACTAATCTATATATATAAAAGGAGAACTGACTGACTGACATATCAACGTACAGCCGAAACTACTGGGGCTAGGAATGTGAAATTTTGCACACGGCTTCCTATTATAATGTAGGGGAGCACTAAGAAGGGGTTTTTGGAAATTTAACCTTTAAGGGGGTGAAAAGGGGGAATTAGGAAAGTACGTAACCCACGCGGACGAAGTCGCGGGCTAAGTGCTAGTTATTTTATAAATCCTGAATAATAACAATGTTCATTGACGTCTAAGTTAACTCGGGTCTTTCCGAAAGATAACAATATAAATTAACAATGAGGAGGATATTACTTAATTCATAGAAATATAATTTTAAAATAAGAGCATTGATTATAATTTAGTAATATTTGTTCAAACTAATATTACTAAATTATAATCAAATCAAAAGGATAATAGAAAGAAAGAAAAAAACATTTATTCGGCGCAAAGGAACCACGATATACATAACATTATATTAATAGGTATATATTTCATAACATAGTCGATTAACTAAGCTGTTTTATTGTTTTTTTTCTTTTATTACGCTTGATCAGAGTTTTGCCGGTTTTTTTAAACAGTGAACATTATAACCTTACAATGTTCACCGCTGACCGTTCAATTCAAATCCTGTGTTGCTGTTAAGGGGTGTTGAAATATTCAATAGTAAAGTTGCTGCTGCACAGCAGGCGGGGCTGCGGGGCGGAGAAACGGAGAAATATTAACCAATAGGATTACAGCACTGAAGAGGAGTGGAGATTTAGTACAATCCTAGGAGATTTAGTCCTAATCCTGGCCTGTTGGTCTAGTAGTTAGTGACCCTGACTGCTATGCCGGAGGTCGTGGGTTCGATTCCCACCCAGGACAAATGTTTGTGTGATGAGCACGATCATTTGTTCTGTGTCTGGATGTAATTTATCTATAATATGTATGTATTTGAAATATATAAGTATGTTTATCAGTTGTCTAGTACCCATAACACAAGCTCTGCTTAGCTTGGGACTAGATGGCGTTGTGTGATAGTTGTGGAATATTTATTTATTTATTTATTGTTTTCACCATTTCTCCGCTCCGCAGCCTCGCTTCGCTACTGTGGACAGGCAGCCTATGATGAGCGTCGTTGCCAAGGGGGGCCTAGAAAACGCTGGCGTGCTATAGTATCGATAGGGGCCAAAGAAAACTGCACAGAGGAAATAGTGCAAGGTTATGTGGGAGGCAAAGGTCTCAAGGCATACCCATAACCTTGCCCAAAAGTGGGACAATATGTTTTTTTTTTTATCGTGGTAAAATCGTCAAATGAGTCCTCCCACCCAGGCTAGGGCGGGAGGGACTGTCAGACTTGACTGACTTAAATCCACGGCGTCCTTCAATAGCCCTTTACGTACCGGGGTTACGGTAATTTGTGAGTCCCGCGACCCCGACAGGCTTTGGCCATCTATAGGCCCCGTCAGTATGCTGACACTCCTTGAGGCGCGCGTGGAACACAACGCGCCGTCGACCCGGGCATGGTCCATGGTCGGACAGCGAGTCGCCCATTACTCGCCGCCTGCATGCCCGCGCCTACGGTGGCCGGAAATCGTCTGCCGGGGACGATAAATAAAATAAAAGGCGTCTTCCAGAAAATTTAAATCTTTGAAGCGTCAAAAGAACCATGCAACATTATAAAAGTGTTACACCGATGAATCATAATGTATTACCTCATTTATAATAACTTTGACTGAACCGATGGCGGAACAAAAACAATGTAATCATAGTTTTCTTTCTAGTCAAAACATTAACAAAGTAGGAAGAACAATAATGTTATCTTTTTGCGAAATCGGTGGTAAAGACTACCAAATCGATCGCAGCGATGTGACAGATATGTAAAATAACTCGGGACTCGGGAGTGTCATGTGTCAAATTTAAAATAGACTGATGCACCACAACCTTTTAAGTACATCTTTATGTACTTCGGTTTAGTCGACGGAAGAACAGACAAAAAGTAGGAAAAAAACAACAGATTGGACTCTGGGAGTGCCGGCAGAAGTGAAAACTTGAATAGTAATAAACGTACACGAACATTCGCGAAAGCGCCCTGCGCCGCCTTACGAATTTTCGATCAGGTCACGTGTCCTGACGCGAGTTTAAAATTTTTTACCCATTCGAAAAAAAGTGCATAACGCCGCTAAAGAAGTTTTCACTTCAAAAAATCTATCGACTTAGGCATGGCGACGTTTAAAATGTAGATGAGAAATGTTTCTGTATTCTTATGTCTTGTCTGTGTTTCGATTGTCCATTTATCAAGGAAGGCTATATAGCATAACGATACGGCAAGTAAGAACCGAGCAGTACGGTTGAAAGTACAAGGAATAGCTATATTGGCAGGCCTGTTGGTCTAGTGGTTAGTGACCCTGACTGCTATGCCGGAGGTCGAGGGTTCGATTCCCACCCAGTACAAATGTTGTGTGATGAGCACGATCAGTTCTATGTTTGGGTTTAATTTATCTATAATATGTATGTATTTAGAAATATATAAGTATGTTTATCAGTTGTCTAGTACCCATAACACAAGCTCTGCTTAGCTTGGGACTAGATGGCGTTGTGTGATAGTTGTGGAATATTCATTTATTTATATTTATATACATATTGGTAAGGACGATGTTTCGTCGGCGCGCCGTGGACTGTGGTCCACGCGCCTGAACCTGTCAGTCAGACGGATCCCATACGGCCTAATGCCTACGTCCAGAGTCCAATTCCAGGGTCACGGGAATTTCTTAAGAGGTAAGAACAGTGTGATTTTTATTTTAATTCGAATCACAACAAGAGGAGTTATTTGCTGATTTCAACTCCCAAAAAAAAACTAGTAGCTGTAACTAAATAAAATTATATTAAAAATGATGCATTTTTTTTTTAAATTCGTTTTCCTCATAACTGTAGTCATACGTAGCTGTGCTGTACTAATTATTATGCCATGATATCATAAATTTAAGACCAACGGGAAATTCAGACTAATATCATAAATACCTCCGTCACCTTGTTACACCTAAACCCCTTTTTTTAATATCGTGGTAAAATCATCAAATGAGTCCTCCCACCCAGGGCAGGGCGGGAGGGACTGTCAGACTTGTACTGACTAAAATCCACGGTGTCCTTCAATAGCCCTTTACGTACTAGGGTCACGGTAATCCCTTGGTCCCGCGACCCCAGCAGGCTTTGGCCCTCTACAGGCCCCGTCACTAATAGTACACCTAAACCCCTGGACAGATATTTATGAAATACTAGCTGTACCCTGCCACGCTTCGCTGTGGCACATTGTGACTGAATGGTTGAGAAATGAGAAACAAAACAAAGAATACATTTCATATAAGTTTAGTTTTCCTCGCTTCCGATAGATAGTGGTCAACGGTACACAGCTGATCGTTAAAAAAACTGATATTTCGCGATCGCGGATATGTGACTGATGCAAAAAATAGATAAAAACAATCCTTGATGCGGATTATATACTAACGGTTCGAATTGAAAAAATGTTTTTGTGTTGGATAGTCCATTTATCGAGGAAGACTATAGTCTATATAACATCACGCTATCACTAATATGAGCTGAGCAGCGGGGATAAAACCACAGGGAACAGGTAATCTGTCTGTATATATAAAAGGAGAACTGACTGACTGACATATCAACGTACAGCCGAAACTACTGGGGCTAGGAATGTGAAATTTTGCACACAGATTCCTATTATAATGTAGGGGAGCACTAAGAAGGGGTTTTTGGAAATTTAACCTTTAAGGGGGTGAAAAGGGGGAATTTTGTTTGTATGGAAAATGTTCTATCTATTGAAAAATCAGCCTTCGATTTTTTTAGAGGAAAGTACGTAACCCACGCGGACGAAGTCGCGGGCGAAGTGCTAGTTATACATATTGACCGAGTTATCACAATTTTGTCTAGCCGGTCGGAAAATATAATAGCGCGGTAGGCGATAGGAGGCGACACGGTGTTAACGCGGACGAAGTCGGAGGCAGAAGCTAGTCTTCTGTATGATGTGAGTCAAAGCGCAAGGTAATTTAAATAGGGGTTTTCACTGACAGCAAAAAGCGATAAGGAAAACTGAATACGAAGTAGAGAAATGACATGTGATGAATGGATTAACACAACGTTACGACGGTTACCACCGAAGTGTTAGAGCGTGGGGCATGCGGACGGCGAGTAATGGGTGACTCGTCGTCTGATCATGCACAATGCTTGGATCGACGGCGCGTCCTGTTCCAAGTGCACCTCAAAGAGCTGTTAACAATCTGTCGGGGACCCCATAGCGGGCCTAAGACCTGCCGTGGTCTTGGTAATGTTTAACCCTTTAACCGCCAGAGTCGTATATATCCGACAAACTTTTCCGTGCCCCTATCGCCTGTGTCGTATTTATCCGACAGAGAATATTCACGATTTTTGTTTTTTGTTCGATTTTATTGCATCTATTCTATATCTCTCTATTTATGTAGATAGACAGATAGAATACTTTTTATTGTACACCATGATATTTTACAAATCGGAGCTTAAAAGGTGCAGAAAGAGAGGAGAAGAGGAAAGCACGAATCGTAGCCGGACGCTAGGGGCACGGCAATTGATATTAAGTAAGCCAAGTGCTTAAAGGGTTAAACAGATAACCGTGACCCTCGGACGTAAAGAGCAATTCAAGAGATATGTTTCAGTCAGTATAAGTCTGACAGTCCGTTTCGCTCCACCTAAAGCGAGCGAGCTCATTTGATGAATTTACGACGAAAAAAAAGGGTCACCGTCTTACCACAAGAAAGATAAACAACTGTTAAACACTTGTCTAAAAAAAACTGTCAACGGCAAAACGACATTTCACGTTGAAACAAGGGTCGTTCGTTATGCAGTTACACTTTTTTTAGACAAGCGATCAACATAATTATGTTTAAATCTTTTTGTGGTAAGACGCTTAGGATTTAATCATTAAAAGATGCAAACAAACTTACTTTCCCTTTATAATATTAATTAGGAAGTATTTTAAACATCACCATGCTAGCTTTTTTTTACGTGGTAATATCATCGAGTCCTCCCACCCAGGGCAGAGCGGGAGGGACTGTCAAACTCGTACTGACTAAAATCCACGGTGCCCTTAGCCCTTTACGTACCGGGGTCACGGTAATTCGTGGGTTCCGCGACCCCGGCAGGCTTTGGCCCTCTACCGGGGGCCCCGTCACTATGCTGACAGTGACAGATTGTAACAATCTGTTTGTAAAACTATACCATATTTTAAAAGAGTAACCATGGAGTTTCTTGCCGGTTCTTCTCCATGGAATCGACCAACCCGAACCGAGCACCTGCTGTCGACGTTTTATAAGTGCCCTCATGGGCCTATGTGAAATAAAAACTATTGATTTTGATTTTGACAGCGACCCCGGCAGGCATCACCATGCTAACTTATGACGATTTCCTGCTTTCTGTCATTAACTTAGAGGTTTTTCCATCGACAAAACCCATTTCTACGATGTCATACGTACGTGCTGGGGAAGAGGAATTTCTACACTAAATGTAAAAAAACCCGCAAACCCCTTTATCTTTTAGTGAATTAACTATTTAGAGCAGTGATGGACAAAGTACGGCCCGCGGGCCAACTGCGGCCCGCGAAAGCATTTAATCCGGCCCGCTCGACTATAATAAAAAAAATTGACGGTGCAGAAGTAAAAAGTAGATCCCACTTAGAAGAATAATAGACACACGCCTACTATGGCCCTTTAAATAAAAATTAAATTGCTATTGAATGTTTTTTTTTTTTTCATGGTAAAATCATCAAATGAGTCCTCCCACCCAGGGCAGAGCGGGAGGGACTGTCAGACCCGTACTGACTAAAATCCACGGTGTCCTTCAATAATGAAGGACGTATACCTATTATGTTTAACCCATTTTTTTTGTGGGCTCTCATCACATTTTCATTATATAAAAAATGTTAAAATTTAAATTCTTATACATTAAATTTATTATGTCATTCTCATTAAATAAAATTATTAAAATTCAAATTTTCATTAAAAATATCAACTAAATTATTACATTATACCTATGTTATATAAAATTCTCAAAAATTTAAATAGTATATAACAGTATACACAAGAAAAAGAAAAAAATCGTGGTCCAAAGATAAATAAACAAATAACTAACTCCTATCTACGAATACACCAAGTATACCACATGAATCAATAGCTCAAGGTTCGAACACCGCTTGCCGAGGCCAGCCTGTGCATTGGTCATCCAGTTCATATTGGTATTAATTGCATATAACCAATGTGTCCTGCCAACGATGACTTACGGTGCCGAGACATGGACGCTAACAAAGGAGACTGTGCACCGAATACGAGTTGCACAAAGGGCCATGGAGCGATCCATGCTCGGCATTACTATTCTAGACCGAGTGCGTAACACCGAAATCCGTCGCCGGACGAAAGTCTATGACGTCGGAGATAGGTCGATACGCCTCAAGTGGAGTTGGGCAGGGCATCTGGCTAGACGCAGAGATGGCAGATGGAGTAAGGTTTTGACCGAATGGTGGCCAAGGTTCGGCCAAAAAAACCAGGGCCGCCCAAAAGCCCGTTGGGTTAACGATATTGTCAAGATCGCGGGGAATAGTTGGATAAGAGAAGCACAGAACCGAGATATGGCATGAAAAGGGGGAGGCCTATACCCAGCAGTGGGTGATCCCGGGCTGATATGATGATGATGAATTGCATATCAATTCAGAAAACCCTCTATATCTTCCTGATTGTCAAACACCGATACTAACTAAAAACTAACCTATCCCTAGGTTTTCCTCTGCTTTCCAGAACAGCGGAACCCTATTTTGGCCCGCCTATTCTTCTCCATCCATCAACATTCATACTCATCACTCTCTTAGTCACATGAGTGTCATCCCTCCTCATCACATATCCATATATTTTTTTACGTGGTTAATCATCAAATGAGTCCTTCCAACCAGGGCAGAGCGGGAGGGACTGTCAGACTCGTACTGACTAAAATCCTCGGTGTCCTTCAGTAGCCCTTTACGTACCGGGGTCACGGTAATTCGTGAGTCCCGCGACCCCGGCTGGCGACCTATCCATACTCAGACAATTATCACACTAACTGACTCATTCGAATGCAACGTTTGTTAATAGGTTATGAAGCTGAAGTTTGGTTGAAAGCGCTTATCTCAGGAACTGCTGGTTTGATTTGAAAAATTCTTGCTGTGTTAGATCAGTCTATTCATCGAGGAAGGCCATAAGCTATTTTACATCACGCTACGTCCAAAAGGAGCTGAGCAGCAGGTGAAACCGCGGTAAACAGCTAGCAATGTCTATAATAGGTACTGAGCCATAACACTACAATACCAACGCTTTTAGACAGGCCTGTTGGTCTAGTGGTTAGTGACCCTGACTGCTATGCCGGAGGTCGTGGGTTCGATTCCCACACAGGACAAATGTTTGTGTGATGAGCACGATCATTTGTTCTGTTTCTGGGTGTAATTTATCCATAATGTGTATGTATTTTGAAATATATAAGTATGTTTATCAGTTGTCTAGTACCCATAACACAAGCTCTGCTTAGCTTGGGACTAGATGGCGTTGTGTCATAGTTGTGGAATATTTATTATTTATAACGCTACTATGTCAGTCTTACTACAATTCACACGATAACAGCGCGTTTACTACTATTTTTAAAATCATCTGACACAATTGTCGTAATTTATACGTAATATGCATGATAAAGAACGAGATTAAGAATAAAATATTTATTCTTTATTGTAGTGTTAGTTGTTTATTATCAAAGTGGCAGATAGTTTCTGATCGCCTCGCGGACAGAATTAACTTGCAATTTTTTGTAAATTCTGCAATTTAATTCAGTTTGTTTTGTTCGGTTCTGTCTGCGCTTCATATTGTTTATGTTCTTATTTTTACCAAAATAAGAACATAAACCATTTACCAAATTTTTAATAATTTTACATTGTAATTTATATTTTCTTAAAAGTAAACTGCGAAAATGGCTTAGATACCTACATAGTCCTCCATTACTCATACAATTAATGATGTAGGTTAGTAAGTTAGTTTTTAACATAGAAATTATAGAAATTTTGCAAAATATTTTATTATTTTCCAACCGACAGAATTCTTAGCGCTCGAATTGTTCCAAAAACAAAAAGCCTGTATCTGGCAACCTGCCCCCAGATCGTCACACCACCTGCGTTTGCGCATAAGTGCAACGTGAACAAGCAAATACAAATGACAATAATTTATTGTCTCAATAACGTTATCAAAAACAGTAGTTTTATTATTCTGCAAAAAGAGGGCCAACAAAAAAATATATAAATAAATAAATATTCCACAACTATCACACAACGCCATCTAGTCCCAAGCTAAGCGGAGCTTGTGTTATGGGTACTAGACAACTGATAAACATACTTATTTATTTCTAAATACATGCATATTATAGATAAATTACACCCAGACACAGAACAAATGATCGTGCTCATCACACAAACATTTGTCCTGGGTGGGAATCGAACCCACGACCTCCGGCATAGCAGTCACTAACCACTAGACCAACAGGCTTGACATATAATTACATAACATCTGTCCATGCGTATGTTTCTAGCTCCAAAACAGCTGTGCCTTTGTCTATGTAAGTGCAAGATAATAAAGATAAGTTGATGACTAACTGATTAAGAGATATAGATGATTAGTGTGACATAAGTAATGTTTTGAATGGATTATGATTGTATGAGTCAGAATTTTTGTAACAGTAAATCATAATAAATAGTAAAACTCGCATCGATTAATTAAAATCTAGTGAAAACCAGTTCACTGTAAAAGAAGATAGCGACGATGTTTTCTAAAATAATATCTTGGATTATTTTTATAAAATGACAACTACGTGGCTTATTAAGTTTTTGAAGTGAAAACTTCTTTAGCGGCGTTGTGCACTTTTTTGGAATGGGTAAAAAATGTTAAACTCGCGTCAGGACACGTGACCTGATCGAAAATTCGTAAGACAAATTGACAATTGATTTGTAAATTGTCATGTTTGTGTAATATAGCCCAATAAATATGGTTTTCTACCACATAAATGAGAGTACTTTTATACTGATAATTAAAGCAAAATTATTCCCTAACCATTCCAAAATATCAAAAATGCACAACGTTAATATTCAAGTTTTCACTTCTTTCGGCACTCCCAGAGTGCAACCCGTCGTTTTTTTTATATTCCTGATATTACATTATAGCTTTTAGGAGCTAAATAATAACAGCCGCAAAGATGGCTTACCATGGCGTCTTAAACTGTGAGTAGTTAGGCTGTGGGAAAGAGACAGAGCTATACAAGTCGTCTAGCGCCATCTCCTTCCCGGAGCGGAACTACTCACGCCGTCATGGTAGGTAACCAGGTCGAATTTCAAGGTTAAATCGCCCTTGTCGAAGTTAGTCTATAGATGACTGACCATCTATCATAGCGAGTTTCCTCCGTGTCTCGCGAAGCGCGATAAGCCGGTGAACCCGGTTGTTAGTTGCACTCTTGGACAGTGGTTACTGTTAGTCAGAAGCAGTGTCGAAATAAGGGATGTGCCTCCGATGCCCAGGCACAGCGCGCAAACCCTTGAGGTTAGGCAGAAATGGCCGACCAGGACCACAATTAGCCAGACCAGCGCCCGTATTATGACGTCTTAAAACCAGGCTTGTTCCAGTGAGTGAAAGAGACACAGCTATACAAGTCGTCTAGCGCCACCTCGTTCACTGACTGGAACAAGCCAGGTTTTAAGACGTATATAAAACGGCCCCAGGGCGCAGGTAAAGAAGCTAGCACTGGCTGCATAAAAGGTTAGATATTGCAAAGTTTGACAACCAGTTTTAGGGGAACAGTGTATAAGACGGGGCCGCGATGTATAATGGGGACATACTCTTTAGGCATTCTTAACACAACACTAACGTAGCACAACCGCCATCAGGATATCATTTGCAAGCAGCCATTTACAAATGGCGTCTTATTGGCGCTTGCGCTACGTTAGTATTGTGTTAAATTTGCCATAAGTGTGTGATTTCCCATCATACCACGCGTCCCCGTCTTATACACTGTTCCCTTATCAAGGGGTTTCGTATTAAACCTAGTTTCTGGGTTATGGAGGTGAGATAGGGGGTCCCTCCATGTAAAGTACTGATATTCAACTGCATCTTGCTCAACTGGCAGCCGACCACAACATAGTTGGAAAAGGCAGGCGGATGACGACATTACGTCTATCATTTCCGAACGGTAAGAGAAAGAGAGGTAGATATACCTCTGTCTCCCTTTTACTTTTTAATATGACTCCATAATTTACTTAGTCATCCACATTTAGCCAGTTTTTTTAAGTCACGAAGCCAACCTTTTACAGCCTTTTTTTTATTTGTTTCTAATATTCTACTATAATATGAATACTACCTACTTTCGCCAATAATATCATTAAATAATAAGCTTCAGGTAAATTATTTACAAAAACAACTAACCGCATTGGTAATCCCTAAAAGTTACAAATACGATTATTAAATCGTAATAAATAAGGAAAAAAAACAATAAGTCAATTGTTTACAAAAATTGGGAAACAAGCCGTAGCTCATTACTAGTTATAAATTAAAAAAAAAACGGGCAAGTGCGAGTCGGACTCGCCCATATAGGGTTCCGAAGCAGCAAGTAACATAATATAAAAGTTCTTGTAGTTGGTAAATTGCGGTTTCCGATTTATGACGTAATTAAAATAAGGAATAACTTGATCTCGTTCAAACCAATTTTCGCTGGTAGTTTGCATGGTAATGTACATCCTATATTTTTTTTAGTTTTATCATTCTTGTTGTCTGGTAGCATTAAATAAACCAATGAATATTGTTTATGGTACCTATCATATAACTCTATAGATGTGTCTATGCGCTTCCTACTCTTTGATTGTCTATGCGCTCCTTAATAAAAGTTTACTGTGCGTCATCTTCCTTTGAACGAAACGGTTGTTTCATCTCATTAATTCTCTTATTCTGGAAGTTCAGTGGGGGGGGGGCATTTTTCCACTTTGGAAGTGGCTCTCGCGCAAACTGTTCAGTTTAGAAAAAAATGATATTAGTAACCTCAATATCATTATTAAAGAACTATCCATAGATACCCCACACGTATGGGTTTGGTGTTTTTCTTTTCTGAAGAAATGAAAGAAAGTGCCTGTAGCTCGACATAGGTCGGGAGTGCAGGAGATCACATTTGATAATATTTCCAGCTCAAAACAAACCAATGGAATAATTTTAATGGAAGTCTTAAAGCGGCGCGGGGCGAGACGGAGTGGGAAGCGGTCGCCTCCTTCTGCGAAGCAGTCATGCTCGCGAAGGAGGAGGCGTGCCGCGTGAGGGAGAGAACAGTGTCCTCCCTCCGACCCAGCCGCAGTGGTAGACGCCCACGGCGACGGACGTCGCCAGACGATCTCCGGCCACCGTAGGCGCGGGCATGCGGGCAGCGAGTAATGGGCGACTCGCTGCCCGACCATGGACCATGCCCGGGTCGACGGCGCGTTGTGTTCCACGCGCGACTCAAGGAGTGTCAGCAAATTGACGGGGCCTGTAGAGGGCCAGAGCCTGCCGGGGTCGCGGGACTTACCCATCACCGTAACCCCGGTACGTAAAAGGCTCGTGAAAGACACCGTGGATTTTAGTCAGTACAAGTCTGACAGTCCCTCCCGCCCTGCCCTGGGTGGGAGGACTCATTTGATGATTTTACCACGCGAAAAAAAAAAAAAAGTCTTAAAGCGGCGCTGAAGAATCAGGAAAAGTCCTGAGGATTTGTTTGAGTATGAATTTGGATAAGTGTTAGAAGAAGAAAAGAGATGATATACACACATCAAAAGTGTCTAGGGATCAACATATATTTTTGCAATAACTTTTCTCCTGATTGATATTAATTAAAAATTTTTTTAAGGATTCATCAAATAAAGTGTTTTCGTTTGTCACAGTAACGATAAACCAAGTCACCTTTGCATTAATAAAGAAATTTGCCATTTTCCTAATAAAGGGATTTTTGACATTTGAACCACTAACACAAAAGTTCGAAAAAAAGACTGAAATAACAGTTTTCTTTAAAATTTTATTGGGTAACTTAAACAATTAATAATCCGTGTTTCTACCGCGAACACTAACAACACAAGAACATCGGTTTGGCATACTCAAAATGAGTTCATCCAAATCACGCTGTGGAATGGCCGCCCATGTTCGTTGCAACAACAAAAAAAGGTCTTCTTGCGACTGGATACCCTCCATATTCGGCAGAGCTCTTCTCTGTAGCATATCCCATGCATGCTCAATCGGATTCAAGTCTGGCGACTGAGCAGGCCAGGGCAGGACATTGATGTTAGCTACGGCGAGAGTCTGTCTTACAACTCTTGCGGTGTGCGGTCGTGCATTATCATGCATTAACTGAAATAAGGGACCGATTTGCACTTGTAGAGGAACGATGACGTCTGATACAATCGTCTCAGCATAAATTTGAGCGTTGAGGTTGCCTCTGATCCAAATCAACTCAGTTCTTCCGCCGATCCAAATACCCGCCCATACCATGATGGTTCCACCACTATAAGGATGGACTTCCTGGCAGGATTTTAATCGCTGTTGGCGTCCAGGGCTTCTCCAGTGTCGTATACGTCTTGTATCCGGTCTCATACCAAAACGAGACTCATCAGAGTCCATCCTTATAGTGGTGGAACCATCATGGTATGGGCGGGTATTTGGATCGGCGGAAGAACTGAGTTGATTTGGATCAGAGGCAACCTCAACGCTCAAATTTATGCTGAGACGATTGTATCAGACGTCATCGTTCCTCTACAAGTGCAAATCGGTCCCTTATTTCAGTTAATGCATGATAATGCACGACCGCACACCGCAAGAGTTGTAAGACAGACTCTCGCCGCAGCTAACATCAATGTCCTGCCCTGGCCTGCTCAGTCGCCAGACTTGAATCCGATTGAGCATGCATGGGATATGCTACAGAGAAGAGCTCTGCCGAATATGGAGGGTATCCAGTCGCAAGAAGACCTTTTTTTGTTGTTGCAACGAACATGGGCGGCCATTCCACAGCGTGATTTGGATGAACTCATTTTGAGTATGCCAAACCGATGTTCTTGTGTTGTTAGTGTTCGCGGTAGAAACACGGATTATTAATTGTTTAAGTTACCCAATAAAATTTTAAAGAAAACTGTTATTTCAGTCTTTTTTTCGAACTTTTGTGTTAGTGGTTCAAATGTCAAAAATCCCTTTATTAGGAAAATGGCAAATTTCTTTATTAATGCAAAGGTGACTTGGTTTATCGTTACTGTGACAAACGAAAACACTTTATTTGATGAATCCTTAAAAAAAATTTTAATTAATATCAATCAGGAGAAAAGTTATTGCAAAAATATATGTTGATCCCTAGACACTTTTGATGTGTGTAGATATAAAGGAAAAAACTACTGAGATGATCAGTAATAGAGAAGTGAAAGACGATTGGCAAGACGACCACTAATATAAATGTATTGACACAAGGTCAAGACAATTAATACCGTTACATACGTTGAAGGAAATTATCGCGAGGAAATCAAAATGCCAGAAAAACAAGAAAATAAAAGATATGTGACGTTCACCAAGCCACACTCGGCAAGTCTGGTGAACTGCAAAGAAACTGTGACCCAGGAGTGGGGAGCCCCCGGCCCCTGCTTTCAAAGAAATACCTCTACCCGTTTCCGTCAATCTTTGTACCATAATTCATCACAATCGCATCAGCTACTTAGGCCTCTGCCACGAACTTTGCGGTGAGCGTGGCGGCGGCGCGGAAGCCACAGGATTTTATGAATTAAATCAAATGGACCCGTTCTCAAAAACAGGGCCTCGGCAGCGGGGCGGATCTGCGTTGCCCGCCTCTCCACTGCCACTACCACGGCCCCGCTCATCGAGGCAGAGCTCATCGCCTTAGGCGTGAAAACGTAAGAACCTAATTTCAAATTTATAATATCTTTAAATTAGTTAGGCTTTGTATTGTAACTTACTATGGGATGCGCATAATCTGTCTCCACATTGTCTTCTGTCCGACAGCCTACGGTCTGTCGGCTAAACAGGCTTCGGTCGTAGACGACAGTTCTGTAACACCAGTCATACAAGATCCAGTTGAACTGGATCGTGTTTGGCTGGCATCAGCATTGGTCTACCACTCAGAGATAGTATCAGATGAAGAGGTCTCTGAAAAACAGAGACATCATCTGCCTGCCTTTTCCCAATTATATTGGGATCGGCTTCCAGTCCAACCAGATGCAGCTGAATATCAGTATTTTACATGGAGCGACTGCCTGTCGGACCTCCACAACCTACTGAATAATATGGTCAAGCGAGGTTCCATGGGGTAGGGGGTTCGCGGGACTGTTTAATGAGGTTACCGTGACCCTGGAACGTAAAGGGCTTTTGAAGGATCACCGTGGATTTGATCGATCGATCGAATCAGTACGAGTCTGAGGCTGCGGTTCTGCTTAGGCGGAGCGGAGAGCGATTCACCAATCACATGGCTTGAAATCCACATCTCTTCTCCACTGAAGCCATGTGATTGAATCGCTCTCCGCTTCGCCTAAGTGGAACCGCAGCCTGACAGTCCCTTCCGCCCCACCCAGGGAGGGAGGACTTATTGGATTTTATCACGTAAAAAATGATAAAAATCAAATCCTAAAAGGAATGCTAAGAGGTAAATTACAGGATCGAAGTATAATTTTCCTTAATTTACAACTAATTTAATGACTACCTAATGAACTGCGCCATTGTTCAGAGTATTACTGTTTTAGACTTATAATTAAAATTATGATACAATTTATCAGTTTTATTATCTAATTTCATTTTAGTAGGAAATATTACAATTATTATAAAATGCAATTTATAAACATTTGATGCTTGTCTACTTAGTATGTAAAGATTTGACATTTTTTTTTAACCCCTTTTTTTTCTCTAGTAGTTGGCAACATTATTCCTAAAAGCTATATTATGTAGATTATAAATTATATACAGGATGAGTTTTTCAACTGGGCGTGGAAGGCTATATTCGAAACTATGAGAAATATCGAAAAAAGTTAAAAGGAGTCCCGAGGCCGATTTTGACGAAAACTAAAACTGCATCATTGGATTTTAGAAAAATAAATCCTGGCCAGGAATCGAACCGGCTCAGTTTAGAAAAACACAACCTGTATTATAACACCATTCCTAATGTAGATCAAATTCTGGAAAGTAATCATTTACAACCAACTTAAGGAAAAAGTATAATTTATAACAAAAACTGATTAATCTTCAAGACAATGACTGTAATCGAAACATAAGTACAGTAGTTTCGGATATAGCCATCCACGCCTAGTTGAAAAATTCACTCTGTATAATGATATCTAGCCGAGCTATCACAATTTTTGTCCAACAAGTCGGTAAAAGTAATAGCGCAGGCAAGCGAGACAATCAAACTACCCAAAATATTCAGGCGCAATGTTATTGAATAAATGAAATTAATGAATATTGCGTTTTCTCCGTATACCAGAATTAAGACAGAAATTCATCTTTTTTTAACGGTACATAGCACTGGAGATGTAAGTAGTAAAGTAGGGCTAATCCTTGATTCTTTTTTTAGCATTCAAGGTGGTGGTCAAACGCGAGACTACTCTAAATAAAAAAATAATTTGACAAAATATAAGCAGATATAAAATTGCCCATCAATAACAATAAAATACCTATTATCCTTTGAAAAATATTATAATTTATTAAAATTAAATGATCAACTTGAATATTATTATAAATCAATAACAAAACTCCATTGTTTATAATGTATGGAATAATTTCAGGGGAGTCCCATGAAATCCATTGATGTAGGAGGAAATTGGCCAGGATAATAGTGATGTGACTTACATAGAGAAAAGAAGACAATTGTTGATAAGGGCATCGGCATGCCCATCACCAACTCTTTCGGTAGCTTGTCGGCCACCGTAGGTAAGGGCATGGGCACGATGAGTAATGGGTGATTCGCCATCCATCATGTACCGGAGTGTCATATTTGACAGGTCTGTTGGTCTAGTGGTTAGTGACCCTGACTGCTATGCCGGAGGTCGTGGGTTCGATTCCCACCCAGGACAAATGTTTGTGTGATGAGCACGATCATTTGTTCTGTTGGGTGTAATTTATCTATAATATTTATGTATTTAGAAATATATAAGTATGTTTATCAGTTGTCTAGTACCCATAACACAAGCCCTGCTTAGCTTGGGACTAAATGGCGTTGTGTGATAGTTGTGGAATATTATTATTATTATATTCCAAGCACGCCTCAAAGAGCTGTTAGCAATATGACGGGGCCCCCCTTAGAGGGCCAAAGCCTGACGGGGTCGCGGAACTGTCTTATCAGGTAACCGTGGCCCCGGAACGTAAAGGGATATTGAAGAACACCGTGGACTTTAATCAAGTACAAGTCTGTACAGTCCCTCCCGTCCTGCCCTGGGTGGGAGGTCTCATTATTTGATGATTTAGCCATAAACTGGTTTGATTGAAAAAATATTCTTGTGTTGGTTATTTATAAAGGCTTATAATTGATAGAACTGGAATGAAAGAGAAGACAAGATAAAATAGGCTCTGACGTTATGCGTTGGAGGAAAGAGCAAAAAAAAAAAAAAAAAAAAAAAAAAAAAAAAAGGCTTATAAGCTATAGAACATTACGCTACGACCAATCGGAGCCGAGCATTGAGCTCAAGCATAGGAAACAATTAGTATTTTATAAGAAAGAAGAAGATATTATAAATAAAGAATTAAAAATTCAAAATGGACCTTACTGATAAAAGGTAAAGTTCACATTTTTTCAAACTGCATCATCACAGTTACATAATGACAATATACATTTTAAATACATGAGAATAAGGATCATTTTCGTAGGAAACAGTCTGAGTTTGATCTATAGATCTAGATTTTATAAATTAGCTGTAGGACAAGTTTTTAAGCAAAAAGTGTAATGTCAGCAGAAATATTTAATAAATATTAAAGAGGTAAAATCTGTTTGTTTGTATATAGGGGTCATCTCTGAAACGACTAAACCGATTTTTAAATTGATTCATTGATATAGGCTATAAGAGGGCCTGTGGAACTGTCTCATCAGGTAACCGTGATCCTGGAACATAAGGGGCTATTGAAGGACACTGCAGATTTTAGTTTTAGTTCAGTACAAGTCTGACAGTCCCTTCCAATCCACCCTGGGTAGGACTAATTCGATGATGTTACCCCGATAAAAAAAACGCTATAAGAGGGATGGTGGTGATGTCAAAAACTGGTGTTTAATAAAACTGATATGAAAAAAAAAGTCTAACCAGATTTCTATAATGTGATAAACATAATTTTTTTGTCTGTTCTAAGCAGCTTATGGCGGAACTATCAAAGCAGATTAACAGTTCCTTCTGCTCCACACAGAAGTGAGAATTTGTTTCATAATTTTACCACCTAAAAAGTGAAGAGGCAATCTCAGAAAAAGCTTCATTTCTGTTTGTCTGTAATGGATAAACTCAAAAACTAAAAAACCTTTAAAAATATACATTGCATAACGTGGGCAATTTATTAACAACAAAGCTGTTGCCAGGTCACTCATGGTGTGCCAGATTTAAAGCTTCTACTGAGTATTTCTTGGGTAAAAATTGTATCCCAGTCTGAGAATTTAACTTCTGAAAAGGAGTTTTAGGTTTGATTCCTAATCAAAGCATGTTTGCAATGAGTCATAACATTAGTAAATATTGAAAATAGCATAATTCTTGATTATGATAAGATTAAAATATGATTCATATTGGGCTGAAATAAACTGACAACTTATCCTAAAGTTTTGATGATTTTTATCTATGAAATAAGAAACAATTTCTTAACTGGGGGCCATGCTAACAGGAAAGGCCATAAATTTTTGTGGCTTTAAATGTTTGTTAAAAGGTCATCATTGCGATAGTTACCAAAATAAATAAGGCTATATCCAAATGACTGACATTAAGAAAGGTGACATTAAAGTTGATGTGAAAACTAAAACAGTAAATAATTGAAAACAAATCCATTCTTCTCATCAAAAAATAGAATTAACTAGTAACTCTAGCGCATAGATAATGATTACATTCATATCGTGAAATCTGCCTTAAAAATATATTTAAATGGTTTTAACTTACGTTAAGTTAATAAAGTTATTTATAAAACACGTAACGCTAAGTAGCTTTAACGAAAGCAAAATTAATAAATTTATATTTTCCAACTGGAATCTTATTTGTCATAATATTTGGATGTTCTCAAGACTTCAGAGAATTATGCAATGAGCAATCCTCGTCCTTTAAACTTAAAAATGTAAATGATTAGTCATAAAACAGCATTTCTTTACATGCTTTTTCTTATTCTATTTGAACAGACTTTTAGGTTACATTAATCATCCCAACAAGATTACAATTAGATTATTGCATATTTTTACTGCATTGTTTTGCAGTTTCCTTGCATTTATCAGAAAACACAAAGCACTTTTGGGCAATGACCACATAATTTGTCACTGTCCACCAAAATTATGCAAAAAAAAATAAAACAATAGTGATTATGATCATGCAAAACAGAGTTCGAAACACAAAAAGTATGGTTAGTCACAAAATGAAATGCATTCGACCCTTGCATGTGTTACAAGAGGCAAAACAAATAAATTGGTGAAACTTATATGAGTCATCGCCGAAGGAAATATTATTAATGTTGTTACCAGAGATGGAAAAACCCGAAATACCTTTATTCTTACCCATAGTTGTGACGTTATAATCTGCCTGAGTGAAATGTAGACTGCAAACTTTTGAATACTTCGTATACGGCTTGCCTCGCCTCAAAATATTATTCCACTTGTCTGCCATAGTTGTGTCACGAGGAAACCGATGAAATTTCACGTTTTTCGTCTTGCCGGCGAGAGACGTGCATTGTGGGACAGTGCAATAATATCCCATCTTCCTTCCTTACTTGGTTTCCCAAACTTATTAATGTTTACAGTCGGCGAAACTAACACAACACATCGAATAAAATTGTAACCTCTAGTCCCGGACACAAATATGTTATTAAATTTATTTGTTGAAAACGTTATCACGTTGGTTTGGAAAAAAATGGAATCATCACACTGTAGCCTTGAAATATTTGACATCTATTTTTCCCTTCCCACTTTTTTTTTTGAGAAAAAAAATGGCCACTCTTGTGGACCATAGATTTTGTTTTGACTTCGTTTGTTTCAATTTCTTGCATTAGTTTCTCAGTCGTTTTGACACTGACAATCGACTAAATCATTTTAACAAGTTAAATATCCAACTATTCAAAAAGAAATAAAAATCGTAACTGTATGCAGACATAACAAACTATTGAGACCAATCAAAATGAATTAAACTAAACCCGTGGCCCAATTCTCGGACCAACTCATTAATCCCTAAAATCCCCTTACCGCATAGGTACCCAGATATGGGTACATATTTATATAAAGACACAAGTGCTGCCATCTAGTATTCCACGTTACAAAACTAGAATTTGTGAAAATCAGAATGATGGCGAAGATGATGTCAACGAGTTAGCGGATGATGATCCGGAGAATCAAAATTACGACCCCAGAATTTAGACCACATGAAGAAATGTAATTATTTATCCTTCGGATTCTGATGATACATTTTCTTTAGATGAAGATCAGGCTTCTTATCGTATTCACAGACCATACGCAAAATTGTCGATCGATTTAAAATTTCGCTTAGAGAATGCAGTGCCTAGTATGGCAATTATTTTCAGAAAACCTGTACTTCATTGCATAATATGCCATGTATAGCAATTTGGTGTTAGTCACCGTTACTGCATATTATGCCATAAATGGAATTTTCCAATTTTTTGGAAGAAAGTTATATATTTATACACAATAACATCTGCGTCTGAAGTGCTATTTCAGAAGACCTAGGTTCGAGTCCTTCTCGCAACTGAATTTTTGGTTCCTCAAAAATATCTTTGCGTTTTTTGAAACATCTTGAAAAGTAATAGGATTTTGAAAAAGTGTCCGAACAAAGTTTATATTATATAGCATTAACTATCAGATATGTTTTTTCGGACACAATAAACATCTCATGCGGTAAGGGGATATAGAAGATCCTCATCAATACGCTTTTTTTTTGCGCGGTAAAATCATCAAATGAGTCCTCCCACCCAGGGCAGGGCGGGAGGGACTGTCAGACTAGTACTGACTAAAATCCACGGTGTCCTTCACAAGCCCTTTACGTACCGGGGTCACGGTAATGGGTAAGTCCCGCGACCCCGGCAGGCTTTGGCCCTCTACAGGCCCCGTCAATATGCTGACACTCTTTGAGGCGCGCGTGGAACACAACGCGCCGTCGACCCGGGCATGGTCCATGGTCGGACAGCAAGTCGCCCATTACTCGCTGCCCGCATGCCCGCGCCTACGGTGGTCGGAGATCGTCCTGTGACGTCCGACGCCGAGGGCGTCTACCACTGTGGCTGGGATGGAGGGAGGACGCTGTCCTCTCCCTCAGGCGGCCCGCCTCCTCCTTCACGAGCATGACTGCTTCGCAGAAGGAGGCAACCGCTTCCCACTCCGTCTCGTCCCGCAGCATGGCCTCGACCAATGCCGGGCGCGAGAGGTCTCCGCCTATCGCCGTCGTGAGGACACGGCGGTGCTCTGCCCAAGCGGGGCAGTCCTGCACCGTATGCTCCACCGTGTCCTCTGGACGATCCTCGCAGTGGTGACATTCAGGCGTTTCTTCCCTCCCTATCAGACACAGGAACCTCCCGAAACTTCCGTGTCCGGTGAGGACCTGCGTCATGCGGAAGGTAAGGACGCCGTGACGCCTATCCAGCCACTCCTCAAAGAGGGGTATAACCGCCGCGATCGCGGCGTGCCCGTCATCAATACGCTACGAAGAAAATGAACTTATCAACTTATAGAGTGCAAATTGCAAAAATGAAGTAATTTGCGCAAATCAATTTTCTATACATATTTAATTAAATTCAGTTATTAATGTTTTTTTAAATGAATTAATTGATATCTTACACAAATGGATGTTATGAATGAAGGCGTGGCAGAAACGATAGACCTTTCAAATAAAGCTCGATTGCATGTTATCGGTGTCGTCGTTATGGCCCAGGGTAATAAGCAAGGGTCGAAATTAGGTAGAGTTATTCATGTACTGATTTGCACAGATTTCATACAGTGAAAGAATAAAGTGGAAATCCCGGGATTATAATAAGATTATAAAAAAGAGCAGAAAAATCCCGCATTTAACTTAATAAAAAAGTTATTACTAAGCTAGAAGCAAACTTATTTCCGTATTTATAAAAAAGGCGAAGTATAAGTATGAGAATGTTTGCTTTAATGAAGACTATTAATATTTGTAAGATGAATTAAATACTTAACGGCACTTGGCCATTATCACTCAAATCTGGGTTCATGGCGGCTGCCGAGCAATTGTGGGTAGGCGGGCGAGGAGAATTAAAACCACGTGTTCAAGATGATTATTATTTCAGCAAAATACGAACGTAATCACAATCAGCACTTCCTAATTAATTCGAGTACGACGACACTCCACCGAACACGTCTTGCTTGAGCGCGATGCAAACGGATTATGCCTCGTCTGCTCGCCACGTGCAAAAGAGCTCGGAGTTGTGTCAGAGTGAAGAAACGTCTAACCGCACTTGTCAAACGTCCGCTGTCGATCTTGACGTTTCTTGACACTCTCAAAACTTCAAAGCGCCGTCACGGCCGGACTGACATTCGCACGTCCTCGTGCGACTGCTCACGCGTCGAGTTATCTGCAAAGACCAAGCACAAATTTGTAGTACGAGTCTGGGCATGCTCGCCCATTCCTGACTTGCTACCCATTTATGCTACCTGCTTAAAAGGATCTCGATCTTCACCCCTCACATCTCAATTAAACACGCTGGGCGGACAACTGACTCCGGGCGCCCCTTCGACCACCCACCAATTCACATGGTGCGGTAGACCGGACAACCCGTCAGTCAGCGCCCCTTCCACCAGCCACACAAAACACACACAGCTGCTGCAGTCAACTGGTCCGAAACGTCGACCCGCGTAGGCCAGTCCCTGACCAATCTCCTGCCACTCAGCTCACCAGAGAAGTCGTAGTCTGATCAGAGGCGTCGACACAATTTAGGCCAGCCCCATTAAACAACCACGCCGTTCCCAACCACCCATCCAGAGCCCTATGCTCTAGATCGATTCCAGATAAAAACCACAGGAGCACAATTGTTAAAAACTCACTGTTTACTACTCGTCGTGTTCGGAGGCAGAGAGGGTGCCAGAGCTTGCAGTCAAAGTGTGTGAACTAGACACCGATACTGTATCACTTTCATCATCGGATGTTACCATTCCATTCTCATGACTATGGACTTCCGCCGTCTCGGCCTCCTCTGTCTGATTAACTAACGAAGTAGCTACTTCAATTAATCCACCATAGCCCCTAGGTACCGCGCGCAAGTTTTCATGGGCGTACTTATAAGTTCGGTTAGACCCGTCAATGTCTCTCAGCTCGTATCTATCGTGATCTAGTACCTTGACAATCGTAAAAGGACCTTTGAACTTTCGCTGTAGTTTGGTTTGGTTCCGCTCGCTACCTTTTATAAAGACAAAGTCGCCTACGGTAAATGGTCTCACTATTGCTCTACCCCGATTAAAGCGTTCTACTTCGGAAGAAGCAGCCCTTTTGATATTCTCGGAAGCGTTTTGCCTAATAGTGTTTAAGTCTAGACGGGGTTCAGGTTCAGCATGCAAGGATACGGTTGATAGTCCTAATGACTTTGCTCGTATGCCAAACATTAATTCCGTAGGAGAGTAGCCTGTTACTCTGGATTTAGTGCTATTCAAGGCAAGCTGAACTTCAGGGAGTTCGTCGCGCCACGTTTTATTTGGGTCGTTCTCTACTATTGTAAGCAGGCATTTTAGAGTACGCATTATACGCTCGACTTGACCGTTGGCTCTACTGGATCCGGTAGCAATTAAATGAAGCTCTATGCCATGCTCTCTACAAAATCGTTTGAAATCTGCACTAATGTAACATCTACCTTGGTCTGATATTATCCGCTTCGGTGCACCAAATAGGTAAACTGCCCTTTTGAGACATTGAATTGCACTAGCAGCATCGAGAGAAGCTGTGTAATCTAAGAGAACATACTTGGTGAAGGAATCGATAATAACGGACGCATATTCTTTCCTATCACTTTTACCGCTTAGTTTTCCCGTGATATCTATATGTATCGTATGCCAGGGCGTAGATACTTTAGGTATTGGATGTAATCGAATCTGCTGTGCTCCCGAACATCCCTTTGAAGCTTTGCATACTATGCATGAATCTACAAACTTACGCACCTGCTTGCACATTTGAGGGAACCAGTACTGTTCATATATTTTGTCAAGCGTCTTATCGACACCAAGATGCATGATTTCTGAATGAACGTGATTAATGAGGGTCCATGTCAGGGATCTTGGTACAACTGGTAACCAAGAGCTGGTTCTATTGCGTTCAATTTTCCGATACAGTATACCCTTCTGCACGTCATACGTGTGTGCAATCGCTTCTGGCAATTCGTTGTTTTGATGTTTGCTGATGAGGTCACAGATTTCGCTATCACGCTTTTGCTCTACCGCTAGCCAACCCTGATGTAGTTCTATAAAGTTAACTTTCTTACTCCTATTAGTAGCAATAGTTAAATCATTTGATCCCTGCGAACTAGGTGTAGGCTCTAAAACGGGGTTTCTAGATAAATAGTCGGCGTGACTCATGCTAATGCCCTGCTTGTGAACAATATCAAAATCGTACGCTTGTAAGAAAGCCCACCATCTGTGTACGCGTGGCGTTAAATCAGTTTTAGACTTAGATGCTTTCAAGGAATTACAATCGGTGAACACAGTGAAGTGCTGACCGTATAAATAATGCCGGAAATTCTCAACCGCACGAACGACTGCTAGGGTTTCCAATTCGTACGAATGGTATCGTGACTCTGCGTCCGACGTTCGACGGCTGAAGTAAGATACCACGTGAGGAACATTATCCTTTCTCTGAATCAATATGGCCCCGTAGCCTTCGGAACTCGCGTCGGTGTGAAGTTCGATGGGCGAATCTTGATCGAATATTGTTAACACCGGCTCTGACGTAAGAATATCAACAATTTTTTTATGGATATCATCGTGAGCAGCTGTCCATTTAATCGGCCCTTTTAATTTTGTTAACGGGTAAAGAGGTCCTACTATACGGGTGAAATTTGGTATGAACCGTCTGAAATAAGAAGCTAGACCTAAAAATTGCCTGACATGTGTAGCTGTTTTTGGAGTAGGGGCTTCAACTAAAGCCTGAATCTTTCTACGGTTCGGCGTAATTATTCCTGCTTTAATGACATATCCGAGGTAATCTATCTCTGTTTTCATAAATCTGCACTTTTTAAAGTTCAACGAAAAGCCCGCGTCGGTAAGTGCTTTCAGAGTTAGGTCTAGACGTTCTAGCCCTGCAGTGATGTCATTCGAATAGCACATGACGTCATCCACGTAGGCCAGCGCTACCTTGTCTTTTAGGGGTCCTAGAGCTGTATTTATGCACCGCTGATATACGGAAGCGGCATTCCGTAAACCAAACGGCATTGTCAGATATTCAAATTGACCATCCGGCGTCACAAACGCCGTTTTAGCTATACTATCTGGATCAACGACTATCTGGTGATAACCAGATGTCATGTCTAATGACGAAAAATAGTGTGCGCCATGAAGGCGGTCGATTTGTTCATCAATTCGGGGCAACGGGTAGTGCTCGGGACGCGTGTTAGCATTGAGTTCCCTATAATCCACGCACATCCTATCAGTGTTGTCCTTCTTTTTTACCAATAATATTGGGCTAGCAAAAGGGGAACTGCTTTCCCGGATAACGCCTGCTTTTAATAGGGACTCTATTTTCTCATTGACAATTTCTTTTTCCGCAATTGCTAACCTATAGGGATGTCTTTGCACGGTCTTATTTGGATCAATAAGGTCTATACGGAGAACACCTGTCGTGACCCGTCGCGTTGGTATGCCGTCTGTGAAGAACTCACTATATCTTTCTAAAATTCTAATCAATGCTAATTTGTCATCACCTAATAAGTCTGTGTCAATATTCGTAAAATCGAAGTTACTGGATTTGTCGGAAAAATTGACCTTTTTACCCTGATAAAAAGTGACTTGGTCTTTATTTATATGTACGTGTATATTATCCTCTAGTACGTCTCTACCTATTATAACTGGTTCGGAAATAGTGCCATCAGGCACTATGTGAAACAACACCGAGAGCGAGAGGCCTTGAACATGGATAGGGCTAATAACTTGGGAAACACATTCCACATCCCCCCGACCAATGCCCGTCAGATAAACTAAATCATTATGCGCTGTACCTGGGAACTTTTCGGCGTAGCTGTTAATCACTAATGAACAAGCAGATCCACTATCAAAAAGAAAGGAAACTGGCTCACCGGATGTTGTGGTTAAGGTGCTCCTCGGTGCCTTGCGTTCACACACATGGACCTCTTTGACCGCCGCTGCTCCGCGGCCACCCGCTCGATCTGGACACGCCGACGCCAAGTGTCCTGGTTTTCCGCACACGAAGCATGTGATTGATCTTGGCTTATCAACGGCTCTGGATGATTGGTCGGGCGTCTTCTCTGAAGTAGCAGGGTCTTCTTTTCGCTTGCGACAGTCTATCGCTTTGTGACCTGAAGTACCGCAGCGGTGACATGTTCCCATGAACCGTGATTCGCCAAATCGGGCCTTTTTCACATCCGTGGCATGTTCGTCACTACCTTCATGCCTCCGTTTCAGTGAAATGCCGTTGAGGATGCGCAGGAGTTGAGATCTGGTGGTCAGGTTATGAGAGTGGAGCTCACGGCGGATCGCGACTTCCCTTTGACACAAAACTGAAGACACGAATCCCGTCGTAACATCTTCAGACATCTTCATCCGCGGAATGCGTTCGATGATGTTCCAAAGTCGCATGGCCGCCTCACTCGCGGTTTCTTTAACACCAACTTGAAAGCGTAGAATCTCGTCGAAGTAATCTTGTGGCAGCATAGGTTTAGCAAACTTAGCAAGCAGTACTTCTTTTATTTGAGGCCATGACAGCTGCGATGCCTGCAGTCGTGTTAAACAGGTGGCAGCTCGGCCTTTAAGTGCACGTGTGAGTAACAAAAGTAGTTCTGCACCTTCTAACTTACGGTTGTTAACTACGATTTCTGTCACGTTGCACCAACCTTCGATGTCCGCTTCGTTGCCGTCAGGATCAAATTCTATCAGCTGGGTGCACATGCTGCTCGAAGGTTGCGATATAGCCATCAATCGGGATAAAAACAACTCCATCTGTTGAGACAGGGTTGGTTCTGACGCCGGTGCTGAAGATCTTGCACGGCTATTCTCCTCTGGAGCAAGCCCTTCACATCCCACTTCTGATAACGGCACTTGGCCATTATCACTCAAATCTGGGTTCATGGCGGCTGCCGAGCAATTGTGGGTAGGCGGGCGAGGAGAATTAAAACCACGTGTTCAAGATGATTATTATTTCAGCAAAATACGAACGTAATCACAATCAGCACTTCCTAATTAATTCGAGTACGACGACACTCCACCGAACACGTCTTGCTTGAGCGCGATGCAAACGGATTATGCCTCGTCTGCTCGCCACGTGCAAAAGAGCTCGGAGTTGTGTCAGAGTGAAGAAACGTCTAACCGCACTTGTCAAACGTCCGCTGTCGATCTTGACGTTTCTTGACACTCTCAAAACTTCAAAGCGCCGTCATACTAATAAAAGTTGCATCTTAATTATTTTTGCTTCAACTGTCTGTGACTTTCTTTACTATTATTTTTATTTGTAATGCTGTTGGACACACGGGTTTGTCTATTAGAAATCCCGGGAAGATCCATATTACTGTAAACATTTTGATGCAATGTATAAAATAACTCTTCCTAATTCCGACCTCTGGGTAATAAGTTAACGTATAGTGTACTTGCTTTTGCCAACAGCTCCGCCTGCTCATATCCCCACCTCCTTGCCTATGTCACTCAGGACCAAAACAGCTTTCAATTCGTGAAAGAATGTTCGAAATCAATTATATAACAATAAACAAACAATCAAGCCTTTCCTCTTTATAATATTAGTGTAAAAAACACAGGACCGGATTAAACCTAAGGCAAAGTGGGCAACCGTCAAAAACTGTATAAGCAAATAATGTTGATTTGTCGCGATTAAAAGATACTCCAATTTTTCCAGCTCACTTCGATGGTTCTTCCACATGCTTGTCTTGTCCTGGTACAGGTTACATTTTTTGAGCTCATTTTGGGATTAATCTATCTATGCAAAGTCGGCTATTGGTTGAGTAGGTCTTATTTATGTGACTCTCATTTTATTAACTTATCAAAAACAGCCGAGAATAAATCGACTAAAAACGTCAATCTAAAAACATTCAATCATAGACAATTCAAGAAATCCTGAAACTGGCAACACAATTCTTTTTTTTCACAGTTTTGATAAATGTCGGAGCTTGGTGTTTATGCGCGAAGTTTTGTTTGTTTTTCTATGAAAAATACAACTGTTACAATAACAGTATTAGCGCTTAGATATGTTAATTTGTGTATTTAAACTTGCTAAGCACTAACAACATGCCTTACTACTGCACCGTGCCGCGATGCACATCAATGGCTGGTAAAGCAAAGAATGTATCTTTTCACCAATTTCCCCGAGACGAGGAGCTCGCTAAACTGTGGAACGATATCTTAAAGCGAGGGAAACCTTATACAAAGTACTCTAAAGTATGCAGCCTTCATTTTAAACCCGAAGATTACACAATAACAAGCGCTGGTAAAAATAAAGGTATGTACCCAACTCACGTTTGATTTTCTCATCAATGTTAGTTACCTACGCTGTGATTAAGATGTCTATTTATTGCTGGCGTCTGTTTTTGTTTTTGTTTGAAACGGATCAATTTGTTTATGATACGTTTATGTCAAGTATATTATGTATTTTCATACTATTGCGTTAACTATGAAGCCAACTATTAAAAAAATACACATGGTTGTTTCTAAGTGATAAACGCACACGCTTTACGTTAATATGATAACAATTACATCAGTAATAAGTCCTAGAATTCCTTGGAAACACTGCCGCACTCCTCCAAATGGTTTCTATCACAAGAAGTGCCCAATCAAAGAGCAATTAAATATCTATTTCATAATATGCTAAAAGCATCTTTGTGGCATAAATTTATCTTATGTACCACATTAATAAACCAACCCTAAGACGACCCACTGACCCAAATATGAAGTAAGAAGAATATCTTTGATATTGTTGAAGATGCTATTATTACAGTTTGCTAATAAGGTATTTTACTTAGATTATAGTATGTCCAGATTCCTAGTACGCCACTGAAAATTGAAGCCAAGAAAAGGAAGAATAATTACTCCCTTTGTTCATTCCCTACATCACACGACAAGGAATTACATTTAAATGTTTGTGTAGCACTCTCTCACACATTTCCAAAATTGTGGCTTCACGAAACACGTTTAATTTCGTTTAAACATGGAATTTGGAAATTTTAAAATCTAAGGTCTGTGTTAACAGAGGGTTTGGTAAATGAAAAAACACATTCTCCACAAAAAACCTGAATTTCCAGGACAATGGCGAACTCTGCGCAAGGACGCGATACCTTCTCAGAACCTGCCTTCAGACACACCAGCACCGTACACGAGGAGACAGTCCGGAGCCTGGGTACCTAACAATGTACCTGCGGTGGACCCACAGGTAAATAGATAACTATGTTTTTCATTGTGGCCCATTGAAATGGACTTTAATTTTTTTAGGCTTAGCATCGCAGTTGTCATTTCTCTGACAAATGTGTGCCCAATTGTAACTTTTCAATGGAGTTTTAGAGCTAAGTGGAGAGGTTCACTCAAATATGTGTGGTTCTTTCCTCAAAAGACCATCTCACACACTCGCATGGTCCTCATATGACCTGAGCAAACCAATTTCTGGCATTTAAAAGAGACAGCAACCTCTGAGTTTGTTCTCAGAGTAGTCAGGTACGAAACACTGGCCTCATCTATTCCTCCTTTAAAATATTGATTGTGACATGTAGAAGTTTTTTTTTATAACCAACTTCGAAAATATATATCATTTATTATTTGTAGCTTGGGTTCCGAAAGTTCCAGTTTTGTTGGATTGGCAATGAAGTAACGTAGTGAACATTACTAAATCCAGTACAGATTCTAGTATCCAAAGTGGATCAGAATAGAGCATGTTCGTGAACATGATACCACATAGGACCACGATAAAAAAAAAGTGCAACTGGATCCATCTATTGGGTCAAAGTAAATCAGTCCCACCTAATAAATTTTATTTCAAAACATAACTCCGCCTATGCCATAGTCCAGATTAGTAATTGCAACCCACTAGGAATCGCTGGTCTAGTGGTCGCAAGCACGACTGCCTAAGGTCCTCGCTAATGTCTAGATTGGCCAAGCCCACCGTGCTATTCCCACTGCAGCTCTTGGAAGACAGAATCAACGGTCCACTAGAAAAGTGCTCAGACGATGATCCTCGACGAAGTCTCGTCGTTATTTATGAGTTTTTATCTTAAAGAAAATATCCACAGTGGCAGCTACGGAGTCTGGATTAGTGCCCAATCCATGGACGTATCTCAAACGTACCGTACGAATCGTATAGGTATTTCTTTTCAAATGCGTCCTCCCGCTCTGCGAAGGGGACTTCATCATCATCATCGTCTTATAACAGTCAACTGAAGGACATGGGCCTCTCTAATCACACGCCATTTCAGTCGATCGCCGTCTATTCTCATCGGCAGCACATAGATCGTTACTCCACCTTGCCTGAGGGCGTCCTTCTATACGTTTGCCGATTCGCAGTCTCCACTCGAGAACACGTGTACTCTAACAGACTCCTTACTAACTGAAAATCCACCGTACCCTGGTCAGACAATCCCGCGTGCCAACTCTAGGTATCCAACAAGTAGTTGGAGCCTATTCCTAAATCTTCGAGGTTAACAAGCAGTTTGTTTTGTAAATATATAGCGATTGATACCTGTAATCTAATCAGTCGACGACCGGCGCGCGCGCAGCCGACACTCTTAGTCTGAGTAGCCTACACGAAGACACGTAATTCTAGTCTCGATCGATCATCGGAAGTTTGGGCTTTGTCCGCAAATAGCTGTGTCAACCGCTGCTCGGATTCTATTGGGCGAGAAAGCTATACCTAGGCTAGATGTCGTATACATCTAGCCTATAGCCTTATTTTTAGCGTAGTAAAATCATCAAATGAGTCTCCCACCTAGGGCAGAGCGGGAGGGACTGTCAGACGCGTACTGACTAAAATCCACGGTGTCCTTCAATAGCCCTTTACATTCCGGGGTGACACTAGCTCATTAGTCCCACAACCCAGGCAGGCTTTGGCCCTTTAAGGGGGCCCTATCATTGTACTGACAGCTCTTTGAGGCGCGCGTGGAAAACAACGCGCCGTCGACCCCGGCATGGTACATGGTCGAACAGCGAGTCGCCCATTACTCGCCGTCCGCATGCCCACGCCTATGGTGGCCGGAGATCGTCCTGCGCCGTCCGTTGCCGTGGGCTAGTCAATTATATAATAACTATTTTTGTATAAAGTACGCATCAGAAATTAGAGTTGTGATTAAAGATATCTGTTTTGATTATTAACAGATAACATACGAATTACTGTTGATAGTAGTGATTCACTCTTTATATCTTAGATTAGAAGTTAATACCGGTAAAAACTTGTTACAAAATACCGAGTAACAATACCTAAAATTGTCCTATTTCTCTTATTTTCATGGCCAAAACGATCAAGTAGGCCAGTTATGTTTAAAAATAGTTATGGTGCTACAGTCCCAGTCACAAGATATAAAAACTGTGAAAGTACCGTAGATGCCCATTCCAAGGCGTTGATCTCTATGGAGAAGAACGGGCAAGAAACTCCATGGACACTTTTTATTTAATCTCCAAAATAATAACAGAACCTTTGTTACATCATTCAACTTGAGATGGTGCATAATGTGAGAATGATGTGGCAAGTAAAAAGTTTCTATAAGAAATTGACAATTCAAGAAAATTATAAATATAATACAAAGTCGTTTCTCGCTGTCTGTACGTCCCGATGTATGCATAGATCTTTAAAACTACGCAACGGATTTTGATGCAGGTTTTGATTTTGAAGAGGAAGGTTTATATGTATGTAACATGCATAATATAGTAGAGATGGAACCCGTGCGGAGCCGAGGCGGGTCGCTAGTAATTAAAATAAACCGTGGCAGCTAAGAGAGAGGGAGAGTTAACTTGTATAATTAGTAAGCTTGTATAATTGTTGTGTTCCAGATGGAGAATCAGGCTCGTCAACTGGCGCAGGCCATCTACATGCAGACCATGCTGGCCATGCAGGCGGCAGGACTGAGGGACCCCGCCGCGCTCAACACTCTCTGTAACGGTAATACTACTAAAGCGTCCTAACCTTTTTTTTTCAAATGTAAATATTTCTTATTATTTTAATGTTAACGTGTTTTTTTTTTCAAAAAGTTCATTAATTCTGATTTCAATTTAAAAGATTGATTTTTAATCTTTTTTTTTTGATGTTATATTTTGATGTTTGTGATTTTTACTAATACAGTTTTTAAAAAATAGTATAGGTACTAACACCCTATGGGTCACGATGCCTATTTTTTTTTATCGTGGTATAATCCTCAAATGTGTCCTCCCAGGGACAGCGGGCAGAGCGGGAGTGACTGTCAGACTCGTACTGACTAAAATCCACGGTGTCCTTCAATAGCCCTTTACGTTCCGGGGCCACTGTAATTCGTACAGTCCCGCGACCCCGACAGGTGGGTCACAAGGCCTGACAGTAAAATTATTTTATTTACTTTTTACGAAGTCACTTAAATAATAACCGACTTCGTAAAAAGTTGGAGGTTCTCAATAAGTCGGTTTTTTTTTATGAATGTTCTCCTATTTCTTGATGACGATTGGACGTATTTTTTTAAATTCTTCATGTGTTTGAAAGGAAAGTACTTTACAGATAGTCCCATTGTAATCAGATCTGATCAGATCTGATATAAGATCAAGATCTGATCAATTCACACCGAGCCGTGACGCTCCGCGCACGTTTCAATATAGCGACTCAAAATCTAACTTTATTTACTACACGAAAAGATACACATTTCCACTATCGTCGCGTCACGTCGCGAATCGGTGTCAACTGACTCTAATGGAACAGAGAGTGCACCTGTGACTCCGCACACACGCATCATCTGCCTGCCTTTTCCCAACGATATTGTGGTCGGCTTTCAGTCAAACCAGATGCAGCTGAATATCAGTATTTTACATGGAGCGACTGCCTGTCGGACCTCCACAACCCAGTAACTAGGTACTACGATACCCCATGGTAAGACTGGTTGTCAGACTTTAGAGCTTCTGACTAACAGTAACGACTGTCAAAGATCTACAAATGACAACCGGGGCCAACGGCTTTACGTGCTTTCCGAGGCACGGAGGAAACTCGCTATGATAGATGGTCACCCATCCACAGACCAACCTCGGCAAGCGCGGCTTAACCCGGAAGATCGGCCTGTGCGGCTGTATTTATTTAGCCACGAGCTCCTCCGAGCTCCGAGCGCACACACGCGCTGTACTATAATATGTCCCGCGCAGATGACTAATCTCCGCTGAGATTGACCGCCGTCACCGAAATTGGTCCGAAGAACCACAATATAAACGTGCAACACACTTCACTACAATCTACCATCTATTTTCCAGGTCTCCCACAACCCTCGCCAGAAGACCTGCCCCCACACTCATCAACCACAACCGACCAGGTGGACACCACCAGCCAGGACTTACGGACCACCCACGACTCCAGCCCGGACACTCAAAACAAGACCTCATTCCAATGCGAAGAGTGCTCAAAATGCTTTAAAGACCCAGATGTGTTCGTACTACATAAGAGGTCACACACAGACACGGGCAAAGAAAACTTCGATTTAAATACTTTGAAGCCAGAAATGTTAAAATCTAATCCTATACTAGCTAATCTGTTGAAGACTACGATGGAGAGGAATATATTCACGAAAAATCTCTTTGAGAAACAATTAATGGTGAGTTTTTCAAACATGGAGAATTACCTCCGTAGCGTTACTAAGTATGAGGAGGATTGTGATAATAGTGATTTAAGCGAGTCTTTAGATGATAATAATTTAGTGATCGACGAGAATGTCGCTTAGAGGTTCTACATGGCTTTTTTTTGTGGTTCTGCTGAAAAAATTACTACTGTGAAGTTTTTATGGGACATATTTATATATATATATATATTTCGATTTAAAAAAATGTTCCCATTCAATTACACCATGTTGTGTTACACTGTCAGCCATTGTCAAATGATCACAAGATTGAAATCCGACATTTCCTTTTTGTAATACTTTTCGTAACTTGTTTAAAAATCTTGAAAGAATACCATACATTGACTAAATAATTAACAAAATGATTTGGAACTCGTAAAAATAAAGAACAAAGTAAAGATGACTTTAGCAATTTGAGGGTACAATTCTGCCACGCCGTTCGGAAACTGGCGTGAAGTTATGTTATGTTTGCTATAAAAGAAAAACAATCATTTTTAATTTATTTAGTCAAAGTATGTTGAACTTAGAGAAACAAAATTGAAGTTAATTTTTTCAGCAGAATTTGAATTTGATTATAAGACTGTTTTTTTTATAATAATAATATACATACACTTATGAAATGGCAGACTTGACATATAATAACTATTATTGATAATATTGCTAGTATTTTTTATAATGTTTTTAGTTAGAACTTACGAAGTGCCTAAGATACACATTTTGAATAAATTATATCAACAACTAAAAACATTATTTAATATACTAGCATACTACTGGAATTAAACATACTTTTTTTTTCGTGGTAAAATCATCAAATGAGTCCTCCCACCCAAGGTAGGGCGGGAGGGACTGTCAGACTTGTACTGACTAAAATCCACGGTGTCCTTCACTAGCCCTTTACGTACCGGGGTTGGAATTAAACATACTAAAATTAATTTGTAATGTATACTACAATATACATTTAGTACTGAACGTTAATCATTAACGGCCTTATTACAAAAACTAAATAAACCTTGGTTTAAACCTGGTCTATCAAGTCCAGGCTTATCTGCAGAGCCATGGATTAAATTTGTCCGTATTACAAAACTAAGATAAAACCTCGACTTTAGTACCGCCATTTGAACGATTGTCTAAACAATTAAATCCACAATGAGTAATAACAATTAAACCTACCTTATTTCAATCCATTTTGGGTGAAAATAACACAAAAACTACAACACAATGAAAAATTTGCTATGAGAAACTTTGACACACCTTTGACAGCTACTACTGTTAGACCATGGTTTATCGAAAAACCTCGATTTGTAATAATGTCTGTGTAAACCATAGTTTAACAAGATTAAACCTGGGTTTTTAGTTAAACCTCTTTTTGTAATAAGGCGGTTAAAGTTTATAGGGACAACATAAATCAGTCCTTAACAATCCCACTGATGGGACACAGGGTTCAGAGAGAGTGGGTTGTAATCCACCACGTGGGCCCATTGCGGGTTGGTAGATTTCACATGTCTTTGAATTATTTTATTCTAGGACATACCGGTTTCCTTCACCGTTTTGAGAGCAGTGGTGATGAAATAAATAATAAATGATGAAGTCCAGCACTAAATGTATTTAGCAGTTATTTCTCAAAGTCTGTCGTTACAATATTTGTAGATACCCACCTCTAGATTCTAAGATGATGTATATTTTTTTGTATTTTTCCACAATTCGTGTATGAGAGTAGAAATCACGAAAGATCTACTATTTATTATGGATCTTTGAAATACATATTTCATACAGTTTTTTTTTAACACAATATGTTAGCAAAATCATAGAAAAATAAATAATAGTTTAATCAGGGTGGAAGCTAAATCGACACACAAATGTTCACCAGGTCATACATGACACCACAACCACTTCAACAGATGTATAATGTACCATAAGACGTTTAGAGTGGAATAAAAAAGACTTGACTCGACTCTGTGAGCATAACAGCGATGGCTCGGTTGGAAAGAGCGTCGGGTGTATTAAATGGGATGGTCACAAATACAAATCCTGCTCGCAATTGTGTTTTTCTTTCCACAGCTTTAATGTGTTAAAGAGTTGCCGCGGCCTTGACACGTAAAAGACAAAAGCCCACAAGACATAGAATTTCTATCCGTTTGTGTGCGAAAGGTAGGTTTGGAGATATATAAATTACCCATTTTCAGTGTGTCACCATTTTTTTTTTGTTTGTTTAACTGATTCATGCACTGATCTCATTGGGTGTAAGAGCTTCAAATTCAGTTTTTTTTTGGATCTTAAAGAAATCTCTTTTCAGATCGAAATTTTTTAGTAAATTGCATTATGGAAACTATTAAATTCGTCCAAATTACTTACACTTAGTATTACTTAACTATGGTTTAAAAAAAATATCCTATTTATTTTACTAAACAATAATTTTAACCTCAAATTTCTTTGTGTAAGTTTTGACTGACTTTAAAAAAGATGATGTTGTGTGTGTGTGTTTTTTTTTCATATATAATATGTACACTGATTTTAAAATTCATCAATGCAACCTCAGATTCATAAAATCCACCGATTCATAAAAAAACACATAAAAAATGCGAATTTTTATTGAGAAGACTGTACACCACCGATTTTGCAAAAAGTTTCTACCATTTTTGGTATAACTTAAATAATATTTAACTTTATAATAAGTAGATTTAGATTTTAATTCGCTTGCACCACTAAACACTATAAGCCTTTAAATACATTTTATTTTAATTTAAAATGGTATATTTACCATGTTTATTTCATAAAAAATAAAAGTAGTATATATTTCGTTTTAATTTCTGATGATTGAAGTATTAATTAAAAAAAAATACCATTTTCAGGCAATTTTGAATTGTAATAATTACGTCATACAAATATTTGTACCGTATGGAAATCGAACCCGTGACACACAGCGCAGCAGTCGATCTGTCAACCACTGCGCTAACCGTTCATTGCATATAGTGTTTAGTAGTACAGTCACGACCAATAACATGTATAAACTTAACAAAATTCAAACGCAATTTACTCGTGAAATTCTTGAAACTCGTTTCTACTTTGAAATAAGACCTATTTCGTAATACGAGTAGTGTAGCTTCCGAAATAGAAATCTAATAAAAAGGCTAAAGTTTAATCAATATGGTAGCAGAACATCGCTTTTGTATACTGCATAGTGTATACATACTATTGCTCGTGACTGTACACGCGAGAATTAGTACTCTATTTTATTTAGTGCCTTAGAGATTAGCTTTTATAATAAAAAAATAAGCGAAATAAAAACATTGATTTTGTATAAAGTACTTTTAAAAAAAAAAATAGATTTAGATGATGTAGGATTTTTGGAAAAATTTAAACTTTTTCTAAAAAAATTTTTTGTATTGGAAAAAGTTTTTGTATGAGACTTGCTTGTATTTATGTGTTTTCTTTTTTAACGTGTTTCTTACATTATGTATTATTATACTACAATACTATTATAATATTGGGGTATATGACAGAGCTTCAAGTAATTCTCCAATAATAATTTATGCTCGCGACGATATCCACCTGAAGGTCGATTAAATCTCACTAGAACGTCAAATCCGGTTAAAAAATATACTATGTGTTAATCTAGGTTATTAACTATCTGCATACTAAATTTTATCAGAATCCGTTCAATGGTTTTTACGTGAAAGAGCAACAAACATCCATCCAAACAAACTTACCTTTATAATATTAGTAGGAAGCAGGATAGGGTTTAGTAGGACTAGTAGGTGTCATGGCGGGTTAGGGCAATTGCCCTATCCTGACTCTGACCTGCGTTGCCAGGTCCGATTCTTGTAAATCAGTACATGAGGTCAACAAAATTGAAATGTAGAGTTGCAGATTGGGACAGTGAACAAAATAAAAAATTAGAGTTTTTTTTTTGTTTTCTTATTAACAAAATGCGAGATAATTATTAAAAGTTTTTTTCATAATTCACATAGTTCTTACCTGCAAAGAATCTCCAAGATAAAATTATTTATATTATTAAAGCGAACTGGCCCCGCCGGAAATCAAAACTGTCAGGGTGTTTCTACAATGAATCGGATATGGAATAAGAAGTATAAGTATGCAACGCCATCTCGTAGCAGCGAATCGAGTTACGGACCCAATGTACATACATACATCCATAGCCAATAGATGGCGTTCCGCGTTAAAAAAAATACGGAGCGTAAATATACATCTTAGGTATTTATGATATTTTTCATCATTTTTTGATTAATCGGGACATTTAGCGTCCTGATCAGGTACAAATCGGGACGTACCGCGCAAATGGGGACACCTGGCAACACCACCTGTAAGGTACCTAACCAAACCAAAAAACTAAATCATCTAGGTACTAACTACAATACTTAATATCCGTAATAAAGTACACTCGACAGTCGTCAATCGACACATCAAAATATTATTAACATAATACTAAAACAATAAGTAAATAATGTGCTTAATATTATGCTGCCGCTGCTCTCACCATGGGGTATCGTATTACCCAGTTACTGGGTTGTGGAGGTCCGACAGGCAGTCGCTCTATATAAAACTAGCACTTTTCCCGCGACTTCGTCCGCGTGGTTTACGTACTTTCCCAAATCACCCTTTTCACCCCCTTAAAGGTTAAATTTCCAAAAACCCCTTCTTAGTGCTCCCCTACATTATAATAGGAAGCCGTGTGCAAAATTTCACATTCCTAGCCCTAGTAGTTTCGGCTGTACGTTGATATGTCAGTCAGTCAGTTCTCCTTTTATATATATAGATACTGATATTCAGCTGCATCTGGTTCGACTGGAAGCCGACCCCAATATAATTTAGAAAAGACAGGCAGATGATAATTGTTGTTTTAGACTGCTGCCCCACCCTGAGCCTATGGCAGGAGTAAGATTACTTGTTGCCAGCGTCTTCGCCCTATCGTAACTTGAAAATTATCCCACGACAACATAACATCATCTGTCTAGCCTTTTCCCAACTATATTGGAGTCTGCTTGCAGTCAAACCAGATGCAGCTGGATATCAGTATTTTACATGGAGCGACTGCCTGTCGGACCTCCACAACCCAGTAACTGGGTAATACGATACCCCATGGTAAGACTGGTTGTCAGACTTTAGAGCTTCTGACTAACACGAGAACATAACACCGGGATAAAAAGTACGCTAGTAGGTTATAAACTATCTGTGTACCAAATTGTATTCAAATTTCTTCTGTTACATCTACTTTCCGTCACGGTTGCAGGCAGTACCGGGAGCCAAGACTAGTGCGGTCGAATCGTCCCCAAAAATCTTTCTTTCCGAGTATAATAAGTTTATTTTTTTGTAAATTCGTCAAATAAGTCACTCTTACTGACTAAAAGCCCACCCTGCTCCTTCTGCCATTTATGTTCCAAGGCCACGTTGTCCTTTACAGACGATCCCACGACCCCTACAATATGTATCTTTTTTTTTACGTGTTAAAATCATCAAATGAGTCCTCCCACCCAGGGCAGAGCGGGAGGGACTGTCAGACTCGTACTGACTAAAATCCACGGTGTCCTTCAATAGCCCTTTACGTACCGGGGTCACGGTAATTCAAGAGTCCCGCGACCACACAGTATGTATCTAAGATAATTAATAAGTTTCATCAGCATTTCACAACAAAATTCCTAGTGTTTATTGTGTGTAAATATTTCTGAGTATTGCCTATTTTAGTTTATCAAACAGTTTTACCCTATATAGTTCATGAGATGGTTATTCCCCACGAATTAAAAACTGAGTACCCAGTGAAATATGACTCGGTAGTCGGTTTTCACTAAAACTAGGTGGTACCTAAGGTTCTAATCAAGTTGTTGGATTTTCAACCCTCGCTTTACCGCAGAGAGTTCAATATCCAATAATGACTAAAGGAATGCATAAATAATATACAAGCAGTTCGATTTTAAACTCTCCGCTCAACCCTGAAAGTTGACATTTCAACAAATATAATATGTAGGCAATTTCGTGTAGTCTCATGTATGTGGAAACGGTTAAAACCAACTAATATGATTTAGTAAATGCGAAAATTTGTATTTAAGTTTGTTAGCTATAACGTCTAATTCGCTGCACCGATTCTGATGAATTTTGTTACAGCTATACTCTGAATAACTTATTACTTTAATCTTATTAATAATATTATAAATATGAAATCTTGGACTTTTAAATGTATACATGTTTATTGCAAAATCACCTCATAACGGCTGAATGGATCTTGATGAAATTTAGCTTAGAGATAGACTATATTCGTGTAAAACACATAGGTTACTGTTTATCCCGCCATTATATTCTCATTTGACATTTTTAGAGAGGCGCGTAGGCAAAGTCGCAGGCAATACCCAGTATTATGATATTGCATAATGCAAACTGCATTTTCATCATATACGGGGCTTCCTCGGAACTTTAATTAGTTACTAAAGATACCCTTTGTAATAGCAAAGTCAATAAAACGATAATAATGTGCGTCATCGGTATCACACATTCATCATCATCATCCACAGCCCATCGTCACCCACTGCTGGCTATAGGCCTCTCTTTGCTTGTGCCAAGCTCCACGGTCTCGCGCCAGCCTCATCCAGGACACTCCCGCAATGGCAACAATGTCGTCTGCCCATCTCGCCGCCGCACAGCCAACACTACTTCTTCCAATCCTTGGACGCCACTCTGTTACAGCTTAACTCCACCTGCCGTCACCGCACCTTGCCAGGTGTCCTGCCCAACTCCATTTGAGTTCCATAACTCGATTACCAATTTCGAACACCTTCGTTTTTTCGGATTTCGACGTTTGGAATTCGGTCTTCTGCCACGGACCAAACATAAAGTATCAATAACTATCCTATCTGTTAATCCAGGTAATAAACTATCTGTGTACCAAATTTCATCCAAATCCGTTCAGTAGTTTTTGCGTGGACGAGTAAGAAACATACATCCATCTTCAGAATCTTTCTTATAATATTAAGTAAGAACATTAAGAAGTAAGATTTTAACTGAGGAACTGAGAGTTTGAATATGTTTATTTATTTATTTATTATATGTACAAACAATACATATACAGGGTGTAAGAGCCATCGACGCATAAACGGGTACCATGGGTTCAGGACTACTGCGGTACTGGACGCAGTATTTAGGTATACGATGACCTTTTATTTGAACTTTTACAAACAGCTGAGAAATCACCCATTTCTAGTATTATTTACATTGCTACTTTTAGTGAAAGTAGCGAAATAATTACTTTTTTATTAATAATATCATTGGGTTAAGTATGAATAACGATTATGAACAGTTTAAAGTAAAAAAAAAAATAAAAAAAAATAAGAGAAAATTAGGAAAAACCCGACGAAAAATTCCAACACGGGGTGGTCCTGAACCCATGGTATCCGTTTGTGCGTCGATGTCTCTTACACCCTGTATATTTATGGGGGCCCTGTCATATTATATGGGACTTAAACTTGTTTGAAGTTATGTGGGTGTACTATAAATTAGGTACACTACAGGTGTACCTAATTTATAATACTAGTACTACCTTTTCGGAGATTAGCGTGATTTTATGTAACTAATTTTATTTGAAGCTCTGTCTACCCGAAACAGTATTAGTTCTTTTACATTATTATGTATATGATTGCTTACAACGTCTGCCTAGAATGTTCCCATGGCTGGGACACAAATAACGAATAATAGCAAACATATTTTGAAAACTGATTAAGGCTTGTAAAAATGTAAGATTCAAATATTTTTATAGATATGAATGATTAGTAATTTAAGACTGTATTTTTGTAGTGCCTAACTTACATATAAGTTATATAAGTACTATGTTCATTTTGTGATAAATAAAATGACGAGATTTTTATATATTTGTCTTTAAAATGTTACTCAGTTAGTAACAAAACTATCATAATAGGGTATTTTACACCATTCATAAATAAATAAATCGTGACGTCATAACGCCTGTAAAATTATACCGATCACGTGACGTATTGTGATTTTTAAAGCTATGTATCCGTCAATTTTGATTTACGTAAAATTTAAAGAACAATTGGTGAATTTAAAAATTGTTAAAATCTGTACGTAGAAACGTGTTTCGTCGTTTAAATGTGATTTCACAAAATGGACTTAGTACATAAGACTGTTTGAGCATTCTGTTTGTACCCCAAAATGTAACAATTGAATATAATGCGACTGATAATTATATAACATTACAGTATTTTAAAAAAGACTTAATTTTTGTACTCTTTTGATCTCTCTTAATGTAAAAATACTGATTAATTAAAATTACGTTTGTATTAAATAAAAAGTATTACCTAATACCTTATGTTTTGTTTTTATTTAAAAGTACAGTCAAGAAAAAGATATGTATGCAGACAGCAAGTTTTGCATGACTGTGCAATGTAGCATACAGCCAAAGAGTTTTGGTACACATTGAAACTAGACTCTTACACGAGTCGATTTCTCAGTCGATACAGCCGTGCTTCGAATATAGACTGTCTTGTAACAATTCGACTAGTGTTTTAGTCAGTGCCGAAAATAAGGGAATGCAAAACGGTCCCCGGCACAGGGCACACAAATGGTCAGCCCAGGGCACAGTTCTTATTTCCATTTCTATTCTATTTTTTAAAAAAACGTTGCCCCGCACTAGGAATTTCTCCTGTATCGTGGTTGCGTTTACAAACATAGAAAGTCACATACACAAACACCCAGGCCCGGAACAACTACTTGCAGATCATACAAATATTTGTTCCGTGCGGGAATCGAACCCGCGACACCTAGCGCAAGAGTCCAATTCTTCAGCCACTAACCTAACAATGCGCGCCATGTCCAGAAGAACTGCTTTCTGGATCAGGCCCTTGATCCAGCTGCCTAACGAGAGCCTCCTTAGATGTTGATCGAGGTTCTTGGCAATTAAGCCATGGGCCGACACGACTATCGGCACTACCTATACATATAGACTTAATTAATTATTAATGAATTTACTTTATTAACGTTAACTGAAAGCTGCTTGTTTTATAATATTTTCTGAGGTTTCAGAGAATATTGGACATTTAAAGAAAACATTAAAACGGTTTTGGATTTTGTCTAACTAAAGATGAACTAAACGTACGAACTGTTTTATATGTAGGTCCGAAATGATTTCGCAATAGTGATTTAGAAAAATAAGGTACGCGACCGCGAGCCTTTAATATATATTAAGATTTTAAGCATTTCAGTTTTGTATTGTTACCTACCATCAGTGATTTTTTTGACACTATTTGCCGGCCCTTATCTGGCCACCCTTGGGTCGGCCCTCCTGAATCTTAGGCTCCGCCATTTTCTTACTTGCTTTCACACATCCTCTCAACATGAACAACCCATCAAGTATAGGTACCTAACTCTTTCAATGTTGTTTTTTTTTTTTGAATGGCGTCTCGCAGGTCAACCTAGAAGAGGTTGTGGGCTGCTTAACCGGACTTTTCTGTGGATGCCTTAAATTACTCTAAGGCCGCCAGCCAGGGGCTTACAACTAAAAACTACTTACAACTAAGTGACTACACGCTAAGGGCACCCCCTGTGGGGTACGGACCTCGGCATCAGTGAGGGAGGACAGCAAGGGACAGGCTGGATCACAATGAATTTGCAATGTTGTATACTTCTCGTTAATATAAATATAACGTCACTTCGTCTAGAAAGTTCTTCTGAGAAGTCAATTTTCATCGTCACTTAAGACGTAAAAGATGGCATTTCAGTTTGACCGTGCAGGCATACCTACAATATGGTAATAATAAACAAACAAATTCCTATCTAGTTGCGTAGTAAATGCTGATGATCCCGTCCCTCTCCCACCTACGTAAATCATAAATCTGTTCGTCCTTGTTCTCAAAATATACGTCGCATCGGGGATTCCCCGCGACACAGAGTTTATACCAAAGGTTATTTTTTTGAGTGTGCTAAGCACAGGTTACAATGGTATTTGAGAAAAAGTTTTCGTCTTTGTATAATGTTACGAGAGCTTTTAAATAGTTACATGGCATATTTTATAGCGAATGTCACTTTTTAAAACTCTTGGTAAGGCGTCTGGAAGCAACGGCGCTTTCAGAGGCACGCAGAAATCTTGGAATGAATTGACACCCATCCATGGATCGCCTTAGGCAAACACTGTTTAACCTTGAAGTTCGATCCATGGGGCTGTAATTATTTAGCCATTAACCAAAATATATTCTGACTAATATTAAAAACTCAAAAATTATCCCAAAAAAACGTAATACAGAGACGAAAACTAGGTATCTAGGTTATAAACTGTGTAGGACTGTTGGTACCAAATTCCATCCAAATCGGTTCAGAAGTTTTAATTGTAACAAACATACAAACTTTCGTATTTATAATATTAGTGAGATTAGTAAGAAGTAAGATAAGAAGAGAGATATTAGAGTACGATAACTGGAAGTGAGTTTGTTTGTTTATTACTCTTTCACGCACGCATACTCAAACCGCCATTGCCACCAGGATTTCGATGAAAATTGACCAAAATTATACCAAAAATTCATACCCCATATAGGAGACGTTGATTTTGTACTGTATTAGGTAGTACTACCTCGGTCGCGGGACTCACGAATTACCGTGACCACGGAACGTAAAGGGCTATTGAAGGACACCGTGGATTTTAATCAGTATGAGTCTGACAGTCCCTCCCGCTCTGCCCTGACTCTCGACCACGATAAAAAAAAAATGTACTAGGTACCTTTCTTGAAATGAGTAGACCCATACTTTACGCCCCCTTCGGAGATTACAAACAACCTGTGTTTTTATTGAGTCATTTAATTCGTTATGTGATTGTTGGCCTACAATCCGCGCTCACTTTAGTACTCTACTGTTTGTTGAACGACTGCAGAAGGATATGTTTAACAGCCTATGTATGTATGTATGTTTCCGGGGTCGCGGGACTAAAGGCTACTGTGACCCCGGAATGTAAAGGGCTATTGAAACGAATGGATCGATTTTGATGGTTCCAATAAAATGTTTTTGTTTTTAAAACGTTGCCCCACACTAGGAATTTCTCTTGTGTTGTGGGTGCGTTTACAAACATAGAAACTCACATACACAAATACCCAGACCCGGAACAACTACCTGTAGGTCATACAAATATTTGTTCCGTGCGGAAATCGAACCCACGACACGCTGCGCAGCAATCCAATCGCTGAACCACTGCGCTAAGCGGGTCGAAATCAATGGATTTGTTTTAGACTGGGTTCACACGTCGGGTTCCCCTATCAGTAGTGTTATTCTCTGAAGTCTTAGCGCTTCCGTGGCGCTGAAGCTGGCTTTTGACGATTCGTTCGTCGTAGTGCACACGCTGTAGTACCTTAGCCCGTGAGCCAGCCTATGACTCTCACATATCGTGTAGTTTTCTTAAACTACTGAGCGATGGCAACACCATGTCGTCAACATACCTGCAGCCGTATTATGACGTCCTTAAACCAGGCTTGTTCCAGTGAGTGAAAGAGACAGAGCTATACAAGTCGTCTAGCGCCACCTCGTTCACTCACTGGAACAAGCCTGGTTTTAAGACGTCATAATACGGCACCTGATATTCAGACGTAATCAATATGGCGGCAATCGCCATAAAATATTGTGAAAAAACAATGAAATATTAATATTTTGAGAATTTAATAAGTAGATAGACCTCGCACGCACGAGAGCATGTCTGTTAAACGGAAAGTACCTATTTAATAAGAATTTATAAGCACGGGACACAGGCCTCCTCTCTGTGAGAGGTAGTGGGCCATAATCCACCACGCGGGCCCAGTGCGGGTTGGTAGATGTCACATGTCTTCGAATTTTTAGTTCTAGGACATGTCGGTTCCCTCACGATGTTTTCCTTCACCGTTTTGAAAGCAATGGTGATGAAATAAATTACAAAAAGTAATGCACATGGCTGGGTTCGAACCCACGACCTACAACACGTAAGTCGGGGCCGATACCACTGGGTCATCACTGTCCATAAATACATACATCAAGTCACGCCTTCTTCCCATGGCAGAAACTACAGAGCGCCACCTGCTACGATCCTTACGCACTACATAGGTACATTTGCCTCATCCACATTCATACATCTGGTCATACAAACACGCCGATAGCGAGTACTACACACCCGGCCTTTCTGAAGCACTTCACCAATAAGGTCAGTGCAGGTCTTCCTTGGGCGTCCCCTCCTGGTTTTTTCAGTCACCTCTGCTTTATAAATTCCTTTGTTAGTCGCATTTAACTCATCCATCACATTATGTTTATAAATATCGGGTTAAATTCAACCTTTTAACAGATCAAAGGAAGTAGGTTCTCATTGTTTTTTTCAGTTAAAACGCTTTTTTATGTTTATCTTATCATTTTTCATTTCGATCTGTTTTACCATTTTACGATAATATTTATCATTGTTTCATGTCATTTTTATGTACAGACGCCAGCAGGTCAACCTTCCTCAATATGTCCAATTTTCCAATAGATCATGAACCTTCTTTGTTGTGATAAAGTTGAAAATCAAGTTTCGGTTTGGGTTAATATAATTATGCTGGTGTAATTATCAATAAATAAATAAATCAATATTCCGCAACTATCACACAACGCCATCTAGTCCCAAGCTAAGCAGAGCTTGTGTTATGGGTACTAGACAACTGATAAACATACTTATATATTTCCTAAATACATACATATTATAGATAAATTACACCGAGACACAGAACAAATGAATGTGCTCATCACACAAACATTTGTCCTGGGTGGGAATCGAACCCACGACCTCCGGCATAGCAGTCAGGGTCACTAACCACTAGACCAACAGGCCTGTCGTCAATATCAATAGCACTCCTTTTTTGAGCAGTCGAGTAAAAAACATATTTGTAGGACGGGGAAGTAAAAAAATGTAGCTACTTCGGGAGAAGTCATCATACGCTGGCAGTATAGCTACGTGGGATGGCAATGGTGATTCTTTGGCCGCGTTGGCAAAGGCCATGGTGTCTGAGGCAGTCGCTGCCTCACCACATTGACAGTGATGAGGAACCCCACATGGAACGCTCAAATGTAGAGACACATGACACAAAGACCTGACTCCCACTGTCCCACAGCCAGCAGGTGGCACGCGCAGTTTTACTGATGGATTATGAAACTGTTTATAGTATAAATACATACTAGTCTAGTGGTCAGTGGTTAGAGACCCTGACTGCTATGCCGGAGGTCGTGGGTTCGATTCCCACCCAGGACAAATGTTTGTGTGATGAGCACGATCATTTGTTCTGTGTCTGGGTGTAATTTATCTATAATATGTATGTATTTAGAAATATATAAGTATGTTTATCAGTTGTCTAGTACCCATAACACAAGCTCTGCTTAGCTTGGGACTAGATGGCCTTGTGTGATAGTTGTGGAATATTTATTTATTTATATCATAACATCACGCCTATAATCCTCGAAAGGTAAGGCAGATGTTTACCTTGTAAGCATCAAACGGGTGCAAGTACGTGTGCTCTAGAAACTGCGGAGCCCACTCCTAGCAGTCCAGCCCAGGTCCAGGAGCTGCAGTCCGCAGCCCACTTGTAACCTGCGGTGATGTGAGATCCCACTGGGGGATGGTAGGTCTCAACTGCTTTGCTATTCTCTATGGGACTCTACGATGAGCTAGTACTCTAGTCTTTTCTTTATAATGGTAAAATAAGAGTCTTCCCACCCAGGGCAGGGCAGGAGGGCCTGTCAGACTTGTACTGTCTAAAATCCACGGTGTCCTTCAATAGCCCTTTACGTTCCGGGGTCACGGTAATTCGTTAGTCCCGCGACCGCTATGGGGATGCTACTGAACATTTAGTGATGGTAAAAAACAACAAAAAAAATCTTACAAACTAGCCTTGGGAACCATTTTGAACCTAACTTACCTACATCAATGTATTATTATTATAAATTCACTACCTTACATTATAAAATAGAAATTCCATTGAGCCATAATTTAAATAGATTTTTTTATTCTAAATAGTCATTAAAATATCAACTTAACTTGCATATGGCTTAAGTGCATAGTCCTTTGAGTGAGAAGGAATACTGGAATTTCAATTGAATTCATTGGAACATTAATTTAGTTTTTTTTTTTAAGATTTTTACCTTTCATCCTCCTTCACCTTTCTCTAGGTATACTTAGTTTATGGTTTAGATATAGCTAATATATATCTTTGTGTTAATTTAATCCTGTTTAAGAACATTATACACTACATACATAAAAAAAAGGAATTGAATTTTCATAATAAATGCTTTTATTTTAAGATCTTAATAGTTTAATATAAAGATACTTTATAATTTTTCGAAGCATGATGTATGCTCCTGCCCTTGTCTTAAATCATATGTGATCAATGCGGTCTTTTTCTTCCATACTTCTTAAGTTACCCATATTTTTTAACGCATGAATACAAAATAAATCATATTTTTTTATAGCAAATAGTTTTATTACTAATTCTACCACTTATCATTTTAGAATCAGCTTAAAAATCTATGTCTATGAGTCTATGGAGGGATTTCCCCCTGACTTTTCATTTTGATTTGACGTCAGTAACCTTCTATCGTTTACGTACTGCGCAATAAGCAATCTTTATGAACAATTTTAAATGTGTCTGGTTTATATTTTAAATAGAAAAACTTGAAATAAGTAGATTTTTATCATAACAGTGTTTTCTTTTAAACAACTAATTAGTCATAGACAAAAGTAATGTGTGATAGTGATTAAAATTAAGTTTTAATTATTTTTCATTTCTTGCAAATTTTGTATGAGAATGTTTCGTTGTTTTATTTTACTAATCGTTAGTAATTTGTAAAAAAGTAATAGTGAGCCGCGGTAAACATAAATTGTTAGACTTAATTACATTTTCATTTACAGTAGGTTTTTTTGCCAAATTTCTGTAGTGTCCATGAGTTAAGAGATAAAATATCATTTATTCAGTAAGTAATGAAGCGGAATTAAGAGCTCTATAATCTAAATCATTTAGCTAGGAATTTCAGCAAAAAAGAATAGAAATGTTGTCAAGTTTTAACGTTATTTCATTTGCGAAATAAAGTATGAAAACTCCAATATTTAAAACATGTTTGTGGTAATATAAAAAGAAGAATGAAAAATTATGTCCTGTGTACCATAACTTGATCTCCATTAATTTAAAAAAAACGAGTTTCGCAAATAAATTATTGCGACACATAAATTCATTCTGTAATTTATTTTTAGGTTACCGTAGTTCAAAAACTCAGTCAGCACTACTCTAACTTTTTAGAAAAAATAGTAAAAAAAAATTAAAGTATTTATCCAAAGATTTAAAAAAAACCTATAATTAATCAAAAGTTTATTTTTGGCGTTTCTTTTTATTACATACAGTATAAAAAAAAAGTCAATAATGTTTCACAGGCAAACCTAGCTGCAAAAGACTGTATTTTACAAATTAAGTATTTAAACGCTAGCTTGCGTGTTGCCATCCTTAGAAAATGTCAAACGCACAGTGCAGCTGAATAAAACCAAAAAACCTAGCGAGAAAAAATTATTAGCAACTAGAAAATAGCGGTCTCATTGTATTGCATTACAAGATTTTGTTATATATTTATCTATTTTTCCAGGTAGTCTATGTCAATGGAAGAGTGTTGGCAACATTGCCACGTTCTGACGTTATCGCAAGGGGAATGCCTCAGCCTAACCCTCATGTTCTAAAAGCTCTTTACATCACACGACTTTCATTAAAAACTCAAGTTGCAAATATACGCACCTAGTGCAAGTTTTTGGGCCCCATAGTAAATATTTTATCAGTGAAATTGAATCAGTTCATTTCAGAGAGGACTTACATAAAGTGTTAGGTATAGATTGGAGTGGGTTGATGTGTTGGTGTCTGTATGTCTGTCTTTGAAAATAGCTTTACCACATAAATTCTTGTTACAAATTGTAAGACTCTAATTTTATCTTAATGAAAGATGAAAAAGTCTAGGTGAGGGAAATTCGTTAGTTTTACTGAGTCTTGTGAAGTCGTCAGTAGCATTCAGTAGCATTTTAATTTAACTTTAGCGGAAATGGAAATACAACAATTATTAATTCTTTCTAAGGTTTTTAGGAATTTGGCAAAATATTTTATGCAAATAGCGGACAATTACAGAAAACAAAAATAAAACATTGAGAGAGACCCGACCTGACCCAAGTCAGGTCGGGTCGGATCGGATGACTGGATTTTTAGCAAATCAAAGGTCGGAATCGTATAGTGTAAATGCGCCTTAATGACGGAATATTGCGAAGTTCACGTTGGTTGGAATGTCATTCACACATAGCAGGGGGGTTACCCTGATGCAGTTCTTAATTATTTACAAAAAAACGTCGTTTTGGTTTGTGTTTCTTGCTTAGAACGCGCGCTCAACCGCTGACAGGATCAATAAACAGTGACGAACAAATGACGACATAAATTTAGTGCGGAACAGTTCAAAACATAGTTCGAAATGTCCAGTGAAGACGTGAAACTGATCAAAGTGAAAAAGCTACCATTAATATTGACTAAACAAATGTTAATAAAAAACCGAAATATAAAAGTAATGAAACCATTGCAAAGTCCCGTGCAAGAAGATATTATTTATACGTCAAAACAAGGTGATTTCACGTGGGGGGAAGTCCGCAGAATGACGATTGTGAACCGCTTGTCCGTGGGGACAAATTCGAGTAAAACCATTGCCAGATGCCAGAGCCACTCGGGACAGGTCTTCGAAAAGACCTCGGACGAAGTAACCAAGCTAATAGGTCAGGAAAATTACGACATCCTCATTAGTTCACTGTGCTCAATTATAAATCAAGAACTAAAAATTCGTAGTATAAACGCTCTTTTGACAGTGCCGAGAAAAAGTGTTAGTGTTGCGTGCCAAACTGAGACAAACTCGACAAGTTTTAGTAAGCCAAGGAATTCCTTCGATTCTGCCTGTCAGACCATAGAGACTTGTTCCCCGGGACATCTGCAAAGCTTAGACAGACTGAAGAAAGACCCAAGGCCCCGGAAACGTAACAAAAGACAGCAGTTACAGCCCTACGTTGTAAAGGACTCACCAGAAGTGAAGCAACCCAAGCGATTAGTGATATCCCCAGACAAATTCGGAACATTTGTAAAAACTGAAAAGGAACCCGTGAATAATGAATCTCTAAAATTAGAGTCTTCGTTACCTGAACTTGGAACAATTTTTGATGATGATTCTAACAACAGTATAGGACGGTTTTCAGCGTTGTCAGTGACTACGACCCCTGATTTGTTAGAGAATCCTCTTAATATACTAACAAACGTTGATAAACATACTCGTGACATCACCAGTGAAGTTAACCAACGTGACATGGAAGCTAAAGGATGTTATCAAAATATGAGCCCCCTGGAAAATGTTAGTTTTTCCCAAGAGAAGCTACCATTTGATATGCAAGAGATATTGAAAAGGATTCCGTCGGAACAGAGGATAAAGTTGCTGCTTCGTCAGGGGCTAACGGACTGGAAAGATTGTTTGAATGCGGATCCGGATGGTCATCTGTGAGTAATTTTTTTTTCTATTTTTTCTTTTACAGTCCTTTACTTAATAATTTTTAGGGTTCCGTACTCAAAGATAAAAAGGGGACCCTATTACAAGGTATTGCTGTTCGTCTGCCTTGCATACATCTATCACTAGGCTATATCTCATGAACCGTGGTAGTTAGACAGTTGAAATTTTCACAGATTTTGTGTGTCTGTTGCTCCTGTAACAAGAAAAATTCTAAAAACAGAATAAAATCAATATTTTAAGGGGCTCTCATACATACACCTAAATGTTATTTTTTGCCATTTTTATAGATAACCAGCTGACCAGACAGACGTCCTGTCTTAACGATGAATATTGATTTTAAATTGGTATAATTAAAAAAAAAATCTATAAAATAACTCTGACCAAAACATTTGTTTTAAATGATATTCAGTGTTTTTACATCCTATTTGATGATTTGCAGCAAAATATTTATAAAATGTCATAAAGTTACATTAACCTTTTAAGCGCTTGGCTAAATATCAATTGCCGTGCTCCTAGCGCCCGGCTAGAAATCGTGCTTTCCTCTTCTCCTCTCTTTCTGCACCTTTTAAGCTCCAATTTGTAAAATATCGTAGTGTACAATAAAAAGTATTCTATCTGTCTATCTATATAAATAGAGAGATATAGAATAGATGCAATAAAATCGAACAAAATAACAAAAATCGTGAATATTCTCTGTCGGATAAATACGACACAGGCGATAGGGGTACGGAAATGTTTGTCGGATATATACGACTCTGGCGGTTAAAGGGTTAAAAAAGTTTATACTATCCAAAACGTTAAGGTTACATTAAAATATTCTTAAACATACAAGATCATAGCAGGTGGCGCTCTGTAGTTTCTGCCTACCCCCATGGGAGGAAGGCGTGAGTTTATTTATTCGTTATTTAACGTCTAGCAAAGTACCATATACTATGTTTTTTTTTCAAGTATTGTGACTTAGATAACCTTAGTTATTGTTTGAAATCATTTTAAAATGAAAAAAAAAAGAAAACTATATAATTTCGGGCGAAAAATTGTCAGTATGGAATTATAATAATTGTTTGGTGAACTATTGTATGAAACATAATAAACTGAATTGAGCATTCCAAACTACAACATTCAGTTGTAGTTAGATACTCGTAGGTAATTATTTTAAATGTATTTATTTTCGCCCGCCCTGGTTGTAGACAAAGGTACTGTAAGGCTCGACTCACACCAAAAGAGCGGCGAAGGGCAACGAAGCGGAGCGCAGTTTCAGTGTCATATGAATTTCAACTTTATTTTCATTAAAATAATATTTATTATCGCATGAGAAACTCGAACGAGTCGCGGGAATGCCCGCGGATCCGCGGGCATTCGCGCGACTTTCGAGTATGAGTGCGATAATAAGAATGAGTATTATATTAATGAAAATAAAGTTGAAATTCATGACACTGAAACTGCGCTCCGCTTCGTTGCCCTTCGCCGCTCTTTTGGTGTGAGTCGAGCCTAAGACTCGTACTGAACAAAATAGACGGTGTTCTTTCGATAGCCCTTAACGTTCCACGGTCACGTTTTTTCTTCAAAAGACCATTTCAGACACTGACCTGCATGGTCCTCGTATAGCCTGATCTACATATAATGTCTGGACTTCAAAAGAGACTGCGACCTCTGAGTTTGTTTCGGCTGTTTCTTCTCAGAGTAGTCAGGTACGAAACACCGGCCCCTTCTAGTTTTATAAAATGACGTGTAAAAGTGTTGATATAACCTACTTGCATAAATAAACATCATTTCATAAACATCATTTCATTTCATTTTATTTCATTTCATTTTACGGTTACCTGTTTTGACAGTTTCGCGACCCCGGCAGGCATTTGGCCCTCTATGGGGTCCCTATCAGATTGCGGACAGCTCTTTGCATGGTCCGTAGTCGGTCGGCGAGTCACCCATAACTCGCCGTCCGCATGCCCGCGCCTACGGGGGCCGGAAATCGCATCGCGACGTCTGATGTCGTGGGCGTTTCCCGCGGCGGCTGGGTCGTGAGGTTACTGTCCTCACCCTCACGTGTCCCGCCTCCTTGGCGAGCATGAATACTTCGCAGAATGATATGAATACTTCCCATTTCGTCTCGCCCGCAGCATGGCCTCAACATTGGTTTGATACGGATCGCCTCCCGTGAGGACATTGCGGTGCTCTGCCAAGCGGGCAGACCTGCACCGTATGCTCCACCGTGTCCTCCGGACGATACAGTGGTGATACCCAGACGTGTCTTCCTTCCCAATCAGTCACAGGAACCTCCCGAAACATCCGTGTCCGGCGAGGACCTGCTTCGGCGGAGGATGAACACACTCGGGACGCTTCACCAGTCATTTTTCAAAGAGGGGTCTGAACACCGCCATCGCGTCGTGCCCAAATATTTTATACGAGTATCTTAAAGTTACAAAAAGTATCGAAAAATGTCCAAAAGTAGAATTATGAAACATCCTTTGCAGACACAAAATTTTTATGTTGTTACGCATTATGGTTTTTCATCATAATAAACTGTGATAGCCCTCTTAATTATATTATGTCATTCATGTTCATACATGAAATTATTATGAATGTAAACACCTAGCTATATATTTTATCGATGTTTTCACCTTTAAATGATATCGGAATGGCCTGATTAGATTTTTTTGTTATTGAAGATTATATAGTGAGTATAATGTTATATTCAAAACGAACACTAGGAATTTCCCATGTATCCAAACTCACAAAGAAACAGCCTCTTACTACTAGCAACATACCAACTACTTTTAGATCAATTACAAATATTTTGTTTCGTACGGGAATCTTGGAAATCCTCATAATGGAATTCCTCATAATTTGTCATGCGAGCATTTATTGCTCTTTGACCCAATAACGTGTTGATAAATGCTAGGACACATGATTGCGTACTTTTTATCGACGTTATTCATCTTTTTATTAGATACTTAATACTCGCGTCCTGCTTCGGGCGTCGAGTAATGGGTCTAGTAAATCTAGGAATTTCGCAACATATGGGTTCTGATTTATACATAGAACTGCAGTCTTACCACGGGGTATCGTATTACCCAGTTATTTAGTTATGGAGGTCAGGTATAGTCAGTCGCTCCATGTAAAATACTGATTCAGCTGAATTCGGTTCGACTGGAACGACTGGAACTCGAGCGTCTCCAAAATAGTAATCCCGGGACTGAAATATTAATCGAGAAACCGCTTCCATAATTTCCTAGCCAAAAAATAACTTGACATAAAATGCATCCGATTTTAAAGTAAATACTGTTAAACTTTATCCAAACATAAAACGCACAGATGCGCGGGTAAAATTTAGTGTTAAATAGATTTATTATTATTTTAACTTTGAATCATTCAATTTTTATTACTTTATCAATCGATTTTGATATCAGACATCAGATACGTATAAAATCTTATCCATTAAGAATCAAAACAGTTCTATCGTGAGCCGGGTATCACATATTATCTGAACGTTTTGAAACAACATCACGATTGTGGGTATTCCCTGGCAGGTGTGCAACGTCATAGAATTCCCACATCGCGCCCACTTTCCTGGGGTCCTATTACCTGAGGGGGTCCTGGAGCCATAGTATAATAAATAATATAATAATATTCCACAACTATCACACAACGCTATCTAAGCTAAGCAGAGCTTGTGTTATGGGTACTAGACAGCTGATGAACATACTTATATATTTCTAAATACATACATATTATAGATAAATTACACCCAGACATAGAACAAATGATCATGCTCATCACACAAACATTTGTCCTGGGTGGGAATCGAACCCACGGCCTCCGGCATAGCAATCAGGGTCACTAACCACTAGACCAACAGGCCTGTCATCAGTATAAAGACGGGAAGTACGTAGGTTATCTCCGGACCAATCCGCGATATGCTGGACCCAGCCATCTACCAGCCCCACCTTGTCTATTCGTTGTCGACAGGAAGTCAATAAAGCCGTTAACCAGTAAATATTTTTTGAATATAAAAATCATTTGCTGTTCGTTAGTCTCGCTAAAACTCTAGAACAGTTGGGCCGATTTGGCTAATTTTGGTTTTGAATTATCTTTGAAAGTCCAGCGAAGGTTTATTAGGTGAATAAAATGATAAAAATATAAGGAATGTGCTAAAAGCAACAATTTCGTTTGCCTCTAAAAACTATTTATTCCTACCCGTCAACTACTTGATGTTCGTCGTTCAGAAATCAAATAGGGCCTATTTGATTTAATTCGTTCATTTATGTATTGTGTCTGATGGACACTATTTGTCCGTTACGTTAGAAAAGCATACTGGGTGGTTAAGGGTTAATCATGCTAACTCTGTTACAGTCCGATCCATGTGGCGGTACTTACGAACGACGTGGATCTGCTGCGTCGACAGTGCCTGGTGCTCAAGATGAGAGGCTCCAACGTGGACGTCACTGCCAACGGAGTTGTGAGTACCTACTTCTGATTGTCTTCTACGCTTCTTGCACGCTATCTTACTAAATACTAACTACGACTACTCTAACAAATCTTACTGCTGTAATAAACGTGAGTTTGTGGGGATGGATGGCTGCTTTTTTTTTTCGTGGTAAAATCATCAAATGAGTCCTCCCACCCAGGGCAGGGTGGGAGGGACTGTCAGACGTGTACTGACTAAAATCCACGGTGTCCTTCAGTAGCCCTTTACGTACCGGGGTTACGGTAATTTGTGAGTCCCGCGACCCCGGCAGGCTTTGGCCTTCTACAGGCCCCGTCATGCTGACACTCCTTGAGGCGCGCGTGGAACACAACGCGCCGTCGACCCGGGCATGGTCAATGGTCGAACAGCGAGTCGCCCATTACTCGCCGCCCGCATGCCCGCGCCTACGGGGCCGGAGATCGTCTTGCGAGGTCCGTTGTCGTGGGCGTCTACCACTGCGGCTGGGGTGGAGGGAGGGCGCTGTCCTCTCCATCACGCGGCCCGCCTCCTCCTTCGCGAGCATGACTGCTTCGCAGAAGGAGGCGACCGCTTCCCACCCCGTCTCGCCCCGCAGCATAGCCTCGACCAGTGCCGGGCGCGAGAGGTCTCCGCCTATCGCCGTCGTGAGGACACGGCGGTGCTCTAACTAAGCGGGGCAGTCCTGCACCGTATGCTCCACCGTGTCATCCGGACGATCCTCGCAGTGGTGACACCCAGGCGTTTCTTCCCTCCTTATCAGACACAGGTACCTCCCGAAACTTCCGTGTCCGGTGAGGACCTGCGTCATGCGGTAGGTCAGGCCGCCGTGACGCCTATCTAGCCACTCCTGAAAGAGGAGTCTTACCGATTGCGGCGTGCCCGATGGATGGATGCTTTGCATAGATTATAGTTTGGAATAACACATAGGCTGTATTTTATCCCGGCAGTACGTGCTTGTGGGATAATATACAGCGAAAACGCGGGCGAACCCGCTGGGTAAAATTAATAAATAAATAAATGAATATTCCACAACTATCACACAACGTCATCTAGTCCCAAGCTAAGCAGTGCTTGTGTTATGGGTACTAGACAACTGATAAACATACTTATATATTTCTAAATACATACATATTATAGATAAATTATACCCAGACACAAGAAATGATAGTGCTCATCACACAAACATTTGTCCTGGGTGGGAATCGAACCCACGACCTCCGGCATAGCAGTCAGGGTCACTAACCACTAGACCAACAGGCCTGTATACTTGGTTTTCTTGGTGTGAGTTCCCTAACGTAGTTTTATTCGGGAAAGACCCGGCTCGATGTTCAATTTCAATTGTATCTTAAGGTTATGAATTAAAAATATATCTACACGAAACTGTTATCTGTGACAGGTCACATGGTCGGAAAGAGATGGAGACAAAACGCCTAGCTCCATCTCTTTCAGTTTAGGCAAGTAAGGTTAAGATCTAAATTGTAGAGCAAAGTTCCTTACCCGCGTCCGTCTGTATGCGATAAACTTAAAAACTACCCAACAGATTTTTATATAGTTTTCACTTTTTTTTTATCGTAGGAAAATCATCAAATGAGTCCTCCCACCCAGGGCAAGGCGGGAGAGACTGTCAGACTTGACTGACTAAAATCCACGGTGTCCTTCAATAGCCCTTTACGTACCGGGGTCACGGTAATTCGTAAGTCCCGCGACCCCGGCAGGCTGTGGCCCTCTAAGGGGGGCCCCGTTATTGTGCTGACAGCTCTTAGATTTTTATATACTAATATTAGTAGTAATTTTTAGCCGTGGTGCTAGGCGACTGGGCTTCTCCCAGTTGTAATGTCCCTTTGTGCCTATTGGCCTTGTTTTGTTCTGTCTCCTGCTTGCATGGAGGGAAGTGGAAACGTATTTTTTTAATAGGTAGAGTGATTCAAGGAGAAGGTCATAGGTATATAACATGCGTAATATAGTAGAGCTTGCACCGATGCGAAGCCGGGGCGGGTCACTAGTTTATTTATAAAATGTAGCTGCTCGAAGTCGGGGTAGGTCGCTTGTGTTACAAGAGGGTGGTCATCGACAGATAACACGTTATGTTTTGATAATATCTGTTGACTTTATTATTAAAAAATAAACATATAATGTATATCAGGGTCTCAGACGATTATGAACCTTATTGTTATGTGAATACTACTTTAATATAAATACATTAAGCTATAATGCTCGCTCGGCATTATAGCTTAATGTATTTATATTAAAGTTTAATTAGTTATTTATGCAACTGTTGTATAATCAGGGGTATTAAAACACGAATGTGGGTTTATCACACGAGGCGTAGCCGAGTGTGATAATAGTATCACATGAGTGTTTTAATACCTAATTATAACGGTTGCATACAAGACTTTATCTACAATCATGCTGTGAATCCTCTATAAAAGATTCTCATAACATACCATATTCGCATACCATATTCGAGTGAAAAAATTGCGGGATATAACACGATAAGACGAGTTGTTCTTTTTTCAAAATTTTAGCGATCTGGTGGTGAAAATGTCATTGCATGAGAATGTTCTTTTTTTGAAATTCATTATAACACGCGTTTGGATGATATAATGATCACTATATCATTGAGTGTTTTAATGTTGGCAATAAGCTAATTGTTATAGGTTCTTTTATAGAGGATTAATAGCATGATAGTAGATAAAAAATATTTAGACATTTTATTATTATCTATGTATCTAATTATAGTAGTTCAAAAGGTTTTACTGTTAGTGTCGCGAGATAAAATTAATCGGCGGTCACGGTGGTCTGGTTGTCGCAAGCGCTACTGCTGAGCATGAGGTGCTCGGTTCGATTCCCATATCGGGGAGTGTTATTTTGGATTTTTATTTGCCTAGTTGATAACAATAAACTTTATTTCTCATATGACAAGGTACTTTTGACCGTGTAACCCGTACGGCATTTCATACTAATTTAAAAAACAAAACAGTTAATAAAATCCCATAAAAAAACGTAAATTAGAAACTGTATAAAACATTTTAAATGTACAATATTTATCTATCTGTTCACCAAATTTCATCCAAATTTGATTAGCCGTTATTGCGTGAAAGAGTAACAAATCTCCATCCATCTTCACCTGAACATAATATACAGGGTGTCCCAAAACTCAACGTCAAGCCGAAACGGGGTGACAGGATTGATCATAACCATCACGAGAAAAATGTGAAAAAAAATCTATCCCATGCAGTTTGAAAATTATGGGCATTTTAAGAAAAACCTAGAAATGTGATCAAACTGTACCATTTTTCGGTTATTGTGGTTATTCTTTTTTATTTTTGTTCATTTGAACTTTGGAAACGTAATCCTTAATAACATTTCTAGAATCCCAATAAAAAATAATGACACAATTGCCTCAAGTTTCCGAGAATTGAGACTATTTGTTAAACTACGAATTTAAAATTTTCTAGATTCGTCGACTTTGACAGGCCCTCCTATAAAAAAAATGTACTAGAGTGCCTTGGCAAGTGGCATTAAAAGTTGGCGCATTTAATCAGAATTCTAAAATGGTACAATACTTGTTAGTTCCATACAATAGAAAAGAGTAAAAAAATTAAAACCTCAAGTAACCCGAATTTTGCTATCACATTTTACTCAGTTAAAATGTTTTTAATTCGCACAAGCTGTAGGTAGGTTCTTAATTTTAATAAGACAAAATGATGAGAGAGATAGATAATGGGTATGTTTGTCATGAGTGAGCGAGACAGATAGTGACGCCACTTATACCAAAGTGAAAAAAAGTTAGTAAAATAATTAGGTTTGTTGGACTAAAAGTCAGATAGAGAAAAAACATTTTTATTACAATAAATGTTCAAATTGTTTACCATCAGCCTCAATACAAGCCCTACATCTTCTTAAAAAAGATCTACTTATAAGTCGGGCATATCTTCGAGAGTTGATCGCCTCAGCTGCTTGAGAAATGCGTTCACGCAGGTCGGCTACGTGATCAATGGGCTTTGAGTAAACTTTTTCTTTGAGAACTCCCCAATAGAAAAAATCCAGGGGATTTAAATCTGGTGAACGGGCGGGCCACAAGATAGTGCCTGAACGTCCAATCCACCTTCCCGGATATTCCTGGTCAAGGAAATCTCTTACTTGCACTGCGAAATGCGTACCCATACCCATTATCCATCTCTCTCATCATTTTGTCTTAAAATTAAGAACCTACCTAGAGCTTGTGCGAATTAAAAACATTTTAACTGAGTAAAACGTGATAGCAAAAATCGGGTTACTTGAGGTTTTTTTTTTTTTTCTCTTTTCTATTGTATGGAACTAACAAGTATTGTACCATTTTAGAATTCTGATTAAATGCGCCAACTTTTAATGCCACTTGCCAAGGCACTCTAGTACATTTATTTTTATAGGAGGGCCTGTCAAAGTCGACGAATCTTGAAAATTTTAAATTCGTAGTTTAACAAATAGTCTCAATTTTCGGAAACTTGAGGCAATTGTGTCATTATTTTTTATTGGGATTCTAGAAATGTTATTAAGGATTACGTTTCCAAAGTTCAAATGAACAAAAATAAAAAAGAATAACCACAATAACCGAAAAATGGTACAGTTTGATCAAATTTCTAGGTTTTTCTTAAAATGCCCATAATTTTCAAACTGCATGGGATAGATTTTTTTTCAGATTTTTCTCGTGATGGTTATGATCAATCCTGTCACCCCGTTTCGGCTTGACGTTGAGTTTTGGGACACCCTGTATACAAATATAAATAGTATTCTGGAGGAGCTCGTGGCTAAATAAATACAGCCGCACAAGCCGATCTTCCGGGTTAAGCCGCGCTTGCTGAGGTTGGTCTGTGGATGGGTGACCATCTGTCATAGCAAGTTTCCTCCGTGCCTCGGAAAGCACGTAAAGCCGTTGGTCCCGGCTGTCATTTGTAGACATTTATTTGAGACTATTTGACAGTAGTTACTGTTAGTCAGAAGCTCTGAAGTCTGACAACCAGTCTTACCGTGGGGTATCGTATTACATTGTGGAGGTCCGACAGGCAGTCGCTCCATGTAAAATACTGATACCCAGCTGCATCTGGTTTGACTGGAAGCCGACCCCAATATAGTTGGGAAAAGGCAGGCAAATGAGCCAGATGATAATAAATAGTTTTCTAATCATTGAACACAAGAAATGACAGTTAAATTGGACACAATGGTCGGTGTTATCACAAGGACTGTTATCTGTTTGTTAAACTAATTACTGTGTAACTAATATTGTAATGGCGCAGTAATTCATATAAACATAATAACAGTGTGTAATACGCGGCTACCGTAATTTGGCCCTACTTTGCTCCTTACGGGTAATTATGCTCCTGTTCTGTAAAATGTTGTCGAATATTCTACGTTGAAAATTTTGCAATAATTCAATAAATTATGAATGCATCTGAAACATTTCACCGAATTTCACATCCGAAGGCTTCAGAAACATCAATATTAGCAGAACTTATTGTAACTGGAGCAGATTGAATTAGGAAGGCATTAATTTGCTCCAACAGCTTTAACAATGGAGATTACATAGAAACTATTTCTAGGAGCAAAGATACCCGACAACATGGGTAATTTTGCTCATTATTATTTAATTAAAAATAAATTAATAACATACATCATAATATCCAATTCCCTATAAATAAGTACCTGTCAAATAAGTCTTATTTCTTTAAAATAACATATAAATTACAGTTGATTGTTTTAAAATATTCTTAGTTTTTAACATTTGGAGCAAATATCGGAGCAAAGTAGGACCAAATTACGGTACGTAATATGTTATAGCCAGTCGAGGTTGATCCGTGGATGGGGACTATACATTTTAAACAGAGTTTCTTGGAAAACGCATGAAGATGTTGGTCCCGGCTGCAATGACTGTCAAAGATCTTACAAATGATATACCCAAAAACAGTTTGTCAATTCTGGGAACCGAACCTGGGACCTCGCGCTCATTAATTTGTTACATTGACAGGCCTGTTGATCTAGTGGTTAGTGACCCTGACTGCTATGCCGGAGGTCGTGGGTTCGATTCCCACCCAGGACAAATGTTTGTGTGATGAGCACGATCATTTGTTCTGTGTCTGGGTGCAATTTATCTATAATATGTATGTATTTAGAAATATATAAGTATGTTTATCAGTTTTCTGGTACCCATAAGACAAGCTTTGCTTAGCTTGGGACTAGATGGCGTAGTGTGATAGTTGTGGAATATTTATTTATTATTTAGTCACGATTCTCCAGAACTAATCAGGAAAATACTGCATTGAAGTTATTTTTTCAGTTTTATCGATAGTTTTATTTCAGTAGAAACCCAAATTGGTATTTTTTATATCCTGTCGATAAAACACTGGGTTTTTAAGATGTCACTTTCACAAACAACAGGATAATGTGATGAACACAATCCGTATTACCACAAGAAAGTTTTTGTTGAACACTTGTCTACAAAAAACCGGCCAAGTCCTCCCTCCACCCCAGCCGCAGTGGTAGACGCCCACGGCGACCTACGTTGCAAGACGATCTCCGGCTACCGTAGGCGCGGGCATGCGGGCGCCGAGTAACGGGCGACTCGCTGTCCGGCCATGGACCATGCCCGGGTCGACGGCGCGTTGTGTTCCACGCGCGCCTCAAAGAGTGTCAGCAAAAATGACGGGGCTCTAGAGGGCCAAAGCCTGCCGTGGTCGCGGGACTTATGAATTACCGTGATTCCGGAACGTAAAGGGCTATTGAAGGACACCGTGGATTTTAGTCAGTATGAGTCTGACAGTCTCTCCCGCTCTGCCCTGGGTGGGAGGACTCATTTGATGATTTTACCACGTAAAAAAAAAGGGTATATCCCTGCCATACTCTTCGGGAATCACACACTTGATGTTATTATTATACCTGTATATTTTTCCTCGATCCCATTTATATAGCTGGAGGTAAATACTAAAATATGTACATGTTACTTGGAACCATGAACAAGGGGAAGTCCCGCCCAGTGACTAAGTGGACATTTAATGTACAACTGAATTTTCATTGTTTACTTATCAACTTCTTTCTAAGTAGGTACCTAACTGTAAGGAAAATGTATTTTTTTACATTCATTATGCAATCATAAATTTTAATATCCTTAATAATATTTGAGACTAGTTGTTCCTCATGGTTTCGGCCATTTATTCAAATTAGGCTGATTTATCAGCACTTTTTGAAGGTCAATTTTTACATAAGACAGTCCCCCAAAGCGCCCCCCCATTCGACACTTCCTAGTGTTGTGGCTGGGAAGAAGAAGTGGCGGAACAAACTCCCCAGCAACACATCTGTCTGTATGGTTAGAGGAACCAAGATTGTATACAATTTAATAGAACATTCACATTATACATCAATCCGAAATTATATCCCAACTGTGACTAGAAAGCACAAAAGTTTGGACAGGCCTGTTGGTCTAGTGGTTAGTGACCCTGACTGCTATGCCGGAGGTCGTGGGTTCGATTCCCACCCAGGACAAATGTTTGTATGATGAGCACGATCATTTGTTCTGTGTCTGGGTGTAATTTATCTATAATATGTATGTATTTAGAAATATATAAGTATGTTTATCAGTTGTCTAGTACCCATAACACAAGCTCTGCTTAGCTTGGGACTAGATGGCGTTGTGTGATAGTTGTGGAATATTTATTTATTTATTTATTAAAAGATAAACGGTAGCGTGATGTTATATAGCCTATAGCCTCTCTAGATAAATGGACGAACCAACACAAACATATTTTTTCTGTTGAATCCAGCAGTTTCTGATATTAGCGCGTTCATCAAAACAAATTGCGCTTTATAATATTTGTAGGTATAGAAAGTGCTCGGAGTCGCGGGACTTATGATTTACCGTGACCCCGGTACGTAAAGGGCTAATGAAGGACACCGTGGATTTTAGTCAGTACGAGTCTGACAGTCACTCCCGCTCTGCACTGGGTGGGAGGATTCATTTGATGATTTTACCACGAAAAAAATAAAGTGTACATTTCAATATTAAATTCAAGTCAATGATTTGACTGTTAATAAATATGTAGCTAATGTATGACGCTATTAAATCTCTTTGATGTCGCCGTTTTATATAAATGATATTCTGATGGTCAACAACGGCCACTTAGCAATATTACAAATGATTCACTTTGTTAATTAATAGCCAATTAGTCAACGACGTTGCTGGAAATGCACGAAGTAAATCATTAGGAATTGTTGTTTGTTTTCTTTCATCTTGGTAAAATCATCAAATGACTCCTCCCGCCTAGGAAGGGACAGGAGGGACAAGTAAGACTCGTAGTGACTAAAATCCACGGTGATCCTTTAATAGCCCTTTACGTTCTGGGGTCACGGTATTTCGTAAGTCCCGCGACCCCAGCAGGCTTTGGCCCTCTAAGGGCCCCCGTCAGATTGCTGACAGCTCTTTGAGGCGCGCGTGGAACACGACACGCCGTTGACCCGGGCATTGTTCATGATCGGACGGCGAGTTGCCCATTTCTATAGATTCTAATCAGTGCGTGTCTGATAGTCCCTCCTGTCGCGCCCGGACTCATGATGATTTTGCCATGATAAAAAAAGGTCCTGACATGGCTTTGGCCTTTGTATTTAGTAAATAAGTCCAGGTGTCCACACGATGTTTTCCGTCACCGATGTCAGTCATGTCCAAGATAGTTTTTTTTTTCTTTCCCTACACTAGTAATTTCTCCTGTGTCGTGGGTGCGTTTACAAACATATAAACTCACATACACAAACGCCCAGACCAGAAACAATTACTTGTCGATCATACAAATATTTGCTTCGTGCAGGTATCGAACCCGCGACACGCAGCGCAGCAGTCCAATCTCTCAGTCACTGCGCTAACCGAGCCGTAGAGTTAAAAAGTACATATGAATTGAAAAACACAAATTGGTTGCCAGGGTTTGAACTCGCAACCTCATAAGAAGCGAGGTGCTCAACTTTACGCCATCATGCCTTTTAACTGATTACCACACAACTTGACTGGAGTAAATGATTGTAATTAATATATCATTATACAAATGAGTATTTAATGTAAGGAATTCTTTTGAAGAAACCGAATTGATAGTAGAAATTTTTTTAATACTCGTGGCTTTGCTTGCACAATATTACAAAAGCGAAAATTTGCGAGTATGGATGAAAGTTCGTTTCTCTGTCATACAAAAACTACTGAACTTATTTAGATGAAATTTGATTTTACAGATAGTTTATAACCTGGATTAACACATTAATATGTTGCATAGTGAGTGTGAATTGAAGTACATATTAGTATACCTATGTGTATGACATAGTATTGTTCTCAGAAACTGATGAATACGTTTCAATGTAACATTGGTCAAATAGATAGTAAATTATAGTATGTAACATTTCCGGGTACTACGTTTTCCTTGCACATGATGTGGGGTGACTATTTTGTAATATAATAAATTAATAATACTAAACTGTTAATGAAGACTAATTATGGAACTTTCAGACTCGCACTGACGATGTCTGACAATACCATTTTTTTATTTACCGTCTAAAACCCGCCCTGTTGCTTCAATTGTTGTTTGCGTTCCAATACTGCGGTAACTTGTCCAAGAAAAAATATCTAAAAATGTATGAGAATTTGAGAATAACAGAGTGAATTTTTCAACTGGGCGTGGATGGCTATATCCGAAACTATGAGGAATATCAAAAAACGTTGAGAGGAGTCTCGAGGCCGATTTTGACGAAAAATAATACTGCATCATTGGATTTTAGAAAAATAAATAATCCTAGCCAGGAATCAAACCCGTTGATTTTGGAAAAAAAATCACACTCTGTATTATTACACCATTTGATAGTGTTGATAATAAGGATCGAATTCTGGGGAGTAATCATAAACGGCAATCTTTAAGAAACACCGTCTTTTTGGCTTTTTTTAGCGTGGTAAATTCATCAAATGAGTCCTCCCACCCAGGGCAGAGCGGGAGGGACTGTCAGACTCGTATTGACTAAAATCCACAGTGTCCTTCAATAGCACTTTACGTTCCGGGGTCACGGTAATTCGCGTGTCCCGCTACCCCAGCAGGCTTTGGCCCTCTAGAGGGGAGCCCCGTCATTTTGCTGACACTCTTTGAGGCGCGCGTGGAACACAACGCGCCGTCAACCCGGGCATGGTCTATGGTCGGACAGCGAGTTGCCCATTACTCGCTGCCCGCAAATATTTTTTGGCTTACGTTACAAAAGAAACACAGGTCAAATAATGTTTGATAATGTAACTGATGGATTAAACATGTCATCTTGCATGTGGCAACCTTAACATTAGCGCCGGTTCCATGAAATCAACTGAGTCGTTTTTAAAAGAACTTTGATGACCCGGCGTTACAAATAAATGACGCATGTTGTGCAACTTACTTGATACCGGATCCAGGACAACGTTGATTTGGTCATAGGGGCAGTTCAAGTATTACGTAAGCACTATGGGGGGGTGGGGTGGTCTTTGGTTTGCTTATTTTGGATGACATGGGGGGTAGGGGAGTCTAGATGATGATTACGTCATCGGTAGTTATTTACGTTTTTTACACGAATGTCAACCCTCACATTGTCTTTGCTTGAAAACGAAACGTATTTTCGGGGATTCCTGCAAATAATGCATACGTTTAGACAAAAACAATACATTAATTGAAAAATGTTTACGTAAGCATGGGGGGAGGGCGTAAGAGCTTTGCTTACTTTTGCTGACAAGGGGGACGGGGGGGTAAATAATTGTAATAAATCTGCTTACGTAATACTTGAACGGCCCCATATTGTAAGTATTATGACGTCATCAGCTGCCCACGATCGATAAGATGGATAATTATTTAAGTACTTTAAAACTATAATTACGGAAGTCTGCGGGCGGCGAGTAATGGACAGCTCGCCGTCCGATCAAGTACCAGACCCGGGTCGACGGCACGTAATTTGACGAGGCCTCTATAGTCTGAACGTAACCGTAAACTGGAACGTAAAGAGCAACTGAAGGATTAGGGTGGATTTTAAGTCAGTGGCGCTCGTGGCTTAATAATAACAGCCGCACAGCCGATCTTTCGGGTTTAAGCCGCGCTTGCCGAGGTTAGTCTGTGGATGGGTAACCAACTGTTATGGCAAGTTTCCTCCGTGCCTCGAAAAGTACGTAAAGCCGTTGGTCTCGGCTGTCATTTGTAGAGCTTGTTAGTCAGAAGCTCTAAAGTCTGACAACCAGTCTTACTATGGGGTATCGTATTACCCAGTTACTGGGATGTGGAGGTCCGATAGGCAGTCGCTCCATGTGCATCTGGTTTGGCAGGAAGCCGATCTCAATAAAGTTGAGAAAAGGCAGGCAGATGAAGAGTCTGACAGTCCCTTTCGCTCCACTCCTTATTTGATGTTTTACCAATAAAAAAATGTTTTTTGTTCATTTCGTTCCAGACCCCACTTCGCTTATCCCTTTTCCAAGAGAACACGCTGCTGACGTCCACTCTGCTGCACTTCGGAGCGGACGTACTGGACGCGGACGACGAGGACCGCACCGTCTTCCACGCGGCCGCCGAGCTCAACACTGACCACCTGCACGTACTGCTCAACCACTGCCAGCAGAACGCCAGGTCAGACACTGGATTTTCAACTTTAAGCTGTAAGGTATAAAGTTGAAAATCTACTGTAGACTACTGAGCGTTTTCGTTTATCGTTTGCCACCCGGACCACCCTATGGCCAAACGGCAATCTATAAATGTAAACGCTCAGGAGTCTTTAATTGATTATCAACTTTATATCTTAGAGCATTTAGTTGAAAATCTATTAAAAAAAACAAAGCGTTTTCGTCCGTTTCATGAATTTCCGATTCAGTCTTTAGAATTCTTGCTTGTTCGAGATTCATAAATGGCTTTCGCATCCGTCCTTTTTTCACTAGTTGCATAATATACTATTGTAAAATCGTTTCAGAAAGGTGATGTTTGAGAACGATCACCTGTGGCGTGAGTCGTACGCGCAGCAGACGGACGAGGAGCTCACGCCCGTGCTGCTCAACTACGTCAACAAGTTGTACGACAACCAGGGTGAGGACATGTTCATCATCACACGCATCACACAAGCGGACTGTGTACAAGCATGCTCGTAACATGCGATTCCATCGCACTCTGGTAGACTTACACAAGCAAACACCAACAAAATGTGCACTTTTAAAAACTTTTGTACGCGCACACGTGAGCAATGGACACGTTATTTGTGCGCACACATCGCTAGATTTGTTCAGTGAAAATGTTCGCGCACAAATGTACTGCAATGTGAGCGAATAAACGCACAGCCTTGCCAGTGGAAACAGAGGCTTAACGAGATAGCAGTTTAGTACGCGCACAGCTGAAGTGCGGTAACTGCATTATTTTGGTGGAATCATACCATTACAGAAGCGGTAGCTCTTATGTAACGATTCTACCAAAAAGAGTATGGCACATTAGTTCGCGCACAGCGCAGCACATCTGTGCACCGCACGTGTGTACACTGTGTGTGCGCGTACAAAAGTATCTAAGTGAGTCCACCAAAGTGGACATTTGTGTCGCACACTGGGGGAATCGAATCTTTACTGGTGAATCTCTGCATCCGTTCACTCAAATTAAAACTGATGGCTTTTGGTGTTTGGGGCAGATTCCCATACATTGATTGACATTCTCCTCAAAAAATATTATTTATTATTATCGCTATTTTTTACTCAAAAAATGTATTAATCCGAAATAGATTATAAAAATCATTTTTTTTATTTTGTTATGTAAACGAAAATTGACGGAGATACAAAGTTTTTAAAAATCACAAAACGTCACTCGGTCGGCACAATTTTACAAGCATTATGACGTCACAAGACCCCACTCCCCAATTTGGAAGCGTTTTATCTTTGTGAATATTCATTGGTTTTAAAAAACAAAAAATACGTTTTCATTATTTTTCAATACTCTAACTGACGGACAAAACAGATTTATTTAGGTATACACATTGCAGGCTACACGCCGCTGATGTTGGCCAGCAAGCTGGGCAGGTACAACAACGTGCTGGCGCTGGTCGAGAGCAGCAGACAGACCGTGAACCTGGCCATGCCCAGCTGTGGGAACACGGCGCTGTACCTCGCAGTGGGCGCCGCTTGTATGGACGCCGCCGGTAAGTAGGCTGGGACCATGGTAATAAATAAATAAATAAATATTCCACAACTATCACACAACGCCGTCTAGTCCTAAGCTAAGCAGAGCTTGTGTTATGGGTACTAGACAACTGATAAACATACTTATATATGTCTAAATACATACATATTGACTGGCCTGTTGGTCTAGTGGTTAGTGACCCTGACTGCTATGCCGGAGGTCGTGGGTTCGATTCCCACCCAGGACAAATGTTTGTGTGATGAGCACGATCATTTGTTCTGTGTCTGGGTGTAATTTATCTATAATATGTATGTATTTAGAAATATATAAGTATGTTTATCAGTTGTCTAGTACCCATAACACAAGCTCTGCTTAGCTTGGGACTAGATGACGTTGTGTGATAGTTGTGGAATATTTATTTATTTATTATTTACTATTACAATAATATATCTTTTTGTTTCAGAACGAGGCAACAAGGCGAAAATAGTAGACCATTTTAGTAGAACAATCGAGATCCTGGTAGAAAACGGTGCTGACCCGGGGATCGACAACTTTGCGGGCTCCAGCGTCAACGACCTCCTTACCGAGTTTAATATCGCAGAATTGTCCATGTTGATAGCCAACAAACTTACTAGCATCAAGTTCTTCGATGGACATCTGCCCTCGGACTACAGAGGAAGTGACTTTATGCTAGTGAAAGACGACCTCGGACACGTGAACTTGAAAGATATTAAGAGAGACAAGATTAAGAAATACTCCGGAAAAACACCCCCGGGGAAAAGTGCTCCCAGCAAAGATACTGAGTTAAACTCCCCGCCTCCCACACACAGTAACAATACCAACCCAACAGTTACTGTGATCAAAACGTCCCCAGTTATTATAGAGAATGTTGAGTACAAGCCACCGATCAAACCAGATGTAATTACTGTGTCCGGGAACTTACAGAAACAACCCGGTGTCATTGACTCGGGGAAAGCTGGTCCGGGCAACGTTGATAACACTTCAGAAAATTTCTCACCGTTGATAAAGAATTTCAAATTAAACAAACCTGTTATAATAACGTCCGCTGTGCAGAATAATAAAAGGAAGTTAGATATTACTATTGAATCAAGTAAGATTAGAAGAACTAACCAGAATGATTAACAATGAATTAAAATTGGAAAAATGTCATATATTGACACTTGGAAGTGAAATACATCGGAACAAGAGAAGACGGAGACTTCTTGGGTTTTTTATTAAATTAGCTGGAATTACTGGGAGGAGTTTTAAAAAGAGTCTATAATATCATCTGTCTGCCATTACCTAACTATGTTGTTGTCTGTCTCCGGTCTACCCGGATGTTGGTTTTCAACAAATTTTCTTGAAACTGACAAAAATGCTGTTAATTAGTATTTATAAAAGTTTCTTTAAAAAACGTTAAAACGATGTCAAAGTTGACCTATTAAAAATATGTCTACAGGTCCTTTAGAAAGAGATGATCGTGTAGTTTCAGCTTCGTAGATCGTTGTCTCTGTCACACAGTATCTATTTCACGTTGGAAGCTGAAACTAGCCGATCAATTATTACTAAAGGTCGATGTGTAATATTTATCGTGAACATCAGCGGTTCTAAAAAGGCCAGTTTAGCAATTCACAACATAGATTCTTATTATGATATGGCTACTGTGAGGTTTTTAGCCTCTCTGTACTTGATTGGCTGGAGATTCTCAAATTCTCAAACAAATAAAATATATTCTGTAAACAGACTATAAATGAAATACTTAAGAGCATATGAAATACATTTCATTATTATATTTTTATTTAAAGCTGATATGAGACGATTCTCTGTACGATTGTTTGTGTTTTTCACTCGACACTTAAAAAGATCTTTATACAAAACTTAACATAATAATATCATGAATAAATAAATAAATTCATCTTTTGCTGTGAAAGAATAATAATTATATAATGCAATGAAATTAACAAAGCCGATGCACATTAATTCCTAAGCAAATATATTGGTGTCGAGTGAACATGAAATCTTTATACAACATTATTTTTAGTATATGCGAAACCTGAATATAGTTTGTTCAGAATCAGTAACTGATTCGATTCCAATAATTTTTACACCATGTTATTTTTTTTTTTCAAAAATATTTTAATTAAATTTTGTTACCGGTTAACAATACAATCACCGTACGGTTAGGTATCTATTGCTAACCTATTATCACGAGTGTATAACACAGGAGACGCGGTTTACGCGGGTTTACCGCGAAATGAGCATGTTTTTGAATGGACAACCAGGTAATATACAAACTTGTAAACTTGTGATTTTTTATGATACGGTTTTAAAATTTTGTACATAGATTCTTTACACAATAATACTAGACAGGTGTATCGGGTTTCGCATAAACAAAAAATAATGTTGTACATAATAAAATGTTAGGAACGGTCAAAACTGTTTGAAAAATAAATGAACATTCACTCGAGGGAAGCGTCTGATATCAGCTTTGTTTACAATCTATATATCATTTTTACAAAACTGATAACTTATATTATGTCAAGAAATGAAATTTAATAATATATATTTATCTATATCTCATAAAAAACGGTGATAATATTATGTTTATACATATATTTTCCATTGAGAAAAATATGACAGTTCCGTTTATATAAATATAATTATTTACTCCCAAAAAATCGCGAATTGTAATTAAAAACGGGTATTACGAGGAAATTAAGATAATTTTGTTTGTAATTTAGTCTGTAGGTATTTTGAATTTAATTATTAAAAAACGCAATTGAAACTGCCTCCTTGGTGTAGTGGTTGCAAGCGGGACTGCTGAGCTTGAGCTCCTGGTTTCGATTCCCGGGTCAGATAAAGAGTTATTGGGTGCTTTCATTAGGAATTTCTCAGTAGCCGACACGCGAGTTCAGATCTGTGCCTCGTTGACCGCAATAGGCTGGCCCCATATTGCTTAGGACTTAACCGGTAAAATGTGTATGTATTGGGTACACCTCTACCCTATCTCTGGGGATTATAAGTGTGATGTTATGTTTGTCTTGCGTTGGAACTTTAACCTCTCGGGCGCGTTACGTACACCCGGGTGTACATAAGCGAAAACGCCCCAGCGCCTTACATACACACGTCTGTACATAACAGACAGTCGCTCATTAGACGTTGATTTTTATCATTTTCAATTATAAATCGCCCGAGAGGTTAAAGAGCTAAATATATGTTATACAAAATTTTGTGTATTCTGTTTATTATTCATTCTTTCAAATTAAATTAAAAAAAAAATTACTATTCGACAGGGATTGTGACACTCAATATTGTGACTACAATGTATTAAGGGTCAGCTCACACCGAGACGCGACGCGACGCAACGATACTGCAAATGTGTGTCTTTCTGTGTCGTAAATAAAGTTAGAATTCGAGTAGCTCTATTGAAATGTGCGTGTAGCGTCGCGTCTATGTGACTTGACCCTAAGTTTAATAAAAATACTTATTTTGAATAATATTTATTATCTTTATCAGGTATCTTATTAATGTTATATTGACATGATTATTTTTTATTTAAGAGCGTGAAATTGTTAGAAAAGCGTGCATGACGTCACAATCAGAATGTGTCGTGAGTAAACCTTCTTTGTAAGTTTTGTCGCATAGTACTAAAACAATTGTGTTCGTTGAGGAATTAGGAAATGTAATTTAATTATTAATGTAATTTTAAGTAGTAAATTAAGTAATGTAATGTTTATAAGGCACGTTACATGAACGAATAAGCAACGCATGCGCTGCTGTAACAAACTGACACATTGGTTTATTTTAATATTTTGATTCTTAATCAAACCATCGCTTCTCTGTCGTATGAACCGCCGACATAATGTTTCGTATGTCAGTTGTTCACCGACACAAACTTTCAACTATGAACGATTTGTTGACGAAACGATTCATTTATGTTTGCATTGACGACAGAATCTCACCGAATAATACCAGCTTCGATCAATAATAGTACTAGATTCCCGATGAGCGCTTCAAAAACGCCCCGAAAAATAACGCCACAAACAGTTTTGTGACGGTATTTCGAATCCTTGTTGCTTAGACCTTAAGTATCATTAGAATGAGTACTTTTGTACTGATGACATTTTATCTTCAAGAAACATATTTAAATTGCTTACGTTAAACCTAATACATTTTGCAAACAATGGTAATTAAACTGTATGTTTGAGTGTAAAGGTTTATAATAAACTGAAGTTTTTAATACTATTGAACATTTTTTAATGAAGTGTAGATGTTTACGTGTGTGCAAATGTGGCCGCTTATGCGACTCCTTTTTGTTCCTGATCCTTAATCTAGAGCTATTATTGATCGAAGAATACTTGTGACTAAATCTACAGATCATACATATGTACCTACTCGTACGTAAGTACTAGAAACGCATCTAATTTAATGTTTCATTAATTAAATTTCGATAGAATTCCACATTGTTTTTCATGATATCACTACATAGTATAAAACAAAGTCGATTCCCGCTGTCTGTCTGTCTCCATGTATGCTTATATCTTTAAAACTACGCAACGGATTTAGATGCGAGCAATTTTCGATTAGAGCAAGAGGAAGGTTTGTATGTATATAACCATGCATAATATAGTAGAGATTGCACCCGTGCGTAACCGGGGCGGGTCGCTACTATTGTATAAATGAAGCCCCGCTGCGGGGCTTCCATTTCTCATTTCAGGGTTTAAATGAGGGATTAAAAACGGCACTCGGGATGCCCCTGACGTCAATCGTTCTCTTTTCGTAAAAAAGCACAAACTTAACCTGGGGGCGTAATAAAGCATCTTAAAACCAGGCTTGTTCCAGTGAGTGAACGAGGTGGCGCTAGTCGACTTGTATAGCTCTGTCTCTTTCACTCACTGGAACAAGCCTGGTTTTAAGAAGTCATAATACGGCCGCTGGTGGCCTACTACGACGTCTTAAAGTGTGAGTTTTTAAGCTGTGGGAAAGAGACAGAGCTATACAAGTCGTGTAGCGCCATCTCGTTCCCTGAGCGGAACAACTCACGCTTAAAGATTTCATGGTAAGCCACCTATCCTCGCTCTTGGACTAAAGTCTAGCTAAGTTTTATGTAGATTTAGTCTCATACGTTATGCCATTTCTTTGTCGCCGAATAATTTTTTGGTGAAAGATTCTGTCGTCGATTCACTCATAGTTGTTTTGTCGTCCAATCCTTAGTAGTTGATACGTTCTGTCGGTGAACAACGGGGTCCTAAAATATATATATACTAGCTGTTCCCTGCCACGCTTCGCTGTGGCACAAAAAACTCTTTTTTAGCGGTCGCGGATATGTGACTGATGCACAAAATAGATAAAAACAATCCTTGATGCGGATTATATATCATGCTAAAATTTCAGCTCAATCGGTGCAGAACTTTTTCGAGTTTTTGAAGCGTACACAAACCAACATAACATTTTTATATATAAGAAGATATATATATTAAAGATGACAGATCGTTTTCGTTTATTTCGTTCGCTACCGCTCAGCAGTCTTTAATAGATTTTCAACTTAATCCGCTGGGGTATAGAGTTGAAAATGTATTGGCGACTGCTGAGCGTTAACGATTACCGCTTGCTAACTCCTATATGGCTGGACGTATTTGGACGCATTAAATTCCAGTACGAGTAGCATGGCGCCGTAGAAACGGGCTTTGTCGAAGATTTTTATCGATTGAAGCGTAGTAATGATTAAAATATAGAAAAGAAATGTTTATATTCTTTGAAGCCTTTGTCAAACAGACAGGCGTGGCGAATGCGAAGCGTGACGTTTTAATTTGCAATGTATGGAATTGTTTGAATCCAGTCACATAGAAAAGCGAAAGCGATCCGATAGCGTGACCGAACTATCGGACTGACGTCTCGTATCGGTTCGTTATCGCTTCGGATTCACCTGTCTGTTTGACAAAGGCTTAATGGTATACGAATCGTATCATACTTGTGCAAAAAAACAGTCGATTTGTATAGAAATAACGAAGAAATAACTTTGTCTATTCTTGGTAGAATAGATATAGAAATAGTCGTGTTACGCGTGCGGGATTGTTTAAAAACTTTTTACATACCTAAATGTAGTTGATGTATCTCATATGTTTGCATCAATACATTTAATTGTTGATGAGCCAAATAAATAAAAATATCCTAAATACAACTTATATTATAAAGACAGTCTGTTTGTTTGTGACCTTTCATGCTTCAACTACTTCAAATCGTTCACTCCATGCGTCTAGTTCACGAGTCGTAAGACAAAGAAAAAGTTCTTTAATTAGGTATCTACGATTAGGCAAATGAGGCAAATAAATGATTCTTTCTTTCTTTCAAATTAAAATTAAAGCCTTTGTCAAACAGACAGGCGTGGCGAGTGCGAAGCGAGGCGTTTTTATTTGTAATGTATGGAATTATTTGAATCCAGTCACATAGAAAAGCGAAAGCGATCCGATAGCGTGACCGAACTATCGGACTGACGTCTCGTATCGGTTCGGTATCGCTTCGGACTCGCCTGTCTGTTTGACAAAGGCATAACTGCGAATGTTTTAAAGAAATTTCTATCATCGCAATACTTTGCGACAATGTAATCGTATGAACTAGACGCGCGGGTTGAACGATATCAGGAAAAAAATGTCTCGATCTTCAACACTGCTAAGTAGTAATAACAACGTGGTATTAACTGAACGACCCAAAATTAAAGTACTGTACTCAAAGAATACAACAGTTATGTTCTTAACCTCTCGGGCGCGTTACGTACACCCGGGTGTACATAAGCGAAAACGCCCCAGCGCCTTACGTAAGTACACACGTCTGTACATAACAGACAGTCGCTCATTGGACGTTGATTTTTATCATTTTCAATTATAAATCGCCCGAGATGTTAATAATAATATAATGTATGAAGTTTGCTTGTAACTAAGACATTAAGAGCGCGTATTCTGAAAGCTGGCAACGTCGAAAATAGCTGTCAAATATTTACAAGTTTAAATTAATTTGGTAAATTTACTGTATGAAAATAAGAATGACTCTGTAGTGCACTAAACCATTGTTATAGGAATGCAATTAAAACACTGAATTTGATGTTGTACCTAACCGTTTCAGGTATATAAAAGGCATTTGGAAAGTTCCCAAATGCTTTTTTTACATCTAAAGCTATATATTTAGTGTTACGATATTAATAATTGCATTCCCTTATCATTTTTTTAGAGCACACATTTCTTATTTCCATACAGTAACATTGCTAAATTAATTGAAACTTGTTAATATTTGGCAACTTTTTGCGACGTTGCCAACTTTCAGAATACGCGCTCTTAAGGTACACATTATATTTTGAGTTATCTGGAATACAAGTAAGCACTGACAACAAATATTGCACATCATCATCTGCCTGCCTTTTCCCATCTATGTTGTGGTCGGCTTCCAGTCAAACCAGATGCAGCTGGATATCAGTATTTTACATGGAGCGACTGACTATTAGATCTCCACAACCTCGTAGCTGGGTAATACGATACCCCATGGTAAGACTGGTTGTCAGACTTTAGAGCTTCTGACTAATAGTAACAACTGTCAAAGATCTACAAATGACAGCCGGGACCAACGTGCTTTACGTGCTTACCGAGGTACTGCTTCTTAATGCGATATCTCTGTCGCACGAAGAGCTAACCAATGACAACGAACTACGAACCATTGACAAACGTCACATAGGTAGTGTGCGACAGAGACAACGAAGCCGTAACCAGCCGATTATCCCTTTCTAAAGATCGATGTGCAATATTTTTTGTTTTGTACTTTGGTCGGTATACAGTGTTTAATTTAATACACAATAATGTTATTTTAAGCAGCTATGTTAATATAATAATATTATGATGGCACCTGTTTTTTATTTACTCTCCTCCCAACAAATGAGTCGGATTAGAAAGAGAAAGAGTGTAAAGTTGATTTTGATTATAGAGTTTAAATTATTTTACCTGTTCTGTCCTCTAATATAAAACTGCTTCTGACTTTCTATTTTGATAAAACATCATAATGTTTTATGTCAGTATTTGTACTTACCCCTTTTTTCAATTTAGAGAAATATCAAAAGAATTTTAATTTCTTAACACCGTAACTATCACAAAACTCGTTCTCGGTGATAATAATTCTTCCACCCGACGACCCATGCTTGCTGGGGTCGCGGGACTAACGAATTACCGTGACCCCGGTACGTAAAGGGCTATTGAAGGACACCGTGGATTTTAGTCAGTACAAGTCTGACAGTCCCTCCCGCCCTGCCCTGGGTGGGAGGACTCATTTGATGATTTTACCAAGCTAAAAAAAAAAACCAGACGACCCATTTCATGATATAAAGAGCGATGCAATACTTAACCTCCAATAGAAAAGGAAAATATTAAATACTAGCTTCCGCCCGCGACTCCGTCCGCGCGGATGTCGGTCTTCGCGTGGATGGTAGATTTTATTTCCAACGTATTTTTCCAGGACAAAAAGTATCCTATTTTATGCTCAGGATAATAAGGTATTATTATACCAAGTTTCATCGAAATCGAACCGTTAGTTTTCACGTGATGCCTGCATATACAGACAGACAGACAAAAATTTTTTTAATCACATTTCGGTTTGGTCACAGAATATTTAATAGTACCTAAAGGTACAGAAGTATTACTCCCAAAAAGAAAACAAAAAAATGTAAAATTTATGCACGAAAGAATAGAGTCCATTTTTACTTGCACCCGCATCACCCACCTACTTTTATAATAGCCTAAACTGCCCGTGCGCAAGCAAAAATGAACTGAATAGTGACGCGCGAGAGTTCATTTTAGTTTATCTGACGCCAACGACATTAAAAGGTTACTGTCGGTCAAGCTCAATAGGGTTGCGACTCGCGAGTTTGGGCACAGTTAGGTAGGAATACGTGTTTTATGCATTGTTTAATTACATTATTAATTAACATAAATATATATCACTCCTCATTACCTCCTTATGTCCCTCAAGGAATTTTGTTTTTATCATCAGCCTATATCTTTTTCTGTTTCGTCATCGATTACTTCATATTCATATCGATTGGTAGCACAGAATGTTAACAGTAGGTACCTACGGCACCTTATGTGAGGAATAATATATACACCGTGACTTTTTAGTCGCCTTACAACGGCAGCCCAGTTCATGTATCCAATGACTAAAACACGTTTATAATATAAAATATGTATTTAAGAGATTTCAAAATTTAATAATAAAATTTTAATTCGTTATTATGACGCAGTTAGGTCGAATTTGAATTGATAAAATTTGAATTTTTTATTTTATTTTTTTTCTCTTATTACGTTAGTTTTGTGGCACAATAATAAATGTAACAAACCTGCGGTCTTTGTTTACATCAAATATCAAAGATTTTAAAACGTTGTCAGAAACAAAAAGATTAGTTCCGTTTCAATCCGTTCTGGCCAAGTTGTAGTCATAACTTTAAAGATCGATTGTTATCGTTTACGGCAAAAATAGGTAACTAGTCCTTATCATTTTTTTCATTTCATTGTCACAGGCCCCGTGTTGCGTGTCTTTGTAGGTAAGTAGGTAAAAAAGTCGCGAAGAGAAATACGATCGCTGACCTTGAATGCGTAGTGTGGCCATTTTCTGAGTTTGAACGTGTCTAAACAATAACGTAAACATCTTCCTACTTTCTACCGATCATAATTCGACCTACCTACGTATTCAGCTTAGGTGAGTGAGAGTGATGTCAGGTTTGATATTCGTCTATTTTATTTATCTTGGTCGTCTTGTAGGCCAAATTTGTAACCTACCTAATCATACTGATCATGATTACTAGCCGGTACTTGAATGACATTAATAAGCACACCACAAGCAGGTAGATAGTTTTTTGATCATTGTTAAATATGTACTACATAGATAAATATTCAATTTTTTCCTTACCTTTCGAAATCACGCGGTAGTGTGTGAAACTTGAGGCTCCTATCACTGTCATTATTTAAACAACCAAACGTTATGCAGTATTTTCTTTTCTTCATCATATATATATATATTTTTAAACTTATGCGTAAATACAACCAAACACCAAACTTAAATATTATATAAGTAAGCGCGTGCGTAGTGTCGGCGCGCGGCAACCGACTAAATGGCCACTACGAAGTGGCCCCCGCTAGTACTTGCAGTTTTATACCTACACCGCGGAGTGATCCAGGCCTGGTTTGGTATCGATCCAGCAACACCCCCCGCTATTTATTTTTTCAATATTTTCAATGTACAGAATTGACCTTTCTACAGATTTATTATATGTAGGTATAGATTATTTTGAAAGGTATATTCGACTGTTTAGTTATCTATATATATAAAAGAACAGGGTTTTTTATTAAGACTCGACTACAGACGAAACCGCCAAACGCACTAACTTGAATTTTGGACAGCAGTTACAGTCTACCGTGTAGGGGAGCAATAAGACGGGATTTTGCGAACATCCTCCTCTAAGGGGGTGAAAAGGGTTGAAAACTGTTGTATGCAAAATCTTATTCCTTGGGTTTATACATTTGAAACTTGGTACGAATATGAGTATAAGTAAATAAAAAGGATTGGCATTATTACTTTTTTTAAACTACCTTCCTTTGGTAATCTAGACCAGTGTTCCGCAAACTTTTTGGGTTCAAGGTACACCTAGGAAAACGAAAAAAAATTGAGGTACACCACAAATTAAAAAAACAGTTTTTAAGTAATATTAATCAACTTTTATTATTAATCAACAAACTTAAACTTTAAATTTCAGAAAAGGTATTTAATGCGAAACATGAGACTGTTTAATTGAGCATAGACGGTCTAAATTTTTCTTACTAAAAATAATTTTATAAGATAACCTTATTTTTCCACGGCACACCAACTAATGATCACGGTACACCAGTGTGCCGCGGCACACACTTTGCGGAACACTGATCTAGACGATGTTAAAGTTTGTATGGGAAAATCATAACGCGCGAACCGATGAATTTGAAAATCAGTATCCAAATACTAGATCAAAAATAATTAAACACGTGACTTTGAATTTTTCGAAAATCACCCTCCAAGTTGATGAAAAGGGGTATTCAACTTTATAGGGAAGTATTTTAAACCGCCATTTGTATAACTTAAATTTTGGATGGTAGTTGCAATTTATTATGTAGGTGAGCACTAAGAAGGGATTTTGCGAAAATCCTCCTATAAGGGGGTGAAAACCTTTGTATGTAAAATCTTATCCCTTAGGTTTATAAACTTGAAACTTGGTACGAATATGAGTATAAGTAAATAAAAAAGATGGGCATTATTAGTTTTATAAAACTACCCTCCATTGGTAATCTAGGCAATATTAAAGTTTGTATGGGAAAATCATAACGCCCTAACCGATGAATTTGAAACTGAGTACATAGAAGTTAGATCAAAAATAATCAAACACGTGTTTTTGGGATTTTCGAAAATCACCCCCTAAATTGGTGAAAAGGGATGATTAAGTTTTAAGGGATGGATTTTTGCGTCGATAAACTCAGCGGGCGAACATCGGAAAATCAGTTTGTCCACAATAATATTTCGAGTTCGAAGGTAGAAACACGCGCTGACGAAGTCGCGGGCGGAGTGCTAGTCATGTCATAAAGTATTTATTATTTTATTTTTGGATTGTAGAATTTAAGACATGCCGGTTTCCTCACGATGTTTTCTTTCACCGTTTTTAGAGCAGTGATGATGAAGTACGTTAAATCATTCGTCTGTCTGGGTTCGAACCCAGAAACATTTATCCCGACAAAACCCAGATTAGATCAGATAACATTATTTTAAAACCTAATATAGGTTTTTGTTAGTGTATTGGTTTTTTAAACATTGTCTGTCTTCAAAGAGATTAAATATACCTACTAATTTAATGTCTTTGATCGAGGCGTTCTGTCCGATCACAGAAGAAGTGGTCGCCGGCCTGCACTCTCCAATAACGATAGAGAATTCATGAGACGGGAATATGAAATCAATGGTTTTAAGCCCACAAAACATTTTGCGGAGATGTTCGATGTGAGTGCCCAAACAATAAGGAATCATCTACATTACATGGGGTTGCACCACAGGCATTACGCCAAGAAAATATATTTGACGGATGCTCACAGACTTGCTCGTCTGAACTTCGCCAGAGAGCACTTAGAGTTTGATTGGTCTAATACAGTGTTTTGTGATGAAAAAACGTTTAAATCCAGTCAGCATGGACGTCTTCACCTTTGGCGATATAATTCAACACGGTATAAAGATGATCATGTAATCCCAAATAGAGAATCAGGTCGAATTTCCGTAAATATTTGGGGCTGGATGAGTGCGGATGGTGTAGGAGAATTGTGTTCTCTACCTCCTCGAGCGACGGCTGTAAATTATATCGACGTGCTTCAGAATGCAATGCTACCGACAGTCCGTAATGTTTACCTGGAGAACGAAGTGCCACAATTTGATTTTGTTCAAGATAATTGTTCAATTCATAATGCGAGGATCGTAAGAGCCTGGTTTCGTTCACACACTGACGTAAGGGTAATTCAGTGGCCCTCAAGATCGCCGGACCTCAACCCGATAGAAAATCTTTGGGGCCTTATGGTCCAACGATGGTCGCATCAAAATGAACGAACCAAACAAGCTCTTATTAGTCACTGTTTTACTTAGATATAATTGTCGGTCGTAGTGAACAGACGTATCGAGCAATTATTGCAATAAACAAATAATCACTTGCGAAATTGTGACCTAGTTCAACCAGTAGTACGCATTATCGTACATTAGACTTGTGTAAGGTGTATTATTAGAGAATGACCGGTGTTTAAAAGAAATAAAATAACCTGCTTCGCGATGGAGGATAGTCCATTCAACCGGAGTAGTAAATGTGTTCGCTCCCCGCCTTCTACGCCTGTGCCCGTGGCCGTACCAGCTTCTTCCCCTAAACCGCCTGTCCAAAGGAACGATGCTCCTGAAGTTGTCTCGACACCAGAAGTTCAGAACTGGATGTCAATCATCGAACAGAGCCTTAACGAGATCTGCAGTATTGCTGCTGACGGAAAACTGAATGTGGAGCAAAAAACGCGGATTAACAGCCTATGCCGGAAGGTTGGGCACGGGACCTCGCAGATGGCCGTCATGTACCAGTCCGTCAAAGCTAAAGCGCTCCAAGCACACTACACTGTTCGAACTCTTGAAAGCCAACTCGATCTTTCGCAGCAATTAGAAAACCTTAAGCTGACTATCGCAGATTCGACGAAACCTGCCCGTGGATCTTCGTTTGCTGACATGGTAAAGAAAGGTGCCAACAATTTTATCCAGCCGAGTCATCTAAGTTCTGTGGCCATCTATCCAAATGACAACTTGAAGACCAGTGACGAAACCAAATCTCTTGTCCAAAAAATTATCAGCCCTGAAGAAATGAAGCTCCAAGTGAGAGGTCTACGTAAGACGAAGAACGGTGGTGTTATCATCAGTACCGAGACGAAAGACGATATCGAGAAGCTGAGGAAATCGGTGCAGCTGACCAAATCAGGCCTAACAGTTGACGAGCCATACAAAAGGAAGCCTAAGGTTGTTATTATAGGAGTGCCGACATCCATGCAAGAAAATGAGGTTTTTGCTTGTTTGTACAATCAAAATCTTGCCGAAAAACTTCAGGACTGCAGCCTTGAGACATTTTTGACCTCAATTAGACTAAGTCATAAGTCAGGTAAGAAAGATTCTGAGACTTGTAATTTTATTGTCGAAGTATCTGCAGTCATACGCAAAGCCCTGGTATCACAAGAACGAGTTTTTGTAAATTGGTCGTCATGCCCTGTGAGGGATTTTACTTTGGTCACACGTTGTTATAAGTGTCAGCAGTATGGACACGCGGCCAAGTCATGTCGACAGACCACGTACACCTGCGGTCACTGTGGTGAACAAGGTCACTCGATTAAAGAATGTCCAAAGAATGCTGATGAACCAAAATGCGCTACTTGCCTACATTTTAAAAAACCTGCGAAACATAACACAGGTGCTGCAGACTGCCCAGCAAAAATAATGGCTGAAAAATGGTACATCAATTCTGTAGATTATGGAGGCGCCTAAGAGCGCCGTTAATTAGTTATTTGTTTGACCTTACTACCTTACCATTATGCTAAATAATTTAATATATGATTTAGATAATTTCTCTGTATCCGAGTCCAATGTTTGTGAAGCGGAAAACTGCAAACAATATCTATCTGGCTTCCAATCTCCGCTAACCATACTAACACAAAATATTCGCAGTGTTTTTAAGAATTTTGATGGCTTTAGTACATTTCATCAACGACTAAACATAAATTGTGATGTTATTATTTTAACTGAATGTTGGCTTGCTAAACAATATAACATACCATTAATCCCGGGTTATAATATGTATAAAAGTACTATCAATTACAATCAAAATGATGGGGTGATAGTTTATGCACGAAATCATTTGAATGTTTCTATAGAAGAACCTGAGATGCACGACTGTAACAGACTGTTAGTTAAAATCGGATCAGAATTTGCGATATTAGCACTATATCGACCTCCGTCTTTTAGAAACACTAGCGTTTTTATTGATTCCCTGAACGACACTTTACAAAACCTGTCATTCATTAAAAACACGGTTGTAATCGGAGATATAAATATCAACATTCTTCCAGGAAGTGCTGATTCGTCAGCTCAGGACTACCTCAACCTATGCGCCTTTCATGGCCTGCTCCCAGCACACAGCTTTCCTACACATCACAGTGGCTCCTGTTTGGATCATATTATGTTAAAATCGAATTTCCCTTCACTTGCACTTGTTGTTAACTCAACAATAACAGACCACAATGCTGCTCTACTAACCCTAAATTGTAAATTACCTAAACAAGGCACTCGCAAAATGTCACAACTGAATATGAATAAACTTGAAAAAGATTTACGCGTCATCGATTTTGATCCAGTCTATAATTCCGCTGACCCGCAGTTTGGCATGTTGTATGTAATTGAAAAATTACGAAATGCTATTCAGAAAAACACAGTCCTATCCCACTTGAGTAACAAAAACTACAATATAAAACCATGGATCACACCTGGTCTCATCCGCTGTATGAAACATAGGGATAAACTGCATATGAAGGCTAAATCTTATCCAGATAATATAGTATTGCAACTTTCGTACAAAAGATATAGAAATTACTGTAACGACCTCCTTAAAAAAATTAAAAGCAACTACGACAAAGTGGTATTGGAAAAGGCTGGAACAAATAGCAAAAAGATCTGGAAATATATTAAAAACGTGACGTATACTACGAAACAGTATGAGTCATCTTCAGGTTTATTACAAGCACACTCGTCCCCGCTGGAATCCGCTAACATAGCAAATAATTTCTTTGTTAATATTGGAAAGAGTCTGGCAGAAAAAAATACGAATCAATCTCACAACATAACAAGTACACCATCAACATGTAACACCGCTTTAACATCCTTCGCACTGTTAGATACTGATGAGACTGAGGTAGAAAGTATAATCATGACCTTGAAAGAAGATTGCGCTGTTGGCTGGGATAACATCTCTAATAAAATTATTAAAAAATTCAAGGACATTTTGGTACCACCTCTAACTTATATTTTCCGCATTTGTTTGTCTTTGGGTCATTTTCCAGAGTGTCTCAAAAAAGCTGTAATTATACCTGTCTATAAATCGGGAAGCAAAGATCAAGTGACAAACTATAGGCCTATTTCTTTACTGCCTTCTATGTCAAAAATATTAGAGAAAATTATAAATAAAAGATTGTTAAAATATTTGGAAGATAAATCAATTCTGTCTAAACGGCAGTTTGGATTTAGGCCTAGAGTTTCAACTGCTGATGCGGTACATCATCTAACTGACTATCTTGCGCAAGAACTTGACAGGGGTAACCATACAGTAGGGATTTTCCTGGACCTAGCTAAAGCTTTTGACACAGTTTCCATTCCGATGCTGCTGCGCAAGCTTGAGATCATGGGTGTAAGAGGCACCCAGTTAAAAATTTTCCAAAGTTATTTGGAAAATCGATCCCAGTGCGTAAAGATTGGCAATGTTGTCAGCGCTTTTCAAAATAATACATTTTATGGTGTTCCCCAAGGAAGTATCTTGGGGCCCACTCTATTTTTGATCTACATAAATGACCTTTGCGATTTAAAACTAGAGCGCGGCACTATCATAACTTACGCTGATGACACTGCTTTGCTTTTTTCGGCTGACTCAGAAAACGAAGTCTACAATCATGCGCAACACGGATTCAATATTGTAAATAAATGGCTTCTAAATAACTCACTAACTTTAAATGCAGACAAGACAAACTTCATTAAGTTTTCGATGCGCAAACAAATACCCAATATCCCCTCAACATTGCATGCTCATTGTTGCCAAGTGCCTACAGAAAGTCAATGTAAGTGTCCCAATATTAAAAAGACTAGAGATGCGCAAAATGTGTCACTAAAAAGAAATGAATGAAGTATATCTTTTCGCTTAACGAAGTAGTCCACTCATTTAGTTCAGTACTTCATTTAGTTCAGTAAATCAGAACAAGTCCGTAACCAATCCCTATGATGAGAAGAGAGTGCGATTGACAAGTTAGGTACGAAGAATAATGCACTTCACTAGTTCAGTTTTATACCTATCTCGATTTTCCTTCATACTTTAAACAGGCTTAGGACTGTCAACCTTGAAATATGAATTTATGCAAAACTATTTGGAGTAGGAACAGGAAATATATTTTCTGGTTTTTTTTACTGCTACTTAGATCTTTTTGTCAAAGTTGGCGTATTTAAAAATCGAAATATGTACAGTGATTTAAAATTATTTACAGGATATATACATAGGGACCTATTTACATTTTACATACAATACATACATACATTTTACGATTATTTACAATTACTATTTACAAATAACAATTGGGATAGTTTTTTGGTTGTTAACCGTGTCCTTCTATCATTCAATATATGCCCGGCTTTTGAAAAAATCCTTTCGCACGGGACGGAAGTCGCCACTAGGTGCAATCTTTTTAAGGCGTATTTAAAAAGAATTGGGTAAAATGACCGGCGCTCGTGCCACCAGCGCAGTGGATCATTGCAGCGTTGCAAAATTGGTTCCTGGAGGTATTTGTCTATCTCCACAATGCCAGCGGCCAAAGGGTTTGTGGGTGTCAACTTTGCCACTTCTGCGTCAAATTGGTCCCATACGGACGTCATGGTAGTAGACACTGACGTTGTTCGCTCTGATGTTGAAGGCAACATCGTTGTAGTTTGCTGCACTTTACCAACTTTCCTCTTTAATGTAGCCACAGCCTGGTCAAAATTATTTTTTTCACTGAATCCTTTACTTTTGAATCGAGGATCCAATATCGTCGCCTCGCTATAAAGAACGTGTTTTTCAACGTTGGAGAAACGCTTTTCTAACTGCCTATCGAGTGTTATCAGCATTAACTGCACTTGCGTTGGAAGCGTGTTATTATTTAAGTGCGCTTTAACATGATTCTTCATGATGCCACACAGGGGGATGACTTTAGCCAGCGTAACGTTCTTCTCGGCACTAATTTCGACGGTGATGTCGTAAAACAGTTTTAAAATTGGCGCCGCGTTTTCTATGACGCCCCAATCGTCGTTATTGAGCGCCAGTTCAGGTCGCATTATAGCGACCGTGGCGATCACGGCATCCCTGGCTGATAACAGTCGCTGCAGCATGTCATAGGTGGAATTCCACCGCGTTTGGACATCTTGCTTTAATTTTAGCTGGGCAAGGTTCAGCTGTTTTTGCATTTCTCGTAGCTTATGTTGAGCGTGAGAGCTTCTTTTAAAAAACTCGACGATACTTTTTACTTTTACCAACGTTTCTGATAGATGCGTCAGAGCGGCTTGCACACACAAGTTAATAGAATGCGCAAAGCATGGTATGTGCCATCTACCGGTATCTCTTATTGCAGCAGTGATGTTGGCAGCATTGTCACTCGCAATAGCTGTAGTATATTCTGCTATATTCCATTCTGCCATTATATCGCGTAGAAAAGCTGTTAAATTTTCGCTTGTGTGTCGTTCGTTGTATTCAATACATCCGATTAAATTGGACTTTAATTTAGTTTCATCCGATGTGGCGCTAATATAATGTACAGTCAGGGCTATAAAACTGTCATTGTTAATAGAGGTCCAACCATCTGTTGTCAAGCAGAAAGCCTGTCCCTCTTGGACCTCACTTTTAACCTTTTCTAGGCTTGTATTATAAAGTTTGGGCAAAATACTTTCCGATATGGTTTTCCGCGTTGGGAGTGCGTACTGTGGGTTAAGCAATGAAATTAATTTTTGAAATTCGACGTCTTCGACCATACTGAAGGGGTAGTGCCCTGTGGCAATCATTTTTATAAGCTGCTGGTCGATTTGTTCGGAAAACCGTAGTGGTAGCGGCCTCTTGCTTTGTGCATACGATTTTATTGATGGCTGACTAGAAGAAGTCGCTCGAAGTAGATTTTGACTTTCAACATCAACACTGGCAACTGGAAGTATGTGGGTCAGGTCTGGCTGTGCAGATTCGATAGGCGGCTGCCTGTCTTCAACTAACTTTATCGTGGGGTGCTTGGTGCGTAAATGCCTGTTAAGGTTTCCCACATTACCACCAGACACAGATAATTCACTAGAACAGTATGAACATTTTGCCTTTTTAGGTCCGTGTTCCACAAAATGATTCCACACATAACTTCTCTTTCTACTTACAGTCTCCATTTTTTTTATATAGGTATTTAGATAATTTACACAAAACACTAAACAGATAGGTAGGAATTCGTCTTTTTATTAGGTCCGTTTTCCTTAAAAAATAGTTCCACCACACAGCACTTTTCTTTCTATTTACTATAGTTTTTATATGAAATAATAAATAAAAGATAGGATAAAATAATGTATTTTTATCACAATTAAACGTATTATTATTAAGCACAAGTGAATTAACGAGTGCATTCCGTTGTGACCTCTACCTCAAAACGAAACGAACTGAATTATTTGAAAAAAGTAGTTAAAGAATTTCAAATATTATAAAATTCAAATGGCTAAAAGGAAACAATATTTTTTTGCGAACATTATGCGCTTCATCTCTATGGCAAAAAGCTCAGTTCTGATTGCAATTGAAACTATAATAAATATTATTTCATAAACGAACTTCTGTTATACCTATGTAGTTTACGTACATTGTTGTACGCTAAATTAGACCTTATAACTATATACAGAAAGTTCATATATCAGTGTGTTTTACACTGTTTGTTGGACGGTAATAATTCCGAGTCGGCGAGGCGCCACCCCGCCCGCGCCCGCGCCCGTCGCTCGTCCGTCAGCCGAACGTCAGCCGACCAGCCGGCGAAGTGACACGAACGTGTACGAGAGAGACTGGCTCTGGCAGAGTGTGAGTAGTTCGGTACTCGGTAGTGTGCCTGGCGGCGTTCAGTTGGCGCGAACGAAAAGAAAGGCTGAACTAAGTGAAGTAGAGACACATTTGAATGACTACTGATTGAATGATAAGTTTATTTTACGAAATGAAGTAGTTCGTTTCCTTCAATCGTTCGCGAACTACCCATGTCTAAAAAAGACTGACAAAATAAAATACCTAGGTATTATAATAGATGAAACCCTTTCCTTCAAATACCACATGGAAGCATTAAATAATAGAATTCGTAAGCTGATATTCGTATTCAAAAAACTACGGATTATTGCAGATGCAAAAATAATTAAGCAAGTATATTTTGCTCTTTGTCAGTCAATTTTGACTTATTGTATTACTGCATGGGGTGGAGCGAGTAAAACACTGTTATTGCCCATTGAACGAGCTCAAAGAGCTATTCTCAAGGTGGCTACTTGTCGGCCTTTTCTGTTCCCTACTAACCTTCTGTATAAATCCTGTGAGGTACTAACAGTTCGACAGTTATTTATAATCAGCACTGTACTAAAACAACACACAGCTCTTCCTTATAGCACTGAATTTACTAATAAGAGACGGAAAGATATAGTTTGTCCTCAAAAAAGTACAAAGCATGCTTTCACAGCCAAATTTTATATGTACCTTGGACCGCTACTTTATAATAGGTTAAATGAAAAAGGAAACATTTACTCCTTAAATTTCAGTAACTGCAAAAAAATCCTTAAGGAAGCTTTACAATCAATGTCCTATGAAGATACAGAGAAGTTACTACTTGTTCTTAAGTAATGATTGGTCAAATTATTGTAATTTTCTATTTATAATTAGTTAGCTAAGTTAAACACCATAATTTTTAAACATCTTATATTGTATAGTCTATAGATTATTATGCTTATTATGTGATTATTTAATAAATTAATGTTACCTCCCTTCGCCTGAAACACAGGAATTCCTAGTTCAGGCATAGATTATTTCTGAACTTGACATAGATTTAAGAAAAATTGTATTTAACGTATACCTTATGTTTTTTGAATAAATTTATTATTATTATTATTATTATTTTTGTGAACATCTAGTTTTTCTTAGCTCATAGGCTAGTTTTAGCTACATTAACGAGCCATTATAGCCAGGTCAATGTAGCGTGTGTGTGTGTGATGAGGAATGAATGTTGTGAGGGGACATGTTATCCTCAATTTGCAAGAACTTTCTCACTATTCTGCATGTGTTTAGTATTGCAGCTTTTTGAAGTGTTACGTAGGTTGAGTCTTTCAGATCTATTAATTTAAGGCTATTGTGGAGGTGGTTGGGTATGACCCCTGTACTTGAGACAACAATGGGTACTACATACACCTTTTCCTGTCTCCAAATTCTGGTCACTTCCTCTTTTAGTTCCGCGTATTTACTGATTTTTTCACCTATTGTCTTTAGTAAATTGTGCGTATTAGGGACTGCTATGTCTATAAGGTATGTGACTTTATTAATTTTATCCGTTAGGATTATATCTGGTCTATTGTAGTGAATGGTCCTATCGGTCAGAACAGCGCGGTCGTAAAACAGTCTGTGTGTATTATTCTCCAGAGATGTTCTCGGTTGATATTTGTAGTACGGGGTGTTAGTATCCTGAATGAGCTTATGTTTGAGTGCGAGATTTTGGTGTATGATATTTGCTAGCTGATTGTGTCTGTGAGTGTAATCGGTTTGTGTAAGTGTTGTGCATGCCCCTGTGATGTGTTGTATTGTCTCTGGCTGGCTGTGACATTTGCGACATTTATCGTTCGTTAGGGTAGGGTCTTTTATAATATATTTTCTATAATTTTTGGTATTTATGATCTGATCCTGTATTGCGATAATAAAACCCTCGGTTTCCGGGAATAGAGTTCCTATTTTAAGCCATTTGTTTGATGCTAGGGTGTCTATATGTGGCTGTTCAAGATCATGGGGATGCCGTCCGTGCAAAACTTTTTTCTTCCAATCTTCTAACTTTTCCTTCAGCGGGTCGTTGCTAATTTGTTCAATATCTGTTCGTTCGTTTAGATTAAGTGGGGTAAAATTCGTATCGTTAATAACTATGGTTTTATGGATGCTACTTGTGTGTGATTTAGAGTTAAAGAATGTTTTTAGTTTTGTTATTTGTTTCTGCCAAAGGTGATGGACGTCAATTAGGCCTCTCCCTCCATGTTGGCGTTTGATGGTGAGCCTCTCTATTGCAGATTTAGGGTGTAGGTTGTTGTGTTTAGTGAGTATGGTGCGTGTTGTTCTTTCTATTTGTTGTATATCAGTTCTTGACCATTTGATAACCCCAAAAGAGTATGTTAAGATTGGAATTGCGTAGGTATTCAATGCTTTTATTAAATGTTTGCCGGAGAGTTGAGTTTTACATACTGTGATCACTCTTCTCTTGTATTCTGAGTTTAACGTGTCTTTAATTGCTGTATGGTCTATTCCTTTTAATTGTCTGTATCCTAAGTACTTATATAATTCTGTTGCTTCTAAAGCTGTGATTGTGTCTGTGTTATTGATAGGATAGTCGCCCGGTTTTATTTTGCCTCTTATTATATGAACAGTTTTGCATTTTTCTAGACCAAATTGCATGTTAATGTCTTTGCTAAATTCTGTCGTGGTATCTATTAACTTTTTCATGTCTTTTTCCGACCTTGCATATAGTTTTATGTCGTCCATATAGATCAAATGTGAGATAACAGCTTCTTCAGTGGCATTTTTAAAGGTGTACCCAGCCCGGCAGCGATTAAGTAAATAAGATAATGGATTCAGTGCGAGACAGAACCATAAAGGGCTTAGTGAATCTCCCTGATAAATACCCTTCTTTATGCATATTTGTCGAGTTGTTATAGCATTTTGTCGGTAATTTAATTGTAGTGATGTTTTCCAGTAGGGCATGATATTTTGTAGGAATTCTATTAATTTAGAGTTTATTTTGTAGATTTGTAAGATTTTAATCAGCCAAGAGTGTGGAATACTATCGAATGCTTTTTTATAATCTATGTATGTGCAATGTAGGTTTCTATTTTTCGTAGCTGCGTGTTTGTGGATGACTGAATCTATAACTAGTTGTTCCTTGCATCCCATATGGCCCCTTCTACACCCTTTTTGTTCTTCTGCTATGATATTATGATGCTCTATGTGTTTATTTATTTTAGTAGTGATTGCGGATGTTAGGATCTTATATATAGTCGGCAGGCATGTGATGGGTCTGTATTGAGAGGGCTGTGGTGAGTAGTGAGTTTTTGGCAGCATGTACGTTATTCCTGTGGCAATGAATTCAGGAATATTTTGTTTCCCTAGTATTATTTCTGTTAAATTTTTGGCTAAGACTTTATGTAATGACACTAACTTTTTATACCAATAATTATGGATTTTATCAACACCTGGTGACTTCCAATTGTGTAATCTTGCCGTAGTACTAGTTATATCAGATTCAGTTAATTCAATGAATTCCATTTCTTCCAGTGAACTCCATTTAATTTCTTCATCTGTTATCCAGCCTGCTGTTTCCATATGTTGCACTTGCTCTTCCCATATGCCAGCCCAGAAAGCTTCTAATTGTTCCGTTGTTGGTAGTTCTATGTTATTTTCGGTTGTCGGTGTGTCGCTGTCAGTTTTGGGTTTTTGTAATTTTCTGTAAAAGCTTTTTTCGTTTGTAGCAAACAAAGAGTTATCATTTTTACGCTCCATTGCTTTCTTGTATCTTTTCACCCTGTGTACTTTTACAGCTAATTTCTGTTTTATTGTATCCAAGAATTCTTCCGGTCTGCTGTTGTCTCTTTCGTGTCTCGTGTGGATTTTCATGTTTTTAAATATTGCTTCAACTCTCTTAACTACTTTGTTTGATCTATTGTTGTTAATATATTGGGTTAATCTACCACAGTCTGCTCTGAGTTTTTCTATATCTTTTTCAAGTCTTTGCTGCCATGCAGGTTTGTTAATATTTGCTTGCCTGGAGTTGCCTCGATATTCTGTGATTTTGAAATTAAGCTCTTCAGAGATGACTAGTGCCGTGCAATATATCAGAGTGTGTACGTCTATGAGTTTGGTTTCTTCGCTAATATACTGAATAAGGATATTTTGATTAAATAAATGAACTAGCTGAACAAGTTTTGGTGAGTATCTAAGTTTAGGTAGTTTTGGTCTAGCTTTCGGGTCCATCCCGGAGTATTGAGTTAAAGCTGTTTTAAATTTATTATGTATTTTTTGGACACAAGCATCTGTTGTTGGATTTTGGTCTATATTTGTTAGAACCTCAATGTCGTTTTCTAACATTATGGTAAAACTATCGGTTTGTGTGGATGTATGAGATATTTGTGAGTGTGCCTGTGACCGATAGTGTGGTTGAGATTGTGTGAAAGGTTCTGATTGAGCGTATAACTGCGATTGTTCTTGTTGAGTAATTTCGATTGCGTTTTGTGTAAATGGGATAGTGTTAGTGGTTTCATTAATTTCAGACTCTCTTTGTAATTGTGCGCTCACTTCTAGTTTTAACCGGTCTATTTCTTCTTGTGATAAGAGTTTATTCCTGACAATGGCTCTCCTTTGATCTGAGATCCTTTGTTCAGACACGGTAATCTCTGGATATTGAAGTGTGAAAAGTTCATGTAATTGTTGTCTGTATGTAGTCATATCTGTCTCTAATTTCGTGATGTGTAAGTAAGTTCGCATGATAAATGTGTTCACTTCTTTGCTCCATTTCATACGAACTCTTGCTTTTCCAGCCTTGGTGGACGCGGGTAAAAAGGTAGACACCCCCCGCGCAGCATTCAAGGTCGGAGTTGGTGGGACTGTGTTATCACTTATAATGAGAGGTGATGATGGTATGGGTGACGATGGTATGGATGGTGATGAATGTCTAGAAGGTGTGTATGAGACTGTGCTTGGGCTAAACGGTTCTACAGGGGTGTCTGTCCTGTCCGTCAGTCTGTCACCATCGTCAATGAGCTCGGCTGTAGTATTTTTGTCGGTGGGAGCCCGCCTGCTCAACTCCTCACCGCTGACGGATCGCATGCTGTGACACCCAGCGTCAGCTCCAGGTGCGCCCCGGCGATCACCCCCGGGCAGCGGTCCTATACGTTTTTTCTTTGAGCGAGTCTCCATGTTGAGTGGGTTTCCAGAGCCACGTTAGCCACGCCAGTAAATTCTCATTCGTGTGTCCGCCCCCCACGTGATTAGATGGTCAATCAGGACGTGTGGTTGTTTAGGGGGCTTATTATTATTATTATTATTATTATTATTACTGTAGTTATATTTGGGAGGAAATGCGGGGAACCGATATTTGGTCACGGCTTGTTGGTTCAATGAGGTCTCGTCTTTTAGAGGTTATAGAGGCCAACGGCGGTTACACCCGTTTCTAATTTTTTAAAATTTTCAATATCTTCTAAATATTACTATATATGCTATGTTTTTGTTTGTTATAAGTATTTTAAAATTGATTGTAGAAATTTAATAAAAGGATAAATCTATTTTTAGCTTGTTTTTTATTGATATTGTAATTACAAGTTTACAGAAATTGTAGGTTTGTGGATTCGCCTTGTGCCTTTACAATTTTATGTAACTTGTTGATTACAATTCTAAATTTGTAGATACAATTTTTTCATCAAAATCTACAGCCCCCCGCCGTTGATTTTACGACGTCATTGGTTCCATCAAGTTCAAACTAAGAACAGCTGTCACGTTACAAACGGTAATAGTCGTTATCAATAATCAGATAAAGACAGCAATAGAAGTTGTCAGATCGATCTACAAGCGAAACTAATCTTTATCACCTATGAATCTGCAAGCGATATTCAACCTTAGGGTGGTACACTACTTTCTTGGCCGACTGTACCTCTACATCAGCTGCTATTAAGGCAGGAATAATAAATAAGGAAACAATTGTAGAACCATTAATAAAGTTATTATTTAGAATAATGCACAGTATAATAAATACAACTAAAAATAAAAGTCATTAAACGTATAACAAATTATATTCTAAAAAAAGTATCCTAAAGCGAACTCGTGGAGTCCTTAATTCGTTTCAAATCTTTGCAGAGATCAGAGTCGTTACTAGAGGAGCACATGGAGGCGCGGGACAAGTGAAGCAGCTCTAAGTCCAGGTCCGGCTTTGACCTGTTCCCGCCCGGGAGTCCTGGAAGCCCCGGGTCGGACGCCGGGCCCTTCACCTTCGTGGACAAGTAGGGAATAATGTTCTTTACGACATTGTTCTTGGATGTCTTGCTCGAGCGCGAAGAATTGGCGCTGGAGAGACTGCTGAAAGAATACTTAGAAGCGTTGTCGCCGATGAAGAGCACACCGCGCTCTGAGAGGAAGTCGTCAATTGAGTCATTGGAGAAGTAGGCCTGCGCCCCCTGCTCGATGGAGCCCGCGTTTTTCTCCTGCTTGTAGACGCCGAACGTCTTCTCGTGGGAGCTCTGTTTGAAGGCGGTAGCATTGGATTCGTCCTCGTAGTTGTAACTATGGCAGCGGATCACCTTCTCAGAAGAGTCACTCTCCGCGTTATTCGCTGGTTTTTGCCCACCGCTGCGGTCAGACTTGAGCTTCTTATTGTCCTTTTTCTCATCCTGAAAGTTGACCTTCGTATCGGTGACTTTCCGCAGCTCCGCCTGATCGTCGGGCTTTACTTCAGGAATGGTCTCGGAGCGCGGCAGGCGGCGCCAGTCACGGCGCGTCAGACACTTGGACAGGATATCGTCAGACATGCTCAACTTGGCGGTTGTCTTGCGCTCCTTCTGACACGCTTTGTAGCAGCGGATCTTCTTGTCGATATAATTGGAAGACTCGCTGAGATAATGGTAGTCGGTAGTGTCTGTATCGATGTTGGAGGTGCCGATGAGAGGCGTGGTCACTGTGGCGTCCTGCCGGTAGTTGAAGAACTTGTCAACGATCTTCTTCTTGCGGCAGCAAGTGCAGCTGCGCGTGAAGCAGTACATCATGGTGCAGATGAAGCAGCACTGTACGAGGATGACGCCGCTGAGCACGAGCAGGAAGCGCTTGTTGCACGTGATGTACTTGAGGAAGCTGTTGTAGCGCGGCACAACCGCGAGCAGCTTCGCCGTGGTTACTGCAGGCGGCTTTCTCGTAGTTTTGCGCGTTGTCGTTGAGGTCGCTTCCCTCGACCCATAGTAATCTGGGTCCATCTCCGGCAACGCTGATTTATCCTTATTCATCGTGCTTATAATCAGTATATCTTTCGTCGGTCTACCCTTCCCAGTCGTCAGTGTTTTGATAAAGTTAATGTCTTCGTTGCTGATCGCCGGTTTGTTCATACATTTGTTCGAGACGGGATTGTATGCACTTTTGGGGGTCTCAGAGTTAGCATTTGTCAAACAGACGGGTACTTCGATGCAGCGTTTCTTGAGTACGCTAAAGTAAGGTTTCTTGCCGTTGTAATAGGTGTCACAGTAGACTGGCTTGCAGTCATTGAGGGGGTCTTCGTCGACGTGGTCGCAGATGCGGGAGTCGGGCGGCGCGCTGGTGCGGCGGAGCGTGGTGTCGAACTTAATCTTGAGGGTGTTCCTTAAGTAGTGCTTTGTGCGCGTGTGGGACTGGTAGTCGACGTAGATGGTGCAGAAGCCGCGCCGGTCGTATGGGTCCAGTAGGGGCGCCACCAGGTGCAACGTCGACGCTGAGCCTGGCGAACAAAACAACAAAGTCAGAAATAGCTGAACAACTCGTAGTTATTAAGGAATGTGTACACAAAAAAGAGGTGACAGACATAATTATCATACTATAAATAGGGACCAATTAGTTCAGCCGAGCTTCAGACTCGCCAAAGTAGACTCTTCTTTCATGGGGTACTGTTTAAAATGCTATAATAAGCTACCACAAAACGTTCTTGAACTGAATGAAACGAAATTCAAAACATGCATTAAACGCACACTTTGTAAGCAGGCGTATTACGACTATATCGCTGATAATAATGCTTGGCTCCATGCTGGCCCTGCTCCATGAGACGGTGAATGTATAAATAAATTGATAGTAGAAGACAGTATTCTTAATACAATTGTTGGAGATGCTGCAGATTGTACAACAGTATTTGCATTGTATAGATTCAATCTTCCTTGTATTATAGTTTCATACCGACATTGTGCGTGTGTATTGGGTAGGTAGGTAGGTGCCCAGTGAATCACAGCTCTGAAGAGCTGTGATTCACTGGGCACCTACGTCTCTTGTTGACCCGAATTACCCTGGCGGTTGAGAGTGTGTCATGCTCACTCAAATGTCTCGCTGATGGTGGCGCGTGTGTCGGATCATTTAGCTCCCTTCAAAATGGTTGAGCTGAATGGTGCTGATACATGTGTCATGTTTTTTGCCCCACACTAGGAATTTCTCCTGTGTCGTGTGTGCGTTTACAAACATATAAACTCACATACACATACGCCCAGACCCGAAACAACTACTTGTAGATATAATAATTAATATTCCACAACTTTCATACAACGCCATCTAGTCCCAAGCTAAGCAGAGCTTGTGTTATGGGTACTAGACAACTGATAAACATACTTAAATATTTCTAAATACATACATATTATAGATAAATTACACCCAGACACAGAACAAATGATCGTGCTCATCACACGAACATTTGTCCTGGGTGGGAATCGAACCCACGACCTCCGGCATAGCAGTCAGGGTCACTAACCACTAGACCAACAGGCCTGTCGATCATACAAATATTTGGTCCGTGCGGGAATCGAACCCGCGACACGCAACGCAGCAGTCCAATCGCTCAGCCACTGCGCTAACCGTGCCGTTTTCCGTGTGGGAAAACACATTTTATTTTAATATAACTATTATTTGAGCACATGAATCAAAACTGATTGAGAATGAGTTAAGCTGATCGCACATCTAGCAGTACCGTACGCACCGCACGCTCCGTACGCAAGGAGGAGGCGGGCGCCGAGGTTCTCGCCGCACGATTGGTTAGTGTGGCTGTCAGTAGCTTAGACCATAGCAAATTTAGGTTCCATTAGGCTATGTTTTTACGCTATTTACTGTTCCTGCAGCGTGCTTAGTTGGGGTGCTAAGACAGGAAACCTCCACGTGCGCCCGTGGACTGGAGTTCCCCCTCGGATACGTCCGGGGGGAAGACCAGTTTTTCGGGCCGGTGCACCCTGGGATGCGGGCAAAAACTCTTCCTTAGGCACTGTGTGCCTAAGGGTCTCTCTGCCCGTATGAGAGTAGCCTGTCGAGTGGACGCTCCAACGCGTGTCCCTCTGAATAGCAGAGGACACAGCGGCGGAGCGGGCTTGCGGACGGTGAGTAATGGGTAAGCTCGCCGTCCGACCAAGGACCAAGCCCGGGTCGATGGCGCGTCGTGTTTCACGCGTCACCGACGGGGCCCCTTACGGGGCCAAATGCCTGCTGGGGTCGCGGATTTTTTCTTAATCCAGGATACCGCGGCCCCGGAACGTAAAGGTCATCCGAAGAAACACGGGTGGATTTTAGTCAGTAAGAGTCTGACAGTCCCTTCCGCCCCACCCAGGGCGGGAGGCCTCATTTGATGATTTTACCACCCAAAAAAAAAAAACGTGCTAAGTTCATTTGGTTGCTAAAGCGGATATACAAATTTTAGGGTATGTGTGAAGCTAGCGGGAAACGGGGCGGTTGACAGGCCTGTTGGTCTAGTGGTTAGTAACCCTGATTGCTATGCCGGAGGTCGTGGGTTCGATTCCCACCCAGGACAAATGTTTGTGTGATGAGCACGATCATTTGTTCTGTGTCTGGGTGTAATATATCTATAATATGTATGTATTTAGAAATATATAAGTATGTTTATCAGTTGTCTAGTACCCATAACACAAGCTCTGCTTAGCTTGGGACTAGATGGCGTTGTGTGATAGTTGTGGAATATTTATATTTATTAATAATGCCGCGTGTGTCGCGTACGGCGCGTGTGTCACTGTGTCCTGTCGCATACGTGGTCAGTGGGTCGTCTTAAAGTTAATAAATTTAACCATCTTTATGTTGAAGCAGCACTCGTCAGTATTGTTATTTTATGGGCCTACCTTCAGGAACGGTTTCAGATGCACTGCCAACTAGCTCAAGCACATCACAGCGCTTATCATCGCTATCTAGACAGCACTCATCAGGGTGCAACTGAACGGTACAGGGCTCCCCACTAGTATTGTTCACCTCGGCGAAGAAGCGAAGCCCTACGGAATCAGGTACCACGGCCTCTAGACCAGACCGCGTTACGATATTCTTACTCACACACATTACTACGTTACATAATATAAAACTTAAGTAAAAATTCATCGGAAGCGTTTATAACTGTCATCGTATTGGACAGACAGTGACAGATTATTAGTGACAGGACATGGTGACATGTGACAGGAGAGATGGATGGCAGGACACATTTGACAGTAGAAGAAATAAATACTCTTTTCTGTAGCAACGAGGGGGTCTATCGACAATCGGTTATTTTTTTGCAAAAGAAACGTAAAATAAAATTAAGGTTTTAAATAAAAATTCGCTTTAATAACAATCAAATCGAAAGTTTATAGAATAGAATCTTCTTCTTCTTCAACCTTTAGTCACCCAATGTTAAGTGGAGATGACTTCCAAATCTTTTAACTTCTGGCGGTTTTGTGTCATGGCTATCCAGTTTCTTTAACAAGATCGTCTGTCCACCTAGTCAGTTGTCTCCCTACATTCCTCTTTACCATTCGTGGTCTCCACTCCAACACTTTTCTGCCCCATCTTCCATCCATGCTACGGCATATATGGCCCGCCCACTTCCACTTTCTTTTTGCTATCACCCATGCTATGTGTAAAAATCTTGTTCTTCTACGAATTTCGGTTATTCTCACCCGGTCGTAGAGAGAGATGCCCAACATGGCTCTTTCCATAGCTCTCTGAGTAACTTGCATACGGTGGATAATTATGCTTGGTGAGCGACCAAGTTTCAGACCCGCACGTCATGACTGGGAGGACACATTGCTCGAACATGCGACGCTTTAGGTCAGTGTTTTTCAATCTTTTTCATGGCACGGCCCCTTAAGTACGAAGAAATATTTCGCGGCCCCCCCATTGTTTTGTTTTTTCATATATAATATTTTGTGATAAATTAACATTCAATCATACATAGTTATTCATTTTCATAAAAAAAGTTTATGTCCTTTAGTTAACATTTTTCCTTTAATTTTATTATTTCCGTTAATAAATCTTTTTTAAACTGCTGTAGCTTTCCCAACCTTTTACATCTCCCCTAAAGAAACTTTGCGACCTCCCTAAGGAGGCTACGCGACCCCCCAGGGGGTCGCGACCCACACTTTGAAAAACACTGCTTTAGGTTAATGGGGACCCGCTTTGATTTCAGTATGTCCGGCAGTTTAATGAAAGTACCCCACCCTAGCTGGATACGACGAATTATTTCGCGCTCTTGAACGTTCATCCCTAAACTCAAAATAGAATAGAAACATTTATTTGCCTGAGATTTGGAATTCTATAGATTTTATAAAACATAAACAATTTCTCTTCACAAATCATATTCCGCCAATTCCATTTGGAATGTAAATGTAACAATAACAAATTATTTACATATTTTAATTAGCCTATTCATACATAATCGGGCACGCCGCAATCGCGGCGGTAAGACCCCTCTTTGAGGAGTGGCTGGATAGGCGACACGGCGTCCTGACCTACCGCATGACGCAGGTCCTCACCGGACACGGAAGTTTCGGGAGGTTCCTGTGTCTGATAGGGAGGGAAGAAACGCCTGGGTGTCACCACTACGAGGATCGTCCGAAGGACACGGTGGAGCATACGGTGCAGGACTGCCCCGCTTGGGCAGAGCACCGCCGTGTCCTCACGACGGCGATAGGCGGAGACCTCTCGCGCCCGGCATTGGTCGAGGCCATGCTGCGGGGCGAGACGGAGTGGAAAGCGGTCGCCTCCTTCTGCGAAGCAGTCATGCTCGTGAAGGAGGAGGCGGGCCGCGTGAGGGAAAGGACAGCGTCCTCCCTCCACCCCAGCCGCAGTGGTAGACGCCCACGGCGTCGGACGTCGCAAGACGATCTCCGGCCACCGTAGGCGCGGGCATGCGGGCAGCGAGTAATGGGCGACTCGCTGTCCGACCATGGACCATGCCCGGGTCGACGGCGCGTTGTGTTCCACGCGTGCCTCAAAGAGTGTCAGCATAGTGACCGGGCCTGTAGAGGGCCAAAGCCTGCCGGATCGCGGGACTCACGAATTACCGTGACCCCGGTACGGAAAGGGCTATTGAAGGACACCGTGGATTTTAGTTAGTACGAGTCTGACAGTCCCTCCCGCACTGCCCTCGGTGGGAGGACTCAATTTATGATTTTACCACGATAAATTTGTAGATCTGTGACAGTCGTTACTGTTAGTCAGAAGCTCTAAAGTCTGACAACCAGTCTTACCATGGGGTATCGTATTACCCAGTTACTGGGTTGTGGAGGTCCGACAGGCAGTCGCTTCATGTAAAATACTGATATCCAGCTGCATCTGTTTTGACTGGAAGCCGACCCCAATATAGTTGGGAAAAGGCTAGGCAGATGATGATGTATTTCTCGCAAATATTTAAAATACTCACTTGAATAATCAAGTGAATATTTCGAATAACTATATAAAAATATTTATTTATTTGAAGATATAGGGAAAACAATATAACTAAAAGTATATACTCAAAGTACTGTAGGTACGGATATTAATATAAATTATTAGTGTGGTGGCTTCTATTAATAAATAGAAGGAAATTTATGAAACAGGAGAATTATAAAAGCGGCCACGAATACATTTTGTTAGTGATTTCAGTTTGTTTGTGCTTAATTTTGAACATCTACCTTAAATTGTTTCTTGTTACAATAATAATTGATATTTTATTAATTTTGTACGAATTCGTTTACCTTCAAGAAGATGAACGCCATTATTTTGTCAGCTCTAACTATTTTGTCAACAAGTTGGGCTGTTGAAGTGAGAGTTTATGGCCGTAGAACATATAAACGTAAGTTTTATTTTCTTAATTCCGATGCACTGACGATCAATGCCGCTACCACTGTGGTGAGTACGGCGGATGACGGAGAGCTTCCAACCCCAGTTCTTGCAACTTGGAGACCGTCTGTTGTGCAGTATGAGGTCGTGCGTTGTCGTGCAGGAGCAGCGGAGACGAGCGATTGACCAATGCTGGTTGGAGATGTGCCAGCTTCTCCATCATTGTGTTCAGTTCTTCACAGTACGCATCTGCAGTAATGCTCACCCCGTTTGGTAAGAAGCTGTGATGAATCACACCGGCGCTAGACCACTAAACAGTGACCATCACTTTTCTAGGGGTAAGTTTTCGTTTAGGGCATTGTTTAGGTGCTGAACCAGGATCCAACTAACTTGCTGAGCGTTTGCGTTATCAAACAGAATCCATTTTTCATCGCAGGTAACAATGCTGTTCTAAATTCCTTCATTTGTGTGTCTGTTGAGCAGTGCAAGCCACGTCTCAACGCGTACTTCGCGCTGGCGATCATTGGGTTCGTGGGGCACCCATTTGTCACGCTTTTTTACCTTGCCAATTTGACGCAAATGGACCAATATTGTTTCGACGCTAACGTCGAAAGCTGCTGCTAATTCAGCCGTAGATTGTGTATCAGCAGCTTCCACAATCGCCTTTAGCTCGTCATTGTCGACCAAAGTCTTCGGACGACCGCGAGGTTCAATTTTGAGGTCGAAATTTCCAGAACGGAAGCGAGCAAACCAATAACAGGTGGTGCGTTGGTTTATAGTGTTAGCTCCGTAAACGCCGTTGATGTTGCGTGCCGCTTGCTGCCACGACGGTACTCATAATCCATAATCACTCGAATCCATCATGACGAAAAAGATTGAAATGCAATGAAAATGTAACACTAATCAATAAACAAATGACTACTTTTGGAAAAAAAAACCATGTTTTTAAAGTAAAATTAATTTGAAATTAGAATTTTTAGCCAAACATTTATTTTTGATTTGAAATGGCCAGTACTGCAGAACGGCAATTTCATAGGAAGAATATATAATGACTTTAACAACATAATTCAGTTTCAAACTATTTCTTTAAAAAAAAAGGAATAACATAGATCATGAAAAATACTGTATGTATAGCTAGACGACCACAGGCCAAAATTTTAAAAAAACAAAATAAGCGGGAAAGTGACAATTCGATCAACTCTCATTTTATCTTTATCTGATAATTTATGTTCTTATTTTTAATTTCCTCGTATTCGTAATGAAAAGCACAGTGTTTACCTATGGTAAATTACTTATTTAGTCCCTCGAACTATTAGCGCCCTCACTACGTTACGGGCGCCAAACCCCGTCTCGGGACTTAAATAAGTAACTTTCACCCCTTCGGATAACACATGTACTATTGTGTGTGTATGTTTGTAAAGAATAAACTCCAAAACTACTGAGCCGATTTCAAAAATTTTTTCGCTGTTATTAAGCTACATTTAGGCCCACTTGCATCACAATCACCAAACGGGTTTAGTGCTAAACTGCCTTAGAATATCACTGCATCCCTGTCAAATTGTTTGAAGTTGACAGAGACAGAACGATGTTTTAAATCAGTTTAGCGTTAAACCTGTTTAGTGATTGTGGTGCAAGTGGGCCTTACTCTGGGTAACATAGGCTGGGTAATATACGTATATATCATGTCCACCCGTGCGAAACCGAGACAAGCCGCTAGTTTTATTATATAATAATTTAATTGTATAACATTGCCTAAGTTTTCTGTTTTGGTTTTTTTATTATATTTTTGATAATATAATTTTATTGTGGTAATCCCTTACTAAGAAATGTGATTCCTAGTTAGTTGATTAAATAAATTTAATGCCACCCACACTCTGGTGATCTCGTCATAGGTTACTACGAGACCAATTGCATAAGAACAATGAGTGAAGTCAAATTATAATTCTTTTTTCAGTTGAAACAGGAACTAAAAAAGCTGTTACAGTATCGCCGTTACCTTGGAGTTTTAATTACAAACGAAAATTTAATTTTTTTGAAATAAATATAGTCACTAAAGACCCATCCAAAAGTATGCCCTGGAATTTAACATGCACTGCAGGTGAGTTTCAATTTCCTAATTTATTCCTAAGCGTCTCAAAGGTCGGGCACGCCGCAATCGCGGCGGTAAGACCCCTCTTTGAGGAGTGGCTGGATAGGCGTCACGGCGTCCTTACCGACAGCCCCTCCCGCTCTGCCCTGGCTGGGAGGACTCATTTGATGATTTTACCACGATAAAAAAAAGCGTCTTAAAGATCCTGCCTCCGCAGTTATATCTTCGTGATTGTAAAAAGCTGCGCTCGGTGCTATGGTGACCTAACACTGCCTTTTTGTATTGATAAGATAGTGGTTTATTTGGTTAAAGTTAAAGTCTTCAATTAAAGTGGAAACAGTTATATTAAATCACTATAAAGAGTTATAAGGTAAAATGGTAAACTATATAACTACTTATTGGTAGTGGTTAAATGGTAATGGTTTTGAGTACGTGGTGTCTCTAAAGAGATCTGATCGCGAACTGGTTCGATATTGTGGGATTCGAGCGAATGTGCATACTTGCGATCGATGCAATTATGTATTTTCGCTGTGTGTTCGATTTACTCGAACCGATGCAATTACATATTTTGCTGAGTGTTCGATTAACTCGAACAGTGATGGTCTGCGGCCTCTGTTCAGCAGTGGACATCTTCCGGCTGATGATGAAATGTAATTTTGATTCTTATTTATGACATGTTTCAGGTCAAAATGTTTTATTTCTGAAATATAATAAAGCACAGGATACGTATATATGCCGTGAATCTCCCAATTCAACGGAAATAAGAATTTCTTTGGACTTATATAAATCCGACGTCCATTGTGCAAGTCTACTGCTGGCGGAAGAGAGCCCAGATTGGAGAGGATATCGGAATAATAAGAAAACATGTAAGAGAAAGTTATATTTTTACAATAATGACAGGGAATTAAATAGTACACCACACATGACACATCAGCTGAGTTGACATATTTATCGTAATTGTTATTGAGTATAAGACCGTGTGTGTGATCCAAGTGAAAAATATAAATGTAAACAAACACGAGTGGCGCGAAACTTCGACTTCAGATATCAAATTCTCATTACCACTGCTAATTTATGTTGAACTAGCTGTACCCCCGCGGCTTCGGCGCGAAGTTCCTTTATCGCTAGTTTCTAAAATAAACCTACCCTACCCTACACTACCCTATTTTTCATTTTTTTCATAAGAACCTTCTCCTCACAATGGCGAAGACAACAAAAAAAGAATTGGCCAAATTGGTCCAGGCGTTGTTGAGTTATGTGCTACACAACACATTTAGCGATTCATTTTTATTATATACTAGCTTCCGCCCGCGACTCCGTCCGCGCGGATGTCGGTCTTCGCGTGGATGGTTTATTTCCCCATTTTGAGTAACTCTGACAATGACATCTTATAAATATTACGGCGCTGAATCCACTGCGGGTAATGCAACGTGTGTTCGCGGTTCTACAGAACAACGTCTATGAATAAAACTGAAAAATAAGATTTTTTACAGACAGACAGACAAAAAAAATTTTAATCACATATTTGGGTTTGGTATCGATCCAGCAACACCCCCCGCTATTTAGTTTTTCAATATTTTCAATGTACAGAATTGACCCTTCTATCGTCCGTCCGTCAGAGAAGCAAAGTTGTTGACGCAGCTCACAGAATTATAAGTTGTTCCCTTCATGTTTCATGTAACATTAGGTCCTCATTATTACGCATATTGATAATTGGCTATTTCACAATAACTATAAATTACAAATATAATAAGTCCGTCATTTAGAGTTTTAAAAATAACGGATACGTATTTTTTCTTTTGTAAAATTAATGAATATTTACCAAAATATAACGCATCGAGACTCGAGAGTGGGGGCTCGTGACGTCAGAATTCAATAAAAAATTTACTGAATTGTGACGTATTGCCAATTTTGAAAGCATCGTATCTCCGTCAATTTTGGTTTACGAAACAAAAGAAAAAATACGGGTCGAATATTTTTTGATAGTCTATGTGACCGACTAATTATAATTTTTCAGTCAAATAGCCAATACAATGAAAATGATAATATATATTATGAGTAAAATTTTATATCAAACAAAATTCTATTAAACTATTGGTTATTTATATATATAAGAACATTAACATTTTGTCAATAATATAGAAACTAACTATTGGTTGTTGTTAATTGTTCTTCAGATGAGCAGATTTGTTGGGATTTCTGCGTGGTAGAAGTGGATGTCAGCCACGTCTGTGACGGTAAGCCTCTGTCTACTCATTATAGTCCGCGCCACGACTGAAATCCTGCGGAAAATTCATGGTACTACATTTTTTAGTGTTATTTGATGCAATGTCACAAACACTAGAGTCGCGTTAAAAGTACTTCAGTCGTGACACGGACGCCTTCTTTGCATAGAGACCTCTGAAGCTATTTTTTATCGTGGTAAAATCCACGGTGTCCTTCAATAGCCCTTTTCGTTCCGAGGTCACGGTAACTTGTAGGTTCCGCGACCCCGGCAGGCTTTGGCCTTCTAGAGGGGGACCTTGAACATTCATAACATTCAGAACATTCATAACTTACAATCTTTATGTAACTTAAAGCACATTGCCTATTCAAAAAATAAGGGTAAAGCTTCATGGGATATTGTTAAACGTTGTACAGGTAACGAAAGATCTCGTGAATATATTAATGATATTATTGACAACGATGTTACAGTAACATCGGGCCCGGATATAGCAAATAAATTTAATAATTTCTTTATTGATATTGTTGAAAATAGCGCTAACTCGCAAAACAACCCTGTTGTTACTAACCCCGATATTAAAAGTAATGATAATAGCATTTTTCTAACTCCTTGTAATCCTTCTGAAATTTTCAGCATATTAAAAACATTAAAAAACACAAAGTCAGCCGGTTATGATGATATAACTACAGACCTTCTCAAACAAATATCTCCTTTTATCGCTGAACCTCTGTCATATATTATCAATTTATCTTTAGAACAAGGTTGCTTTCCGGATAAATTAAAAATGTCTGTTATAAAACCATTGCATAAAAAAGGCTCAAAATCTGACCAAAACAATTACCGTCCTATTGCTCTGGTTCCGATTCTATCAAAGGTCTTTGAAAGGGTTATGTATAAAAGAATTCTCTCCTTCTTGGAAAAATATAATATGCTGGCAAAAGAGCAATACGGTTTTAGGAAAAGTAAATCTACGTCATTAGCAGCTTTTCATTTAATCAAATCAGTTTTAAATAATATTAACTCCAAAATTACAACTTCAGCTTTGTTCTTAGACCTAAGCAAAGCTTTCGATTTTGTAAATCATTCCATCCTAATTAATAAATTAAGTATAATTGGTATACGGGGTCCGGCTTTAGAGTGGTTTAAAACATATCTTTCTAACAGAACGCAGATAACAAGAATCACTAAATTCGATGAAAAAGTCAATTGCATCACGAACTTTGATTCTGTACCTCGATTCAACTATTTTGGTGTTCCACAGGGAAGCATTTTGGGGCCACTGTTATTCCTTGTATATGTCAATGACCTCCCGCAAGCTATAGACCAACACTGCGTTTTGTTTGCTGATGACACAACAGTTATCTTAGATTGCAAAAATGACGAATCATATGAGTCCACAATAAATAAAACCTTAAATAAAATAATTACATGGCTAGATACAAACGCTTTAAAAATTAATGTAGAGAAAACCAAAATATTAAACTTTAAAACGCAGAAAAGTAAATATATCCAACTTAACATAGCTCACAAAGATCAAGCAGTTCAACAAATTAATAAAACAAAATTCCTAGGTATTACAATCGATGAACATTTCACCTGGAAGGATCACATCGATGAACTAAGTACAAAAATAAATAGATTCGTTTTCGCCCTTAAAAAAGTCAAGGATGAGACCACCAGACAGACTGCTTTGATGGTATACCATGCCTATGTTTGCTCCATCATCAGGTATGGAATCATTCTCTGGGGGAACTCTTCTGAGGTAACAAGAGTTCTATTAGCACAAAAAAAATGCATACGCTCAATTTTCAATATGGACTGGACTGATTCTTGCAGACCAGTATTTAAGTCACACAGCCTTCTTACAGTTCCTTGTATATATATATATGAAATCGCGAAATTTGTCAAAACAATTTTTTTCCTTTTTGAACCCAAAAACAATAAAAACAAACGTACAGTTGCACAGTTCCTATTAAAAATGCCGGTACCTAGGATTGAACTATTCAGACGTAATTGTATTTATATGGCTCCTCTCATCTTTAACTCTTTACCAAATGATATAACTAACCTTCCTTATAAAAAATTTTGCATAGTTTTAAAAAAATGGCTTATTTCACACAGTTTTTATTCCGTAGCTGAATTTCTCAAAAAATCCAACTGTAAATCATACCACTACCGTAATGCATTATAACTATTTATACTTAACGAATTGATTGTTACTTAGGTACTATTTTAATATTATGTTTGTGAACTTATTTTAAGTATTTTATTTTAAATTTTAATTTGTGTGTTAAGTAATGTTTAACAGAAAAATATTTTTAAACCTAGAAGTTTATTTTATGTTACCAAACGATGTGTAGCCTAAAACTTGAATAATGTTTGCATGCCATTTTTATGGCGAAATGTGTTTGAACTTATATTAATTTTACCATCTTTATACATACCACATTTAAAGCAAATAAATAATTTTGACTTTTGACTTGTCATTTTACTGACACTCTTTGAGGCGCGTCTGGAACACAACGCGCCGTCGACCCGGGCATGGTCCATGGGCGGACAGCGAGGCGCCCGTTACTCGCCGCCCGCATGCCCGCGCCTACGGTGGCCGGAGATCGTCTAGCGACGTCCGTCGCCGTGGGCGTCTACCACTGCGGCTGGGGTGGAGGGAGGCCGCTGTGCTCTCCCTCACGCGGTCCGCCTCCTCCTTCGCGTGCTGCTGTGCAGAAGGAGGCGACCGCTTCCGGAACATTATGCCTAATTATGCTACACTGTGCTTATGCTACACAAATATTGAACACTGTTTTGCAGATGCCCCTCTTACTACTACATCAGAGAAAACTATAGAAGTGGCGACAGTTGTGGTAAACCGCGCTGTCAAACATCTGACGGGTCATGCTCCCGTAACACCGCGTGATATCCTAGTAACAACTACAAGCAACATTACTACAAATGATACAAGTAAGTTTAATTTTGAAAAATTAATCTTTAATTGTAAAAGACTTTTACAAAAAAAAACCGAACTGCCTTCAAAAACCATTAGAAAGAAGTATTTATTTTGGAAAATATTTTTATTTTACCTTTTTTAGTTTAAATATTTTATCCATATTTTCGTCAAATACCTAATTTTCTTACACGTGGACTAGAATTTTCTTTATCTACTAATTGGTCGGGCACGCCACAATCGCGGCGGTAAGACCCCTCTTTGAGGAGTGGCTGGATAGGCGTCACGACGTCCTGACCTACCGCATGACGCAGGTCCTCACCGGACACGGGAGTTTCGGGAGGTTCCTGTGTCTGATAGGGAGGGAAGAAACGCCTGGGTGTCACCACTGCGAGGATCGTCCGGAAGACACGGTGGAGCATACGGTGCAGGACTGCCCCGCTTGGGCAGAGCACCGCCGTGTCCTCACGACGGCGATAGGCGGAGACCTCTCGCGCCCGGCATTGGTCGAGGCCATGCTGCGGGGAGAGACGGAGTGGGAAGCGGTCGCCTCCTTCTGCGAAGCAGTCATGCTCGTGAAGGAGGAGGCGGGCCGCCTGAGGGAGAGGACAGCGTCCTCCCTCCACCCCAGCCGCAGTGGTAGACGCCCACGGCGTCGGACGTCGCAAGACGATTCCCGGCCACCGTAGGCGCGGGCATGCGGGCAGCGAGTAATGGGCGACGTGCTGTCCGACCATGGACCATGCCCGGGTCGATGGCGCGTTGTGTTCCACGCGCGCCTCAAAGAGTGTCTGCATAGTGACGGGGCCTGTAGAGGGCCAAAACCTGCCGGGGTCGCGGGACGAAGGGATTACCGTAACCCCGGTACGTAAAGGGCTATTGAAGGACACCGTGGAATTAGTCAGTACCTACAGGTCTGACAGTCCCTCCCGCCCTGCCTTGGGTGGGAGGACTCATTTGATGATTTTACCACGATAAAAAAAATAAAAATCTACTAATTGATGTTATTACTCGTCGTAGTAAAATCGTTCACGTACACAATAAGCGAAAAATGTTCATTAATTATATAATCATTAACCACATTTAAAGTAATGAATGAAATTTTATTTTTGTTGATATTTCAAAGACCGCTTGTCCCTTTTCGATATAATTTAAAATAACCTACAAACTAACTCTTTTTTCGAAAGTCGGTGGCAATAAAGTCAATGAAATATTAAGCAAAGTCACCGACTTTCGAAAGAAAAGAGTTTTTGTGGGGTTTTTAAATTGTTTTGTTCTTGTTTTTTAAGTCGGTTAATTTTTTTTAATTCGGTTAAATATTGCTGACTCGTTAGGGTAGATTGCATCCCTCGTTGTACTAAGTATGTTTTTCTTAAAAGAGTTTGTTTGTTTGTAACGCGCTTATCAAGAACTACTAGTTCGAATTCAAAAATCATTTTTGTATTGGATTCAGTCCATTTATCAAGGAAGACATCATGGTACGACCAACAGGGGCGAGCAGCGAGGGTGCAACCGCGGGGAACATTTAATTTTGATAATAACGTAAATCTGTTTCAGATGCAAATCAAACAGACAACAGTGATATTGTCGTAATAGTGCCTTCAGTTCTTGGAGTGTTATTCGTCGTGGTCGTTGTGGTCATTGTGCTCTGGAAGCGTCGTTTGATCAAACGTCGTCCTACGGTCAACCCTCGATTACCAGCAATCCCAGTAAGTTCATAAATTCTTACAATATATTTTTTGTTTATGATAAGGTCACATTTGACCACACTACCTCGCCTGGTGGTAAGTGATGATGTGGTCGACGGTGAAGCACGCTTGCCTAGAAGTAATCTATTCAGTCTTGACCTAAAGACGAAGTTGTAGCTATCAGGAACAGACTCTGATATAGGGGAACAGTGTATAAGACGGGGACGCGAGGTATGATGGGAAATCACACACTTAAGGCAAACTTAACACAATACTAACGTAGCGCAAGCGCCAACTGGACGCCATTTGTTAATGGCCGCTTGCAAATGACGTCCTGATGGCGCTTGCGCTACGTTAGTGTTGTGTTAAGTATGCCTAAAGAGTGTATGTCCCCATTATAGCCCACGTCCCCGTCTTATACACTGTACCCCTAATTCCATCGCGCACAATCTGTATATATATAAAAGGAGAACTGACTGACTGACATATCAACGTACAGCCGAAACTACTGGGGCTAGGAATGTGAAATTTTGCACACGGCTTCCTATCATAATGTAGGGAAGCACTAAGAAGGGGTTTTTGGAAATTTAACCTTTAAGGAGGTGAAAAGGGGGAATTAAGAAAGTACGTAACCCACGCGGACGAAGTCGCGGGCAAAGTGCTAGTGAGACTACAGGGAGTTTCACTGCGAATCATACGGTTAGTTCACACCGAGACGCGACGCAACGCGACGTGAGGCAGCGATACTGCAAATGTGTATCTTTTCATGTAGTAAATAAAGTTAGATTTTGAGTAGCTATTAAAACGCAGCGCAGCGTCGCTCTGCGTCGTGCTGCATTGCGAGTGGTGTATCTTTTCATGTAGTAAATAGAGTTCGATTTTGAGTAGCTCTATTGAAAAGTGCCCGCAGCGTCGCGTCTCGGTGTGACTTGACCCTTGGCCGTTAGTGGCGCTACAAGCGCATAACGTAACAACGTCAAGTGTAGCTTCGAGTGTGTATAAAATGCCTCACATGTTAAACTCTTCAAATTATATTGAATCAAAGGTACAGCTCGAATTGAAGACACCGTTAGCACCTTTAGTCGGTTTCTAGATGGTGCCGCTGCCACACGCTTTAAGTGCGTTGCTAATTCTAGGGTTACAATGGCGGTCTTATCGCTAATAGCGATATCTTCCAGACAACCTGTCCGACCAAGCAACCAGACCTTTTTAAATTGTTAAGTACGTTTGACAGAAAATTTTTAAACTGTAAAAAATCTCAGGATTTTTCAATGACATCAGGCTTTCTTCTTAAAAAACTGATTGAACCTTCAAAACCTTGTTTTCTTTTGTTTCAGCCTCATCAACCGTTCTACGTAAACCTCCTCATGAGAGATCAGTGCGCTCGGGAGATCGCCGAGATTGAAGGTCATGAATATGAAGAGATTGATGAGCGCCGAGGAGAAGGCAGACCGGTAGAGGTGATCGAAGATTGCCAAAATGGACCGACTGAAAACCATTACGACCTTCCGGATTGATCAACTGGCCACGGAACATTCGCTGCAGCGAGAATTCGATCGGCGAGGCGTCTGGCAACATAAACAAACGTACTCGTATTGATCAAGCCACGCGTTGCGGCGACCAGCTGTGCGATTGGCCAAATTGGCCATGCGAGAACAACGGCGAGTGAAGGGGCGGGGCATTAGGGATTCATGATAACGCGCGGTAGCATAGACGTGGCGATTAGCACAGGAACCAAGTTTTATAGACTCGACAAACGCCTGTGCCCGTGGTTTGCAAACTGTGCCTCATAAATTAGAAAAGACAAAGATTTTGCTTAAAGGCGTATCCAACTGCTCAAGGATGACTCGCAGTGGCGGATTTGCAGTCGTAACCGCTCTAGGCCCTACACCATGTGCCGCCCCTTTCTCATCAACCATCATATAGACTTAATGATTACTGAATTTACTTTATTGCTTTATTTAATTACTTTACATCGATTCAGAAAATTGGTTAACGTTAACTGAAAGCTGCCTGTTTATAATATTTTCAGGGATTATTGGACATTTAAAGAAAACATTTAAAACTGTTTATCTACTATCATGCTATTAATCCTCTATAAAAGAATCTATAACAATTAGCTTATTGCCAACATTAAAACACTCAATGATATTATGATCATTATATCATCCAAACGCGTGATATTATGAATTTCAAAAAAGAACATTCTCATGCAATGACATTTTCACCACCAGATCGCTAAAATTTTGAAAAAAGAACAGTAAATTGTAGACTAATTAAGTTCTATAGAAAATAGAAATAATGAAGTAGTGAATATAAATATTCCAAGTACATCAGGATCTGCCAACATTCAACAAGGTTCAAGTGCATTTCAATAATTGTACGATCCAAAATGTAAATAATTATTACAATAAATAATTATTTTACTTATTAAGGTTTGTTTATTTTACATGCTTCGCAATTAGACTTTTCTTGAATCTACATAGTTCTTACAACACCCTATGGTATGAGAATCTTTTATAGAGGATTCACATCATGATTGTAGATAAAGTCTTGTATGCAACTGTTATAATTAGGTATCAAAACACGAATGTGGGTTTATCACACGAGGCGTAGCCGAGTGTGATAATAGTATCACATGAGTGTTTTAATACCTAATTATCCCTGATTATACAACAGTTGCATAAATAATTATTAAAGTTTTGTGTAACTAACGTAGAAACTTTTTTTATGAACGTAATTATTAATACGCAATAGTGATTTAGAAAAATAAGGTTCGCGACCGCGAGCTTTTAATATATTAAGATACTTGGCGTTTGAGTTATTTCTTTTTAAATTGTTGTTATCAGTGATTTTTTTTGACACGATGGGCCGCTCCTAATATCTGGCCGCCCTAGGCCGGGCCTTAGGGGGCAACTCAGCCACTGTTGACTCACAACTTATCATAATATTAATTGCTCTGTGCGAGGTGCTTAGTAGCACATGTGATTCCAGTCCATTCGAATTTTCATCATAAAGAAGTACTTAAGCCGCACCATCTAAACTGAAGACAGTCTTGTCATCTATATTGAAACCTGCCATTCTATCTTTACTGAAGCAGTGCAGGTGTTGTGGCATCTTTAGCACCTGTATAACTCGATGGTGTACGCATCATACGCAGATACCAACAAGGATTTGGGTGTTTTAATTGACTCCAATCTGTCGTGGCATGCTCAGGTCAACGAGGTTAGTCATAAGGTTCACTTTTCTTCACATTCACTGAAGTGCCTCCAGACTGTGCTGCCTCTAAAGACAAAAATTTCTTTAGCGCTCATTATATCATTTTGTTGGAAAAGAAGTAACAATAAGAAACTCACGAAATATATCTTACACCTTCATTTATTTACAAATTACAAACAATTTAATATTAAAAATACAGTTAAGTGATGTTCTTAATTACTGAATTTGAGCAATCATTGTATAGGTTTCGTGACTTGGCTCTTTAATAAAACTTGGCCAAGTAGTATATTGCCAAGTTTACAATATTTACCTAGGCCAAGTCGTACATAGTCGAGTTTACAATTTCCACGTTGACATTTGTTTAAACCTTGGCCAAGTCATGTTCAAGATTATAATGTTTACCTTGGCCCTTGTACAGTCATACTTGGTCAAGTTTACAATACTTACACTTGGCTTTAATAAATGGCGAAGACTATAAGGATACGCTGTATAATGTAAGTAACAAAATGTATAAACTCAAAAAAAGAGAACCAACTTTGAGAACCAGTAAAGTCCGGAAACAAATAGTCAAATTAATTTGATGAGCAACTTCAAATGACATTAACACTGGTATTCAATCAGAAGCCAATGCTAGCATATTTGGAAAAAAAGCAGAAAGAAAAATTTAAGTAGCATAATTACTTGGCGCAGTGTTTTTACTTACACAGTCTAAAGAAATTTTTAGGTGATGCAGCATTTATTTTCATATGTTATAGTTGCTTGATAGTGACCCTTTAGCACCATTTTTTTACAACTACAATTTCATTAACTCAAGTAGGTATAAGTACAGTACCTCTCACAGTTATTTTATCCCTGATTTCGCATCGCTGTCAAAATAACAGTGAGTTTTATTCCTATTTTGATAAGATTGATTGTATCTCAGTCGTCAAAAGTAAAATAATTGTGAAAAAACTGTAGGTATGGCTGACATACCACTAATTTATTGTCATTCTTTATATGCCTAAGTACGTATTCCAAAATAGTTTCTTGATATCTCCTCATTGATGAACTATTCATAAAATCTGAACGTGCAGTTGTTAACTTGGCGAATACTTAGTATTAGAGATTCTTGTTTAGTATTTTTATTTAATTTAAGTCCACAAATGAACAGAGATGGAATAAATGCCAAAAGCATTGTCTACCAGACAACCTTTGGGTGATTCGAAGACAAACTAAATTTGAAGTAATTTTTTTATACATTGGCCAAGTGTTTACTTCGTTGTCATATTCGGCCAAGTAAGTATATATATTAGCCAAGTTGTTTACAAACAGCACGCCCAGAAAAATCTTAAAATATACGTGTAGTAACCGATCCTTTTATAAAACTACGAAAACCTTGATAATTGGTAAAAATATATTAAGCTAAGAAATCTAATGGACGGACCCACGAGTAATAGGCTAGTAACTATCGGTAAATTAGTATTTTTTTATAAAAATAATAATATTTTTGCTATTCGCTACAATTTTATCGATATATCAACTAAACTTTTTAGTCGAATCTTAAAGTCGTCAAGAGTCAAGATATAGTAAAAAAAAGTTTTTTTTTTGTAAAAAAAATAAACTAAATAATTTAGTCGATAAAATAGGTATCGATACTTTTGCAGTCCCAACATTAACACCTGTCTTATTTTTAAAACCGATACAATAAGATTTTAATGGCAACCCGAAGCCCAGAGAAATAAAAATTTAAAGTAATATTGCCACACTGTTAGCCTTGGTTACGGCTATAAATGATTTAAGTATTTAAAACAACCTTTAAATAAAAAATACACTTATCAAAGCACTTGATAGCTATATAACTATTAAGATAGCGAACATACATTTTTTATATAGATAGATATGAAATAAAGTTAAAACTCATCAATAATTTACAGCCAAATAACCAAAACTTCAGTGAGCTCATAAATGTACATTTAACGTCTTACCAAAGAACAAAAAAATAAAACATCTGTTGAAAACTTTTCTAAGAAAACTGTCAATGTCAAAACTACATTTGAACTGAAAGTTGGTAGAAGGGTCGATTTGCAGTTACATTTTTAGACAAGCGTTCGGTAAGACGGTTAAAGTTACACTTTAAAAATAATGTTGTCAAAAGTGATATGACAAAGTTTTTCTTAAATAAAATGTCATCAATATAAAATGTCAAAATGTTATTACGTTTTACAATATTTTCTTCATATTAAAAAAAAAAAACGACTAATTTCATACAAAAAAAAACGTGTAATATTTTTTATCACATTCGAAGACACTTAGTAGGTAATAAAAAAAAATGATTAGAACATTTTGAATTGAAGGTATTTTTTATAAAGTACATTTTTGTAAAAACTGATTTTTGTGTACTTTTCAGCCAGATTAAACTATTAAATTAAACAATGCGAATGAACTTTATAAGAATCGTAACATCAGAAGAAGTTATGAGTTTAAGAGCGCGTATTCTGAAAGTTGGCAACGTCGCAAATAGTTGTCAAATATTAACAAGTTTTAATTAATGCGGCAATGTTACTGTATGGAAATAAGAAATATGGCTCTGTAGTGCACTAAATAAATGATTAGGGAATGCAATCATTTATATCGTAACACCAAATATATAGTTTTAGATGTATAAAAGTATTTGGGAACCTTCCAAATGTCTCTGAAACGGCAACAACAGCAAATTCAGTGCTTTAGTTGTTTGTTTTGTTTATTCCTATATCTATTATTTAGTGCACTACAGAGCCATATTTCTTATTTTCATACAGTAAACTTATGACTGCTATTGCGACGTTGCCAACTTCCTGGATACGCGCCCTTAACACACAGAGCACAAAAGCGTCTGTAGCGTCTATGTCTAAGTCTGCTCATAGTTTCGTCGCTGTGGCAGCGCTGCACACAAGGCCATAGGGAATACTCATGCTTTGATGTAACAAGGAATAACTGCCTTCAATTCATAAGTTCTTACTAAAAAATAAGGTGGTACAAAATAATCGCAAATGCTTAATACGTTTACAAAATGTCGAACTGTGAAATATTCTCTCTTTGAATGCTGATTACGCACTTGCGACTTAAAAACGCTACGAGTCAAAGGAAACTAGATGATCAACAATAAAAAAAAGTATTAAGAAAAAAAAAGAGAAAAATTAGTAAAAAAAATTAAGCTAAATATTTTTATAAAATTCTTTCTTTAAAATTAAATAAGTGATAACCGCGCGACTAAACCGCAAATGCGTGACAGCCTATATTATTGTAATTATAACCGAAAAGCCCTATCAAAATAATTAAATTATAAAAATTATCTTTTACTATTCGATGTCTCATTAATTTTCCATCACTGATATTTTCTTTACATGTCGAGTACATTTTTCTTTGATATTGCAAAGAGTTGCACTAAATAGTCATTAAGTAAGACACTTATAGCCTTTTCCAAAAAAAGGCTAAGTTATTCAGTATAAAAGTCATAGGTTATCTTTCGCAATATCAAACGTCAAATTAAAATGTCAAAAATATCAGACAATGGTGACTTAAAAAAACACTGCCTTAAGACTTAAGTCGCCATATTGGAAATATTTATTTTTGATCTGGCAACACAACTGTAATATAGATTAAAAATACTTGTGACTACAGATTATAATTCTAAAAATAAAACTAGGAAAGATTGTATTTCAACTATATTTATTTATCATCGTTTTAAAAAATCACTTTGTAAAAATGATATTTTATTATTTTCCGAGTGACTAATAACTTAAAAGTCGACTAAATGTTTGCAACAAATAAAATAACTTGCCAGCGATTAAATATTTTCGCGACTATTGTATTATGTAAGGTTCAAAATTAAAGGTGTTATAAAAACTAAAAACTAGCAGCTGCGTTTAGGTAGCAAATAAACTATACCAGTCAAATAAAATATTAGGCGAGGAGCTATAATAATAATGCCTATCAGCTGAAAATGATAAAAAAATCAAGTATCTTGATTTAGCTCACGAGATCGTCGACATGTGGAACGTGGACTCAGCAGTCATTGTACCGATAGTCGTTTCGGTCAATGGACTCATTGCGAAGAGCCTCGACCAACACCTCAAGAGGCTCTCGTTGTGCAGCTGGCTCAAGGGCTTGATGCAGAAAGCAGTTCTTTTGGACACGGCGCGCATTGTGAGGAGGTTCCTCTCTCTAGAGCCCTAACCACCGGCACCTTGGACCCTGTTCCCGATGTTGGTGGACCACTATTTTTTTATATTTTTAAATGTTTTTTTAAATTTCTTTTTTGTAAAAATATTTAAAAATGTAAACAGATAGGAAAAAAAATGAATAAATGTCTTTCACATTATGTAATTAGGCCGAATAGTTTCAAAGTCATCACGATAATAATTATGATCGCGAGGCATCGCCGAGAGCGCGACCCGAACGCGGGTAGACGCGTGAGGACAGACGTCATTGATGGTTGTGTTCTGTATGCATTTATATTGTCATGTTATTAATTCTTCGTCATTTATCCTAGATAGCGATTAATGCCATCGTGAGCCATCGTGATCTATACTATTGATTTGATTAAATGTTTTGTGAGTGTCTGTTCTGTTTTTGATGATGTCCCATGTGGCTTTGTTTTTATTTTTAGATTTGGGTATGTAATTAAGGTTAGAACTTTTCTTTGAGTGGAGAACGCATGATTTTAATATTTTATTGTATTTTAAATACTTACTTCGTATTTCATTGTTTTTATTTTTAGTGTAATACATCTTTTGAAGTTTTCTCTTATAACTGCAAGATCAAAAAAAAAGATAGCGATTAATTACTTTTTATTTTTAATTCAATCGTATAAGAAGGGCAGCTATACGTAGCTTGCCCACGTGTATCTAAATCCCAAAATCTACATATTTACGTTGAACAAAAAAAAAACAAATAACATAGTATACAGGAGTACCTATATTGCAGCAAAAACACAGATAAATTAACACAGATGTTCACCTATTCCAGTTATCTATACATATAATAAATCTGTAGAAGGGTCAATTCTGTACATTGAAAATATTGAAAAAATAAATAGCGGGGGGTGTTGCTGGATCGATACCAGACCCAAATATATGATTAAAAAAATTTTTGTCTGTCTGTCTGTCTGTTTGTGCAGGCATCACGTGAAAACTAACGGTTCGATTTCGATGAAACTTGGTATAATTATTCCTTATTATCCTGGGCATAACATAGGATACTTTTTATCCTGGAAAAATACGTAGACAAAAAATCTTATTTTTCAGTTTTATTCATAGACGTTGTTCTGTAGAACCGCGAACACACGTTGCATTACCCGCAGTGGATTCAGCGCCGTAATATTTATAAGATGTCATTGTCAGAGTTACTCAAAATGGGGAAATAAACCATCCACGCGAAGACCGACATCCGTGCGGACGGAGTCGCGGGCTAGTATACGACATAATTCTTTACTTATGCGTATTTTTAAAACTTTAAGCATTCATAGGGACATAGGTACAAAGAAAGCTACTTTGTTTTATACTATGTAGTGATTTAATGCAAGTAACATTGGTCCGACCTGTTTATTAGTCAGTGTTTAGTAATCCGTTTGTGCTGGATAGGATAATCTCAAGCCCGGGGAAGGACATTTTTTTTTATCGTGGTAAAATTATCAAATGAGTCCTCCCACCCAGGGCGGAGCGGGAGGGTCTGTCAGACTCGTACTGACTAAAATCCACGGTGTCCTTCAATAGCCCTTTATGTTCCGGGGTCACGATAATTCGTACAGTCCCGCGACCCCGGCAGGCTTTGGGCCTCTAGAGGGGGGCCCCGTCACTTTGCTGACACTCTGAGGCGCGCGTGGAACACAACGCGCCGTCGACCCGGGCATGGTCCATGGTCGGACAGCGAGTTGCCCATTACTCGAGATTCCCTCTAAATATTAGGTATAGGAGTTCAAAGATTGTATGGAAACTAATTTTGAAGTCAGAAATCGGGGATGTACGATGTGATAACTTCACATCGTACATCCCATTAAAAAATATAAGTACATATTTAAAAAAAAATGTCACATAACTTAATGTGGCAGACCAAATTCTACGCGAGCGAAGCCGCGGGCAAAAGCTAGTTTGATAGATATAGCGAAAAAAAATAACTAAAATTTTGCTTAAAGTTCAGTAGGTACGGATAATAATATAAATTATTATTGTGGTGGCATTATTAATAAATACCGAGGAAAATTATGAAACAGGAAGATTATAAAAGCGGCCACGAATACATTTTGTTAGTGATTTCAGTTTGTTTGTGCTCAATTTTGAACATCTACCTTAAATTGTTTCTTGTTACAATAATAATTGATATTTTATTCATTTTGTACGAATTCGTTTACCTTCAAGAAGATGAACGCCATTATTTTGTTAGTTCTAACTATTTTGTCAACAAGTTGGGCTGTTGAAGTGAGAGTTTATGACTGGGACACATATAGACGTAAGTATTATTTTCTTAATTCCGATGCACTGACGATCAATGTCGCTACCACTGTCACTAGTATTATAACAGGATTCTAAGGCTGAGATATATAGTCGTAACAACGCTACGTCCTAGGTAGGCGGTTCAAAGCGAACGCGATCATGAAGCGGTAACTCGCGAATTCAATGCGATGCGGTGCGACGCGGCGGGTATGTCCAACGTGCACGCGGATCGTCTCGTGCAGCCGCCACCGACGACGCCGTTCAGTGTGTCTTGGACGTACGAAAACAAATATTGTTACGTCGATCGAATTGTCGAGAGAGGTTCTCGACAATTCTACTGAAGATTTTTTGGAACATTGATTGACCTGAGGCTTCTCCTTCCTCCTTCGTCCATGGATGTTTTCCAGAGCTTTCGACCATCTTCTTTCAACATCCAGCGGGTCCGGCCGAGATATAAATAGGGCGCCGATAGGGCTGACAGTCAGTCCGGTTAAGCAGCTCACAACCTCCTCTAGGTTGACCTGCGAGATGCCATACACAAAAAAAAAAAAGCTGACAGTCAGTCTGGTTTTGACTACGATCGAGGCGGCATTATTTATCCCCTACCCAGCTCGTAACATTTGGTGTCAGAAGTGAAGGATAAAATGCCAATTTTATCAAAGGACGACACGGACGGTATTCGTCCCAGGAGTCAACGACAGCAAGACATGGACGAAAGGCGGTTTGCAGGTTCCCCGATACAGACGCAGAGTGGTGATCAGCCTACGATGGAACCAGCCGCTGGACTATTTGCAGTCTCTTTAGCACCAGCGGTTCCTGACCTATCTGCGCTCATGGCGATGCTGCAGGAACAAGCCCGCCGCCAAGAAGAACATGCCCGCCTGCTGCAAGAGCAGCTACGGAAAGATAAGGAGGAGCAGGCCCGCTTGCTGAAAGAACAGCTACAGAAAGATAAGGAGGAGCAGGCCTGCCGCCAAGAGTTTGGGTTTTTTTTTAAATTTTAGTACTTAATATAATTTTATTGTGGTAATCCCTTACTAACAAATGTGATTCCTAGTTAGTTGATTAAATAAATTAAATGCTACCCACACTCTGGTGATCTCGTCATAGGTTACTACGAGACCAATTGCATAAGAACAATGAGTGAAGTCAAATTATAATTCTTTTTTCAGTTAAAACAGGAACTAAAAAAGCTGTTGCAGTATCGCCGTTACCTTGGAGTTTTAATTACAACCGAAAATTTGAAGTTTTTGAAATATATATAGTTATTAAAGACCCATCCAAAAGTATGATTTGGAATTTAACATGCACTGCAGGTGAGTTTCAATTTCCTTATTTATTCCTAAGCGTCTCAAAGGTCGGGCACGCCGCAATCGCGGCGGTAAGACCCTTCTTTGAGGAGTGGCTGGATAGGCGTCACGGCGTCCTTACCTACTGCATGACGCAGGTCCTCAACGGACACGGAAGTTTCGGGAGGTACCTGTGTCGGATAAGGAGGTAAGAAACGCCGGGGTGTCACCACTGCGAGGATCGCCCAGAAGATACAGTGGAGCATACGGTGCAGGACTGCCTCGCTTAGGCAGAGCACCGCCATATCTTTACGACGGCGATAGACGGAGACCTCTCGCGCCGGGCATTGGTCAAAATTATGGTGCGGGGCGAAACTGAGTGGGAAGCGGTCGCCTCCTTCTGTGAAGCAGTCATGCTCGCGAAGGAGGAGGCTGACCGCGTGAGGGAGAGGACAGCGTCCTCCCTCCAACCCAGCTGCAGTGGTAGACGCCCACGGCGACGGACGATCTCCGGCCACCGTAGGCGCGGGCATGCGGGCGGCGAGTAATGGGCGACTCGTCGCCGACCATGGAACATGCCCGGGTCGACGGCGCGTTGTGTTTCTCGCGCGCCTCAAAGAGTGTCATGTTTTACTACTATGCGACAAAACTTACAAAGAAGGTTTACTCACGACACATTCTGATTGTGACGTCATGCACGCTTTTCTAACAATTTCACGCTGTTAAATAAAAAATAATCATGTCAATATAACATTAATAAGATACCTAATAAAGATAATAAATATTATTAAAAATTATGTATTTTTATTAAGGTGGAACCCTCGGGTCGACGGCTCGTTGTGTTCCACGTGCGCCTCAGAGAGTGTCAGCAAAAATGACGGGTCCCCCCCCTCTAGAAGGCCAAAGCCTGTCGGGGTCGCGGAACTTATGATATACCGAGATCCCGGTACGTAAAGGGCTATTGAAGGACACCGTGGAATTTAGTCAGTTCGAGTCTGACAGCCCCTCCCGCTCTGCCCTGGCTGGGAGGACTCATTTGATGATTTATGATTTTTATAAAATAGCGTCTTAAAGATCCTGCCTCCACACAGCAGTTATATCTTCGTGATGGTCTGCGGCCTCTGTTCAGCAGTGGACATCTTCCGGCTGATGATGAAATGTAATTTTGATTCTTATTTATGACATGTTTCAGGTCAAAAAAATTTTTTTTCGTATTATCATAAAGAATATTCTGAGAATAGATGCCATGGATCTCCCAATTCAACGGAAATAAGAATTTCTTTGGACTTATATAAATCCAACGTCCTTTGTTCAAGTCTACTGCTGGCGGAAGGGAGGGCGGTTTCGAGTGAAAGTCGGGAAATAACATGTAAGAGAAAGTTATATTTTTACAATAATGACAGGGAATTAAATAGTCCACACATGACACATCAGCTGAGTCGACATATTTATCGTAATTGTTATTGAGTATAAGACCGTGTGTGTGATCCAAGTGAAAAATATTAATGTAAACAAACACGAGTGGCGCGAAACTTCAACTTCAGATATCAAATTCTTCATTACCACTGCTAATTTATGTTGAATTATGTATGAATTCGTCACAATACTAAATGATGAGTTATTCATCCCTCCTATAATGATCCCTTGAATGTCCCGAAACCACATTTTTTATGATTTTTAGCCCAACCCAGCACTGCCAAGAAAATGCGCGCTAAATGTAGAAGTTTTAATGGCGTGAACAAATCAGATTTTTATTTAACATTCTTAATTAATGCGCACTCATAGGATCTAACGCACAGAATATTAATATTTTTTAATTTATAATGAGGATGTCGTATGACTACAACGTCTGGCCCTTTAGGACCCGCTACTGAGCCGGAGTAGGTCTATGTAGTTTGGCCCTTTAGGACCCAGTACCGAACTATACGGTTAAGGATGTCGATTCGTTTGTAACGATAGAACATAAATGTTTCTATTCTTTAATGGTGTACGGATCGTGTCGTACTTGTGCAAAAAACTGTCCAAATGCGTGACAGACCACGGATAAAGGGTTCCGTAGTTGAAAATGATTGATCCCAGCGGCATCGCCGGCTACAGCTCCAAAATTATCCCACGGGTACATAAATATCATATTTAATGTGTTAATTCAGATTATTAATTTGTATCAAACATCCAAATTCGTTGATGATAAACAAAATTAAATACAAAACGAAATGAACTACAAACATAGTTTAGTAAAAGAATTATTTTTGTGATTGGTACTTGCCTACGTTTGGGCGCTCCTTGTGGTGCTCCACACCGCTGTCAATGTGGTGATGCAGTCGACTGCCTCGTGCACCATGGCCTTTCCTGCAGCAGGAGTGCAGGTCTGTTAGCACGACACGCTAGCTAAAATGACATAATCCGTCGTGCTCTGGTCACCGCCGGGGTGCCAGGCGTGACAGAATCCAGTGGCTTGGCACGCGACGATGGGAAGAGACCAGATGGTATGACCAAAATGCCATGGAAGCTGGGTAGGCCTTTGGTGTGGGATGCAACATGTGTCGACACCCTTGCGCCATCCCATCTTCCTAGTTCAGCGTGTGCTGGCGCTGCTGCTGCAGGTGCTGAAAAATCGAAACGGCACAAATACATTTTTTGCTTAGCTAGTAGCTATGTGTTTGAGCCGTTTGGGGTTGAAACTCTGGGGCCATGGGGTCCGAGTGCTCACAACGTTTTTAAGGACCAGTGGGCTGGCCTATTCCTAGGCCAACGAATCAGCATTGCCATACAACGTGGCAATGCTGCCAGCGTTCTGGGCACCGTTCCCGTTGACAGCGATCGCAGCTCACAGAATTATAAGTTGTTCCCTTCATGTTTCATGTAACATTAGGTCCTCATTATTACGCATATTGATAATTGGCTATTTCACAATAACTATAAATTACAAACATAATAAGTCCGTCATTTAGAGTTTTAAAAATAACGGACACGTATTTTTTCTTTTGTAAAATTAATGAATATTTACCAAAATATAACGCATCGAAACTCGAGAGTGGGGGCTCGTGACGTCAGAATTCAATAAAAAAATTACTAAATTGTGACGTATTGCCAATTTTGCATCAAAAGCATCGTATCTCCGTCAATTTTGGTTTACGAAACAAAAGAAAAAATACGGGTCGTATATTTTTTGATAATCTAAGTGACGGACTAATTATAATTTTTCAGTCAAATAGCCAATACTATTTTTTATTTTATTTTGTATATATTATGAGTAAAATTTTATATCAAACGAAATTCTATTAAACTATTGGTTATTTATAGAAGAACATTAACATTTTGTCAATAATATAGAAACTAACTATTGGTTGTTGTTAATTATTCTTCAGATGAGCAGATTTGTAGGAGTTTCTGCTTGGTAGAAGTGGATGTCAGCCACGTCTGTGACGGTAAGCCTCTGTACTCATTATAGTCCGCGCCAAGACTGAAATCCTACTGAAAATTCATGGTACTAAATTTTTTTGTGTTATTTGATGCAATGTCACAGACACTTGTCGCGTCGAAAGTACTTCAGTCGTGACACAGACCCTTCATTGTTTAGAGACCTCTGAAGCCATTTTTTATCGTGGTAAAATCCACGGTGTCCTTCAATAGCCCTTTTCGTTCCGAGGTCACAGTAACTCGTAAGTTCCGCGAACTCGGCAGGCTTTGGCCTTCTAGAGGAGGTCCTTGTCATTTTGCTGACACTCTTTGAGGCGCGTCTGGAACACAACGCGCCGTCGACCCGGGCATGGTCCATGGTCGGACAGCGAAGCGCCCATTACTCGCCGCCCGCACGCCTGCGCCTACGGTGGCCGGAGATCGTCTCCGGCCACCGTAGACGCGGTCGACGTCCATCGCCGTGGGCGTCTACCACTGCGGCTGGGGTGAAGGGAGGACGCTTTCCTCTCCCTCAGGCGACCGCTTCCGGAACCTTATGCATAATTATGCTACACTCCCTGCAGATCTCCCTCTAACTACTACATCAGAGAAAACTAAAGAAGTGGCGACAGTTGTGGTAAACCGTGCTGTCAAACATCTGACGGGTCATGCTCCCGTAACACCGCGTGATATCATAGTAACAACTACAAGCAATATTACTACAAATGAAAAAAGTAAGTTTAATTTTGAAAAATTAATATTGAATTGTAAAAAAACTTTTACAAGAAAAAAAACCGGCCAAGAGCGTGTCAGGCCACGCTCAGTGTAGGGTTCCGTAGTTTCCCGATAAAAAAAATGCTTGTATATATGATTAAATAATTGATTATACTACAAACTTAGTCCAGGAATTTTGTACCACCTTCTTGTTTTTTTTGCACAAAAACTGTTCTTTCCATCAAGTTCAAAATAATTTTCCTAGAAAGTCCTTATAAAGTTCTACTTTCCAGATTTTTTTCATATTTTCTAAACTTATGGTTCAAAAGTGACACATTGTTTTTGACTTTAGGAGCGATTATTTCCGAAACTATTGACATCATCAAAAAATGATCTTAGTAAACCCCTATTCATTTTTAAATACCTATCCAACGATATATCACACGTTAGGGTTGAAATTAAAAAAAAAATCACTTTCTATTTTACATATAGGGGGGCTACCCTAAAAAAACATTTTTTTCCAATTTTTATTTTTGCACTTTGTCGGCGTGATTGATATACATATTGGTACCAAATTTCAGCTTTCTAGTGCTAACGGTCACAGAGATTAAGCGAGGACGGACAGACAGACAGACAGACAGACAGACATGGCGAAACTATAAGGGTTCCTAGTTAACTACGGAACCCTAAAAACGAACTGCCTTCAAAAACCGTTAGAAAGAAGTATTTTTTTTTTGTAAAAGATTTTTATTTTACCTTTTTTAGTTAAAATATTTTATCCAAATTCTTGTCAAATACCTAATTTTCTTACTCGTGGACTAGAATTTTCTTTATCTACTAATTGATGTTATTACTCGTCGTAGTAAAATCGTTCACGTACACAATAAGCGAAAAATGTTCATTAATTATATGATCATTAACTACATTTAAAGTAATGAATGAAATTTTATTTTTGTTGATATTTCAAAGACCGCTTGTCCCTTTTCGATATAATTTAAAATAACCTACAAACTAACTCTTTTTTCGAAAGTCGGTGGCAATAAAGTCAATGAAATATTAAGCAAAGTCACCGACTTTCGAAAGAAAAGAGTTTTTGTGGGTTTTTTAATTTTTTTGTTCTTGTTTTTTAAGTCGGTTAATTTTTTTTAAATTCGGTTAAATATTGCTGACTCGTTAGGGTAGATTGCATCCCTCGTTGTACTAAGTATGTTTTTCTTAAAAGATATTGTTTGTTTGTAACGCGCTTATCAAGAACTACTAGTTCAGATTCAAAAATCATTTTTGTATTGGATTCAGTCCATTTATCAAGGAAGACATCATGGTACGACCAACAGGGGCGAGCAGCGAGGGTGCAACCGCGGGGAACATTTAATTTTGATAATAACGTAAATCTGTTTCAGATGCAAATCAAACAGACAACAGTGATATTGTCGTAATAGTGCCTTCAGTTATTGGAGTGTTATTCGTCGTGGTCGTTGTGGTCATTGTGCTCTGGAAGTGTCGTTTGATCAAACGTCGTCCTACGGTCAACCCTCGATTACCAGCAATCCCAGTAAGTTCATAAATTCTTACAATATATTTTTTGTTTATGATAAGGTCACATTTGACCACACTACCTCGCCTGTTGGTAAGTGATGATGTGGTCGACGGTGAAGCACGCTTGCCTAGAAGTAATCTATTCACTCTTGACCTAAAGACGAAGTTGTAGCTATCAGGAAACAGACTCTGATATAGGGGAATAGTGTATAAGACGGGGACGCGAGGTATGATGGGAAATCACACACTTAAGGCAAACTTAACACAATACGAGGACTGACAATTAAATTCCGGGAATTTTGTAATAGATTAAGAATAAAGTAAAAATTGTCAAAACCAACCTTAGACACCTTCGCAGTAGTCCCCTCCTAATTCTATGCACCGGCGCCAACGGCGCTCCCATGCCTGGAAACAATTTTCGTAGCGCGCTTGTGGAATCTGTTTCAGAACTCGCGTCGTGGCTTCTTTCACCTTCTCTAACCCCCCGTGATGAATTCCCTTCAGGTGATTTTTTATTTCTGGGAATAGAAAAAAGTCACAGGGGGCTAGATCAGGGCTGTATGGGGGGTGCGGCAGCGTTGGAATGGAATGTTTGGCTAAAAATTCGCGAACAGCGTACGAGGAATGCGATAGCATTGTCGTGGTGCAGCGTCCAACCATTAAGCGCCAAATCGGGGCGAACGCGAAACACTCTGGACCGTAAACGCTTTAAAACTTCAATATAAAAGTTCGCATTGACCGTCTGGCCTGGAGGAACAAATTCTCGATGAATTACTCCATTAATATCGAAAAAAACAATGAGCATCGCTTTGATTTTGGACTTGGACATCCGGGCTTTCTTCGGGCGTGGTTCACCCTCTCCCAACCACTGAAAACTTTGCCTTTTCGTTTCTGGATCATACTCAAAAACCCAGCTTTCATCTCCGGTCACAATACTACGCATCCAATCTCTTCCTTCTGAGTCAATCCGTGAAATCAAATCTTGCGAGATCGAAAAACGAAGGTGGTTTTGTTCGGCGGTGAGCACTTTTGGAACCATTTTGGCACACACTTTGCGCATCCCTAAATCTTCATGCAACATGCGTCGAATTGTTTCTCGATTGATGCCTAGTTCCTCCTCTAACATTCGAAGGCTAACACGCCGGTCTTCGTTCAGTTTCGCGCGCAAACGGGCAACATTTTCGTCGGTGCGAGACGTGGAAGGAGCACCTTCCCGCGGATCGTCATCGAGCGACTCTCTTCCCTCCTTAAACCGCTTGGCCCACTCGTAAACGCGTGTTTTCGAATAACAATCATCCTTGTACACTGTCTGAAGTTTTTTCAAAATTTCCGCCGGTTTTGTCCCAAGTTTCACCAAAAATTTGATCGCACATCTTTGTTCGAAATTTACATCCGACATTTTCGCGACACGGGTATAAAAAGTAGCTTTGTTTAAAATTGTATAAAAACACAACCACGGCACCAATTAAGCTGAAATTTCGTATACTACTATAGAAACGTGTTAGCTTTCGAATGCGACCGGAGCGAACGCACCAGTGTTACCCGGAGAGACTGCAGAGCGAAATTCCCGGAACTTAATTGTCAGTCCTCGTACAAACGTAGCGCAAGCGCCAACTGGACGCCATTTGTTAATGGCCGCTTGCAAATGACGTCCTGATGGCGCTTGCGCTACGTTAGTATTGTGTATCTTTTCGTGTAGTAAATAGAGTTCGATTTTGAGTAGCTCTTTTGAAATGTGCACGCAGCGTCGCGTCTCGGTGTGACTTGACCCTTGGCCGTTAGTGGCGCTACAAGCGCATAACGTAACAACGTCAAGTGTAGCTTCGAGTGTGTATGTTCTATTTAATCATACAGTAAATTGACATTATGAGCTGGTAGCGCCATCTGAGCCGAGCTTGGCGTGAAACTTCCCATTATTTTTAGATTTTATACAAGTCGCGGTAGACGTGGCACCGCAATTAGTACAATCGCTTCTTCATAAACTCATTTACGAATGTGTGAAATAATAGACATAGAGCATGGATTAATCACTAGGGTCTGGAGACCGTCTGTATATGCAACCGAGACCCTGGAAGGTAAAGAGCAACTAGAGGAACACGGTGGATTTTTAGTCAGTGAGAGAATGACAGTCCCTTATACGCTTCAACTAGGGCGGGAGGACTTATTTGATGATTTTTCCTCCGAAATTAGTTTAAGTTAAATCTTGAGGCAAAATTGAGAATCCAAAGATTTAATTAATTTATCTTTGTAGAGTTAAGAGATAGGCAAGAACTACAGATCTTCCATGGTCATACGTCTTGGTGTAGAACCGCTTTCTTCTTAAAAAACTGAACCTTCAAAACCTTCTATTTTTTGTTTCAGCCTCATCAACCGTTCTACGTAAACCTCCTCATGAGAGATCAGTGCGCTCGGGAGATCGCCGAGATTGAAGGTCATGAATATGAAGAGATTGATGAGCGCCGAGGAGAAGGCAGACCGGTAGAGGTGATCGAAGATTGCCAAAATGGACCGACTGGAAACCATTACGACCTTCCGGATTGATCAACTGGCCACGGAACATTCGCTGCTGCGAGAATTCGATCAGCGAGGCGTCTGGCAACATAAACAAACGTACTCGTATTGATCAAGATAGGCGGCGACTAGCTGTGCGTTTGGCCAAATTGGCCGAGCGAGAACAACGGCGAGTGAAGGGGCGGGGCATTAGGGATTCATGATAACGCGCGGTAGCATAGACGTGGCGATTAGCACAGGAACCAAGTTTTATAGACTCGACAAACGCCCGTGCCCGTGGTTTGCAAACTGTGCCTCATAAATTAGAAAAGACAAAGATTTTTCTTAAAGGCGTATCCGATTGCTCAAGGATGACTCGCAGTGGCGGATTTGCAGTCCTAACCGCTCTAGGCCCTACACCATGTGCCGCCCCTTTCTCAGCAACCATCATATAGACTTAATGATTACTGAACATACTTTATTGCCCACTTTACACCGATTTCTGAATCGGTGTAAAGTGGGCAATGAAAAATTACTGGTTAACGTTAATTGAAAGCTGTTTAAAGTTTTGTGTAACAAACGTAGAAACTTTTTTTATGAACGCAATTATTTATACGCAATAGTTATTTAGAAAACATAAGGTTCGCGACCGCGAGCTTTTAATAAATTAAGATACTTGGCGTTTGAGTTATTTCTTTTTAAATTGTTGTCTTCAGTGACTTTTTTTGACACGACTGGCCGCTCCTAATATCTGGCCGCCCTAGGCCGGGCCTTAGGGGGGAACTCAGCCACTGTTGACTCACAACTTATCATATTATTAATTGCCCTATGCGAGGTGCTTAGAAGCACATGTGATTCCAGTCCATTCGAATTTTCATCATAAAGAAGTACTTAAGCCGCACCATCTAAACTGAAGACAGTCTTGTCATCTATATTGAAACCTGCCATTCTATCTTTACTGAAGCAGTGCAGGTGTTGTGGCGTCTTTAGCACCTGTATAACTTGATGGTGTACGCATCATACGCAGATACCGCTAAGGATTTGGGTGTTTTATTGACTCCAATCTGTCGTGGCGTGCTCAGGTCAACGAGGTTAGTCATAAGGTTCACTTTTCTTCACATTCACTGAAGTGCCTCCAGACTGTGCTGCCTCTAAAGAATAAAATTTCTTTAGCGCTCATTATATCATTTTGTTGGAAAACAAGTAACAATAAGAAACTCACGAAATTTATCTTACACCTTCATTTATTTACAAATTACAAACAATTTAATATTAAAAATACAGTTAAGTGATGTTCTTAATTACTGAATTTGAGCAATCATTGTTTAGGTTTCGTGACTTGGCTCTTTTCTAAAACTTGGCCAAGTAGTATATTGCCAAGTTTACAATATTACCTAGACCAAGTCGTACATAGTCGAGTTTACAATTTCCACGTTGACATTTGTTTAAACCTTGGCCAAGTCATGTTCAAGATTATAATGTTTACCTTGGCCCTTGTACAGTCACACTTGGTCAAGTTTACAATACTTCCACTTGGCTTTAATAAATGGCGAAGACTATAAGGATACGCTGTATAATGTAAGTTACAAAATGTATAAACTTAAAAAAAGAGAACCAACTTTGAGAACCAGTAAAGCCCGGAAACAAATAGTCAAGTTAATTTGATGAGCAACTTCAATTGACATTTAAATACTGATAATAAACCAGAAGCTAATCCCAGCATTGTTGGAAAAAAAGCAGAAAGATAATGATTTTTCAAAAAAAAAAATAAGTAGCATAATTACTTCGCCCAGTGTTTTTACTAACATAGTCTAAACACATTTTTAGGCGATGCAGCATTCATTTTTATTATATGTAATAGTTGCTTGATATTATATGTAATAGTTGCTTGTGCCCTTTAGCACCATTTTTTGGCTGTTTGTACAACTACAATTTAATCAACTCAAGTAGGTATAAGTACAGTACCTCTCACAGTTATTTTATCTCACTGTCAAAATAACAGTGATTTTTATTCCTCTCTTGACAAGGTTGATTGTATGTCGGTCGTCAAAAGTAAAATAATTGTGAAAAAACTGTAGGTAACACACCACAAATTTATTGTCATTCTTTATATGCCTAAGTACGTATTCCAAAATAGTTTCTTGATATCTCCTCATTGATGAACTATTCATAAAATCTGAACGTGCAGTTGTTAACTTGGCAAATACTTTGTATTAGAGATTCTACTTTAGTGTTTTTGTTTGATTTTAGCTCACAAATGAACAGAAATGGAATTAATGACAAAAGCATTGTCTACCAGACAACCTTTGGGTGATCCGAAGACAAACTAAATTTGAAGTATTTTTTTTATACATTGGCCAAGTGTTTACTTCGTTGTCATATTCGGCCAAGTAAGTATATATATTAGCCAAGTTGTTTACAAACAGCACGCCCAGAAAAATCTTAAAATATACGTAGTAACCGATCCTTTTATAAAACTACGAAAACTTTGATAATTGGTAAAAATATATTAAGCTAAGAAATCTAATGGACGGACCCACGAGTAATAGACTAGTAACTATCGGTAAATTAGTATTTTTTTATAAAAATAATAATATTTTTGCTATTTGCTACAATTTTATCGATATATCAACTAAACTTTTTAGTCGAGTCTTAAAGTCGTCAAGAGTCAAGATATAGTAAAAAAGGTTTTTTTTTGTAAAAAAATGAGACTAAATAATTTAGTCGATAAAATAGGTATCGATACTTTTGCAGTCCCAACATGAACACCTGCCTTATTTTTAAAACCGATACAATAAGATTTTAATGGCAACCCGAAGCCCAGAGAATTAAAAATTTAAAGTAATATTGCCACACTGTTAGCCTTGGTTACGGCTATAAATGATTTAAGTATTTAAAACAACCTTTAAATAAAAAATAAATATATCACTAGCACTTGTTAGTTATATAAATATTAAGATAGCGAACATAATTTTTTTATATAGATAGATATTAAATAAAGTTAAAACTCATCAATAATTTACAGCCGAATAACCAAAACTTCAGTGAGCTCATAAATGTACATTTACCGTCTTACGAAAGAACAAAAAAATTAAACATCTGTCGAACACTTTTCTAAGAAAACTGTCAATGTCAAAACTACATTTGAACTGATCGTTGGTATAAGGGTCGTTTTGCAGTTACATTTTTAGACAAGCGTTCGGTAAGACGGTTACAGTTTAAAAATAATGTTGTCAAAAGTGATATGTCAAAGCTTTTCTTAAATAAAATGTCATCAATATAAAATGTCAAAATGTTATAACGTTTTACAATATTTTGTTCATATTAAAAAAATCGACTAATTTCATACAAAAAAAAAACGTGGAATATTTTTTTATCACATTCGAAGACACTTAGTAGGTAATAAAAACAATATTTAGAACATTTTTAATTGAAGGTATTTTTTTGAACAGTACATATTTGTAATAACTGATTTTTGCGTACCTTTTAGCCAGATTATACTGTGAAATGAAACAATGCGAATGAACTTTATAAGAATCGTAACATCAGAAGAAGTTATGAGTTTAAGAGCGCGTATTCTGAAAGTTGGCAACGTCGCAAATAATTGTCAAATATTAACAAGTTTTAATTAATTCGGCAATGTTACTGTATGGAAATAAGAAATATGGCTCTGTAGTGCACTAAATAAATGATAAGGGAATGCAATAATTAATATCGTAACACCGAATATATAGTTTTAGATGTACAAAAGTATTTGGGAACCTACCAAATGCCTTTTTTACACCTGAAACGGTCACAACATCAAATTCAGTGTTTTAGTTGCATTCCTATATCTATTATTTAGTGCACTACAGAGCCATATTTCTTATTTTCATGTAGTAAATTTATGACTGCTATTGCGACGTTGCCAACTTCCTGGATACGCGCCCTTAACACACAGAGCACAAAAACGTCTGTAGTGTGTATGTCTGCTTACAGTTTCATCGCTGTGGCAGCGCTGCACACATTAAGGTCACTCATTGCATGGATTTGGATCAGATAACATTGTCCATGTACTGATGTAACAAGGAGTAACTGCCTTCAATTCATAATTTCTTACTAAAAAATAAGGTGGTACAAAATAATCGGAAATGCTTAATACGTTTACAAAATGTCGGACTGTGACATATTCTTTCTTTGAAAGCTGATTACGCACTTGCGACTTAAAAACGCTACGAGTCAAAGGAAACTAGATGATCAACAATAAAAAAAAGTATTAGGAATTGTCCTTAAGGAAAACCATGGCAGGATATAAATAAAAAAGAGAAAAATTAGTAAAAAAAATTAAGCTAAATATTTTTATAAATTCTTTCTTTAAAATTAAATAAGTAATAACCGCGCAACTAAATCGCAAATGCGTGACAGCCTATATTATTGTAATTATAACCGAAAAGCCCTATCAAAATAATTAAGTTATAAAAATTATCTTTTACTATTCGATGTCTCATTAATTTTCCATCACTGATATTTTCTTTACATGTCGAGTACAAATTTCTTTGATATTGCAAAGAATTGCACTAAATAGTCATTAAGTAAGATACTTATAGCCTTTTCCAAAAAAAGGCCAAGTTATTCAGTATAAAAGTCATAGGTTATCTTTCGCAATATCAAACGTCAAATTAAAATGTCAAAAATATCAAACAATGGTGACTTAAAAAAACACTGCCTTAAGACTTTAGTCGCCATATTGGAAATATTTATTTTTGGTCTGGCAACACAACTGTAATATAGATTAAAAATACTTGTGACTACAGATTACAATTCTAAAAATAAAACTAGGAAAGATGGTATTTCAACTATACTTTTTTATAATCGTTTTAAAAAATCACTTTGTAAAAATGATATTTTAAAATTGACCCTAGTGAGGTCTGAGATTCTAGTACTGGACAAGTGATTTTTTGAACACGAATATAAAAATAATCGTAGTCTTAAGACAGTTTTCTTTTTAAACGAATTTCTGAAAAACTGTTGAAGTAAAACATGGCCACTACATTTTACATTTTGGCCGCTTAGAACTCAGTCGTGTGGAACTATAACGGCTAGATGTATTTATACGAAATTTGACACACAAATTTACAAAAATAAAACTCAATGACAAATCACATAACCATTTAAAAACCAGCTAACAACACAAAAACCAAAAATTTACAAAATAAACTTATAACAACGGCCAAGTTTACAAAACCGTCTTTAATATCAACCAAGTTTACACAAATATCTTTGTTTGAGCAGTTCAACAGAAATTCGTGATGAAATATTACAATATGATTGAGTGTATACTTAGATTATCTTCGGCTGTTCAGCTCGTAACCATTAATATCTTTGCTGGGTGTCTTCGCTGGCGGAGGCTTCGCAACCACGTGACCTTCTAGTCTTAATGTGCTTTGACGGTGGGATGATCTGGAAATGCAAGCATCGCATATAATAATGTTTCCACTGGTGGGACACGGGCCTCTCTGTTAGAGAGAGTGGGACGCGGGACCACATCAGTCACTTGTCTTCAATTTTTTTTGTTTTTTGGACATGCCCGTTTCTTCACGATGTTTTTCTTCACCGTTTTGAGAGCAGTGGTGATGAAATAAATTTCACAAAGTAATGCGCCTGGCATGGTTCGAACCCACGACCTACAACTCGTAAGTTACAGTAAACTGGGGATAGATTTGAATTTAGTTTAATTTGGCCGTGTAAAAGTCGATTAAAAATAAAAATGCGTCTACTGACAAATGCATGCTAAGTCTATAAAAAAAAATAACTTGCCAATCAACTATCAATAAGATAGTAAATAATCTACTTTGATAATCATGACTTACCTGATGAGACAAGTGACAGCCAACAGTATGAGTAAGATCCCGAGCGCGGACAGTCCCCAGCCGAGCGTGGAGCGGGCGATGGGGGGCACCTTGGTGGCCAGCCGCAGCAGGGACGTCACCTGCTCCGGGAGAGAGTCGATACCCTGCACGGACCACGGATAGGTTAGGAGATGAAGGGAAACGTGCACAGTATCACTAGTCTACAACATTCTCACAGCTTGAATGATAAACAGATTGATTACATTTCAATTTAGCAATTAAAATACAAAGTTTAAAACAAAAGAAATAAGGTTAGCAAGAAACGCCATCATTATTCTAACAGATCTCTTTTACTGAATCAAAATGTCATCTGTCCGACGCCGATGGCCAGTTAAAGAACGATGTATCAGAATTAGCCGATTTTAAAATCAATGACGTTAACTGCAAATAACACAATTTTCTGTTTTTGAGAAGTTGGACTAAATCATTAATTCAAAATAAGAAGAGAAATGGGCCCAAAATCGATCCTTGAGGAACGCCTGGTGCCATTTCAGATCCTGATGAGTTACTGTTTTTTCCGAAAAATAAGCAGTCTATCTTCGTCTTGGCAATCCTATTAAATCAAGAACTGAATTATTTATTCTACAGTGTTCTAGTTTTAGCACAAGTTTAACATGATTTACGTAATCGAATGCCTTTGAGAAATCAGAAAAGACTTATATGTCTCCTATGCTTTTTCCCAGGCATTATACACAATTTACAGAAACTTCGTTTTGTGAGCAACCAACTAATTTAATTCTTCCGGGGCGGAGCTTCGAGTATAAATCAATGTCTAGTTCCTGGCAACGTTAACACTCCTCTATAAGATACTTATGTCCAGTTGTTAGCCTCTTTTGTAGTACCAGTCACATGAAACGTATTATAATGTCATTAGATTTGCTTTAAGCTTTGCAGTAAAACTTATACGTTGTACTTCATAGAATTTTTTGCCGGAGTCTGTACTTCCTTATAGCTACAACCTTGGAGTCTTAAACTCAAAAGTGAACAGGATATTTCTAGACAAGCGTCCTTCACCGTCGACCACATCTTCGCTTACCACCATGCGAGATAGTAGTCAAACGGGAGCCTATCACTACATAAAAAAAGTACTGTTTGACAAAATCTATACCCCCGTAAAGCTCAAGTTTTTTTATCGTGGTAAAATCATCAAATGAGTCTTTCCACCCAGGGCAGAGCGGGACGGACTGTCAGACTCGTACTGACTAAAATCCACGGTGTCCTTCAATAGACCTTTTCGTTCCGGGGTCACGGTAATTCGTACAGTCCCGCGACCCTCGTAAAAAAGGTAAAAGAAATGACAACTTACCTCCTCGAACCAGAGAATAGGGAACACGATGTCGGGAAAGTTGGCGACCTGCTTGATGTCGACCACCTGGGACACCGCCAGGTTGATCTGGATACGAGCGCGGGCGCGCATGGCGATACCCATCTCCTGGAAACGATAGGTATATATAACGATGGTTAGAATGTGAATTGTAGACAAACATCAGGAGTTTTGTTATTGAATTATAAAATACCAGCTCAATAGTAGTATTATGACGACACCTTTGGCGCAGTGGCTGAGAAATTGGACGCTGCGTGTCGCGGGTTTCATTCCCGCACAGAACAAATATTTGTATGATCTACAAATAGTTGTTTCGGGCCAGGGCGTTTGTGTATGTGAGTTTATATGTTTATACTACACCTGCGTGGAAAGTACCTTGATACTTTATCAAATTTACGGTAGAAAGTACGTCATTGCATATCGAACAAATATGCGGGGAGAAAACGCTTTCTCTCCCGCTCAGATGCGTTTTCTCCTCGTATCAAGGTACTTTCCACACAGGTGTAGTATAAAGCACTATGTATCACTTGAGAGTAAGTGCGATTCCCGATCTCGGGTGTTTTAAAGCCCTCGCCTACGGCTCGGGATTAATTTTTGGTTTTAAATATGTTTCTCATTAGCACTTTCTCTTGTGTCATGGGTGCCTTTAGAAACACCCAGACCCGGAACAACTACTTGTGGGTCATACAAAATATTTGTTCCGTTGCGGAGTTGAACCCGTGACACGTTGCGCAGCAGTCCAACGCCCAACCATTGGTTCGACCGTGCTTTCAATAATATGTACATCGTCATCAATATCTACTGGAGGTCCGGTAATTATTACGATATCATTATTTAAAACTAGCTTCCGCCCGCGACTCCGTCCGCGCGGATGTCGGTCTTCGCGTGGATGGTTTATTTCCCCATTTTCAGTAACTCTGACAATGACATCTTATAAATATTACGGCGCTGAATCCACTGCGGGTAATGCAACGTGTGTTCGCGGTTCTACAGAACAACGTCTATGAATAAAACTGAAAAATAAGATTTTTTTTCTACGTATTTTTCCAGGATAAAAAGTATCTCATGTTATGCCCAGGATAATAAGGAATAATTATACCAAGTTTCATCGAAATCGAACCGTTAGTTTTCACGTGATGCCTGCACAAACAGACAGACAGACAGACAAACATTTTTTTAATCATATATTTGGGTTTGGTATCGATCCAGCAACACCCCCCGCTATTTATTTTTTCAATATTTTCAATGTACAGAATTGACCCTTCTACAGATTTATTATAGTATAGATAGATTAATGGAACTACAAAGAAAAATAGATTTCAAGGAACAACTAAAACATTAAAATATTTATTACTTTTAGTTGTTTACCTACTTATTTTAAGTTCCCGAAATTTGGACTCAAAAATACGACGAGTTTTATATTGAAGTGTGTTAGAGGTAATATTGTGGTCACAATCATTCGTTACCGGTTGGATATCAATGAACAGTCTGTGTTTCTCTGCGATGGGAGGGGAGATGCCCTCAACTGCCTCCCTCAAGCTCTGGTCAGCCAGGTAGAAGTGAGGGAATGATAGCATGATCGGGGAGTCTGGAAAATAAAGAAAGTACACATTAAATCATCACTGTTAAGGTATTTGGGCTAGACACACTATTTATACCACGGCTTTTTTTTTTAAATCAAATGAGTCTTCCCGCTCTAAGTGGAGCGGACCTGGGGTCGCGGGACTGTCTCCGGGGTCGCGAGACTGCCTTATCAGATAATCGATGCCCTGGAACGTAGAGGGCTATTGAAAGATCACCGTGGTTTTGAGACAGTTGTTGCCCTCCGTTCCGAATTCGTGTCTCGTTTATGCCTCGCACCTCTCGCGCCCGGCATTGGTAAAGGCCATGCTGCGGGGCGAGACGGAATGGGAAGCGGTCGCCTCCTTCTGCGAAGCGGACAGCGTCCTCCCTCCCCCCAGCCGCAGTGGTAGACGCCCACGGCGTCGGACGTCGCTAGACGATCTCCGGCCACCGTAGGCGCGACCATGCGGGCAACAAGTAATGGGAAACTCGCTGTCCGACGGCGCGTTGTGTTCCATGCGCACCTCAAAGAGTGTCAGCAAAATGACGCGGTCAGGGACTCACGAATTAGCGTGACCCCAGAACGTAAAGGGTTATTGAAGGACACCGTGGATTTAGTCAGTACGAGTCTGACAGTCCCTCCCGCTCTGCCCTGGGTGGAGACGACTCATTTAATGATTTCACCACGATAAAAAAAGTCTAACATAATTCATCCTGAATAGAATAAGGGCAGATGATGATGTGACAGGTGATGAACTTACCGTATTGGCACAGGGACACGTTGAAGAGTCCGTTAGGAGCGCATGGTGGGCCGGCAGGGCAGAAACACCGGTTGTGTTCATCGTTGGCGAACACATCTTCCGGGGGGGTGAAACGGTACGCTTCGATGCCGTTCAGGGATACTTCTTCCAAGAACCTGGAAATGGAGAAGGGCATTTGTTAAATGGCTGTGCGATATCTTTCAATCGTCGATCGAAGCTCTTAAGACCAGGGGTCTATTACCAATGCGTCCTATCCGTAATGACTTATGGAGCTGAAACGTAGATAAGCTTTATCCGCAAATTCACGGTAGCTCAGCGTGCAGTGGATAGAGTTCTGCTCGGCATTTCTCTGGTGGATAGAATTCGTAACGACGTTCGCCAATAAACTTAATTAATAAATTAGCACACTGAAGTGGAAGTCAATTCTGCAGACGTACAAGCGGTCGATGGAGGAGACATGTGCTAGTGAAGATCGCTAAAAGGAATGATGGTACGAATGTTTGAAGAAGTTAACTGGCAGTGGATGGAACCGGAGTAAGGAGTGAACGGAAATTGACTGATGATGATGTTTGCAATTCTCGAGGGGTTTAGAAGAAGTCTTATCCATTATCCAACCTACACTATGTACACATTTCGCTAGTTATGTTTTAGGCCCACATGGGTCTTAAATTATTACATAAGGAACGAGCCTATAGTCATCAACTAAGCATAAATCTATTGTAAGTTTGCTTACAATAAAGTATATATAAATTCATTTTGGTGTACAATAAAGTATTTTCTATTCTATTCTAAATCTAGACTCTGTGACTGGTAGTGACAAATTCTTGATGGCAACCCCAGGAAGACATACAGTAACCTTATTGTAGATGTGTTTTCAGAATAATCGGCTGCTTAGTGCTCGCAATCGGCATGCTTGTATGACCAGATAAATAAATAAATAAATAAATATTCCACAACTATCACACAACGCCATCTAGTCCCAAGCTAAGCAGAGCTTGTGTTATGGGTACTAGACAACTGATAAACATACTAATATATTTCTAAATACATACATATTATAGATAAATAATACCCAGACACAGAACAAATGATCGTGCTCATCACACAAACATTTGTCCTGGGTGGGAATCGAACCCACGACCTCCGGCATATGTATGAATATGGACGACGTGAAAGGATTAGGAACTAATAATTTTCAACGGAAACTCCCAATTTGTTTGCCCGATCAAATTTAGAATTCAGAACCTTATGATCGCGTAATATTGAAATTCCGCTGTTTACATAAACCAGGCAAATTCCAAGTTATTTCCATGACTCACTGCAAAATTATAATATGCGCGATACGACAAAAGACGTGATTGTTGATATTAAACATTAGGTAGTTGATTTACAAATGTAAACATACGCTTAATAATGTAAACTAAGTAAACTTAATATTGTAAACACAGTCATTGCTTTGTATTTTCTAATGTGATAGTCATTAATTGAAGTAGAATCCGATAATAATTTTGTAAATGTCATTTTTTAATTTGAACAAATGGCTTCAATCTAGTTTAGAATTTAAAGTGAGGCCTATGAAGGAGCGAGCTCATCAGCTCACGCAGCTGGAACTGCACTGCGGTACCCAGTGAAAACCATTTGGAGCCGAACTCCGACGGAAAGACACTCTAGCTTCGAAAAGATTCGGGTTGTATGCATTCCGAAAAACAAAATGCAAGTAGTGAGTACGACTGTTTTGCTGTGCGCAATAAGAAAGATTTGTTGGAAGCGCTTATTGAGAATTGGCGGAATAGTCTTAAATGTTCGACGGTATAAGGGGCCTGGTGGTATGAGGTCGTGTAGTCTCGTCTTTGTAGCTTGTGGCATCCTCATACCACACGAAATGGCGTCACTTGCCCCTTGAGTGTGTAACTATAAATCTTAGCAATTAATTTGTTGAGGACATTGTTGCAAAAAACTGGACTTCAGAAGACATTTAATTAACTCTAAGACTTTAATTAAGTAGCGCGAAGGTCGTTGTCGTAGACCACCAGCCTGTTTGTACCGCTGATGTGCGTCGGAAAAATGTAGCTGTCAGAACCGGCGATGCTGTTGCCCTGTGCAGATTGATCTCAAGGTCTACTTACTTGAGCGGCAGCAGCCTGCAAAGGTCCTTGTCGTAGACCGCAAGCGTGTCGTTGGCGCTTATGTGCGGCGGGAAAATCGAGCCGTCAGATCCGGCAATGCTGTTGCATTGGTCAGTGGTCCAATGCTGAAGCTTGTCTTTCATGGCGTATCGCTCGATGATGCCGTAGCGTTCCATGCCGGTGGCGCCGGTGAACATGGTGACTACGTCAGGGCTGGTGCCGTTTTTCTGGAGAAAAGAGAAGTAGATCTTGTTAGAGGTGTTAATGTGTGAGACGGTAACTTTGGGTTGTACAGATTGCCAAGACCACAGTTTAAAAAAAATAGCAATATTCTCGCGTTTGATTACTATCTCGCCTGATGGTAAGCGATGATGTGGTCGACGGTGAAGCACGCTTGAATAGAAGTAACTTATCCACTCTTTACTTAAAGACCCCAAGGTTTTAGCTATCAGTAAACGAAGATCCCGACAGGGATTTTCACTGCTTAGGTGAACGCAGTGCAGGTACTGCGTTTTCTGGCATTAAATTAGGTATCTAATTATTTCACGTGATCTGGAGTTTGTACCCTAGACCTCATGATCCTAAGCGGCGAATAGTATAATGCTAATTAAAAAAATTGCAGTGGTGGCCAAGTTGTATCGGCCCCGATTTACGGGTTGTTCGAACCCAATCAGGTGCATTACTTTGCGTAATGAATTTCATAACAACTGCTCTCAAGACGGTGAAGGAAAACATCGTGAGGACACCGGCATGTCCTAGAACCAAAAATTCGAAGACATGTGACATCTACCAACCCGCACTGGGCCCGCGTGGTGGATGATGTCCCACTCCCTCTCACAAATAGACGGACTTTGTCTCATATCTATCAGTGGATGAATAAAAGTAAACTGACCCCATAAAACAGCCCAAACTCCTCATACGGCAGCTTCTGCTCCTTGGGCACCACGTCCTTGGCGAGCTTCAGAAGTGGATCCTCGTATCCCCACAAGAGCTGCCCCACAGAGACCTCGACGAACGGCTTGATCTTCAAGATATCCATGATGGACGCCATAGCCAGGCGGAGGAAGCGGGCTGCGTGCTTTGATTGGGAAGTTGCGCTCTGAAAAAGAAGAAATTTGGTTATTCGTTTAGTTTGCAACGTAAAAAACACACCATGCAAATTACAGATATATACAATTCGCAATATCTCTTAAATAGGGTGACACAATGGGCGGTTTTATCGCTAAATGGCGATTAGAATAAGAGTAACACTTGTTTGAAGTACAATTTAATGACCCGGGTCGACGGCGCGTTGTGTTCCATGCGCGCCTCAAGGAGTGTCAGCATAGTGACGGGGCCTGTAGAGGGCCAAAGCCTGCCGGGGTCGCGGGACTTACCCATTACCGTGACCCCGTTACGTAAATGGCTAGTGAAGGACACCGTGTATTTTTGTCAGTACGAGTCTGACAGTCACTCCCGCTCTGCCCTAGGTGGAGTTTTTCCGTCCGGAGGACACGGTGGAGCATACGGTGCAGGACTGCCCCGCATGGGCAGAGCACCGCCGTGTCCTCACGACGGCGATAGGCGGAGACCTCTCGCGCCCGGCATTGGTCAAGGCCATGCTGCGGGGCGAGACGGAGTGGGAAGCGGTCGCCTCCTTCTGCGAAGCAGTAATGCTCGTGAAGGAGGAGGCGGGCCGCCTGAGGGAGAGGACAGCGTCCTCCCTCCACCCCAGCCGCAGTGGTAGACGCCCACGGCGTCAGACGTCGCAAGACGATCTCCGGCCACCGTAGGCGCGGGCATGCGGGCAGCGAGTAATGGGCGACTTGCTGTCCGACCATGGACCATGCCCGGGTCGACGGCGCGTTGTGTTCCACGCGCGCCTCAAAGAGTGTCAGCATAGTGACGGGGCCTGTAGAGGGCCAAAGCCGGCCGGGGTCGCGGGACCAAGGGATTACCGTGACCCCGGTACGTAAAGGGCTATTGAAGGACACCGTGGATTTTAGTCAGTACAAGTCTGACAGTCCCTCCCGCCCTGCCCTGGGTGGGAGGACACATTTGATAATTTTACCACGATTTAAAAAATAAAAAAAGGTGGAGTTTTTCGAATTTTTTTAGAATTCTTCAAATCAACTAACAATCTTGCCTCAGTGCGTCCTTTTTTTTCTATCGTAGTAAAATCATTAAATGAGTCGTCCCACTCAAGTCGGGACGGGAGAGACTGTCAGACTCGTACTGACTAAAATCCACGGTGTCCTTCAATAGCCTTTTACGTTCCAAGGCTACGGTTATCTGATGAGGGTATCAGACGGGTATGGTCCATGATCGGACGGCGAGTCTTACTATGTAAATATCATAGATGGAATTTTCATTCAACATTATTATAATAATCTTCCATGATTAATAGCAACAATGTTTAAAGAAAAACGACCATTTATCAGCCATATCACTTTACATATTAAAAGCCCAGGTATAGTTTCGGTAAAAAAATATATAAAATAAATCAAAAGATTATAGACGTTTTCAAAGTTATTATGGCAATTTGTTACAGAAAAAAAAATATGTGAAAAAAAAATATAGTCAAGTATAAATGTCTTTTTGTAAAAAAAAAAAGTTTTTTTTACATACTAGCTGCTGTCAGTGGCTGCGCCTGCTACAACTAAAAAATTATTCCCGTGACCTCGGAGCGTAAAGGGCTATTGAAGGACACCGTGGATTTTAGCCACTACGCGTCTGACAGTCCCTCCCGCTCTGCCCTGGGTGGGAGGACTCATGTGATGATTTTACCACGCTAAAGAAAATAAAAAAAAGATTTCTCTGTCCGTCTGTTTCTTCGTGCAGTCCCGCGACCCCGGCAGGCTTTGGCCCTCTAGAGGGGGCCCCGTCATTTTGCTGACACTCTTGGAGGCGCGCGTGGAACACAACGCCCCATCAACCCAGGCATGGTCCATGGTCGGACAGCGAGTTGCCCATTACTCGCTGCCCGCATGCCCGAGACAGTGGGGTCTTACTAATAGAATCCAATTTTACCAATTTGTGCACGGAACCCTTAAAAAATCGATCATAATGTTAACCGTTTTATTATTCCACAGTTGCCCACGGAACTCTAAATCTGTATCATCAAGTAAGGTCGACTGGTTTACAGATCTTCCTGTATACGGAACCTTGGTGTCATATGTGCCGAGTAAGCTGTAAACTGAAGGTTGTTTATTTAACTGTACTTTTAAAAATAACTGTGTGTATGTATGTACTATGTAAATTTATTATCTGTATTTTTGTATGAGCAGCTGCCTTTCCCCGTGGTTTCACTCCCGCTGCTCGGCTCCTATTGGTCGTAACATAATGTTTTATAAATTATAGCCTTCCTCGATAAATGCACTATCCAACACAAAAATATTTTTTCAGTTCGAACCAGTAGTTCCTGAGATAAGCGCGTTCAAACAAACAAATACTTCAGCTATTATAATATTCGTTTAGATTTAAAAAAAAAACATGTTTTTTTTATTAGCCGGTGTGTCTCACTGTTGTGCCAAAGCCTCCCCCCACATCCTTCTTTAAAAACACTTTTTACAAAGTTTTTTTATCTGTATTCAAATCAAATCAAATCAAATCATTTTATTTGTATAACATAGGTAGTAAATACAGGTCTTAAAGTTATTAGGGCGCTATGCTATGCCAAGAGTCGTACAAATATGGTAGCATGCGAGTCGTGACAAGAGAAGAGAGGATAGCTTTATGTATTATTATTTATCATTGTTAAATTGGTATGTCAAAAATTTATAAAACAATAATTTTAAATGTCACGATATGGAATAGTTTGTACAGTCAATGCATAAATAGTCATAATTTGTTAAATTGTCGTAAGGAGTGTCAGCATAGTGACGGGCCCCCCTGTAGAGGGCCAAAACCTGCTGGGGTCGAGGGACTCACAAATTACCGTGACCCCGGAACGTAAAGGGTTACTGATATTGCGATCACTTTGAAAAATCGAAATCTTTTTTGTTCGGTAGATTATACTCGTATTATGATATTTTATTAAAAATAGTCAGATAAAAGAAAAAAAAACATTCCATTCCTCATCATACGAACACTTTTAAAAAAATGTTCAACGTCAAAGTTATGGCTGCTATACACCTTACGAAAAATCGCTACAATTGGACGGTACACTCAAATATAAATATTCCACAACTATCACACAACGCCATCTAGTCCCAAGCTAAGCAGAGCTTGTGTTATGGGTACTAGACATCTGATAAACATACTTATATATTTCTAAATACATACAAATTATAGATAAATTACACCAAGACAAAGAACAAATGATCGTGCTCATCACACAAACATTTGTCCTGGGCGGGAATCGAACCCATGACCTCCGGCATAGCAGTCAGGGTCACTAACCACTAGACCAACAGGCCTGACAAAATACTATTATACAATAAAATATGAGTAAGTATACGAGTATAATACAGTATGCAGTTTCAACTGCACCGTCTAAGACCTTGTCCAGAAGAAGCGAATTACGCGCGAGTCGAGGGTCTGGCGTTATGCACGCGATTTACGCGCGTATTTTGAATTCGCGCGATGCTTGTGGACGCGATGTATTCGTGCCTAGTATCTCAATAGCGCGCGAATGAATTCGCGCGAAACGTTTCGCAACGAATTCGCTTCTTCTGGACAAGGTCTAATCGTAACGTCTTTTCGTAACGTGTGTAGAAGCCATTAGAATAAGTGAGTTTTTCGCAATTTACGCATAAACGGTAAGTTTTATCAAAAAATTACCTCAGACCATAATTGTACACCTTAAAATTATCTACAAAAGGGTATCATCATCATCATCATCTCAGCCATAGGACGTCCACTGCTGAGCATAGGCCTCCCCTTTAGATCTCCACATGTACTGGTTGGAAGCGACCTGCATCCAGCGTCTTCCGGCGACCTTTATAAGGTCGTCTGTCCACCTTGTTGGTGGACGTCCTACGCTGCGCTTGCTAGTCCGTGGTCTCCACTCTAGTACTTTTCTACTACAAAAGGGTATAAATGCTTTTTTCCTTTTTGGAGATATAACGATTCAAAAAGTTGATTATGCTAATGATGTGTGTACAACATAATATTTCTCTGACGTCATATTATTATTCTGCGTCGTCACGTCTATGTTAATATAGAACGTCATGTCTGTCTGGACTGTCAGTACGAGTCTGACAGTCCCTCCCGCTCTGCCCTGGGTGGGAGGACTCATTTGATGGTTTTACCACGATAAAAAAAAATAAAGTGATGATGATGCCGGGTCTAAAACGGCCACTTTGCAATGTTCATAATGATTAACTTCGTGAATTTCCAGAAAGCAATGTCATTAGTAATACTCATAATATTCGTAAAATGCCACAAGCAGTTTGCTAGTTATATCTAAACATGTTATGTGTTAAAATAAGTTTTCTGTGGCTTTGAACGCAAAAACGGCTGAATGGAATGAGATGGAATTTGTCACACGAACAGTTCATAACCTGGATTAACTTAAAGGATATACATATTTTATCCAGGTATTGCGTGGGATAATTTTCGTCTTCGAAAATTTGGCTAGGTTTAATACGCGTGGTCTCGGGACTGTACGAATTGCCGTGACCCCGGTACGTAAAGGGCTATTGAAGGACACTGTGGATTTTAGTCACTACTAGTCTGACAGTCCCTCCCGCTCTGCCCTGGGTGGGAGGACTCATTTGATGATTTGACGACGTAAAAAAAGGGTTTAATACGTAAAGTGATTTTTTCCCCTTTAACTTGAGGGGCATCCGTGGGTCACAAGTTGTTCCGGTGACCTGCCGCCATTTTCTAATCTCGAGTTGATACTATAAAATCTAAAATAGTCAAAATATTTTGACAAATAAGGCAAATGTGATCAAAGCCATTAACGGTAAACTATGCAAATATTTACCGCTACGTTTCGCGTTGGCGGTTAATACTACAACGATCAATAGGTTAATGATCGAACCTAATCAAGAATATCGTTCCTCTGACTATATGGTAAGACAGATGTTTCTGGTATTTCCGTAATATAATTTAAAGAGGTCAATCTCCGGGGTCTCGCGACTTACGAATTACCGTGACCCCGGAATGTAAAAGGCTATTGAAGGATACCGTGGATTTCAGTCAGTACGAGTGTAACAGTCCCTCCCGCTCTGCCCTGGGTGGGGGGACTCATTTGATAATTTTACCACGAAAAAAAAAAGCAGGTCAATCTGTGAGAGAGCAGTGGTGCCCCAGTGGTATCGGTCCCGACTTACGAGTTGTAGGTCGTGGGTTCAAACCCCGCCAGGCGCATTTGCTTTTTTTTTCTTAGCCCACTGTGTCCCACTGCTGGGCAAAGGCGAAAACATGCGACATCTACCAACCCGCACTGGGCCCGCGTGGTGGATTATTGCCCACTCCCACTCACAGAGTCCTCTCTGTCCGACCCGTGTCCCAGCAGTGTGAAACATTATATAACATTATTTTTAGTATATGCGAAACCTGAATATAGTTTGTCCAGAATCAGTAACTGATTCGATTCCAATAATTTTTACACCATGTTATTTTTTTTTTCAAAAAATTTTCATTGAGTTTTATTACCAGTTAATTACAATACAATCACCGTACGGTTAGGTACCTATTGCCAAGCTATTATCACGAGTGTATAACACAGGAGACGCGGTTAACGCGGGTGTACCGCAAAATGAGCATGTTTTTGAACGGACAACCAGGTAATATACAAAATTATAACCTTGTGATTTTTTATGATACGGTTTTAAAATTTTGTACATAGATTCTTTACACAAAAATACTTCACAGGTGTATCAGGTTTCGCATAAACAAAAAATATTGATGTATACTGATAATGATGATGAAGGTCAATCTGTATCCATCATCTTCCTGTCCTTATCTCATTTTGCTTGTGGTTTTCTTCTTCCATTCTCCTCTATCCGACGTCATGACTTCATTTACTCCTTTTAAGGGTTCCGTAAAGATAAAACGGGGCCCTATTACTAAAACTTCGCTCACCGTAATACTTAATTTCTGTACAAAGATAGATGGAAACTTTATTATCGTGGTAAAGTCTTCAAATGAGTCCTTGCACCCAGGGCGAAACAGGAGCGACTGTCAGACTTGTACTGACTAAAATCCTCACTGATTGTGATCCTTCAATAGTCCTTTACGTTCCAGGGTCACGGTTAACTGACTAGGCAGTCCTGCGACCCCGGCCTTGATGGGACGAGCAATGCCACAGACAACAACTAGTGTTTGTATTTGTAGAAAGTTGAAACACATGCGCGGTTGACCGAGTATTACAAATTGACACTTTTCCATCTAATACTTACGCTCGATACGCTTTTAACACATGTGGGGTAGATAGACGCGTGTTTCTTTGGTATTTAACATAAATAACTGTTAGTATTGTAGGTTGAAGGTAGGGTGCGACCTACCGTAGCGTTAGCCGTATACAAGCTATTGCTAAACGAGCAATGGAATGAGTTATGTTCGGAGTTTCTTTGCGGGGTAAAATCTGGAACATAGATATTCGGCGAAGAACCAGAGTCACCGACATAGCTCGTATTTGCAAGTTGAAGTGACAATGGACAGGCCACATCGCTCGTAGAACTGATAACCGATGAGGTAAAAATATCTCGAGTGGCGACCACGGACCGAAAGACGTAGCGTAGTCAGGCAGTCAGCGTAGGTGGACCGACGACATCGTGAGAGTCGCGGGCAACCGATGGATGCAAGTGGCGAATCGTCGTTCGGTGGTCTAAGGTCAATACCAAAACTTATTATACTCAGGTGGATACAGAACGGCTTTATTAAAAAAAAGTGTTTTTTGTATGGCACCAGTAATATATAATAAAATCCCAAACTCGATTAAAGAGCAACCTTTACGAATGTTTAAAAAGAAACTTACCTCAATGCTATTAGAAAAGTGCTATTACTGTGTAACCAACTTCTTAACTGATAAAGATTGTTAATCTCTTAAACAGTTACGATTCAATGTTATGTTAATTTAGTTTCTTTCTTATAATTGTGTTGATGTTATAATTAGTTATATTTAATTCAATTTTATATAGATACTCGTATTGTAAATATTATGTTCAAAGCATTTACCCAATTAATGTTTGCATGCTAATATGGCAGAATGTACAAGGATTCTGTAAACCATTCATCCACCTTTTGTTAAAACCTACATTCTATGCAAATAAATAAATATTCTATTCTATTCTATTCTAAGGGGGAGGCCTATGTTCAGCATCTTCATCATCAGTGGACGTCTTCCGACTGATGATGAAGATAAAGCTATACAGCAAGTACGTGTCTCTTTAATTTCCTCTCTCCCTGCTTGTCCCCAGACTTAACAAAAGGTATATAATAGGGTGTGAAAGGCCTATTTGGCGCAGCCGTGAAACACACTATTATCTTTGTATTTTGGTTTAATTTTTAGTTAAGAAATAGTTATATACTAGCCGGTTAAAGTATGGTATCACTTGCTCCGATTCCGCGTGATCTTGAGTACTTAATAACTATTTTATAATAATGAAAATGATACCATTTTAAAGGTGTGACTGTTAACTTTAAATTGATACCAAATTTTAAGCTGCTAGCCCGAATCAATTCCAAGTAATTATTCAATCTCGCTCGCTAGTGTAGTAAGCTTGTTTTGTTTATACAGAATGAATTTTTCAACTGAGCGTGAAGGAGGGCTGTACCCAAAACTATGAGGAATAGCGAAAAATGCTGAAAGGAGTCTCGAGGCCGATTTTGACTAAAACTAAAACTGCACCATTGGATTTTAGAAAAATCAATAAACCTGCTCAGGAATCGCACCCGCTGAATTTCGAAAAAAAATCACACCCTATGTTAACGGAACGGATGGAAAAGTAAAAAAAAAACACTTATTAAATTTTACTGCTTACCACGTAGACTTAAATCGCCGTGAACATAAAGCATTATCAACAATATGCAGTGTGCAGTCGAATGTAGAAAATCATTGTTACGGAACATAACAGTTCAATTATATTACTGTACTTGTTATTACATGGTTCCTTTTATGTTAGTTTAACACACCAACACACCTTTTAACACACCTTTTACAGTCCACTAGCGCCGCCAAACGAAAAAATGTCATAACTCGTAAATAGAATCAAAAATACAAAATGTGGTCTATTATTACTGTAGAAAAGGCAATAACGTAATTTTAAAACGGCCGTTTATGTTTTGAATGCACGATTTAGCTAAACAGCTATATTTCAAATGTTGACAATGTGTTATAAAATTACGTTATTGCCTTTTCTACAGTAATAATAGACCATATTTTGTATTTTTGATTCTATTTACGAGTTATGACATTTTTTCTATTGGCGGCGCTAGTGGACTGTAAGAGGCCTCTTAGCTAAAGCCGCGACTTCAGTCGTTAATGAAACAGGCATTTTAACAGCATCATTAAATTACAAATTTAATTAGTCCGTCAGTGAGAGTTTTGAAAAATAATACATTCCTTTATTTTCTTTCTTGAATTAGTGCATATTTACAAAGATATAACGCATCATAATTCAAGAGCCGCCACGTCCTCCCACCCAGGGCAGAGCGGGAGAGACTGTCGGACTTGTACTGACTAAAATCCATGGTGTCCTTCAATAGCCCTTTACGTTTCGGTCACGGTAATTCGTGAGGCCCGCGACCCCGGCAGGCTTTGGCCCTCTACAGGCCCCGTCACTATGCTGACACTCCTTGAGGCGCGCGTGGAACACAACGCGCCGTCGACCCGGGCATGGTACATGGTCGGACAGGGACATAACGGAAAATTACGTAAATATTTAGATTTTTGAGTCAAATATCTTATTGCACAACAACTGTTGGCAGGTTCTTCTAGATACCTTAAAACTAATGTTTTTTTAAGCGTGGTAAATTAATCATCAAATGATTCGTCCCACAGGGCGGAGCAGGAGGGACTGTCAGACTCGTACTGACTAAAATCCACGGTGTCCTTCAATAACCCTTTACGTTCCGGGATCACGGTAGGTTGTTATTCTTGCGACCCCGTTCATAACTCACGTAGAATTTTAATGTTTAGTTCCACTATTGCCTCACAGATGGCGCTGTACTTAATTTTTGTATTAGGTCGCCATTTTAAACAAACTAATAGTTCTCGTCATTATGGCCCGCTAAAGTGAAAGTGGGCCATAGTGACCCAATGGTCGGCTCACACACAGCACAATGTTGGTCCGTAGTCTGTGGCTGTTGTCATTATTACGAGCTTGCGTTAGCAAATAGTGTATTTTTAAGATTTCGTACCCAAAGGCTAAACCGCAGTGGCGTAGCTAAGCCAAAAAGGGCTCAAAACTTGTTTGGGGCCCTTCTAATCTAAGTGTACAGTTTTGCAGAATAAAGACAATAGCATATTGACTCGTGTAACTTATGGTGTTACTGATGTCATTAAGAGAATTTTGAAGGGAGCTAGAAAATTGAGAATGGTGATCGACTGATCTTAGCTCACTTATGATAACTACATAAATAGCCTTTTTGAAAACTGACATATGTTAGGAGTTCGATAATTGGCTCGAGCGAGCGAGAGATTCGAGCTTTACGGCCGCGACAAGTTTTCGTTAAGAGCAACATTTCATGTTTTTATTTTTATTCCAATCGGCGGGGGCCCTTGAAACTTGGGGGCCCCGTATGATTGATACTGCTGACACGGCGGTAGCTAAGCCTCTGGTAAAACGGGGCCCTATTACTAAGTCTCCGCAGTCCGTCCGTCTGTCATAGTTTTGTATATCCTAATAATCTTGAAGCAATCTTGAAGAATTTATGACAGCAACTTATTTATGCAAAAAATATTAGATCAAATGATAGTTATGTTACCCTTTTATTATGCCGATATATTATTATGGCTATTATATTATTGTGTGAAAACTTTATGCCAAATCAGATTATGCCTTAAATTTTTATGCTAAAGAGCGGGATTGTCTGGGAGATCTGGTGGCCAGTGTGGGAAAGGGACAGAGCTATACAAGTCGTCTAGCCCCATCTCGTTCCCACACTGGAACTACTCTCGCTTTAAGATGTCCTGGTAAGCCACCTGGTCGGACGGCGAGCTATATAACTTGCCGTCCGCAAGCTCGCGACAACCATGACCGGAAATCGTATCGCAATCCCATAGCCCTACCCTACAAATAAAATAAACCTATTATACCGACTTTCATAAAGTAGAATTCTACTTATCATTATTTAAAATAAAGTCATGAACATACTAACGCAATATGAACGCTTAGCCAATTAGCCAAGAGTATTACACCTTAGATTACTTAACAAAAAACTAAATTAACCTCTATTTCTTCCAGCTTAAAGTTTAATTTTGCATAAACGGGAAATCGTTGAATAGAATCCGACAATCTGTGTTTAGAAAAATGAACTTTGGCTTTAAGGGATAAGGTTTATTTTACATTGCTATGGTGTTTCTTGTCGAGTTGAATGCCCGGTCATAGTGTATGTGTCTAGTATGTTTGCATATTCCATTATATGTTTATAATATTAAAGTCGTGATCAAGTAAAGACGTGGGTTTTCATTGTATGTGAGTTGCATAACTTTTGGCTTAGCAATTTTGTAGGATGAGTAATACTTATAGAATTAATAGTATTTATCATTATTTTTCTGCCTCCTTCCAACTATGTTGTGGTTGGCTTTTTTTTAAATTGGGTCAAACCCACTACACTATTCCCAAACCACTGCAACTCCTGAAAGCCAGAATCAACAGTGGCAACCACCAGAAAAGCGCGAGACAATGAAGCGCGACGTGTCCCGGAGAATGAATTTACCTGTCTTGGATCCTGCAACGAAATTAATCAGAAAAGAATAGTGGAGGAGTAGGAAAAATATGTTTCCACTTCCCTCCATGCAAGCAGGAGACAGAACAAAACAAGGCCAATAGGCACAAAGGGACATTACAACTGGGAGAAGCCCAGTCGCCTAGCACCACGGGTGAAAATGACTACTAATATTAATGGATCCTAAATTGTGAGCTGCTATATTTAATTTCAATAATAGGTATGGCAAAAACGCTTGAACGCACGGAAATTTGTTCGAGTTTCCACAAGTTCCGAGTACTAAATGTTGTGGTCGGCTTCCAGTCTAATTAGCTGAATATCAGTATTTTACATGGAGCGACTGCCTATCCGACCTCCACAACCCAGTAACTGGGTAATACGATACCCCATGGTAAGACTGGTTGTCAGACTTTAGAACTTCTGACTAACAGTAACGATTGTCAAAGATCTATACGATTTACGTGCATTATTATGACATTATGACAGGCCTGTTGGTCTATTGGTTAGTGACCCTGACTGCTATACCGGAGGTCGTGGGTTCGATTCCCACCCAGGGTAAATGTTTGTGTGATCAGCACGATCATTTGTTCTGTGTCTGGGTGTAATTTATCTATAATATGTATGTATTTGTCTAATACCCATAACACAAGCTCTGCTTAGCTTGGGACTAGATGGCGTTGTGTGATAGTTCTGGAATATTTTATTTATTATTTATTTATTTATTATTGGCAACAGTTCGTTACAAATAATGCGAAAGTATAAATAAGTTTGTTATTTTTTCACGTCCAAAGCAGGAACCGATCATCTTGAAATTTCACGTTGTTCAAATAAAATATTTTGTCCGTCCCTAAAAAAAGCTACTGCTCCCGAGGAAACAACTATAACGTCCATATGATGGCGCCATGCCATGTGACTTTAAAATCGTGATTGAAATATTTTATCACAAGCAAAGCACAGCCAGAAAGTGAGTTTGTATGTTTCGCTTTCATGCCTAAACCGCTAGCCAGATTTAGATGAATTTTGGTACAAATATAAATGAGAACTTGGAGAACGTTATAGGCCGTTAAAGGAAACAAGGACTGCGAACGAAGCCAGTAGCAAAAGCCAGTATGTATAAGTTAAGGGTTATTTTTATTTTGTGGTTTCGCTCTATCTTGAAATATCTTCGTGGTTGATTCGTGAGTAACGGACGACGCTTAACACAAAAATGCACTACCACATGATTTACTAGTGAATTCTGTTCTCTAGAGCCGTATCAGAGCGTGGTGGAGCACCAAGCGAGACGGCTCAATGAGCCAGCTTCAGGCATTTGTTTTCAACTATATTTTCGGTTTTTATTGAACACCGTCGAGGAACAATAAAAAACCCCACGGGTCAATCTTCGAAGTCTTTTTTTTTCCTGGTAAAAATGAGTCAAATAATCAAATGAGTCCTCCCACTCAGGGGCGAGGATTCTCTGGTCGATTCAAAGGTTCAGAACTTGCCAGCCTGTCGGATTTTTATCGGTCGTTTTGGAGAGTGTGCGATGGAACTGCACAACTTGATTCCGCCTGGCCGTTGTTGATGGAAAATCATCGGACTATAAGACGTACGGCGAGGGGCCATCGTTACATGGTGGACGTCCTCCGGTTCGTACGAATCGTTTGCCAATATTTCTATTGTGCGCACAGCTAAGGAGTGGATTTCTATAACACATTTTCAAGTCAAGAGTTGTTAATTCTAGTCAAGCGTGCTTCACCGTCGACCACATCTTCGCTTACCATCAGACGAGATAGCGGGCAAATGCGATCCTAATAAAAAAAAATTGTGGTGCTAGCGTCGCAATCAATATGGCAGACTTGACCGAAATAATCTACCTTATTTTTAGAAGAAGTAGTCTGTCTCTTTCTCACCCTCTTACCGAGTATACATAACATCGCCAGCTCTCTTTCTGCCCACCTTCCTAATACTAACAGGTGTGATGTTACATTAATGTAAAGGAATTAGAGCGTAACGATTTCTCTGTTCGCGCCTACAGTGGCGCGATTATTACGTCTTTATACAGTTGTATATCTAGCATGGCATCGTAATCAACCAATAATCTTCCCACTAGGATACAGGCTTCCTCACTGTGTGAGGAACGGGGTGGTTATCCACCACGCGGGCCCAGAGACACGCGTTGGAGCATCCACCCGACAGGCTATTCGCATACGGGCAAAGAGACCCCTCAGGCACACAGTGCTTTAGGAAGAGTTTTTTCCCGCATCCCAGGGTGCACCGGCCCGAAAAACTGGTCTTCCTCCCGGACGTATCCGAGAGGGAACTCCAGTCCATGGGCGCACGTGGAGGTTTCCTGTCTTAGCACCCCGGCCCAGTGCGTAAATAAATAAATAAATAAATATTCCACAACTATCACACAACGCCATCTAGTCCCAAGCTAAGCAGAGCTTGTGTTATGGGTACTAGACAACTGATAAACATACTTACATATTTCTGAATACATACATATTATAGATAAATTACACCCAGACACAGAACAAATGATCGTGCTCATCACACAAACATTTGTCCTGGGTGGGAATCGAACCCACGACCTCCGGCATAGCAGTCAGGGTCACTAACCACTAGACCAACATGCCTGCCAGAAATAGATGTCAAATGTCTTGGAATTTCTGGCTCTAGGATGTCGGTTTTCTCAATTTTTTTTTCACCCATTTTTTTCATGTGTGCTCTTGACTCTGGTCCAGGTCAGAGGTGATTGACACAGTCTACGATAGAGTGAGCTTACCCAGAAGAAGACTGTTTATCATACATTTGAAGAGATTCGGGTTGTATGATAAAAATATAGCCCAGACTAAAATTGTAGATCACAAAATTCTCTACAAAAATGGTCTTCATAATTGTTGATAAAACGTATGATGAAAAAACTGAAAACTTTGACATTTTATAATAAACTAGCTGTACCCTGCCCCGCTTCGCTGTGGCACAAAAAAAGTGTTATTGCATAAAAAATAGATAAAAACAATCCTTGATGCGGATTATATATCATGCTAAAATTTAAGCTCAATTGGTGCAAAACTTTTTGAGTTTTTGAAGCGTACACAAACCAACATAACATTTTTATATATATACTAGCTGTACCCTGCCCCGCTTCGCTGTGGCACAAAAAACTGTTTTTTCAAAAACAAAAAAAAAAGACAAAAAAATCCTTGATGCGGAATAAATATCATGCTAAAATTTCTTCTCATGTGACTGCGTCAAACGACTGCGGTTGTCAGCGAGTGTTATCCTCGCTTCCGGTAGATGGCGCGGTCACTGGTACAGAGCTGATCGTTAAAAAAACTGTTTTTTCGCGGATGCGGATATGTGACTGATGCAAAAAATAGATAAAAACAATCCTTGATGCGGATTACACATCATGCTAAAGTTTCAGCTCAATCAGTGCAGTACTTTTTGAGTTTTTAAAGCATACACAAACCAACATAACATTTTTATATATATAGATAGAAGATAGATAGATACTTAATTAGCACACATGGCTTATTTCTACTGCTGTAACGTCTCTTCCAAAATATAAGATTCGTCCGACTTTTTGTTAACTGAAGTAAATTTTATGAATATTGACCGGACAAAAAGATACAAAGTACGATAATAGTCCTCTTGACCGATTTCGGCCACGGCGGCCAATCTCAAACGGAGATAAGACATCTGCGCGGGACATATAGTGCACAAGTGTGTGCGCAGGCACAGGTGCACTCTCTGTTCCTTTACTCTCATAGTCCTCAGGGACGACACTCCGACACGACCGGAGAGAGATCAGGCGCAGGACCAACGGCTTAACGTGCGCACCGAGGCACGGAGTATTACAACGCGAATTTCCAAACTCCGGGCAGCTTTTTTTTTAATTCAATAATTGGTTCGCGTTTTACCACTATCTCTCCTGATGGTAAGCGAAGATGTGGTTGACTAGAAGTAACCTATTCACTCTTGACTTGAAGACGCCAAGGTTATAGCTACTGAGAAATTCTTCAATGATACTTTAAACCCGACTCGGAAATCGAACCCAGGACTCTACGCTAGGCAGTCGCGCTACAATAATAAGTTTTTTTATCGTGGTAAAATGTTCAAATGAGTCCTCCCACCCAGGGCAGGGCGGCAGGGACTGTCAGACTTGACTGACTAAAATCCACGGTGTCCTTCCATAGCCGTTTACGTACCGGGGTTACGGTAATTTGTGAGTCCCGTGACTCCGGCAGGCGAATAATAAGTATTTATTAAGATTTTTCAGAAAGTTAGTTTCAAATGAACACACTTCACTTACTCACTACTAAGAGAGGGTCTTAGCACTCCTTCAAGGCCCTCTTTGCATATTTTGCGTAACGCTGCTGGCAACTTGTGATTAGGTCATCAAAGTTAAGCAACTCGCGTCGCGGCCGCGAATTAGAAGGTGACCGCCGAGGTAATTGCTTTGGCAAACTGTCGGTAAGTACTTGAATGAATATTTTAGTGGGCAAGTATTAATGGGCACCTATTTTCTGTTAAGGGCACAGGTAACCTCCTTAACCTCTCGGGCGATTTATAATTGAAAATGATAAAAATCAACGTCCAATGAGCGACTGTCTGTTATGTACAGACGTGTGTACGTAAGGCGCTGGGGCGTTTTCGCTTATGTACACCCGGGTGTACGTAACGCGCCCGAGAGGTTAAAGGCACATTTCCATTACACAAGTTACTTGTACATAATTATATGTCGTTTGTTTATGATAATTTGATTAATTATGAAGGAGCTCGTGGCTAAATAAATACAGCAGCACAGGCCGATCTTCCGAATAAAGCCGCGCTCGCCGAGATTGGTCTGTGGATGGGTGACCATCTGTCATAGCGAGTTTCCTCCGTGCCTCGGAAAGCACGTAAAGCCGTTGGTCCCGGCTGTAATTTGTAGATCTTTGACAGTCGTCACTGTTAGTCAGAAACTCTAAAGTCTAACAACCAGTCTTACCATGGGGTATCGTATTACCCAGTAACTAGGTTGTGGATGTCCGACAGGCAGTCGCTCCATGTAAAATACTGATATCCAGTTGCATCTGGTTTGACTGGAAGCCGGCCCCAATATAGTTGGGTAAAGGCTAAGCAGATGATGATGTTTATGATAATTTGATAAGCAAAACACAGATAATTAGAAAATGTCTATGATATTTCTCCATGTTACTAGGGTTTTTGCAAAGACGTCATGTAAGTACGGTAAGTGTAAAGCAGCCTTTCCCAAAGTGGGCGATAACACCCCCTTGTGGACGCTGCAGGCCTAAAGGGGGGTGGTAAGAGACCCAGAAAAAAAATGGGGGCGTTGTGCTTCGGGGGGATATTTGTTATTTCATCTAGATAGGAGGACTCTTAGACACTGACTGAGCTCTCGGCTACAACTTGTGAACATCAACTAATATTAAATAAGCGAAGAAGGTTTTTTCATGAAATCACATTACGTTCAGCTTAAAAAAAAACAAATGGTAGGTGAAACCACAAGATATAATTCATGATAAAGACATTGCATGTTAATAATTCTAGTTTTAATAAATAATTTTACTAAAGACGTATAATTGCACCACATTAGATATAATGTCTCATTTAAATTCACTGACTTTGCAAAACTTAGTTGTAATGGTGATGATTTTTAAATATTTCTTAATTATTGTCTGGTGTATTTTGTAATAATTATGGTAATACGCCACACTATTAAATTAGTTGACATAAATATAACTCATCTGCTTTAATTTTTCCGTTTACAGCGATGTGGACTTTTTTATGCCCCGTAACTGTTTTATTGTGCCATTTTATTTCGTATTTGTCCATATTTCATTATTAAATAAATAAATGTATCAATTATTAAAAGCTGCGGTGGCCTAAAATGTTTTTTTTTTTAAGAAAATTTTTCCCCACACTAGGAACTTCTCCTGTATCGTGGATTCGTTTACAAACATAATAAACTCACATACACAAACACGAACCAGAACAACTATTTGTAGATCATACAAATATTTGCTACGTGCGGGAATCGAACCCGCGACACGCAGCACTGCAGTCCAATCGCTCAGTCACTGCGCTAACCGTATTGTTTTAATATTTACCTAGATGGACAATTAAAGTTTGATACCGGTACTATCACGTCTGATGTTTTATTACGTGGTAAAATCATCAAATGAGTCCTCCCAGCCAGGGCAGGACTGGAGGGACTGTCAGACTTGTACTGACTAAAATCCGCGGTGTCCTCCAATAGCCCTTTACGTTCTAGAATCATAAGATAGTCTCGCGACCCCATTTCGCCTGATGGTAAGCGATGATGTGGTCGACGGTGAACCACGCTTGCCTAGAAGTAACCTATTCACTCTTGACTTGAAGACCCCAAGGTTATAGCTATCAGGAAATAGACTCTGGCAGGGAATTATCTATCATAATGTTTGATATATAAGGTATAACGTAAACTGAACATGTTTTAACCTCAAAATTAAACATAATTACCTAACAAATTGTTTCTGTCGTGTCCACTTAAGAAAAATAACGTATTTATGTCGAGTCAATTATAAGAAGATAAAAAATAATTACTCTATAGATGGTTTTTTTAACGTTTTTTTAACGGTAAAATCATCCAATAAGTCCTCCCACCCAGAGAGCAGAGCGGCAGAGCGGGACTGTCAGACTCGTACTGACTAAAATCCACGGTGTCCTTCAATAGCCCTTTACGTTCCGGGGTCACGGTAATTCGTACAGTCTCGCGACCATGTATTCTTATACTAAACCTTATTAAAGTTCTTAAGTTTGTATGTACTCACCAACATGGGTATATTAGGAACCACGACAGCATCATCGTCGAGTCCGTTGCTGAGCTGTGGCTGGAACGAGTACGTCCTCTTGTAGTAGAAGGACAGGGTTCCATTCTCGTTGTCCGTGATGTTCACTTTCTCCCATTCTTCGCTGTGGAGAAGAAGCGGAGAATTAGACAAGGATTTCATTAGATACTTTAATTAATATAGCCGCCAAAATTTGGTCGCGGGACTCACGAATTACCGTGACCCCGGAACGTAAAGGGCTATTGAATTAAACACTTTTTTTGTGTTGAATTCAAGAACGAAAAAAGTGCACGATATTGTTTCCACGGTTCAATACAATGTACATTGAAAACTCAGATCAAAAAAAATAGGCAGATAGAACGTGCGCGAACAATAAAGTGAAGCCAGATTTTATTTTAGTGTGCGCGGCAAATATGGCGCGCCGTGTACGAACACGTGCATCTGTGTGCGTTTACGGTTGCCAGATATTGAGAAATACTCCCACATTTTGTTTAGTTAAATTGTTCTCAAATATTGTACTACTATTTTTTAAATTAGAAACGCGATTTTGTTTTATGGTTATACCCAGAGAGCAAAAGCGTGTAGTATTTATTATTTAACAGAATAATAATAAGGAATAAAAGTTAATATGCGTAATTACTACCTTTTTAATTAATTTATATCAGACCATCATATCATATCAGAGAATATAACACTTTTTATAACGCTTTTTGGTTATTTGTTTATAACGCAAAATTTTGAAGGAAGCCATTCATTATCCTGCCTGCTTTGGCGAATAATAGTGACCCATTTATCGCGTAAAACCGGATCCGTGGGCAATCTGCAAAAACATAATTCGAATAATTGTAGTATAACCAGTGGCGAAGACCTAATTTAAAAGGGTGTGGGGGGGGGGGGCTGGCATGTTACACTATGTACAAAATTAAAACGATTTATCGGCCAATAGAAAATGCCCTACCAGCTCTACTCACGATACTGCTTGCATTGCAACTAATAATTCGAAAATGAAACATATCACTAATGAAAGTATGGAAACCTCTAAATGTCACATGGAAAAGCCTAATTGTTGCAATTAGATACTAAAAGTAATAATAAAATATTTCATAAACCCCAATAAGTCTTGAAATATAAAAATTTTAAAGCGCAGTACACCGCACGCGGAACTAAAAGTAAACGACTAAACGTACATCAAATAATAAAATAATAATAAATACAGGTACTATAGATTACGACCGTGCAGTTGTATTGACGAATTTGATCGATATTTTTTATGCACAATACACATTCCCCTAATTCAGGGTAATTTACCCGTCATAAACTAGCAACACAGACGATTTACTGTTGAGGTTTTGTGTTTCAAGTAAGCCGAAAATATTTTATGGAAAATAAATACCAAAACAATAAAAATAACAAGAGTTACCTGTGGAAAGATATTCCATCTTGTTTTCTTTCTTTTTGTGAACAACTTTTGCAGTGTTTAAATACACAAGACGGCATGTTTTGGCTTAAAATGGCAAATCACTAGTGACGTGTGAGCGAGACGATGCGTAGCTTGGTACTGTCGCGAGTTTGTATTATCCTTTCATTTTGTATTATCTTCGGTTGACACACTCGCGTGTTCTGAGCGCTCTATCTGCCTATTTTTTTTGATCTGAGATTGAAAAACAAAGTTTCATATTACCTGAACATTCTCTATTCTGGCTCGACTTAATTTAGATTATCATCAGAAAGAAAGGAAGAGAAAGAAATAATATTTATTGGTACAGAAACAGGGCATACACAAAACACAAAGCACAGGGCAAAATAAAAGAGAAAAATTAACAATGATTTTAAAAATAACTTAAAACTATTTGGTACAAAATTGTTTGCCCCAAGGCTGCGCCAAATAGGCCCAGTTCAGCAAAAATGTCAGACAACTAGTGCCTGACGCAGATTTTCAACAGGACCTGGTTGAGAGGTGGGTACGGCGAACCAGTTATGTAAATATGTATAAATATATATGTGTTACCATTAATAAATTATGCATAAAATCTAATAATACTTACTTAAATAATTCTATAGTGAGTCTAAAAAACATAAAGATAAGTAGGTACTTACATCACCTAAAATAAAAGGAAGAACATTATTAATTTAAAATTGTTATACTTACGAATAAACATAAGGTCCCAGTTCGTCCAATACTGGTTTGGACCCGTTGTTCAGGAACTCATCAGCGTTGGTCACGTTGTAGACGTAGACGCTGACCATTGGTCGGACAGGAGGCCGCGCCCACCACTCGAAGGTCATCGAGCCTTCTTTGAGAACCAGCGCCTGGGGATAAAGAATTGAGGGTTAATTCATAGAATCATCATCATCATCAGCCGGAAGACGTCCACTGCTGAACATAGGCCTCCCCTTTAGACCGCGACGCCGAACGAAAATGCGCCACTTGTATCCTTTTTTTTTATCGTGGTAAAATCATCAAATGAATCCTCCCACCGAGGGCAGAGCGGGAGGGACCGTCAGACTCGTACCGACTAAAATCCACGGTGTCCTTCAATAGCCCTTTACGTACTGGGTTCACGGTAATTCGTACAGTCGCGCGACCCCGGCAGGCTTTGGCCCTCTAGAGGGGGGCCCCGTCACTTTGCTGACACTCTTAAAGGCGCGCGTGGAACACAACGCGCCGTCGACCCGGGCATGGTCCATGGTCGGACAGCGAGTTGCCCATTACTCGCTGCCCGCATGCCCGCGCCTACGGTGGCCGGAGATCGTCTGGCGACGTCTGACGCCGTGGGCGTCTACCACTGCGGCTGGGGTGAAGGGAGGACGCTGTCCTCTCCCTCATGCGGCCCGCCTCCTCCTTCACGAGAATGACTGCTTCGCAGACGGAGGCGTGTATCCATAGAATAAAGTCACTTATTTCGAACTAGCTGTTGCCAACGGCCTCGTACGCTACAACTCGAATATTACCCGACGGGAACATAAAATCGGGATAAAAACTATCCTATGTGTTAATCCGGGTTATGAACTATCTGTGTACCAAATTTCATCCAAATCCGTTCAGTCGTTTAGGTTTGAAAGAGCCACATACATACATTTATCCATCCTCACAAACTTTCACAGTTATAATATTAGTAAAGTATTAAACGAAATGATATTATCTCATGCTAACCTTTTTACTAAACAAAAATTTTAGCTATGACTAAGTATTACCAAGCTAACAAAAATTATGCGAAAACGTTATGTCAAACGAATGTTTGTTTTTATTCCCATACCAGATAAAATGGGTAGACTAAAGCAGTAGTCGTTTTAAAATTATAATCCTTTATGTCTAACTTACACCTTTGCCCAACCTTGAAAAAATTACCAAAAACGTGAACAAAGTTCAATATTGCAAAAAATCGTGAAGATTATTTACTTCGTCATAAAACAGTAATTCATATTTTACAACAAATATTATTATCAGTCAGAACATGAGTCGATGGCATTGATGTAGTGTTATGACTGGCTTCAAATTTAATGCCTTCACTTAGGCAGAAGTCAGACAGACAGACAAGCGGTTTATGCTTTCGCGTTTTTTAGTGCCCTGACCCATATACCCGTATTAATGCGTGATTTTAACACAAACCCTCATGAGGTTGTCTGTCAAAATCAGGGCCTTTTTAGGTTTCTGTACATAAAGGGTAAAAAAAGAAAGAGAAATTGAGCTCAAATCAGGGCAAGTAGCAATTGTTTCTTTTTCAATTTAGAAGAAGTAGGTAGGTTAGAAAAAATGGGAAATTTCATTTAAAACTAGTTTTTTCCAGCGGCTTCACTCGCTCTTATCCTCTATTATTTATAACCGTTATTCTTAACTACCTTCCAGGACCTTCTAACAGAGTGGTAGGTACTAAGTCCAAGGATCTCTAGATAAAAATATAAGCTCAGTGTTTTAACCTTGAAAGTGTAACAAACAAATTCATATTAGTTCGAATGTACCTCAGATCAAGAAAAATAGGCAGATAGAACGTGCGCGAACAACAAAGTGAAGCCGGTTTTTAGTTTTAGTGTGCGCGGCAAATATGGCGCGCCGTGTACGAACACGTGCATCTGTGTGCGTTTACGGTTGCCAGATATTGACAAATACTCCCACATTTTGTTCAGTTAAATTGTTCTCAATATTGTACCACTATTTTTTAAATTGGAAACGCGATTTTGCTTTATGGTTATACCCAGAGAGCAAAAGCGTGTAGTATTTATTATTTAACAGAATAATAATAAGGAATAAAAGTTAATATGCGTAATTACTTACTACCTATTTAATTAATTTATATCAGAACGGATAACACTTCATAACGCTTTTTAGTAATTTGATTAATAAACTATTTAAGGACAGGTTTTTTAGTTTAAAAAGATAAACAATTTGTTATAACAATCAACACATTTATTAAAATAATAATAATTTTACACACAATCTACTATAAACTTTAACAGCCTTAGTTCTGCACCAGTTATATTGTACAAACATACTATTAATGTTTCAAATTGGTAACGCGATTTTGCTTTATGGTTATAACTGGATATATCCAGATAGCAACAAATAATAAAATAATCCAGCGGCGCGAGCTCGGCACATCCTTACAAGTACCGAATAGCTCAAAGGCATGCTCTCCGTCCCACTTTCTCACGCAAAAATACGAATACAGCCCCGCGCGCGGGGGTGCCATCCCGAGACGAGACCCGAAGTCTTTACGACCCGGACGGAACTAACTAGTGACCTTGTGTCATTACGACCATAGACCATACAACATTAATTTTAGTATATGCGAAACCTGAATACAGTTTGTTCAGAATCAATAACTGAATCGATTCCAATAATTTTTACACCATGTTATATTTTGTCCCAAAATTATTTAAAAAGGTTAGGAGTTGGACACCTATCCGCAATCATACGCGAGCACTACAGAGGTTACGGCAGATCATAGCGATCAGCTGAAGTCGCGTGCGGCGGCAGCGCACAGGCAGCGGGGGACGGGGAACATAACCCGGTCGGGGTTGTAACAGTCGCACGCGCCTATGACACAACGCGATACGCGAAATAGTTTAGTGTGTATCTGATAAGTGATCGTGAAAAAAATACTAGACACGTGTTTCAGGTTTCGCATAAGCAATAACGAATGTTGTATAGGTACTATAGATTACGACTGTGCAGTTGTATTGACGTATTTGATTGTTATTTTTTATGCACAATACACATTCCCCTAATTCAGGGTAATTTACCCGTCCTAAACTAGCAACACAGACGATTTACTGTTAAGGTTTTGTGTGTCAAGTGAGCCGAAAATATTTTATGGAAAATAAATACCAAAACAATAAAAATAACAAGAGTTACCCGTGGAAAGATATTCCATCTTGTTTTCTTTGTTTTTGTGAACATTTTTTGCAGTGTTTAAACACACAAGACGGCATGTTTTGACTTAAAATGGCAAATCACTAGTGACGTGTGAGCGAGACGATGCGTAGCTTGGTACTGTCGCGAGTTTGTATTATCCTTGGATTTTGTATTTTCTTTGGTCGACACACTCGCGTGTTCTGAGCGCTCTATCTGCCTATTTTTTTTGATCTGAGGAATGTACCTACTATGAAATTGACAACAATTCTTTGTGTGTCATACTTTGGATGTGAAATAATAAAATATCTTCATACCTAATAAATTATGTGTTAATATTAACAGTTTACCGTTATGTCATATATACTAGTTATGTTGAGCATGTTCATTTCAATAATCGAATTTAAAACCACCGTTAATCTTGCAAAAAAAATCGCGTGTCGACAAATCCGTGCGAAGCCTTAGCTTACTGTATTCATACCGTATATGTATACTACGGCTAATTATAATATTATTTGCGTGGGAACATATATGTGCATGTATGATTAATTTCCATCACACAATTTGCATGAAATTATTATTTTTGAACAACAAAAGAATTGCACATAAAATCATCATGTTTTTTTTTAAACGTTGCCCTACATAAGGATTTTCTCCTGTATCTTGGGTGCGTTTACAAACATAGAAACTCACATACACAAACACCCAGACCCGAAAACGAGTAACCATAGATTTTCTTGCCGGTTCTGCTCCATGGAAACGACCAACCTGAACCGTGTCAATTTTTCTACGTTTTATAAGTGCCCATTGAGGCTCATGTGAAATAAACCCCCGACCCTTGCTCGAGCCAGCCCGCCATGCTGAACCTGTAGTTTTAAATTCCCCTTAATAATGATATCATGATCCAGCCTATCCCTTGCTGTCCTCCTTCAGTGACGCCCTAAGGCAAGGTTCGTCTCGGGTCGACGGCGCATTATGTTGCACGCGCGCCTCAAAGAGTGTCAGCCACAGAAATCTTAATAATAAGGCACAATCTTAATAATAAGGTGGTGTCAGCACAATGACGGGGCTACCGTTTAGAGGGCCAAAGCCTGCCGGGTTCACGGGACTAAACAGCAACCGTGATCCTGGAATGTAAAGGTTTATTGAAGGACACTGTGGATTTTAGTCAGTACATGTCTGCCAGTCCCTCCTGCCTTGCCCTGGGTGAGAGGACTCATTTGATGATTTTACCACGATAAAAAAAGCCGAGATTCGTACCACAGGGCCCTTAGGGTGTACTTATCCGTACTTCTGCTAGCATTCTTGCAGTTTGCAATAGACAGTGCCGTCATTATTTCTACTTTTTGCCAACATGAGCGCTGCAAATGATTCTGGGGACTTAGTAGGTACTTCGCACCCAGCTAATATTTGTTCCGTACGGGAATCGCGACCTTGTTTTTGATATGGCCTCTCGTAGCTCAACAACTCTAGAAGATTGATGCTACTTAACCGGACAATCCTGCTGTGGCCGAAAATTACTTTAAGGCCCCCAGCCAGGACTTACAAGGTTTAATTAAATGAACGTCACGAAGGGCACCCCCTGTGGGGTTCCGGCCTAGACTTAGTGCGTCATTGAGGGGGGGGCAGCAAGGGTCAGGCTGGGTCGAATTATTATTAGGGGTATTTAAAGCTACTTGCTCAGCTTCGCGGGCTGGCTTGTCAAGCAACGGAATCGCGACCGTGACTCACTGCGCAGGAGTTATTAACTGAACAAAGAAAACTTATCAAATGTTAAGTTAGTAATATTTTAACACCTCTAGTAGCAGGTTAAAAATGTGATTTACGTCATCACGGAAATGAATTCTTTTCAAATAGCCTAACTGAGGAACTCGCGTCAAAGAATGTCACATACTCTTTTTTTTATCGTGGTAAAATCGTCAAATAAGTCCCCCCACCCAGAGCAGGGCGGGAGAAACTGTCAGACTTGTACTGACTAAAATCCACGGTGACCACGTTCCGGGGTCACGGTAATTGGTTATTCCCGCGACCCCAGAAAACTGAGGACAACATAATAACTGTAATTTAAAAAATGCCTCTTTCTAATATAACTTCTTTTACTTAATAAAAAGCCAGAGCTCCTAGGTTACCTAATGCACTCACAATGCCGGCATTTCGGTCAAGGTGCCGATCGGATCTCACGGTGGTTTCGACACCACTTCAATTACAATGCCTGGTACCGTCAATATCTGTGGCACACTGTACTATAAGAGTATATTTGAGCTTTTAACATATTACTAGCCACCCGCCCCGTAGTGGTAAACGCCCACGGCGTCGGACGTCGCCAGACGATCTCCGGCCACCGTAGGCGCGGGCATGCGGGCAGCGAGTAATGGGCAACTCGCTGTCCGACCATGGACCATGCCCGGGTTGACGGCGCGTTGTGTTCGACGCGCGCCTCAAAGAATGTCAGCAAAGTGACGGGGCCCCCCTCTAGAGGGCCAAAGCCTGCCGGGCTCGCGGGACTGAACGAATTACCGTGACCCCGGAACGTAAAGGGCTATTGAAGGACACCGTGGATTTTAATCAGTACGAGTCTGACAGTCCCTCCCTCTCTGCCCTGGGTGGGAGGACTCATTTGATGTTTTACCACGATAAAAAAAAAAGCCACTCGCCCCGGCTTCGCACGGGTGGAATGCTCTACTATATTATGCATGTTATATACATATAAACCTTCCTCTTAATTCACTCTATCTATTAAAAAAAAACCGCATCAATATCCGTTGTGTAGTTTTAAAGATCTAAGCAAACATAGGGACAGACAGACAGACAGCGGGAAGCGACTTTGCTTTATGCTATGTAGTGATAGTGATAATCTACTTAATCTTAAGTTCTTTTATGTCAGTCAACAGTTCAAATTGCAGGCAGCGTAACTGCGGCCACTTTTTTTTACGTGGTAAATCATCAAATGAGTCCTAACCCGGGACAGGATGGGAGGGACTGTCAGACTTGTACTGACTAAAATCCAAGGTGTCCTTCAATAGACCTTTACGTTCCGTAGCAACGGTTATCTGATATTCCCGCGAATCCAGCAGGCTTTGGCCCTCCAACGACTCATATGTCTGCGGCCCTGGATCGCAAAGGGCAATTACAGTTTTTTGGGGTGATAGAATCATCAAATGAATAGGAGGTATTGTCAGATTCGTGCTGACTGAATCCATGGTGTTTCTTCAATAGCCATTTACATTCCGGGGACACAGATTCCTGATAACACATTTCCGTGACCCGGGAGAACGTCCCGTGACCCCAGAGACAGCCCCGCGACCCCGGTTAAGGCAGTCCTGGGATGAGCAAGCGACCGCTGTCACTTTGCTGACGGCTCTTTCAGGCGCCCGTGGTACACTACACGCCGTCGACCCTGTTCTAGGCCTTGATCGGGCGGCAAGCTACCTATTACTCGACAGTAGTATGATTGGAGACGAAAACACAACAATTTCGCAAAGGTTACGTTCTGCTAACTATGCTTACTCATCACACGAGTAATACCTACTACAAATTGTATTGAATCACGACATGTTTCTGTGAAAACATGCAACCGGATGAGAACAACAATAATTATTATTTACTTATAAAAGATACGCCTGCATTACAACTAAGTAAGAATCTATTTAGTATTGTCTACAACGCCAACCCGCTCACGTCACTTTTGACATATTTGACAGCTGTCAAATTAGAATAAAAACATCTGGAATTCTCAAACTACATTTGCTATTCCAAAATTTAACATATCGAAATGTTGAAAATCCGAAATATTTCGCAAAGTTATATGAAGTATTCGTTTTGCTGTGTATTCGGCTATGCGGGGAATTCACTAACTGGACGGACATACCCGTGGGCAGTTTTTACGGGCATGTCTGTCACTACAATACACAGTTTGTTGTATGAACATGTGCAGTTAAAATGAGAACGCGCGGACAAGCAACGGGCAAGTCTGCCAGACTGACTGCACAGACCTCTAATAGCGAGGTTCGGCGGGCATATCTGCAAACTTACCCGAGGGCATATTCTCCGATTTAGACTGGAAAACGACCCCGAAATAATTGAAAAAAGTTACATTAGCAATTAAAGGCCTTAATTCAGTAGGTAGCTGGATTCAGGACTCTGGATACTGGACGTTGTATTGGATTGAATCATGATTAGTAGGGCATCATCATCAGCCTATAATGTTCCCACTGCTGGGACACAGGCCTCCTCTGTGTGGGAGGGACTGGGCCATAGCCCACCGCGCAGGCCCGAAAGGTCGTCGAATGATTGGTTCTAGAACATGCCGGTTTCTTCACTATGTTTTCCTTCACCTTTTTTAAGGTGGCATACACAAATAGTAAAATGGGACACTATTACTTCACAGACAGACGGATAGCGGAGTCTTAGTAATAAGATTCCTTCTCCTTTAAAAAAACCGGCCAAGTGCGAGTCGGACTCGCCTTTAAAGGGTTCCGTAGCAGCAAGTAACATTATATAAAAGTTGGTTGTAACTTTGAAAGATAAATTGCGGTTTACGATTTATGACGTATTAAAAAAAAAATGTAAGTTGGTACGCACAATATTGAGTGATTTACCATGTTATTTTAATATCATGGACTTCTTATAGGTTTTCCTATAATCTATAAGGAGAAAACTAATTTCTGTATTTTTTTCAAAATTTTAGGTTCAGTAGTTTCGGAGATAAGGGGGGGGGAATGGTCAATTTTCGTCTATTTTCTTGAATAACTTGGAAACTATTTATTTTAAAATTACAAAAAAATACATTTAGATCTTCTCAACAAGACCTTTCATTTGATATGCCACACGATGCAGTTTTCAGAATTTTTTTTTAATTTTCCCCTTCCCCCCCAAAAATGACCCCCCATATACAGATTTCATCTGCTCACGTCACACCTCTGTGTTTGGGTCACAGGAATTGATATGTGTACCAAATTTCAACTTAATCGGTCTAATAGATTCGGAGATAATTGACTGTAAGCGACGGACGGACAGACACACGAGTGATCCTATAAGGGTTCCGTTTTTGTATTCAGACGTACGGAACCCTAAAAAAAGTATGTTGTCTATTAAACTTGACACGCACGTCACTCCGCGGTCTGTATTACATCGCGAGTTGCGATCGTTTTGATATTCCCACAAACGACTTCGCACATAGGTGATTTTTTTGCCGCTAACAATGTTTTCGGTCCATTACGGACAGAAGACAGCGATACAGGCATCACTTTATGTTTATGTATGTGTGTGTCGACGGCCAATTGTCCAAGGATGGATGCGCATGAGTGCGTTCCAACGCATCGCTTTCCACCGCCACTGGCTTTGTAACCGTGTTTAAATGCAATTTGATAGGAGCATAAACAAACTTTGAGGAGCTCGTGGCTAAATAAATACAGCCGCACAGGCATAGGTTAAGCCGCGCTTGCCGAATTTGTCTGTGGATGGTTGACCATCTGTCATAGCGAGTTTTCTCCGTGTCTCGGAAAGCACGTAAAGCCGTTGGTTGGTAAAGGGCTATTGAAGGACACCGTGGATTTTAGTCAGTATAATTCTAACAGACCCTCCTGCCCCGCCCTAGGCGGGAGGACGCTTTTGATGATTTTACCACGATAAAAACAAATGTAAACACAGTAAACTAAGTGGCTATATTCGTTCAAAAACACTGATTATGTCACTCCGCAAAAACCTGCTAAGTCTAAAGATCGCCAAGATAAGACTTGGTGCAAAAAAAACCGAATGTTGCCAACTCACCGTCGAAAGTTTTGTTTCTAATAACTAGAGTTATAACGTTATGTTAGTAACGTAATATGTAAGACATAAATTGTGTATGTAACATACTACGTAACGTACATACATAAACCTAAACGGCCTTATTATAATAACTAAATAAACCTTGGTTTAAACCTGGTCTATCAAGTCCAGGCTATTTTGCAGAGCCATGGTTTAAATTTGTGCATATTACAAAACTAAGATAAAACGTCGACTTTAAACAATTAAATCAACCTTGTTCATATCCATTTTGGGTGAAAATAACACAAAAACTACAACACAACGAAAAATTTGCTATGAGAAACTTTGACACACCTTTGACAGCTACTACTGTTAGACCATGGTTTATCGCAAAACCACGATTTGTAATAACGTTTGCGTAAACCGTAGTTTTACAAGATTAAACCTGGGTTTTTAGATAAACCCCTTTTTGTAATAAGGCGGAATGCCTTTTTCCCATTTATGGCAAATTGGGAAAAGAGTATTTGACTGAAAAAAAATCTAATAAGTCAGTTAGACTATCAAAAAATATTTGACACGTATTTTTTCTTTAATTACGAAAACAAAAAAAAATACAAAGATACGACACTTAAAATTGCCAAAACGTCGCATGCAAGTATAGTTTTCAGTTGCTTCTAACGACACGAGCGACTCTAAATTTTTTAAACGTTTATATCTTTGTAAACACGCATTAATTCAACAAAATAAAAAAATATACATTATTTTTCAGAACTCTTACTGACAGACTAATTAAATTTGCAATTTATGATGCTGTAAACACTCTTAACCAATAATTCCATAATTATTTTTTTCTATTATTATTCTTTATCGAATAGTAGGTTAAGAGCGCGTATTCTGAAAGTTGGCAACGTCGCAATTAGCTGTCAAATATTTACAAGTTTTAATTAATTTGGCAATGTTACTGTATGAAAATAAGTAATATGGCTCTGTAGTGCACTAAAACATTGATGTAGGAATACAATTAATACACTGAATTTGATGTTGTAACCGTTTCAAGTATATAAAAGGCATTTGGAAAGTTCCCAAATGCTTTTTTTACATCTAAAACTGTATATTCGGTGTTTTACGATATTAATTTTTGCATTCCCTTATCATTTTTTAGTGCACTACATAACCACGTTTCTTATTGCCATACAGTAACATTGGTAGATTAATTAAAACTTAATAATATTTGACAACTATTTGCGACGTTGCCAACTTTCAGATTACGCGCTCATGACGTAAATTTTAAGCAAATCGAATGAAATTTTATACAAACTTTCATGCAGTTTTTAAACCTCTTTAGGAGGAATTATCTCAATGCTTCTAGACTAGAGCCATCGGTTTCAGCTCTGCGTTGATCGACCAGTCATTCAGTCAGTTTCTTGCTATTAATATACAGATCTTTTTTTTTTTATCGTGGTAAAATCATCAAATGATTCCTCCCACCCAGGGCAGAGCGGGAGGGACTGTCAGACTTGTACTGACTAAAATCCACAGTGTCCTTCAATAGCCCTTTACGTACCGGGGTCATGGTAATTCGTTTGTCCCGCGACCCCAATATACAGATCTTAGATTATAAAATGTATCGATTTTAGTGAAGCCACTTTTTTATAAATGTGTGAGTGAGCATCACGCACACGTTTAAATTTTTTTTTCCTTGGAGATGTTCACTTGTTTTACGTAGGAATTGAATGAAAGGGGTAATTTTTTTTACCGAGTTTTTGGCTTTAATTCTAAATGGCCTACTAAAAAACTGGACATTATAATTATAAACTTAGATACAAATATACAGATAGATAAAATACTTACATGGTTGATGAACATTCGCACCCATGTGCCCAAGAAGATGGCACAGATGATACCAGCCAGCAGTAGTAGCACTGCTGATGCCAGCACGAACCCTGGAACAGGAGGAGAGAAATGTGTTAGAAAAATGTGGACAAAGTTGCGTTTGGCAATCTTGACGTTTGATAAAGTCGCGTTTGGTGAAGTTGACGTTTGGCGAAGTTGACGTTTGATAAAGTCGCGGTTTGGCAATGTTGGCGTTTGATAAAGTCGCGGTTTGGCAATGTTGGCGTTTGATAAAGTCGCGGTTTGGCAATGTTGGCGTTTGATAAAGTCGCGGTTTGGCAATGTTGGCGTTTGATAAAGTCGCGTTTGGCGAAGTTAGCGTTTGATAAAGAGCAGACCCATTTTTTTTTACGTGGTGAGGTCATCAAATGAGTCTGCCCAACTAGGGCAGGACGGGAGGAACTGTCAGACTTGTATTGACATAAATCCACGGTGTCCTTCAATGGCCCTTTATGTTCGCCACGGTTACCCTATAGTCCTTTTATGTTCGCCACGGTTAGTCCCGCGACCCCAGCAGGAAGAGCAAACACATGACAAATAAAAAAATTACAAAGGCCAATGTTTAATAACGTATTCAAAATAATAATGACGACCTTGTGTATTATGAGTAACAGAAAAAGATGATATGTGAATTTAATTTATCATGATAAGCAATTTTCTGAGTTCTTATAATTTCTGTCAAAGGTTGAATGTTAGCTGTGGCTATAAACCCTATGCTATGTTGAGAGCGGAATATTTTGCTCTACGTTTGTGCGTTGGCATTCAAGAAAGTTGGCTAATTAGTTGGGTGTGTCCCAAGAACGAAGAACCCCGAGCATTATGCGTGTATACGCATGATTCGAAAGTATTCTTTTCTGAATTTATTTTATTTATTAGACTGTTTTAACTTTGATGAAAACTTATGTATTGCTGTCAGAAGGCTACTTAAATGGTAAGTCATTTTATTCTTGTGACTGAATATAAAATCAAGAAATAAATGTCAAATCAGCCATAATTGATCAAATAAACCGTCATAGCTATACAAAAATTCAAGTCCAGTTCAGATTTGTAGAATTAAATGGCTATTTGTATTCTCCTAATTATTCTTTTATAAGTTCTTAGCGATACACTTTGTTTTTACTTTATTAAAGACGAAAATAATTTAAAAGAAGACTTGCTGCGAAAACAAGATGATGACGATACTCTTTTTAAACGAAATCGCTCCGCTATTCGCTCAGATAATGACCAAAGCCTTACATCCAGGGAAAACTAGTTGCCAAACGAGTGTTAGGTACATGAAGTAACACATTAATATCAAGCTTACGTTACATAAGTAATTAATCGACCTTGAAAGTTGTATAATACATTGGTTAGTCATTCAAAATTAATGTTACAGGTAACTTTATTTGCGAAAATGCTTGTTTCTATGCAGCAAACTGCTGAATAGATAATGATAGAATTTTAGTTAACTAATCATCTTGCAAATTAACAATGCAAACTTTGGATTGATGTTTGTTACTCAATCACGCGAGAACGGCTGAACGAATCTGGATGAAATTTGGCACAGAGATAGATTACAGTTTGAAAAAGTATAGCGCTTAGTATTTCAAAACAGGGTTATATGAGAATTCTGAACAGTTCTTTCTGGAAAACTAGCTATTGCCCGTGGTTTAGCTCGCTAGGGTCCAATCTATTTCTTTACCAAAATTCATCAAAATCAGTTCAGCCTTTCTGATTAAAGACGGAACATACCAACATTTATAATTTTAGTGGGATACCTACACAGTTTCAAAAAAGGTTACTATCACTTTGAAAAATCGAAATCTTTTTTGTTTTTGTAGATTATATTATGATTACTTCTTCTTTATAGATTCTTTATTTCAATATATGAATTTATAATATAAAACAATAAAACAGTTTAATTGTTTTAACATGAAATTTTTAAATAAAAATCACCTTAGTTAGCTCAAACTTTTTTTGATATGTTTCCAAGCATTATATTTTTTGCAAACTTGAAAAAAAGCACGCAAAAATAATGTCTTTACGCACGAAATCTTAATCGGTCAGCATGTCTATCACGGTTAATCTCGTAAACGGCTCGACATTCGAAAGTGGGCCGCTTACAGTATTTCATAACACTAGCTTTAAATGTCATATTGTATAAGACGTCAGAGCAATACAGTAGTGTATGTATTCATTCATGATTTCGAGAATTTGAGGAAGACAAAAATAGTTTTTTTTTTTGTACGTGGTAAAGTCATCAAATGAGTCCTCCCACCCAGGGCAGGGCGGGAGGGACTGTCAGACTTGTATTGACTAAAATCCACGGTGTCCTTCAATAGCCCTTTACGTTCCGGGGTCACGGTAATTTTGTAGTCCCGCGACCAAATAAGTAATTTTAGCTGAAAACTTTGGTCCAAGTAGTGAGTAGAGCGGCGGGCGCGAATAATTCATTAATTACTTTGTGGGAACGCGAATTCGCTACGGGCGGCGCCTCATGGAGTGTTTCAAACATTGCTATACATTTGATCTTATCGCTCGCCACCGGCGCTAAGTGATCGCTCATAGCGGTAAGGTCATGAACAGGCTCTAAGGAATTAAAAGACATATAGGATCGCTCTGTTGCCTGTTCGTCTCTGCCGTTTTTTTTCGAAATCTACTAGATCTTATACATAAAAATCAATTGCTGTTCGTTACTCTCGCTAAAACTCGATAACGGCTGGACCGATTTGGCTAATTTTGGTTTTAAATTATGTTTGGAAGTCCAAAGTGAAAATGACAGAATTTGACAAAAAGAAAATCGGCGGTACATAGTTTGCCGGGTCAGCTAGTTTTTTTTTTTAGCCTGCACTGTCCCACTGCTGAGAAAAGGCCTAAGGTCAGCTAGTACATAAAAAAATATTAGATTAATTTAGAATTCTTTGAATGCGAATCCGTCTCGCACTTGGACTGTTTTTTACTTTCTTTGATTCTCAGCCCGCCAGCCCGCCATGCCTTTAGTCTCTGCCCAGCAATTCTATACTCTATGAAAACCAAAAACTAACCGACCAATACATAGAACTTGAAGGAAACGTCAAATGGAACACGACACTATTATGAAAACATCGACCATCATATGTGTGGAACTAACGATGTTTTGAATTAATGTTGATATTACGTGCTTTGAGAGTGATCGGGTTCACGGATATGCGAAACGACGATTAAGCTTGGTAAAACATGTGTTAAGGTACACATGTGGAACGTGTGAGCGAGAGGACATCCTCCACCGCAAGTTCCAGCCGCTGTAAGACATCGCGGGGCGATTCCCAGGCATCGTAAGCGCGGGTTTGCGGACGGCGAGTAGTAAGTATCTCGCCGTCTGATCAAGGACCAAGAATCGGGTGGTTATACTCTTTTGTAAGACTGGTTGTCAGACTTTCGAGCTTCAGACTAACAGTAACGACTGTCAAAGATCTACGAATGACAATTGGAACCAACCACGGACACGGAGAAACCTCGCTATGATAGATGGTCACCCATCCACTACCGAACCTCGGCAAGCGCGGCTTAAACTTGAAGAACCTGTGAGGCTGTACCTAATTATTATGTATAATATGTATGTTTATATTTTATTTATTCTTTGTACACTGTGTCTACGTTTTGATGTCTATCTCTCATCTGTCACTGGTCTGCTGGAAGAGATTTCTTAATGAAATAATCATTGCCTTTGTGCTCTTTTTTATCGAAATGTTATTTCTTGTACTTGTGTATTCTGTGTACATAAAATTAAATAAATAAAATAAATATTTCTTTCTATTCTTATTTCTCTTGAGAACATCCGTCATAGACAGATCTTCATGATCGTGAGAAACACAGACAATATTTGGTTTATTCAACTGGAGTACAATCAAGTCTACTGACCCACTCAGTGCTAATCGGCGTGAAGGTAACTGAGCGTTTACGCAAACGCCATAAAAGGTATGTAAGGTATAGCTAGGGCTGCCACTTTTTTTATCGTGGTAAAATCATCAAATGAGTCCTCCCACCCAAGGCAGAGCGGGAGGGGCTGTCAGACTCGTACTGACTAAAATCCACGGTGTCCTTCAAAAGCCCTTTACATTCCGGTGTCCGGAGTGCTTTGGCCCTCTAGAGAGGGGCCCCGTCATTTTTGCTAACAGACTTTGAGGCGCACGTGGACCACAACGCGCCGTCGACCCGGGCATTGTCCATGGTCGGATAGCGAGTTGCCCATTACTCGCTGCCCGCATGCCCGCGCAGGGCTGCCTCTTACGAGTTTTATCAAGATTTGTAACGTCTCAAGATGAATGATGTAACAAAGGTTCTGTAATAGTTTTGGCGATTGAAAAAGAGTGTCCATGGAGTTTCTTGCCCGTTCTTCTTCATAGAGATCTACGCTTTGGAATGGGCATCTACAGTACTTTCACAGTTATTATAAAGTGAAGTTATTCAACTATCAGAAAATTATTCTGAGGCGGTACGAAGATAAAATAAATTTCGGATAATAAGTGTTTGACAGCCCTACCCCACTCCCAGTGAATGGGACGTAATGAGTGCCCTAGATTTACTAGCAACGAAGTTAGAACCTAGTTCTAAGTCTAGACCGGTTTTTAGCATAATATTCACTGTGTTACCAAAGGAAACTAGGCTTTTACGGTAAAAAATACTTCAATATTGACAGATCTATACTAATTTTATAAAGCTGAAGAGTGTGTTTGGATGAACGCGCTAATCTCAGGAACTACTGTTTCGAATTGAAAGAATCTTTTTGTGTTGGATAGTTCATTTATCGAGGAAGGCTATAGGCTATATAACATCACGCTACGATCAATAGAAGCCGAGCAGCGAAGGTGAAACCGCGGAAATCTTTTAAGGAAAAATATTACTGAATTTGGAGGAAATCTAGTTATTTGATCTTGCAACCCTGTTCAGCCAAACTGTGAAGAGAGTATGATTTTGTTTGCATTGTCATTTCAATCGTTTGTATAATTTTATTGTCCGTATATATAAAAGTACTCTGTGGTAACACTTAAAAAGTGTCATACGTCATTAAGAAAGTCTAAAAAGACATTAAAAGTTTAATGTTGCAACGACGGAAAAAGAGAAATGATAAATTCGTTTTTAATAATGGCAACATTATCATTTGGGTCTATTTCTGTTACGTCATGCGTAATTTGAATTTGATGGTCATAAAAATAATGTTTTTTCTTAGTTCTCTTGGCATAAATATAATTCAAGTCAAACATATTATTATAAGGTTTTTTTTTTTTGTGAAATTAATTAAAAAATGTTTGCTTATGCCGACCGCCTGTGCCGCTTAGTGCCGCCCGGTATTATGTGTATTAACTCTAATATAATCTGATCTAATCAAAGATCTTTCAAAAAGGTCATCTCATTGTTAATTTTAACCGTAAAACAATTGATTTTTTTATCAATAGCTGGTATGACATCATGGGCTGTTGATTTCGTGTCACTCAGTTTAAAAACATTGACATTGTTTTGGTATGACCTTGATGAATTAACAAGCATTTTCCATTCAATAATTCAGCCGATAATATTTTTACTGTTGGGTGCTATAAGAAATCTATATATATACATCATTATTTTTAATATATAAGGTTTCGTATATACTAAAAATAATGTTGCTTAAAAATCAGTGCCAATTTTCGTTGTAATTTTATAACTCAAGAACGGGCATCCAAACCAAATGTTTAGGCTTTGTTCGGACTATTTAGTAGATGGTTTATGTGAAGTTTGCACAAAATCGGTCGAGCGGTTCTTCATTTATCACATTTTTTGTAACAAACAAATTCAATTAATGGCAGATCATTTTATTAATGGGGATTTTGCTGCCAAATTGAAAGTTTTTTAAGTGTAGACAGTACAAGCGTGTTGTTATGTCATTCACTTTATACGAAGCGAAGCACGTACCGGGCCGCTAGTAAATTATATTTTATGTTTATGCAGCCGTGTACGTAACACGACACTGCGTTCAAAAACACAAAGTGTTCGCATTGGTCAAAAGGCCACTAAACTAAAATGGGCCTGGCCCGGCCATAACTGCCGCATGCCCAATGAGCTGACACAGCCAGAAGGCGTCGCGGCAGACCTCGTAGAAGATGGCGGGACGATCTGGACATAACCAACGACCAGTGGTCCACTTATGCCCTGGGTTGTGAAAACTGGTGGAAAAGTCATGGGGCCTTTGCCCAGCTGTGGGGTGAAGTAGGTTAGCAGTATCAGCACTTCAACCGACCTATACAGGTTGGTCTGTGGATGGGTGACCACCTATCATAGCGAGTTTCCACCGTGCCTGAAAGCACGAAAAGCCATTGGTCTCGACTGTCATTTGTAGGTCTTCGACAGTCGTTACTGTTAGTCAGAAGCTCTACTCTGACATCCAGTGTTACCATGGGGTATCGTATTACCTTGATACTGGGTTGTAAAGATCAGATAGGCAGTCGCTCCGTGTAAAATACTGAAATTTAACTGCATCCGGTTAGACTGGAAGCTGACTCAACTCAATGAGGCTTGCAATTTTAGGTCGAATTATGATTAAGACGGTCGATTTCAGCCGCACGGCTAAATCTACAGAAAAATCACCCCGTGAAAAGCCCCATAATAGAGAAACTAAGTGTTAAACTCAAAATCTTCGTATTTTCACTTATAATGATGCAATGAGCGGCGTGCTTAGTTTAATTTGGTTAATTTATGAAAACAATCACACTAATTGTTTAATTGTGTAATGTAATTATTTCGAGTAATTAAGGAAGTGTAGCAACTTCTTAGTATTAATTATAACTTGGTTTTTTTAAAGTTTGGTTGTTGAAAGCGTAGGTCAGTTTTTTTATGTTTTTCTTTTTCAATCATATTTAAAAAAAAGTAGTGTGCCATATTTTTTTACAAATATCGCACTTAAGTGACGAATTTATTGAAAATCGTAAAAAAAAAACAGTTCTGAAAAATTACTAATTTGACCCGATTTTTTATCGACCTTGTAGATTTCTTTTTTAATAGGCATGTTGTTATCCATTTTTTTATTTGGTAATCTTTCTTACAATTTCTTTTACTTTTTTTTACGTGGTAAAATCATCAAATGAGTCCTCCCACCCAGGGTAAAGCGGGAGGGACTGTTGTCTCGTACTGACTAAAATCCACGGTGTACTTCAATAGCCTATTACGTTCCGGGGTCACGGTCATTCGTACAGTCCCGCGACCCCAGCAGGCTTTGGCCCTTTAAGGGGGGGCCCCGTCATTGTACAGACAGCTCTTTGAGGCGCGCGTGGAACACAACGCGCCGTCGCCGTCGGCCCGGGCATGGTCCATGGTCAGACAGCGAACAATTTTTTTTTACTTAGCAAAAATTCAGCATTGATGTAAGTTAAGTAAGTATGAATGTAGATGGATGGAGACGAAGAGGAAGGTCAAAGAAGAGATGGATGGATTGTGTGAGATGAATGTATGATATTACAAAAGAAAAAAGAGTAACGGCACGGTTAGCACAGTGGCTGAGCGCGATTGACTATTGCGCAGTGAGTCGCGGGTTCGATCCCCGCACGTAACAAATATTTGTATGAAATGAAATGAAATGATGTTTATTTATGCAAGTAGGTTATATCAACACTTTTACACGTCATTTTATAAAACTAGAAGGGGCCGGTGTTTCGTACCTGACTACTCTGAGAAGAAACAGCCGAAACAAACTCAGAGGTCGCAGTCTCTTTTGAAGTCCAGACATTATATGTAAATCAGGCTATACGAGGACCATGCAGGTCAGTGTCTGAAATGGTCTTTTGAAGAAAGAACCACACAAATTCGAGTGGACCTGTCCAGTCAGTGCAAGCATTTGTCAGTTATCGTGTAGCTCGACTCATAACTCAAGGAGCTCAACGACACGACGAACAATACCAAAGAAAGGACACTTGTGTATGATCTACAAGTAGTTGATTCGGGTCTGGGTGTTTGTGTATGTGAGTTTCTATGTTTGTAAACGCACCCACGATAACACAGGAAGAAATTTAGTGTATGAGGCAATTTCTTTTAAAAAAAGAATAGAAAATGTGATGCGTTGTCGTCTGATAGGGGGAGAATGGAAGAAGAAAACGTGTTATCACGACCGCAGATAATATGAGACGTATTTTTAAGCCATTGTGTAGCTTTTATCGCGGGCTTTGAGCGCGGTGACCGAATCAAGAAATTTCGTAATTAAAATAAACCTAACACTGTCACATCTGTCATGTCAACGTGAATAAATAAAATTTTAATGAATGAATTTTTTTCTTGACGTTTCACTTGATTGACGTGACTGACCATAGCCTAATTAGTAGAGTAACTTCCCATAGAGCAACGATGGGATGATATTCTCGTTAAATATTCGCGTTAGGCGATATTTTTTTTTCTTTTTTTCATAAATAAAATAAATAATTGTAAGTAATTGCATAAGTTGATAAAACATGCTATGCAATAGCTTTACCGCGGCAGTCCTCGAGTGCCACACGTATTTTTTTTGGCAAAACATTCCAAATACACACATCAAAAGTGTCTAGGGATCAACATATATTTTTGCAATAACTTTTCTCCTGATTGATATTAATTAAAATTTTTTTTAAGGATTCATCAAATAAAGTGTTTTCGTTTGTCACAGTAACGATAAACCAAGTCACCTTTGCATTAATAAAGAAATTTGCCATTTTCCTAATAAAGGGATTTTTGACATTTGAACCACTAACACAAAAGTTCGAAAAAAAGACTGAAATAACAGTTTTCTTTAAAATTTTATTGGGTAACTTAAACAATTAATAATCCGTGTTTCTACCGCGAACACTAACAACACAAGAACATCGGTTTGGCATACTCAAAATGAGTTCATCCAAATCACGCTGTGGAATGGCCGCCCATGTTCGTTGCAACAACAAAAAAAGGTCTTCTTGCGACTGGATACCCTCCATATTCGGCAGAGCTCTTCTCTGTAGCATATCCCATGCATGCTCAATCGGATTCAAGTCTGGCGACTGAGCAGGCCAGGGCAGGACATTGATGTTAGCTGCGGCGAGAGTCTGTCTTACAACTCTTGCGGTGTGCGGTCGTGCATTATCATGCATTAACTGAAATAAGGGACCGATTTGCTCTTGTAGAGGAACGATGACGTCTGATACAATCGTCTCAGCATAAATTTGAGCGTTGAGGTTGCCTCTGATCCAAATCAACTCAGTTCTTCCGCCGATCCAAATACCCGCCCATACCATGATGGTTCCACCACTATAAGGATGGACTTCCTGGCAGGATTTTAATCGCTGTTGGCGTCCAGGGCTTCTCCAGTGTCGTATACGTCTTGTATCCGGTCTCATACCAAAACGAGATTCATCAGAGTTCATCCTTATAGTGGTGGAACCATCATGGTATGGGCGGGTATTTGGATCGGCGGAAGAACTGAGTTGATTTGGATCAGAGGCAACCTCAACGCTCAAATTTATGCTGAGACGATTGTATCAGACGTCATCGTTCCTCTACAAGAGCAAATCGGTCCCTTATTTCAGTTAATGCATGATAATGCACGACCGCACACCGCAAGAGTTGTAAGACAGACTCTCGCCGCAGCTAACATCAATGTCCTGCCCTGGCCTGCTCAGTCGCCAGACTTGAATCCGATTGAGCATGCATGGGATATGCTACAGAGAAGAGCTCTGCCGAATATGGAGGGTATCCAGTCGCAAGAAGACCTTTTTTTGTTGTTGCAACGAACATGGGCGGCCATTCCACAGCGTGATTTGGATGAACTCATTTTGAGTATGCCAAACCGATGTTCTTGTGTTGTTAGTGTTCGCGGTAGAAACACGGATTATTAATTGTTTAAGTTACCCAATAAAATTTTAAAGAAAACTGTTATTTCAGTCTTTTTTTCGAACTTTTGTGTTAGTGGTTCAAATGTCAAAAATCCCTTTATTAGGAAAATGGCAAATTTCTTTATTAATGCAAAGGTGACTTGGTTTATCGTTACTGTGACAAACGAAAACACTTTATTTGATGAATCCTTAAAAAAAAAAATAATTAATATCAATCAGGAGAAAAGTTATTGCAAAAATATATGTTGATCCCTAGACACTTTTGATGTGTGTATGTCTATTTATACTTCCATGTACTCTTAGTTACAAAAGAAACACGACATTTTAACAAACAAATCACGTGTTGAAATAAAACGTAAGTACTCAATAAATCAAAATGGCCGCCCGCGGTCGACACTTCGTAGAAAATGACACTTTTCCGTTTATGATAATATTTTTGTACTTAGTTACTTATGTTGACATAACTTATTGATGTATCACGATCTATAGGATAATGTATTGCATAAATAAAATGAAAATGTTAGCTGTTTATTCCGCCATTCAGAATATTGAAAAATAATGGTCACGTATTTTTTGTTTTAAATCAATGAATATTGACTAAGATAAATCGCTTGCCGGGTTCGCGGGACTGTACGAATTACCGTGACCCCGCAACGTAAAGGGCTATTGAAGGACACCGTGGATTATAGTCAGTACGAGTCTGACAGTCCCTCCCGCTCTGCCCTGGGTGGGAGGACTCATTTGATGATTTTACATTCGGGAGTGGGGGCTTGTGACGTCATAACGCCTGTAAAATTGAACCGCGCGAGTGACGTTTTGTGATTTTTATAAGCGTTTATCTTCGTCAATTTTGGTTTACGTAACAAAAGAAAAAATACAGGTCAAATATTTTTTGATAATCTAGGTACCTATCTTTCAGATTATTTATTTGTTTTTTTTACTAATATAGCCTATTGTGTGTGTATAGGTATTGCTAGAATAAGTATATTTAATAACAGCCCATTTTTTTACTGACTTCTAAAAAGGACGAGGTTGTCAAATCTGACAGTTTTTTTTTAAATGTTTGTGCACTCTGATTCATTACTCTGAGATTTCTGTGATTCTTTTGTTGTTCGATGCAGTTGTCATATTTTGTCCCATAAAATAAAACTCATAAAATAAAAGCCACTAAGCCGAACTGAATGAAAGGCTCATGTAGTGGTTTATACCTATTTTATGAGCAAAGAACAAATAGAACGAGGCAAATCGGACCAGAAACCAAGGAGTTTTTGGCGTACATACATAAAAAAAACGACGGGATGCACTCTGGGACTCTGCCGGCACCGGCAGAAGTGAAAACTTCAATAGTAATAAACACACACGAACATTCGTGCAAGCGTCCTGCGCCGTCTTACGAATTTTCGATCAGGTCACGGGTCCTGACGCGAGTTTAACATTTTTACCCATTCCAAAAAAAGTACACAGCGCCGCTAAAGAAGTTTTTTCACTTCAAAAACTTTTTATTTTCATTATTACTTCAGATATTCCACAAAAAATCTTCGTATAATCAGGGTCCTTGAGAATCTACAATCCAAGTAAGCAAAAACGGATCCATGCGAGCAACGTCACGGGATATCCATTATTGTACTATACTAAAACCTTCTCCAGAATAGAACGAAAAAAAATCTGAAAACCGCATCAAAATTGGTTCAGCCAAACGCGAGATAATCGCGAACAAACTTTCACACTTACAAAAGTACAGGTCAAACTGAGAATGTTTTTTTTATTTGTTTGAAGTCGGTTCATGAATAAATACCTATACCGACCGTATTGGTCGCGGGACTCATGAATTACCGTGACCCCGGTACGTAAAGGGCTATTGAAGGACACCGTGGATTTTAGTCAGTACGAGTCTGACAGTATCTCCCGCTCTGCCCTAGGTTTGAGGACTCATGTGATGATTTTACCACAAAAAAAAATACCGACCGTATTGAGAACTTCTTCCTTTTCGAAGTCGGTTGAAAAAAAAATTAAGAATTATCCAATTTGGTACAGACACACGTAAGCGGCACTCAGACATAATCACAGTACTACGTTTTTACTGATAAGGCATCTTATCAATATCCGTTTTACCGAGAAATTCTTTTCTTAGGCTTCTCAAAGATATGACGCATAAATCTTATCTTTAGTGGGAAGCGGTACTGTCTTAAAATAGCAAATCGGCCCTGGAACGCAAAGAACAGGGTGTTTGCTAGTCAGAAGTTCATTACTAAAGTACGGACGCGGAGCAGAAGGGATTTCGTACTTTAACCTGTCATTACCCGTTTCTGTCACTCCCGCGTAAATATAATGAGTCTCGCTCGCACAGAAAGTACGGAAGTCCTCCTGCATCGCGTCTGGACTTTAGAAAGTCTGGCAGCCACGCAGAGTGAGAGAGATTAGGATGATTTTCGACCCCAAAACAGCCGAGTCTAGCTAAGCTAATTGGCGTTCACGGGCTTGGTAATCCCTTAAGACTACTCGCTATTCCGCGATTATTTCGCGGAATAGCGAGTAGCCCTCCACTGCCTGCTAAAATGTCATAACGCATGCTTAATTGCTTATTGCTTTAGGTTTTGTATAACATTAAACAATCAGAAATATTACTTCAAAAAAAAAATATCTGACAAGCAACTGTATATGACAAATTATATTTATTTTGCAAACTAGTTTTGACAGACTCTTTTATTCGTAAAAAACTATATTTCATAAACTAGGAGAAGTCGGTGTTTCGTACAATAAATCAGCCTCGAGACTCTTTTCAAAGTTTTTCGACATTCTTTATAGTCCAATAGCCATCCACGCTCAGTTGAAGAATTCACCCTGTATAATACGGGACAGTCCTCCATAATCTAGGAAGCGCAGCTTAACCTTGAAAGTCAATATGTACGACTGTTATTATTTAATAACGACTTTTTCTGCCCGTACATAGTTATTTTTAAGTCTATAACTTTAAAAAGGAAAAAAGTCTATAACTTGTGAGGTTTGACCATAGATTTAATTACTCAATTTGTATGAGTTTGATTCCTATACAGCACAAACCAATTTCACAGTAGATGTCATTATCTCTCGACACAAATTGACGAGGGAACACCAGGTACGAGGGAAAACTCTGGTGTTCCCTCGTAAACTTGTAAACTTGGCTCAAACGAGCCTGAAAAACCCCTTTGCCCTCTCCTAGGCACTGAAAAGATTTTTCCACTGTCCCCATTAAAGGGGACCTTAAATAAATAAATATAAATATTCCACAACTATCACACAACGCCATCTAGTCCCAAGCTAAGCAGAGCTTGTGTTATGGGTACTAGACAACTGATAAACATTCTTATATATTTCTAAATACATACATATTATAGATAAATTACACCCAGACACAGAACAAATGATCGTGCTCATCACACAAACATTTGTCCTGGGTGGGAATCGAACCCACGACCTCCAGCATAGCAGTCAGGTTCACTAACCACTAGACCAACAGGCCTGTCGAAACAATGGAACTTGAATAATTAAAAAAGATTTGGCAAATCAAAAAAAAATGAGGATAATTTTGAACCCACGCCTCGTCTGTGTAAACCTTAGTTTAAGCTTAGGATTCACGGTTGGCTGCTGGTTGTTAAAATGTTCAGCGTCAAGTGTGCCTTTTACTTTCCACCGGCTTTGGAGCAGAAATTAACTGGAACTGGGTCATTGGTAGATTGTGGTCGGCAGCAAAATTCTTGCACTGAATATTTCGCGAACAACATTTTGTAGACTTACCGAGTTTTGAAGGGAAATACGGTTTTTAAGATGTGTTTCAGGGTATTTTTCAAAATCGAATTAGTAAGATTACTAAAAAATATTTGACACGTATTTTTTCTTTTGTTACGTAAACCAAAATTGAAGAAGATACAACACTTTTAAACCAATAGCTACGTCAGAAGCAAGTATAGTTTTTAATTTCTTCTTACGTCACACTCTCGAATTTTGAAGCATTAAATCTCCGTAAATAAACGTTGATTTAACAAAAGAAAAAATACTAATCCATTACTTTTCAAATCTATAACTGGAGGACTTTTTTATGGTAATGTCATCAAATGAGTTCTCCCACCCAGGAAAGAGCGGGAGGGACTGTCAGACGTACTGACTAAAATCCACCGTGTCCTTCAATAGCTCTTTACGTACCGGGGTCACGGTAATTCGTGAGTCCCACTACCATAACTGGAGGACTAATAAATAAATTTTGCAATTTTAATTAAACTGATACTGTCAACATAATTGGAGTACTTAAAACTATTAAACAATAAATCTAAAACTCACTTTTTCACTGAATTTACACTTTATTTTAGAGCCGAAAACTGTTTAAGTTAGCTCTGAAATCAATAATTAGTAAGATAATTTATCTAGTTCGTGACGTACGCCATATTAAATCTATGGGAGAACCACGTTTTGACAGCTCATAAAAAGTATGTCAATTGATTGATGATTCAAACACGTTATTGTAAACAAAATTGGACATTGGTCCGCAATTTCTTACTGTAGGCATAAGTGATTAAAACGTTAAGCGCACGGAATTTTTTAAGTAGGCTAGCATTCATAATTCCTTTTTTGACAAAAATGTCGTGTAAGTATCGGTCGCGTCGGTTATTTTCAAATCTTATCTATTAATTTTATGTGAAAAATAAATTTTTATGCACTATTTTGTTTTTAAACGTTGCCCCACACTAGGAACTTCTCCTGTGACGTAGGTGCGTTTACAAACATAGAAACATACACAAACACCCAGACCCGGAACAACTACTTGTAGGTCATATAAATATTTGTTCCGTGCGGGAATCGAACCCGCGACACGCAGCGCAGCAATCCAATCGCTTAGCCACTGTGCTAACAATGCCGTCATTGAATTAATTTAGTCGTGTTTACTCCTAGCTCTAGTCTAAGTAAGTAAGAGTTGACAGGGACAGAGTAGGTCAACGTAATTTTTTATGTTTTTTTTTTTAAGTTCAAGTAAGGTGATAATCATATGCCTACCATCATCTCCATTGTTATATTATACGCTTCAAATCTACCAGTAATCATCTGGATATTAGTACTTTACATGAAGCGACTCTCCTGTCGGGAGACTGGCTGCGAAACTCTGGGGCCTATGGGACATGGGAAATGTCTATGTCTGTTTTTGCTGCTCATAACACAGCTCTTTTCTTGCTATCATAAAACTGGAACCAGATTAAGATAAATATTAACGGTATACTAAAGTTGTTTGTGCCCGATACGAACCAGTTTTTCTTAAAATAAACTTGCAAATAACCAGAAACTTCGCCATTGGGATTTTTTAAACAGAATTTCGCAATTTTATACTGTTATACACCAGTCTGAATTCATCTTTTTATTACAAAGAAAGTCTATGATTTCATACTAATGACTAACTGAGAACATGTGTTTGGAAAAGTTTAAATTACTCCGAAATTACTATTTAGTGGAAAGTTTAACGAATCCTTTTCTAAGTTGAATGCTTTAAACGAATTAATACATAGATATTGCAGGTAGGTTGTAAAATACTTTAACTTCTACACGTTAACAAAAGATATGTTTCAAAATTAAAAACAAAATGAGATCAATATTTTCTATCGCGTATGAAGAAACATCCGGAACAAACTTAGAGGTCAAAGGTTTTTTTTTAAACTCTAAAAAATATACTATTAGTTAGACAAAACCAGGTCAAAACCCTGTGCAAAAACTTGTACCGATAAACAAATGCAATGCAATGACAAATTGCAGTACAAATCGTGCAACGAAGAAAAACATCACGATTTCTTAATCCACAGTTACACTGAAGGTTGTACACTTTGTAATGAAATTTCACTTCAAAAACTTCGTTAGCACACATTGAAACAATTGCAGAAAAGGTCACATTACTTAATACTCTAAATCGCACGCAACTTCGAAAAACAAAGAAAAATATGCACTTTTTGTAACAAAAAAATGCACTTAAACAACAAAAAAAACGCACTTTTATAACAAAAATAAATACTAACTTATCTTCCGATTAGCCTTGACATAATCAATCATACGGCTAACTGATCTATTCGCCATTTTAGAAATGTGAGAAAATTTTAACAAAACGTTCAAATTTGGAATTAAACGCGATTGGCCGAGCGCGGCGGCATCACGCAGTTCGAATGCGCAAGAGTGACTGGCCGTTGCCACTCCGAAACGTTACATTTTACGTAAAGTCTGTTTGGTGTTCTTTTTTAGAGTTCCGTTTGAAACGCGGAATAATTCGTTCTGTGTTTATATTGTAAACGCGTTACAATGTGGGTTTAATTTGCTGATGTATCATAATTAGAAGGTTAATTTTACATACTTAAGTATACATCAGTATGTCATAGACATTCTATAGTAAATATACAAAGAAAAAAATGTAATATTAAATGTGACAATAGTGGACATTGGGAATTTGTTTATAAAAAACCGTGCCACTGTCCATCACTAGTGGACATCGAGAATCTTCAAAAACTACTTATCCGATTTAGAGAATTCTTTCATAAATCAACATATTTTTTTTAAATCTAATTGGTCTGTCGCGTCAGTTAGAGTTTTAAAGAAAAATGAACTCGTATTTTTTCTTTTGTTGAAACAATGAATATTTATAAGACGCGTCAAAATACGGCAGTGGGGGCTCGTGACGTCACAAGCAAGCAAAAACTGTACTTGCGACGTTTCGCCAATTTTAAAAGTGTCGTATCTTTGTCAATTTTGGTTCACGTAACAAAAGAAAAAATACGTGTCAAATATTTTGTGATAATCGAACTGACGGACAGACGGTAAAATCCAAATATAAAGTAGACTTTTTAAGTCAAAGGTACGATTGTAAACAAAAAATGGATGTGTTTTGCACCTTTTAGAATTCGTTTACCGTCATAATAAATACTAAGAATCGCTGTATCGTTCTGAAAACAATACCTATAGGAATCAGTATTGTCTGAGCCTGATGTGTTTTCAAGAATTAATATAACAATAGATTGAATTATCTGATTTACGTGGTAGAGAAGAGGTTACATAAGCGTAGTATAATCAGCCTATAAGGTTCCCACAGCTGGGATACAGGCCTCCCCTCTGTGAGAGGGAGTGGGCGGGTCCAGTGCGGGTTGGTAGTTGTCACATGTCTTCGAATTTTTGGTTCTAAGACCAGAGGTGTAGCTACCGCCGTAGCAGTCATACGAGTATCAATTATACGGGACCCCCAAGTGTCAAGGGCCCCTGACGATTTTTTCTTTCTTTTTTTACGTGGTAAAATCTTCAAATGAGCCCTCCCACCCAGGGCAGAGCGGGAGGGACTGTCAGATTCGTACTGACTAAAACCCACGGTGTCCTTCAATAGCCCTTTTTTTTCTTTCAGTGATAGCCGAGTGGTACGACCATTGGACTGCCAAGTCAAAGGTTGCAGGTTCGAACCCCGGCACGCACCAATGTCTTTTAGAATTCATGTGCGTATTACAAATTAATTATCACTTGCTAAAAACGGTGAAGGAAAACATCGTGAGGAAACCAGCACACCTGAGAGATTTTTCAACGGTGTGTGAAGCCATGTCAGAGGCCTACGGGCGGTTTAAACTCTGACACCAGGTTGTTCATCAACCATACGATAAGAAGAAGAAGAAGAATATCCCTTTATGTTCCGGAGTTACGGTAAAATAAATAACCAATCATTTATTGATTTAAAAGACAAAAAAAAACGTTTTCATTATTTTTCAATACTGTAACTGACGGACTAAACAGATTATCAATTTATTTATGCAGAAAAATACCCTTTTGAAAAGTTATTTTTGTCCCATGTAAAAGGCAGCGAGCCTATTGCCAAGATTCGGGCAGAAATTAAAATAAATTAGCTTTTAATCCACTTAATGCGTTACATAATTCACAATCTTCACGCTATGTTCAATTCCAGGTATACAGAGCAAGTTTCACCATCATCGGAATAAATCTGTATACATAAAAATAAAGAAGAAACTGACTGGCTGACACAGCTAAAACCAATGGGCCTATCTAGAAACATGAAATTCTCCAAAAACTTTCCTTAAATGACGTAAGTATGCACTAAGAACAGATTTTAGGAAATACATCCCCTAAGGGGGTTAAAATGTGACGAAATTTTTAAAGGAAATAAATTAAAATTTTATCCAATTTATTTGAAATATAGGTTTTTTTACTAACCAAATTGATGAAACACATATTTTAAGATTTTTGGCAAAGTTCAACCTTAAAGGGGTAATTGAAAATCATAAGGATAATTATACATTACGATATAATATGACATGACTATTTACCAACGAGACGCTACGAAGATTGGGGTAAATTTAAATAATTTCTCGCGGACGAAGTCGCGGGCGGAGTGCTAGTAATTTATAGCTATAACAAAAAAATATCAGGTCAGACTAATTTGTAGACCTTTGGCAAGTGGTAAGAAAAAAATATTTAATTTAAGACAATGTCAAAGAAACTTCTTGTGATAGAAAAACTGGCGAAGGTCGTGAGCTGCGGGTCGCGAGACCATCTGTAAAGATAATCGTGACCCTGGAACGCAAAGCTCATGTGAGGGAACAGGGGGAGTGGATTTTGAGTTAGTAAGATATGGACGGTTAGGTCACATTCTACCCCCGGAGGTTGAACGTGGACAAAATTGTAGAATCAAAGGATTCCCACCCAGGGCGGGACTCGTACTGACTAAAATCCACGGTGTCCTTCACTAACCCTTTACGTACCGGGGTCACGGTAATTCGAAAGTCCCGCGACCCCGGCAGGCTTTGGCCCTCTACAGGCCCCGTCACTATGCTGACATTCCAAGAGGCGCGCGTGGAATACAACGCGCCGTCGACCCGGGCATGGCCCATGGTCGGACAGCGAGTCGCCCATTACTCGCCGCCCGCATGCCCTTAGAGGCGGCTTAACAGAGGTAATAAATTAGTAATAATTACCTTAAGAAAATAGGGTATTTGTCTGAGAAAATCTAATTAGGGCGCTTGTACGAGTATACGACCGTTTTTTTCGCCGTATTCGCGGTGGTGTATGATTTATAATAAGTGCGTACATGCACCGGACAACTGTCCGGCGTTTTGTTCGCGGTCCGTTGTCCGGTGAAACGGACGTATATACAAGCGGCCATAGTTAGGTTTTAAAAAAATATTTGACACATATTGTTTCTTTTGTTACGTAAACCAAAATAAACGACAACATAACGTAACGCTGTGAAGCCGGGTTTCAGATGCACAGTTCTTTTATGTAGTGATAATGATCACCCATCCATATACAAACCTCGGTAACCGTAGCTTAACCTTCCGTTACTACTAAGCCCTACTGACCTCTAAATTAAAGAATTCAGAAACTTTACTATTTCATATTTTGCAAGCAAAACCGTTTATGGTAATGATTATTACTCAATTCGGGACGGCCTTTAGTTTGCAATGGTTGGTGATGAAAGCAGTACCTCTCTATGTGTAGTCGATGAATAAATAAAAGAATGAATGACTTTTTTTTCTTGACGTTTCACTTGATTGACGTGGTTGACCATAGCCTAATTAGTAGAGTAACTTCCCATAGAGCAACGATGGGATGATATTCTCGTTAAATATTCGCGGTAGGCGATACTTTTTCTTTTTTTTTCATAAAAAAAATAAATAAATAATTATAATTGCATAAGTTGATAAAGAATGATATGCAATAGCTTTACTGCGGCAGTCCCCGAGTGCCACACGTGTATTTTTTTTACCTGCTTTTACGCCAAAGTAAACAAGAAAAGGTGGGGGAAATCGCCGAATGCAACTAATGAAGTTTAATCTATTCTATCTACCTATCTATTTTTATATCAAAGTCACCTACCGAAAATCTTTTTCTCTTTCCGAGTCAAATTATTTATCCAATTCGGGCAGGGACACGCGTGGCTCTTTGGACTCCCATTGCTGGTGGCGATGGGAGCCCCAGAATCACGTATTACAAGTGGGATTTCTTTGCGGGCAGGCATTGAACCCGGAACCTCTAGTGCTGCAACCGGTAACTAGCCACGCGAACATCGAACCACCGAGATTCTCCTGCGGGAGAAATGAAATAAGACTTAACTTGCTGGGGAGTTTGTTCCGCCACTTCTTCTTCCCAGCCAAAACACTAGGAAGTGTCGAAGGGGCGCTTTGGGGGACTGTCTTATGTAAAAATTGACCTTCAAAGAGTGCTGGGAGTTTGTTCCGCCACTTCTTCCCAGCCAAAACACTAGGAAGTGTCGAAGGGGGGGCGCTTTGGGGGACTGTCTTATGTAAAAATTGACCTTCAAAAAGTGCTGATAAATCAGCCTAATTTGAATAAATGACTTTTGATTTTAATTTCATTGGCTAATTGTCAAGATGACTAAAAAAATTGAATTAATCCGTCAGTTAGAATATTTTTTATCGTTGTAAAATAATCAAATGTGTCCTCCTACCCAGGGCGGGGCAGGAGGGACTGTCAGACTTGTACTGACTAAAATCAACGGTGATCCTTCAATAGCCCTCAATTCGACCATAATAAAGATGTAAGAAAGAAGACATTTTAGTAATTCGTACTTAAACGGGAAAAATTTGATTAATGGCGATATATTTGTTACTTAATTACGACAGAATAGATAGTTTTACGCTTAAAGCACTGTCATTCTGAAATTTTGAATATGCATTTTAAAGTTTACACTTAATGGACACAAAGGAACCTTTCATCCCTTGCCCTGTTGGTCTCGTGGTCGCAAGCCGAGCGTGAGCGTGGCGAGTTCGACGCCCGGTCAAAAAGTGCTTTTGGATTTTTCTAAAAGAACTGCTCAGTAACTAGCAGCCCGGAGTTTGAAATTTGGCAGTATGATACACGTAAAGCACGTTAAGTCGTTGGTTCTGCGCCTGATCTCTCTCCGTGTCGGATTGTCGTCTCATCGGACTATAAAGAAACAGAGAGTGTACCTGTGCCTGCACACACACGCGCTGCTCTATAATATTTTGGACAGTTTTTTTTTACGTGGTAAAATTATCATACGAGTCCTCCAACCCAGGGCAGAGCGGGAGGAACTGTCAGACTCGTACTGACTAAAATCCACGGTGTCCTTTAATAGCCCTTTACGTTCCCGGGTCACGATAATTCGTGAGTCCCGCGACCCCGGTAGGCTTTGACCCTCTACAGGGAGGCCTCGTCACTATGCTGACACTCGCGCGCGTGGAACAAAACGCGCCGTCGACCCGGGCATGGTCCATGGTCGGATAGCGAGTCGCATGGCCCCCACAGATGGCTAATCTCCGTTGAGTTTGGGCGTCGTGGCGGAAGTCAGTCAGGAGGACTATTACTATTACCTTTCATCACGGAAAAATACTGTTCCCATGGAAAACATCCATGTCTTTCTTTAATTTAATTATTACAAGCAGAATGCAACCGGAATTGATTGTAAAATTCGAAATTAACGCGGTCAAAGTTAGTATGATAAAGGTAACTGAAACGCCTACATAAAAACATTAGCATCAAAATTCAGACCTAAAAGAAACTGCTCTTGTTAATATAAAATGGTCGCCGCGGCGCGTGACTGCTGATTACAAAACATAACAATAAACCAAGATTGAAGAATATCTGTATGTAGATTAAAGTTTTTATTGTATTACTGGCTTCCGCCTGCGACTCCGTCCGCGCGGATGTAGGTCTTCGCGTGGATGGTTTATTTCTCCATTTTGAGTAACTCTGACAATGACATCTTATAAATATCTATTGGACCCAATACGGCTAAGCCTACAATAATTAAGGAGATTCGCGGTTCTAAAGAACAACGTCTATGAATAAAATTGAAAAATAAGATTTTTTTTTTCTACGTATTTTTCCAGGATAAAAAGTATCCCATTTTATGCCCAGGATAATAAGGTATAATTATACCAAGTTTCATCGAAATCGAACCGTTAGTTTTCACGTGATGCCTGCATATACAGACAGACAGACAACAATTTTTTAATCACATATTTGGGTTTGGTATCGATCCAGCAACACCCCCCGCTATTTATTTTTTCAATAATTTAAATGTACAGAATTGACCCTTCTACAGATTTATTTATAGATACATACATACATAAACACACGCCTTCTTCCTATGGGGCTAGGCAGAAACTACAGAGCGCCACCTGCTCCGATCCTTACTCCCTTCGCCTCATCCACATTCATACATCTGGTCATACACGCTCGCCGATAGCGAGTACTAGGTACACACCCGGCCTTTCTGAAGCACTTCACCAATAAGTTTAGTGTAGGTCTTCCTAGGGTGCACCTTCAATTGTAATAAAAAGAAAATATATCGATAACATTTCGGAGACTATGCGATGGTACTGCACAACTTGATTTTACCTGGCCCTCTCCATCATCAGACTACAAGACGTACGGCAATGTGCCATCGGTACATGGTCGACGGCTCGTCGTGTCCCACGCGCGCCTCTATGAGCTGTCAGCATACGACGGGGCCTCCTTAGAGGACCAAAGTCTGCCGAGGTCCAGGACTCATCAGGTAATCGTGGCCCCGAAACATAAGGGGCTATTGAAGGACCACATTTTAGTCAGACAGTCCCTCCTTTCCTGCCCTGTGTGTGAGGACTCATTTGACAATTTTAACACGTAAAAACAAAATTACTTACTCTGTGGGCTATGTCGATCACTTTTGTTCATTGTCGTATCACTTAATTACGAATTCAAATTCGTTCTTAAATGTACTGACTAAATAGGTACTAATAATAAAATATGTTTGGATTTAGCAATCATTGTGCCGATAGTCGTGTCAGCCCATGACTTAATTGCCAAGAGCCTCGAATATCTAACGAGGCTCTCGTTAGGCAGCTGGATCAAGGGCCTGATTCAGAAAGCAGTTCTTCTGGACACGTCGCGCATTGTTAGGAGGTTCTCTTCTCTGGAGCCCTGACCACCGGTAGCTTGGACCCTGTTACCAATACCGGTGGGCCACTATCCAAATCCAAACTAATATTATAAATGCGAAAGTAACTCTGTCTGTCTGTCTGTCTGTCTTTTCTTCACGCCTAAACTACTGAATAAAACCTTTATTCCTAACCTAACCTATATTACAAAAAATAAAAATAAAACAAAAATCTGCCGGAAGTCACTATGCCACGCGAACGTAGTCGCGGGCAAAAGCTAGTTGTTTATATTTATAAATGTTTATTTTCTTGGTTTTGTAGAAATATTTAAAGAATAAGGAAAAATCCATCCAAACTAATATTATAAATGCGAAAGTAACTCTGTCTGTCTTTCTGTCTGTCTGTCTTTTCTTCACGCCTAAACTACTGAACCGTTTTGTGTGAAATTTGGTACAGACATAGTTTGGAACTTGAGAAAGGACATAGGATAGTTTTTATTACAAAAAATAAAACTGCCGGAAGTCACTATTCCACGCGAACGAAGTCGCGGGCAAAAGCTAGTAATGAATAAAGGACGTATCTAAAAACATCATAGTTTTAAAGTTGTCTTGTTGGACGAAATAGTCGACTAGTGGAACAGGTTTCTCAAAGTCGAAGTGTTCTTGGTCAGGAAGTGTTGTTAGTTCAAAGTTCGTCTGCGCAATCGTCGAAGGCAAATATTTGAGTATTTAAGAGCGCGTATTCTGAAAGTTGGCAACATCGCAAATAGCATTAAGAAGCAGTACCTCGGTCTTACCATGGGGTATCGTATTACCCAGTTACTGGGTTGTGGAGGTCCGACAGGCAGTCACTCCATGGAAAATACTGATATTCAGCTGCATCTGGTTTGACTGGAAGCCTACCACAACATAGATGGGACAAGGTTAGGCAGATGATGATGTGCAATATTTGATGTCAGTGGCTACTTGTGTTCCAGATAACTCAAAATATAATGTGTACCATAAGAGCGCGTATTTTGAAAGTTGGCAACGTCGTAAATAGTTGTCAAATATTAACATGTTTTAATTAATTTAGCAATGTTACTGTATGGAAATAAGAAATATGGCTCTGTAGTGCACAAAAAAAATATAAGGGAATGCAATAATTAATATCGTAACACCGAATAAATAATTTTAGATGTAAAAAAAGTATTTGGAAACTTTCCAAATGCTTTTTTACATGATACGGTTACAACATCAAGTTCAGTGTTTTAATTGCATTCCTATATCAATGTTTTAGTGCTCTACAGAGCCATATTTCTTATTTTCATACAGTAAATTTGCCAAATTAATTCAAACTTATAAATATTTGACAGCTATTTGCGACGTTGCCAACTTTCATAAAACGCGCTCTTAAAACTTAAAGTTTTAAATACATATAGCCTTGCATGTGTTTGCTTGTTTCTGGCCTAGATCGAGGCCATGTGCCAAACAATTGTAAATAATCTGTGCCAATAAAATAAAGCTGAAGAATTTGGTTTGGTTGAACGCGCTTTACTCAGGAACTACTGGTTCGAATTGAAAAATTATTTTTGTGTTGGATAGTCCATTTATTGAGGAAGGCTATAGGTTATATAAAATCACGCTACGACTAATAGGAGCCGAGCAGTGCGGGTGAAACCGCGGGGACCACCTAGTGTATTAATAAAGTCGTATTTTAAAATCTTTATTTAAAGTTTTTTCCTTCATCGTTTTAATTGTAGTACCTAGAAAATGCTAGACATGTTTGATTAGAAAATGACGCAACGAAAAACTTATCATAATGATTATTTAACGAGTTAATTGTTCTAATTCGTCTGCGCCCAATTTCGTAGCAATTAGTTAATCGAGCGATTAAAGTTTAGACGATTTAGTTAATTACCTTAAAAGGTGGTTTTGTTGGCAAGTTTTTTTGGTGAATTTATTATCCTTAACCTTGAAAAAATAATAAAATTGTGGGAGTTATCAGTGAGTAATGGGCAACTCGCTGTCCTGACGGAGCCCCCCCTCTAGAGGGCCAAAGCCTGCCGAGGTCGCAGGATTTTACGAATTACCGTGACCCCGTTACGTAAAGGGCTATTGAAGTACACCGTGGATTTTAGTCAGTACGAGTCTGACAGTCCCTCCCGCTCTGCCATGGGTGGGAGGACTCATTTGATGATTTTTCCACGAAAAAAAAAAGTGTGACAGTCCCTTCCGTCCTGCCCCGGATAGGAGGACTCATCAGATGATACACGATCTTACGACGTGTCACTATCTTCTTATACCAATTTAATTTATATCTAGAAATAGTTACATGTGAACGAATTTGATACCAAACAAGTATTGACAAGGCCATTTCAACATAGCAAACAGGTACGTATAATATACAAGTTAGCAAGGTACTATAATGTATTTTTTTATTATTCTTAGACCTGTCCCGTTGGTCTAACAAACGTGACTACTCATGACGAAGACCTGTTTTTCCAATACACTTTAGTCCCACGCTTTCAGGGTTCCGTAGGTATCCCAATTGTAAAACGGGACACTATTTCTAAATCTAAGACTTCACAGTCCGTCTGTCTGTTTGGCTGTCACCAGGCTGTATCCGTGATAGTTAGACAGTTGAAGTTTCACCTAATAATGATGTATTTCAGCTATAATAACAAATTATATAAAAAAAAACTACGGGTTGCACTCTAGGAGTGCCGGCAGAAGTGAAAACTTCAATAGTAATAAACACACGAACATTCGCGCAGGCGCCCTGCGCCGTCTTACGAATTTTCGATCAGGTCACGTGTCCTGACGCGAGTTTAACATTTTTTATCCATTCCAAAAAAAGTGCACAACGCCGCTAAAGAAGTTTTCACTTCAAAAACAGAATATATAATAAAAGGTATATAATTTGATTTTTATGCTCGATATTGCTAATGGCAACAATTAAACTCTAGAAATATTCACAGTATGTTTAGTTATTGTTAAAAATAAATTATTTAATTAAAATAAACCATTCATTTAAAGGGCTCCCATACAATAAACGTGCTTCCCGTTTTTATAGATAATGGTACGGAACCCTTCGTGCGTATAATTTATCAGTAAGTGTCAACAAAAAGTTGCTTTATCTGCACGAATTTTCCAACTTTTGCTGTGCAGGACGCCCTGCGGCAAGATGGGTCGATGATTTGAAGAATGTGGCTGGCAGCGGATGGATGCTGACTGCCCAGGACCGGGAGGGTTGGCGCTTTTTAGAGGAAGCATACGTTCAGCATTTGACACCAATAGGCTTTTTTTATCGTGGTAAAATCATCAAATGAGTCCTCCCACCCAGAGCGGTGCGGGAGGGACTGTCAGACTCGTACTGACTAAAATCTACAGTATCCTTCAATAGCCCTTTACGTACCGGGGTCACGGTAATTCGTACAGTCCCGCGACCAACACCAATAGGCTGATAATATTATTACACGAGAAGAGCCTTAATTCTACAAGTCTGCCATTTGTCTCACGGGCAGATTGTGGTTCAAGCTTGCGTCATATACAGACTTTTTATAGACTCTATTGTAATCAATGATGAGAAGAAACAATGGAATGCGCTGCATTACATGTCAGATACAGGAAGTTACGAAATCGAAGTGAAAAAAACATCGTGACGTTATGATAGAGAAGTTATAACGGAAGTTGGAAAAAAAAAACTTTTTCACATTCCAATGGTCTTTCAATGCTTCGTCGAGTGTTTATTCTGTATCTTTATTAATATTACTAGCCAACCCTGCAAACTTCATACCGCCTCATTTCTGAACGACGCGACGAACGTCAAATAAGTATTTGACAGGTACGAATAGTTTATAAGGGAAAACGAAATTGTTGCTTTTACTATATTCCTAACTAGCACTTTGCCCGCAACTTCGTCCGCGTGGGTTACGTACTTTATTAATTCCCCCTTTTCACCCCCTTAAAGGTTAAATTTCCAAAAACCCCTTCTTAGTGCTCCCCTACATTATAATAGGAAGCCGTGTGCAAAATTTCACATTCCTGGCCCCAGTATTTTCGGCTGTACGTTGATATGTCAGTCAGTCAGTTCTCCTTTAGATATTAAATCACCTTTTAAATCTTCCCTGGACTTTCAAAAATAATTCAAAACCAAAATTAGCCAAATCGGTCCAGCCGTTCACTAACGAAGAGCAATTCATTTTAAATATATAGATAAAGCTAAATCTTTAGTAATATGCCCATATGTAGATGGTGAGTAATGGATGACCCGCCGTCCGATCATGGACCATGCCCGGATGGAAGGCGCTACCTGTTCCTCGTGCACCTCAAAGAGCTGTCAACAATCTGACGTGGGACTTAGAGAGCCAAAGCCTGCCGGGGTCGCGAGACTGACTCATCAGTTACCCATGACACTGGAATACAAAGGGCTATTGAAGGATCGCCGTGGATTTTAGTCAGTACGTGCCGCCCTGAGTGAAAAAAAAAATTAAAAATTCTTAATTAGTTTTAACAAGTAAACCTTAATAAGGGTTTTTTTTTTATCGTGGTATAATCATCAAATGAGTCCTCCCACCCAGGGCAGGGCGGGAGGGACTGTCAGACTTGTACTGACTAAAATCCACGGTGTCCTTCACTAGCCCTTTACGTACCGGGGTCACGGTAATGGGAAAGTCCCGGCAGGCTATGGCCCTCTACAGGCCTCACCTTAATTAGGGATAGGAGCCTCCTTTTAAGCAAAAAAAGCCTGTATTAAGAGACTTCGAAACTCCGAGTGGGTGGACTCATTTGAAAATTATAAAAATATAAAAAAAAATTACACCTACTATAATATTATAATGCTGAAGAATTTGTTTGGTTGGACGCGCTAAACTCGAGAACTCATGGTTCGAATTTAAAAAAATATATTTTTGTGTTGGATATACCATTTATCGAAAAAGGCTATAGGCTATATAACATCACGGTATCACCAATAGGTGCCGAGCAGTGGGTATGAAACAGCGGGGAACAGTTTACAACAACCGTGATTTCGACTTTTTGCAGGGATACCTCCATGACATGACAGAAACCACAGAAAGCCACTTGCTTGACTACTCGCCTTACGGATCGAAGGGACATGAGAAAGGGGCACCGCCTTCTGTAAAAGAGGAGGCGGTGAGGCGTGTGGGAGAGGCAATACCTACTCCTTCTTAGGCCCCAGCCCCGGTCAAAAATGTCATTTGTCATTTTGACACTAGGATACACTAAGTTGAGTTATTCCTTAAATGGAATCGTTGTACTTGTAACGATAAGTTTTTCTTTATCTTGGTAAAACCAAAGCAAGACGGGAGACACTGTCAGACTTATACTGACTAAAATCCACAGTGTCCTTCAATAGTCAGTTGGAGCTGTCTCCAACTGACTATTGACTACTGACTGGAGGACTGTTCCTCCGACCTCTAGCGATAGGTAGCATTTGAAATGTCAGAATCAAGATTAAATAGATGGATGCCAAACAACAGGTTTTTAAAATTAGCAGGAAATTTACAAACACGCAGCCTTGGACCACGGCTATTTCAAAATATATAAGATTAACAATCCTAAATAACAAATTATCTATTAATAATACTTCATTATGAAACACGTTACAAAAAAAGTTTAACATATAAGACACGTAACAAAATAAGCATTCGAATGATTGTAATGAAAAAAAAAAACATTCGTGGCTTGTAAGTCAAGTAAAAAACAAGTGGGACTCGGAGCACTTGTTCACGAAGGGTTCCGTAGCATTATCTATAAAAAGAGCAAAAAAAAACACGTCTGTAATAAATTGAAAAAGAAATGATGTTTACTTCTGCAAGTAGGTTATGTCAACACTTTTACACGTCTTTTCACAAACTAGATGAGGCCGGTGTTTGGTACCTGACTACTCTGAGGAGAAACAGTCGAAACAAAATCAGAGGTCACAGTCTCTTTTAAAATCCAGACATCATAGATCAGGATCTATAATATCTGGATCTATTATACGTTGTATGGGAGCCCCTTAAATATTTATCTTATTCTATGTTTTAGTATTTGTTGAGCAACATACAACATAACCTGTGAAAATTTAACCGTCTAAATTTCAAGATTCATAAAATACAGCCTGTGGGCAGATAGACGGACAGCGGAGTCTTAGGGACAAGTTTAACCCTTTGGTTACGGGGTCCTAAAAAACATGTTGTAAAAACATTTGCGACATGTTAGAAAAAATTGAAGATAAGTATCGCATATTAAGGCAGAAACCTTCTGAGAATATTTACATACCATTTAAGACATTATTAACATATTTATACAGCTGGGAGGTAGTTTGACAAATACCTGGTATCGCCACAGTTACTAAGAAATAAAAGGCCAGACATATTAGCAGACTTCAGAAATGACAGATAATATTTTGCGTAAGAGCGTGTATTCTGAAAGTTGGCAACGTCGCAAACAGTTGTCAAATATTAAAAAGTTTTAATTAATTTAGCAATGTTTCTGTAGTGCACAAACAATTTGATAAGGGAATGCAATAATAAATATCGTAAAACCGAATATACAGTTTTAGATGTACAAAAAGCATTTGGGAACTTTCCAAATGCCTTTTATAGACCTGAAACGGTTACAACATCAAATTCAGTATTTTAATTGCATTCCTATATCAATGGTTTAGTGCACTACAGAGCCATATCTCTTATTTTCACACAGTAAATTTGCCAAATTAATTAAAACATGTAAATATTTGACAGCTATTTGCGTCGTTACCAACGTTCAGAATACGCGCTCTTAAGACTTCTTTTTACACGATTGCACGATAGCCCAAAAACAAAGAAACGTTATAGTTTTATGGTTTATGTAGTATGTTTATTTGTAAATCGTTGTAGAGTAGCTTGTGGCTAAATAATTCCAGCCGCAAGAGCCGATCTTTCAGGTAAAGCCGCGGTGAACGAGGTTGGTCTGTGGACGGGTGACCATCTGTCATAGCGAGTTTCCTCCGTGCCTCGGAAAGCACGTAAAGCTGTTGGTCGCTGCTCATTTCTAGATCTTCGACAATCGTTGCTATTAGCCAGAACTTAGAAGGTAGACCCATGGTCGTCGGCGAGCTACCCATTACTCGCCGTCCGCAAGGAACCGCAAGAGTAGACCTTGAGTCGAGGGATTTCACATGTCATTACACATTCTATCTATCTAGGACATGTCTGCTTTCTTCACCGTCTTGAGAGCAGTGGTGATGAAATTAATTACATAATCTTATAGTGTACCAATTTGCGAACTAAATTCTAACCATAATCTATGGTAAAGTAAGTCGAGGACGTTAGCATTGTAAACGAGTATTTTATAGTTTAAAAATCACTAAAACTCGAATACTTGCAAACTTAAATAGCGTCCTGAAAACTATGAAATAAAGAGGACAGACAGCAGAATGTAAGCTAGGCCACTGAAAAATTCTATTAATTCTATTCTATTCTATTCTGAAGTTCTTTTGACGCGGGGCTGGTGTCTATGTCATTACATCAAATTGAATTTCAAAGGGCATTATATTTTTTTAAATAGATGCCACGTCGCACCGCTTTTAAAGTGCATGTCAATTTTCATTGCTTTAAAAATAATCTAGTGTTTATCGACTTTAGTTTGAGTTAGAGTTTGAGTTAGTTTAGAAAATTAAAATGTGCAGAAAAAAACATCCATCATCATCTGCCTTTTCCTAACTATATTGGGGTCGGCTTCCAGTCAAACCAGATGCAGCTGGATATCAGTATTTTACATGGAGCGACTGCCTGTCGGGCCTCCACAACCCAGTTACTGGGTAATACGATACCCCATGGTAAGACTGGTTGTCAAACTTTAGAGCTTCTGACTAACAGTAACGACTCTCAAAGATCTACAAATGACAACCGGGACCAACTGCAACTCGCTATGACAGATCGTCACCCCTCCACAGACCAACCTCGGCAAGCGCGGCTTAACCCGGAAGATCGGCCTGTGCGGCTGTATTTATTTAGCCACGAGCTCCTCAGAAACAAACATACATACGATGTGAAATCATAGCCAACCGCGACAGTTCAGTCTTTTAGTACTTAGTATTTTTAGTTTACTTTCCAAGCCTTTATTTAATTTCACTTGTCTTGTTGTCTGTCTGTGATCAAATCTTGCAAGATGACACACTTTCCGGTTTCCGATTGTACTGAAATTTTGCACGTTTTGCAGGCAATGCAATATAATGGCATGGGCTGAACCAATGATGGAGGTGAAACGCCGCAAATGGATCGCAAATGGTTTAATGATCGGCTTTTGCGGCTGAAATTATTTAGCTTCAAGCTCCTCTACAACGACTTACGAATAAACATACTACATGAACCATAAATTATAACGTTCCTTCATTTTGGTGCTATCGTGCAATCGTGTGCCTGCCGGGGTCGCGGGACTTTCCCATTACCGTAACCCCGGTACGTAAAGGGCTAGTGGAGGACACCGTGGATTTTAGTCAGTACAAGTCTGACAGTCCCTCCCGCCCTGCCCTGGGTGGGAGGACTCAATTGATGATTTAACCACGATAAAAAAAAAACGTGCAATCGTGTAAAAAGAAGTCTTCAGAGCGCGTATTCTGAAAGTTGGCAACGTCGCAAATAGCTGTCAAATATTTACAAGTTCGATGATTGAGCTGAAACGCCGCAAACCCATCGAGTTTAAACTCGTTTCATTCTTCATGACAAGTCCTTTGTCTATCGAAAGTATTTTTTTAACAATAAAAGCTTGTTTAAATTACTAACTTGTTTTAACTGTTCTACAAACACTTAAAGGCATAATAATTATAAGACAAGTGCAAATGATCTTGAACTTTATGTAGAGGTCGTATGGACAATAATTATTATACGAGATTCAAGATACGGATATCTTTAAAGAGAGGTCATCTGAGATATGAGGAAGAGGAACGATTTTTGAACATAAAAAGCATTTTAAGTGTAGTGGTTGAAAACGCGACTGCTGAGTATGAGGACCCGGATTTGGTCGCCTGCTCGAGCAAACTCGCGGGCATGCGGACAGCGAGTAATAGGCGACTCGCTGTCCGATCATGGACCAGCCCGGGGCGATAGCGCGTCGTGGTTCACGCGCGCTTTAAAGAGTGTCAGCACAATGACGGAGCCAAAGCCTGCGGGACGCGGGACGAACGAGTAACTGTGAACACGGAACGTAAAGGGCTATTGAAGGACACCGTGTATTTTAGTCAGTACAAGTCTGACAGTCCCTCTTGCTCTGTCCTGGGTGGGAGGACTCATTTGATGATTTTACCACGCTAAAAGTGATTCCACACTATCATCAAAATTGAAAGTCTTCATTACCCAACAGAGTTACCAAGCAACTATTCATATTGACATTTGTATGTGAACTTGTGCAAACTGTTACAAAACAGCTATACGAAACTAAATTTTAATGACACTCAATACGCTGCGCTCATAGGGGCATAAGTTACAATAATTTATGAATGAAATTTGACTCATACATAAATAAACTCACGCCTTCTTCCCAAGGTGGTAGGCAGACACTATAGAGCGCCACCTGCTACGATCCTTACATAGTTCTTCACCTCATCCACATTCATACATGGGCTGTATTATGACGTCTTAAAACCAGGCTTGTTCCAGTGAGTGAACGAGGTGGCGCTAGACGACTTGTATAGCTCTGTCTCTTTCACTCACTGGAACTGATAGCCGAGTGGTACGACCGTTGGACTGCCAAGTCAGAGGTTGCAGGTTCGAACCCCGGCACGCACCAATGTCTTTTAGAATTCATGTGCGTATTATAAATTAATTATCACTTGCTAAAAACGGTGAAGGAAAACATCGTGAGGAAACCAGCACACCTGAGATTTTTCAACGGTGTGTGAAGCCATGTCGGAGGCCTACGGGCGGTTTAAACTCTGACACCAGGTTGTTCATCAACCATACGATAAGAAGAAGACTCACTGGAACAAGCCTGGGCCGCTGGTCATACAAGTACGCCGATTGCGAGTACTACGCACCTGAATTTTGTGTCAATATTTTTAAAATACAGTAGGGCCTCGTTAATCCGGACTCCCGCTTTTTCGGTGATCGCTGTAATCCGGCGGTTACAAAGATATGAAGTGTTAGCTGATGAGGAGATTGTGCAAGCGACAATGTGTGAGGATAATGAGCAAAGATCAAAACTATAGCGTTGATGTTCTCACCTCCAAGAAAGTTGGTAATTCAGAGGCAGTGGGATCTTTAAACACTGCTTTAAAATGGGCTGAAAGTAACCAATTTGATAGCCACAAAATTATGTTTCTCCTTCGACTTAGACACCGGGCTTTTAAAATTACAACCTTTTTCAAGAAGAAATAACTAATTTTAACTTACTATTTTTCTTGCATACCTAGCTGTAATTTTGAACATGTTCATTTTTGTCTTTATAATTTAACAAAAAAAAATGATTAAAGAATCTAAGCTTAAACATGGGTTTTATTACCATTAAATATGACATACTACAATCCGGACGCCTCGATAATCCGCAAGGGGTCTTGTTTTTGCCTCTCCGGATTAACGAGGTCCTACTGTACCTTGTGATTGCGGAACACGACTTAGGACCCAAGTTTGTTATTTTTATAAATTTTCCAACATGATACCATTGTAATTTTTCTAAAAGTTCATAATCTATTAAATTCATTAGTCGTTTCATTGGTCGGTCAATGCTCTCGTAATATAATTGTGTTATTTATTTGGACATTTGTTCATGACAGATTTAATTTATGTATTTGAACATATTATATATTAGTGTTATATGCGATCAAAAATCGTTTGTAAGAGATTATGCGATTTCTATGCCCTTTCAATGGGATGTCAGTGGTTGACCATTGGTAAGTCATAATGACACCATTATTAGTAGATTACCAAACTTGTCAAAATCAACAATTATTAAATCAATGATAAGTAGACCCCGTTGTGATGTGGTTTCATGTACCGACTTGAAACCACATCACACCAGGGTCTAAAAACTAGCATTTCTTTTTTTATTTAAGGCACAGACAAACTCAGAAGAAACTGGAACTGGTAAAATTATCAAATGAGTCCTCCTACCTAGGGCGGGGCGGTAAGGACTGTCAGACTTGTACTGACTAAAATCCACGGTGATCCTACAATAGCACTTAACGTTCCAAGGTCACGGTTTACTGATGAGACAGTCTTCGCGACCCTGGATCTCCTGCTTGCCGAAGGATAACAGTAAAAACTCTATAAAAAAAAAGACGGGTTGCACTCTGGGAGTGCCGGCAGAAGTGAAAACTTCAATAGTAATAAACACACACGAACATTCACGCAAGCGCCCTGCGCCGTCTTATATTTTCGATCAGGTCACGTGTCCTGAAAAAAGTGCACAACGCCGCTAAAGAAGTTTTCCCTTCAAAAATTTGTACATGAATGTAAAGAACGGTTTTCACAGCGAAAGGGTAATGATGTGGGGAAAACGGATTTGCGTTTAAATAAGAAGGTCCGCTCCGCTCGCGAATGGACACCAGGCTTAAGCGTTGTGTCATACGGATGTTTTCCATAAGTATTCCAAACACGCGAGTACAGTCACGACCAAACATATACACTTGGCAGAATTCAAAGTCGATGTTCTTTCTACTATATTGATTAAAATCAAATCATCACCCGATATTGATGTTTATCAAGTTTCCATCAACACCTTTAAGGCCCAATTATTGAAGTCCCAAAAATCACAACACAGCGTTTTGTTAAATATTGTGTAGTAAATATATATAGATCTCACTGTTTAGCTCATTCGCAATTTTATATATTTTAATATTTTTAAGTTTTTAGTTTAATTATTGTTTTCTATGTTAAGTTCTTAGTTTTTGCATTTCAGTCATAATTTTCAGGAGAATCTTTTAGTTTCTAAATTTGTATAATTCATTTTATTTCTTTGATTATTTTTGTGAAGTTATCACTTATATCTGTGAATGCTGGTTAACCGATAATAAATTAATCTTTCGGGTTTTTATGAACCTTTTGTTTTCTCCCATAGGCTTTGTGAACCTGGGGTCCGGGGGTCGGGAAAAAAGAGAAGAAAGAATTTCTCCGTAGCAGCCCGGAGGTATGACCCCGTGCCTCAGAAAGCACATTAAGCCGTTGGTCCTGCGCCTGATCTCTTTCCGGTCGTGTTGGAGTGTCGTCCCTGAGGGCTATGAGAGTAAAGGAACAGAGAGTGCACCTGTGTCTGCGCATACACTTGTGCACCATAATATGTCCCGTAGTTGGCTAATCTCCACTGACATTGGCCGTCGTGTGCCGAAATCGGTCAAGAGGCCTGTTATTATTGACAGGCCTGTTGGTCTAGTGGTTAGTGATCCTGACTGCTATGCCGGAGGTCGTGGGTTCGATTCCCACCCAGGACAAATGTTTGTGCGATGAGCACGATCATTTGTTCCGTGTCTGGGTGTAATTTATCTATAATATGTATGTATTTAGAATTATATAAGTATGTTTATCAGTTGTCTAGTACCCATAACACAAGCTCTGCTTAGCTTGGGACTAGATGGCGTTGTGTGATAGTTGTGGAATATTTATTTATTATTTTGGAAGGCATATCAATACAAAACAGGTCTTAAAAACAAAGTTCATAGAAACTAGTATTTCAAGAGCAAATCGCGTCTACATTATGTTAATTGAAATAAAGAAAAAAGATTTTACAAGACTCACTCAGGACAGAACAACAACATAAAACAAAATGAAATTTAGTTAAAAAAAAACAAAATGAAGTAATAAAACTGAAACGAATTTGGTCCTGTATGAGGCCAAAAAGCCCCTATTTCAGCATGTGTATTTTTTTTACGTGGTAAAATCATCAAATGAATCCTCCCACCCAGGGCAGAGCGGGAGGGACTGTCAGACTCGTACTGACTAAAATCCACGGTGTCCTTGAATAGCCCTTACGTTCCGGGGTCACGGTAATTCGTACAGTCCCGCGACCCCGGAATGTGACATTTTAAGAAAAAGTCATGGCGCAGGTTTTGAGATAGGGCCCAAAGTGATGTCACAGTGAATACTTGATTGCTTGTGACTGTACATAGCTACTTATATACCTATGTGTATGTAAATGTTAGACATTCCAAGTACGTACTCGGTAAGTACACACACGTTGTAGTGCCGGCAAACGTGGAGGTTCCAAAGTATATGTATGTTTGTCACAGTTTTTCGCAGAAATTACTGGATGAGAATAGAATAATTTATTTTGAATTTAATAAAAATCTATACTAATATTATAAAACTGGTCGCGGGACTGTAAGAATTACCGTGTCCCCGGAACGTAAAGGGCTATTGAAGGACACCGTGGATTTTAGTCAGTACGAATCTGACAGTCCCTCCCGCTCTGCCCTGGGTGGGAGGACTCATTTGATGATATTACCACTATAAAAAAAAAAATGTCATAAAGCTGAACAGTTTGTTCGGTTTAACGAACTAATCTCAGAAACTACTGGTACGGATTAAAAAATCTTTTTTTGTGTTGGATAGTCCATTTATCAAGGAAGGCTATAAGCTATATAACATGCTATATAGCATATAAGCTATATAGCAGCGAGGGTGAAACCACGGGGTACAGCTAGTATTAAATAATGGGCTAAAAAATGCTTTTTTGCCGTATGCCCGAATAACCCAGTTGTGCGGTATATTTATTTTAAAAAATACAGGTATTTTTTTTTGCTATGACGATGCCCCACACTAGGAATTTCTCCTGTGTCGTAGGTGCGTTTACAAACATATAAATTCACAAACACAAACGCCCAGACCCGGAACAACTATTTGTAGGTCATACAAATATTTGCTCCGTGCAGGAATCGAACCCGCGATACCCAGCGCAGCAGTCCAATCGCTCAGCTACTGCGCTAACCGTGCCGTGATTTATTTGTATGTAGGTTATTGTTGTGGACCGACCAACCTTCTTATAATATTTTACTATTGGCAGCATGTATTTTTTATTTTAAATACTTTTTTTATTAGATTCGTTTTGGCAGATTGTTTGAATAGAAAACCTATAAAAACGTGTAAAAAGCAAATGATAAAGTATTTTCTCAAAAGTCTCTTTTATTTAGTAATTTTACATCTAGTGGCTTCCATCCTCCACAGTTATAATCTCCGGAATTATCTGATATTATTCTATTTTTCTGTTTTACTGGGATAAGAACAAGAAGATAATTATGGCATATGCTAAGCTTTATAGGCTCTTATAAAAATGTCAAAAAATTGTTACGATTCGGGTCGATTTTTGGAGAAGAATCGGCAAGAAACTCCATATGAAAGTAATGCGAACGTCGAAGTAATTTTTTTTTTTTTTAAATATTCCACAACTATCGCATCTAGTCCCAAGCTAAGCAGAGCTTGTGTTATGGGTACTAGACAACTGATAAACATACTTATATATTTCTAAATACATACATATTATAGATAAATTAAATCATGATTTAAATTATTAAGTAATGGCACACGTTATGTCACTCTGTGATAATTTGTTAATGCAACCATAACCTGGTTCCCTAACGAGTTTCGAAACTTGATATTTGAAATGGTTACACTCGATTTTATTATATACTAGCTGTACCCTGCCCCGCTTCGCTGTGGCACAAAAAATTGATTTTCAAAAAAAAAATAGATAAAAACCATCCTTGATGCGGATTATATATCATGCTAAAATTTCAGCTCAATCGGTGCAGAAATTTTGAGTTTTTGAAGCATACACAAACCAACATAACATTTTTATATATATAGATTCTTGTTTGTAATGAACAATCTCAAAAACTGCTGGACCGATTTTGAAAATTCATTCCCCTATAGAAAGCTAAGTTATCAGCGAGTAATACAGGATTCTACATTTTTTTAATTGAATTTTATGTCGCGTCCTAGGTTACTATAAAATATCGAATGAATTAAACTTAAGAAAAAAGTAAAACTATAAATTAAAATACTTACACCACTTCCTGAGAAACGCGCTGGTAAGCTTAGCACATAACTTATCACGCCCCTGCATTTTGTATTAATTTACAAAAAAAAACTTAAAAAAAAAACAAATATTTTTTCCAAAAAAAATTAAAAAAGACACACTGCCACTTAACACAGCATTGCTTGTCACACAAAACACTGCACTATTTTATTTTATTTATCCATTTATTTTATTTTGCCCGACACATCCGCTGCGCTCGGCGTCCTGAGTTCGACTGACGCTCGTCTTGAGTAGAGCGTCGCGATTCGTGCGTGTGCGCAACCTGTGGACAAGATACGTGTTATTGAGAAAAATTGTTGTTAATCTTGTGCGTAAGAGTGACCAGGCTTATTGACGAGGAATCGGTTTAAACCGGTAAGAAAAAAACGCGTTTCGCTTTATTTCAACTGGGTCGGACAAATTCGCTTTTACCTAGATATAAAAATATTTAGGATAAGCTTTGACTGAATTCTAAATCGAGAAGTACGGTCACTCAATAGATTTGAGCTTTAACATTGGGCAAACTTATCATTATATTTCCATACGAACAGAGAGAGGCTGGCCCGAAAGGTCCGGCTAATCATCATCTGCCTGCCTTTCCCAACTGTATTGGGTTCGGCTCCCAGTCAAACCGGATGCAGCTGGATATCAGTATTTTACATGGAGCGGTTACCTATCGGATCTAAACAACCCAGTTACTGGGTAATACGATACCTTATGGTAAGACTGGTTGTCAGACTTTAGAGCTTCTGACTAACAGTAACTACTCTCAAAGATCTGCAAATGACAGCCGGGACCAACGGCTTTACGTGCTTTCCGAGGCACAGAGGAATCTCGCTATGACAGATGGTCACCCATCCACAGACCAACCTTGGCAAGCGCGGCTTACCCCGTAAGATTGGGCTGTGCGGCTGTAATTATTTAGCCACGAGATCCTCCGAAAGGTCCGGATAATACTTGGTCATAACACGATTTTTTGCCCGAAACTAACCGAAACCGGACCTTCGTTTGGACACTACATTTTATTGCTATCGCTGAACATAGTGGATGCCTAAATCTTCTTCAAGCTTCCACTGTGTCATCATTACCGGGGCAGGACCTAGAAATGTTAGCCTAAAATCAAAATTAAGTTCTTCAAAAGAGACTGATGAAATCCAAACTTTTTGAAAGTCAATTTTACAGTATTCGCCCAAGGGTAGCGGCCACAGAAACGCCTATAACTTTCGGTAATTTATATCATCACCACTGCACCAAAACGGTGAAAGAAAACATAACGAGGAAAGCAACATATCCTAGAACCAAAAATTCGAAGACATGTGACATCTACCAACCCGCACTGGGCCCGCGTGGGGGATTACAGCCCCTCTCAAAGACGAAGCCTGCAGCCGCTATCTTTATAGCAAAATTCATCAAAATCCGTTCAGCGATTTAAGTGTGAAAACGCAATAAACAAACAAACACACTCCCACATAATAGGGTATTCTATTGCATGAATAAATTGAAAATCTTTTAGACCGTCAGATACGCCCGGGTCGACGGCGCGTTGTGTTCCACGCGCGCCTCAAGGTGTGTCAGCATAGTGACGGGGCCTGTAGTAGGCCAAAGCCTGCCGGGGTCGCGGGAACAACGAATTACCGTGACCCCGTTACGTAAAGGGCTATTGAAGGACACCGTGGATTTTAGTCAGTACAAGTCTGACAGTCCCTCCCGCCCTGCCCTGGGTAAGAGGACTCATTTGATGATTTTACCAGGATAAAAAAAAAGTTCGTCAGGTACAGTACTGAAAAAAAATGGCCACGATTTTTTGTTGTTTTTTTAATCAATGAATATTGACAAAGATAACAACAAAATTGTACCGACCGAGTGACGTTCTGTGATTTTTAGAAGCGTTATATCTTCGTCAATTTTGGGTTACGTAACAAAAGATAAAATACGGGTCTATGTTTTTTTTATTTAAATGGCCTGTTATATTAATTCACGATAAAAACATCATTCGATGACCCGGCATCGCTCGCGTGTAAGGTCGGTTAAACAATTAGTCAAAAGAAGGTGTACAAATTACATTTTTCTGGTTTGAACTTTAAGATCCCTTGACATTTGTGACCCCGTTATTACCTTACACTTTTAACAATTGAACTTTTGGATGATAATGTTAAAAATGCCATTACTTGCGGTATCTTTTTTAATTATTATGGAGAATCAGGGCCAGCAGGAAGGTAAATCGTCAGCTTCATTACATTATCACACCTTAAGGGTGAAGGTTACTGCACAGAAAAACGAGCGCCATTATCGGTTCGGCAATTGGCTATTTCACTGAAATATTATAATTAGTCCGTCACTTACATTATCAAAAAATATTCGACCCGTATTTTTTCTTTTGTTTCGTAAACCAAAATTGACTGTGATGCGATGCTTTCAAAATTGGCAATACGTCACAATTCGGTACAATTTCTATTGAATTCTGACGTAACGAGCCCCCCACTCTCGAGTTTTGATGCGTTGTATTTTGGTGAATATTCATTAATTTTACAGAAGAAAAAATACGTGTCTGTTATTTTTTTAAACTCTAAATGACGGACTAATTAGATTTGTAATTTATAGCTACTGTCAAATAGCCAATTATCGTCAAACAAAAATGCCGACTCAAAGCAATGAATCTTTAGGTAAACAGAAAACTTCTAATTAGTACGTCCTTCAGATAGATTTTCAAAAAAACTTTTAATCGTGAATTAATATAATAGGCCATTTTAATCAAAAAAAATATTAGTCCAAAATATAGATAATAAAAAAATATTAGACCCGTATTTTTTCTTCTGTAACGAAACCCAAAATTGACAACGATTCGACGACGCTTTTAAAAATACGTCACAAAGTAGGTATTTTTTTTTTTTAATAAATTCACAAAATGATGGGTTATATTTTTTAAAATATTCATAGACTTAACGAAAGAAAAACTACGTGTCGATTATTTTTGTAAAACTCTAAATTGCGGGCTAATAAGATTGGTAATATATTAATGTTGTCAAAATGCTCTTTCAATCGGCTTTTTTTTTTTTTTTTTTTTTTTTATCGTGGTAAAATCATCAAATGAGTCCTCCCACCCAGGGCAGGGCGGCAGGGACTGTCAGACTTGTACTGACTAAAATCCACGGTGTCCTTCACGAGCCCTTTACGTACCGGGGTTACGGTGATGGGTAAGTCCCGCGACCCCGGCAGGCTCTGGCCCTCTACAGGCCCCGTCAATGTGCTGACACTCCTTGAGGCGCGCGTGGAACACAACGCGCCGTCGACCCGGGCATGGTCCATGGTCGGACAGCGAGTCGCCCATTACTCGCTGCCCGCATGCCCGCGCCTACGGTGGCCGGAGATCGTCCTGTGACGTCCGACGCCGTGGGCGTCTACCACTGCGGCTGGGATGGAGGGAGGACGCTGTCCTCTCCCTCAGGCGGCCCGCCTCCTCCTTCACGAGCATGACTGCTTCGCAGAAGGAGGCGACCGCTTCCCACTCCGTCTCGCCCCGCAGCATGGCCTCGACCAATGCCGGGCGCGAGAGGTCTCCGCCTATCGCCGTCGTGAGGACACGGCGGTGCTCTGCCCAAGCGGGGCAGTCCTGCACCGTATGCTCCACCGTGTCCTCCGGACGATCCTCGCAGTGGTGACACCCAGGCGTTTCTTCCCTCCCTATCAGACACAGGAACCTCCCGAAACTTCCGTGTCCGGTGAGGACCTGCGTCATGCGGAAGGTAAGGACGCCGTGACGCCTATCCAGCCACTCCTCAAAGAGGGGTCTTACCGCCGCGATTGCGGCGTGCCCGTCTTTCAATCGGCTTGTGCCAATTTTTTGTTTTTTCAGAGTAGTTTTCGTAATACAATGCTTTATATTTTATGACTAGAATTTGAATTGAATAATTGAATTAAAAAGGGTAAAATAAAAAACAAAACCGACTTCGTAAAAAATCTTTTCTTTCGGAATTCGGTTGCAAACATTTCAATGAAAAGATATTTTACACTTTATTGTCGTTCTTTTTGAAGTCAGTTAAATTACTTTTATCCCTTGATTTGTTAATGTTTTAAAAGTAACGCTGTTAAGATATTTTATTTATAATTATGATATATAATTTATAATTATGATATATAATTTATAATTATGATATTTATTTTGCAAATAGATAATTATAAACATTTTTACACGTCGTTTTTTACAAACTAGGTGAGGCCGGTGTTTTGTACCTGACTACTCTGAGAAGAAACAGCCGAAACAAACTCAGAGGTCACAGTCTCTTTTAAAGTCCAGACATTATATTATTGGTCATGTCATACGAAGATCACGTAGGTTAGTGTCCGAAATGGTCTTGAGGACAGAACTACACAGATTTGAATGGACCTGTCCAGTGGTGTGTGATGATTTGTAAAAATAATGAAATAACGGTTTGTTTGTACCGTGCACAAACTGTGTGGTATTGATTAACACTGTTAGTCATAAATAATGGCTGCTCCTACGTGACTAAGTTTGGAGTGAATGAACTTATTGTAAATATGTTTCGTATGCAACAAAGTTCATAGAGTTGTTTTACATATTCTTCTCCATAGAAATCTATGATTTTAACCGACTTCAAATAGGGGACGGTTCTCAATTCGGTCGGTATATTTTATGTATGTACACCGATTACTCCAATATTTCTGGTCCGATTAGTGTGATTATTTTTTTGTTCGGTGCAGTATACTTGTCAATTGGTCCCATAAAATGTTCATCAAATTTGGCTCAGTAGTTTGTATTTTATGAGCGTTTTTCGCTTATTGTTTACCTTATTAAGGGTTTCTTTCAAGTGCAGCGCATGTAAAAAAAATAAGTTTATTATAAGAATTTGAGTTAAATTTTTAAACTCAAAAGGGTAAAATAAAAGAACACAAAAAAAAACTGACTTAAAAAAATACAAAAGAAAAGGAAAATAACTTTTTGACTCGGAAGTCGGTGGCAAAAAAGTCAATGAAATAAAAAACGAAACCACCGACTTCCGAAACAAAAGTTATTTTACACTTTTTTGCGTTTGGCTTTGAAGTCGGTTTTTTGTGTAGCATCCCAATCTTACTTTTTTGTACAATCAGCAAAAGGGTTACGTATTATTTTCCATAGATCATCTACCTACCTGACCTCCGCAACCCGGTAACACACCACCTTGGCAATGGCGTCAAACTAATATTTAATAAGCGCTTAGCAATATACATAAGGACAAAGATAAATAAATAATCCATTCTAATATTATGAATGGTATGGTATTCGCGGCAGACCGCGAAGAAGATGGCGGGACGAACTGGACAGGTTCTGTCCGAATTGGAAGGAGGACGCACGGGCTCGCGAGAAGTGGAAGGATTGGAGGGAGGCCTTTGCCCAGGAGTGGAACAGAGCAGGCTATTAAAAAAAGAAGGTTAAAGTTTATAGGTTTGTAAGTATGAATTTTGGTATTCTTGGATATGGGAGGCTCGCCGTCTGATCAAGAACGAAGTCTCGACGGCGCGTTGATTTCCATCCGCGCCTCAATGAGCTATAAACTTCTTAATAATGAGTATTTTAACCCTCAACGCAAAATAGGGGTGCTAATAAGTCTGTTTGATGTGTCTGTGCGTCTGTGGAATCATAGCTCCTTAACAAATGTACCGATCTTGATGCGGTTTTTTTTTACATCTGACGTGATAGAGTGTTGGTTCATAGACAAAAAACACGAAGGGTTGCACTCTGGGAGTGCCGGCAGAAGTAAAAACTTCAATAGTAATAAACACACACGAACATTCGCGCAAGCGCCCTGCGCCGTCTTACGAATTTTCGATCAGGTCACGTGTCCTAACGCGAGTTTAAAATTTATGACCCATTCCAAAGAAAGTGCACAACGCCGCTAAAGAAGTTTTCACTTCAAAAAAAATCGGTTTGATCATCGTCAGCTCAGTGTCAGGTTAACACTCTTCATTTAAAACATTCCCGTAAGATAATCAAGTAAAACACGAGAGAACACGCTAGAAAAAGCTAGTAAATAAGTTAATATATAATGAATAAACGAACATCGATTATGCATTAGTTTATCAAGGTAATCTTGAGAAAAACAAGATCGTGTTCTTTTTTTTAATATCCAAGATGGCTGCCGGGATTTTTATTGCAACTTCATGTTTATAAGTTAATTATTCTGTGTTTTTATTGATTGAATGTTCAGTTTCGTTAATTAGGTATTTCGAATAATTAAACACTGAATAATATTTCATAAGGTAATCCCAATAAGTTACAATTGTCGAAATGTCAAAATTGGGTTTTGACGTACGAAGTGACATCGCGCCATGACTGTCGTCCCCGCCTCCTTCTGCGAAGTAGTTATAATCGTGAAGGAGGAAGCGGGCCGCGTGAGGGAGAGGACAGCGTCCTCCCTCCACCCCAGCCACAGTGGTAGACGCCCACGGCGTCGGACGTCGCCAGACGATCTCCGGCCACCGTAGGCGCGGGCATGCGGGCAGCGAGTAACGGGCGACTCGCTGTCCGACCATGGACCATGCCCGGGTCGACGGCGCGTTGTGTTCCACGCGCGCCTCAAAGAGTGTCAGCATAGTGACGGGGCCTGTAGAGGGCCAAAGCCTGCCGGGGTCGCGGGACTAACGGATTACCGTGACTCCGGTACGTAAAGGGCTATTGAAGGACACCGTGAATTTTAGTCAGTACAAGTCTGACAGTCCGTTCCGCCCTGCCCTGGGTGGGAGGACTCATTTGATGATTTTACCACGATAAAAAAAAACTGTCTATGTCATTACATGAATGAGTCGTGACGCGGATTCTAACTTCTTGACAGCAATTTTATGGTTTTTGGTTTAATCAAGTCAAGAGTGAAGAGGTTTCTTCTAGTCAAGCGTGCTTCACCGTCGACCACATCTTCGCTTACCATCAGGCGAGATAGTGGTCAAAAGCCAACTTATCGCTGAATAAAAAAAATACAATTTTAATCGAATATTAACTTCAACAACAATCTGACATTGAAAAAAGTCACATTGCCAACCAGTTTTTATTTCAAACCAGCTTCTTTGGGACAAAAACTGACATCTCGGAAGTACGTATACATTCAATTAAATCGTTTTGAACTTCGGAATTGTCAAGGACAAACATAAGTCAAAAATATTAGTAAAATATTCAAAAACTAGTTTCCCTCTAGTCATTTTTACTAATTTCCTTAAAAAATAACCTGATTTATGTGACCCCACCGAATTTTTTAGAGAAAGAAAACAGAATTTATTTTTATGTCAAGTTCGCGAAAAGGATCCATGCTATGTTGAAATTCTTTCTCCCCTCCTTCCATCAAACATCTAGCCTTTATTTTACCGGGTAAAATCATCAAATGAGTCCTCCCGACCTGGGCAGAACGGGACGGACTGCCAGACTTGAACTGACTTAAATCCACGGTCTCCTACGATAGCCCTTTATGCCCTCGTCGATAGCCCCGCGACCCCGGCAGGCTTTGGCTCTCATATTGCTGACAGATCTTTGAGGCGCGCGTGGAATACAATGCTCCTCGACCCGGGTATGGTCCATGATCAGACACCGAGAAGCCCATGACTCGCCGTCCGCATACCCGCGCCTACGTTGGCCGGAAATAACTCTGCGACGTCCGATACCGTCAGCGTCTCCCGCGGCGGCTGGTGCGCGAGGTGGACGCTGTCCTGCTCCCATACGCGTCCCGCCTCCTCCTTCCCTAAGAAGACTGCTCCGCCGACGGAGGCGACTGCATTCCAGACATCTAGACATACTGCCAAATACCATGCATAGTTAGTCGCCATGCCACCAATACGCACTATACGCTTTCAACCTTCCTTCGTAATGCGGACAGCGAAGGAGTGGAACTCTCTGCCTGGGTCTCTGTTCCCGAAGGCATACAATCTGAATCTCTTCAAAGTTAGAGTTAACAGTCTTCTTCAGGGTAAGCTCATCCCATCGTAGACATTGTCTCAATCACCTCTGACCCAGACCAGAGTCAAGAGCGAAACCATATCAAATAAAAATGATAATGATAGGTACCAGTCAAAATAATTTTTTTATCGTAGTAAAATCATCAATCGAGTCCTCCCCCTGGAGGGACTGTCAGACTCGTACTGGCTGAAATCCACGGTGTCCCTTCAATAGCCCTTCACGTTCCAGGGTCACGGTTACCTGATAAGGCAATCCCGCGATCCCCAGTCAAAATCATAACCCTCGCTTTTGCTTTGACGCAGTCAAATAAAAACGTTGTTTTGAATTCTCTTAATTTTTTATTATCTTCACTCATATATACTCATATATTTTCTTTTAATTTACCATGTACTCGTAATTCAAGCAATAAAAATATCCTAGTATTATTTTTTTTAAAGATTTAAATAACTAATTACAATGCTTTGCATGCCCCCCATTTAAAATAACGACCTTCTAAGGAAAAAACATTACTTGAACTTTGTACCCCATTCTCATAGCATGCTATTACAATAATAATAAGTGTGTCAGTACGTTGTTAAGTTGTTTTCTACTAAACTGCTGTATCTTTTACGTGATACTGTCATAATCATCATATGCCAGCCTTTTCTGAACTTTGATTGGGCAGGCGGGACAATGGCCCAGAGCTCCCGAAGGCGCCAAAATCATAAACATGGTTTATCATCATCAGCCTATACTTGTTCCCACTGGTCGCAGAACCGTACGAATTACCATGACCCCGGAACGTAAAGGGCTATTGAAGGACACCGTGGATTTTAGTCAGTACGAGTCTGACAGTCCCTCCCGCTCTGCCCTGGGTGGAAGGACTCATTTGATGATTTCACCACGACAAAAAAAGAACTTGTTCCCACTGCTGAGAAACAGGCATTGAAACTCCTCTCTCTGAGAGGGAGTGGGCCATAATCCACCACACAAGCGGCAAGCCCAAAGTGTGTTGGTGGATGTCACATGTCTTCGAATTTTTGGTTCTAGGACATGCCGGTTTCTTCACGATGTTTTCCTTGGCCTCGTTCTAGCTTAGGAAGGGATGAGGATTTTTTTTACGTAGTAAAATCATCAAGTCCTTCCACCCAGAGCAGGACGGGAGGGACTATCAGACTTGTACTGACTAAAATCCACTGTATGTTTCAATAACTCTTTACGTTTCGAAGCTACGGTTACCCGATGGTCCCGCGACCCCACAGGCTTAGGCCCTCTAAGGGGGGGGGGGCGTCATTCTAAGGGAGGCCCCGTCAAAGGGATGAGGCCTAAGATGGAGCGAGCTCACAAAACAGAGGTCTGTGGGGTTCTCAGAGGTTACCAACATTTTGTATTTATAATAAATTAAAAGTTAGGAAGTAAGAATACAAATACTTTTATATTAATTAATTATATTTGATTTCCTAGCAACCTTGTAGTTTAAGATAACATCTGAATTAATAGTGACATAAATTTAAAAAAATATAAATTGCTTGAAACAATGTTGATCACGTAGATAACATAATTTAATATCACACTAGCTATTACCAGCGTTTTCACCCGCTTGTAACTTGAAAAAAAAACCACGGGTTAAGGAGTCCCGCGAAGCCCCGCGAAATCCCGAGAAGCCTCGTCGACCTGACCAGTATATCGTAATTTTACTAACTTAGCTTACTTAATACGAGTATTATAAATGCGAAAAGTAAGGTTAGATGAATGTTTGTTACTCTATCACACAAAAAAAAAACGACGAGTTGCACTCTGGGAGTGCCGGCAGAAGTGAAAACTTGAATAGTAATAAACACACACGAACATTCGCGCAAGAGCCCTGCTCCGTCTTACGAATTTACGATCAGGTCACGTGTCCTGACGCGAGTTTAATATTTTTTACCCATTCCAAAAAAAGTGCACAACGCCTTTAAAGAAGTTTTCACTTCAAAAACTACGTAACGATTTGGCTAAAAATTGGTACACAGATAGTTTATAACCTAGAACAACAACATTCAACAAAACAAACAACATTCTTCATGTCGCACTGGAGTAATGTCGAACTTCAGTGTCTTGCACAAGCGTGCTTTCGAACTGTAGTGAGTCGCAGTTCAGTGTTGTCGCACAAGCGTCAATCGCACATCTGTTTTTCGAACTCTTGTAGTAAACCCCCCGGCGCCCGACTAAAGCCTGCCCTGCAAGCCCTTGGGGGCCCCGCAGACCGGGGCCCGGCTAGCAGACGCCACATCAACTTTATAGCCAGTCCAACGATGCTAAGGCAGTCTTAATCAAGTTTTTAAACAATTAATTAAATAATAATAATAAAATCAAGTCACATGTTGTTTTGAAAACAAGTTTAACTCACATAATTTTATTTATAATACAAAAAACTTGTCGGTATATTTAGTTACCAGTTTGGTAAATAAATAATAATATCTTTACAGCTCCGCAGGTCGATCTTCAAGGTTAAGCGCTTGCCGAGGTTGATCTGTGGATGGGTGACCATTTATAATACAAAGTTTCCTCCGTGTCTCGGAAAGCACGTAAATCCGTTGTTCCCGGCTGTCATTTGTAGATCTTTGACAGTCGTTACTATTAGTCATAAGCTCTCAAGTCTGACTAACCAGTTTTACTAAGAGGTATCGTATTACCCAATTACTGCAGGTCAGATATCGCTCCATGTAAAATAGTGATATTGACCTGTATCCGGTTTGACTGAAAATCAATTCCAAAGCCAAAATACACGCATAACTTCTCAAAACCAACCAAATAGGCTAATTTACTCAAAAATTTTTTTTTCCGAAATATAGATTACAAAAAAATATTTGACCCGTATTTTTTATTTTATTACGTAAACCAAAATTGACGAAGATACAACGCTTTTAAGAATCACAAAACGTCACTCGGTCGGTACAATTTTACAAGCATTATGACGTCATAAGCCCCCACTTCCGAAATTGGAAGCGTTTTATCTTTGTCAATATTCATTGATTTAAAAAAACAAAAACTACGTGTCTATTATTTTTCAATATTCTAACTGGCGGACTAAACAGATTTTAAATCTTTTTATGCAGTAAAATACCCTACTGTCTTTTTTTTTATTTGTGATAGATTTGTTTTTGACTCTAGTCCAGGTCAGAGGAGACTAAGACAAAGTCTACGATGGAGCGAGCTGACCCAGAAGAAGACTGTTCAACGATCACCTCTGCTCACAGCCAAAAAAATTAAAAAGCGTAAAGATAAGTCACATACCAATCTTATGGAACACATAAGACCCCTATCTCCTTTCTTACAGAGTTGACAATCGCATGGCAAATCACATTACAAACCGGTATTATATACTAACTTTCACATCGGTTATATGTTGAATTATGACGTAAGAAATGAAACACGTTTATATCACTATGTGTATATAAAGTGGGACAACTTGATTTTGACTTACATTTCTATGACATGGTTAAAATATACTTAATATTGTACAGCCGAAGAGTTTGGTTGAATGCGCTTATCTCAGGAACTACTGATTCGAATTTGAAAATTCTTTTTGTGTTGGATAGTCCATTTATCAAGGAAGGCTATGGGCTATATAACATCACGCTACAACTAATAGGAGCCGAGTAGCGAGTGAAACAACGGGGAACAACTAGTTGAACCAGAATAAGTAATTTGATTAAGAGAAATATACAATCGACACAGTTGAATTATGACCCACCATAAGCTTATTTTCTTACAGACATTGAAATACAATTAAGTCCACATTCGCGTAAACATACATATCCATGGTAACGATTTTGATCTTTGTCATTTTGACGGATTCAAACGATTTATTGTGAAACTGGGTCATGATTCAACTTTGTCGATTGTACTTAACTATTCAATTTCAGATGGATTTTCAAAAAATATTGGACCCGTATTTTTTCTTTTGTTACGTAAACCAAATCTGACGAAAACACGACGCTTTTAAAACTGGCAAATACGTCACTCCTAAAATTCTTAGTAGTTCTGACGTCACGAGCCCCCACTCCCTGATGCGTTTTATTAAACAAAGAGCAATGATGCTCGTAATAAATAAATACATGTCCTTAATTTGCTTAAATCTTACCTACAAAATAGAAAACAAATTACTGAAATTAATAAAGTTAATATAGCTAATAAACGAGAAGAGATATTTCGGTCTTCAGAGCGTGAATTATTATTTGGGGTGCCGCAGGGCAGCGTTTTAAGACCCTTTAAATTTATACTATACATAAATGACCTGCCGAAATCTATTGATCGACCAGTAACACTATTTGCGGATGATAGTACGATTACAATACCTTGTAAAATGATAGATAATTATGAGAATGATATTAATAATAGTTTACAACAGATGGTAACCTGGCTAGACGCGAATAATTTAAAAATAAATTTGAGTAAAACTAAAGTTATCCATTTTAGACAACAGACCTCTGCTATTAATTTAAATATACACTACAATAATGATACTATAGAAGAAGTTGAAAGTACAAAATTCTTGGGTCTCAAAATAGATAACAAATTAAATTGGAAATCCCACATTAATACCTTATGTAAGAAGATGAGTAAGTCTGCATACGCTCTATATACATTATCACCTATAATTAACACAGATGCTCTTCTTACTGCTTATTATGGCATAGTAGAATCACATTTACGGTATGGGATCATATTTTGGGGAAACTCTACTGAAAAAGAAACCGCCTTCAAGGCCCAAAAAAGATGCATTCGATCGATGTTTAAAATTAAACCCACTGATAGTTGTGAACCATACTTTAAACGTTATAAGATATTAACATTACCTTGTCTGTACATACTAGAAGTAGCTGTGTTTGTGAAGGCAAACCCGAGTCGTTTCAGACGTATAGCTGACGTGTTTCCCCGCAATAGACGCGATAATAGTTTGCTTTGTCAAGAGCCAGCTAAGACAGCACTCATGCGCAAAAGTGTCTACTGCATGGCTCCAGTTATTTATAATCACTTGCCTAAGAGTTGGAAAGAGCTTCCAATACAATTATTTAAAAAAAGACTTCGTAGCTTTTTAGTGGCGAAAGCTTATTATACTTTAAATGAATACCTTACTGAGAAAGATTTTTTTAAGTTAGAATAATGTTTATTTTTTGTGTCTCTAGTTTTTCGTGCACCTAATGTTTTTTAATTGTACTCTCCAGTTATAAGTTGATTATTTTTTTATATCTTTTGCATGCCTACCTGGTAAAATATGGCTGAACTTGTCAATATGTTTTTTTGTCACCATTTAATGTTACCCATGTTTGCAAAATAAAATTATCTTTATTGTTCATTATTTTTCAAAACTAACTGCCGGACTGATTAGATTTGTAATTTTATTATGTTATATATTATATTATGCTGTAAACATAATTATTGACAATTTTTATCCTCATGTTGTGTAGTTTTTGGTCGCAACGAACGGTGATAACTTCGATTCGCAGGTAGTGTTTATTAGTTTATAATATAGTTTTATTTGTTTTTCCGTTATTCCATAAAACTTAGAAATGAGTGTGACTGTTAATACCAGAAAAATAGTTACCAACATAGAATTACCGCAAAGATGTCATTAACATTATTAGGGTTAATGTCATTGTGTTTTTGTTTTTATTATTTCTTTGACTCGTTTGTCATCGAATTCAGAAAAGAAGGTAGTTTTGTGGGTTTAGGAGCAGAAAAACCCAACTCTCAAAATACAACCGAGTCTAAAAATGGCAAATTCTCAAAAAGCCTGGTTTTCAAAATGGCAAATGAATAGATAGATAGATAGAATACACTTTATTATGCACACCATATAAATTATTGGTACAGAGTATATCTTATACATAGGGTGACACAATGGGCGGTCTTATCGCTAAAAGCGATCTTTTCAAGACAACCTTTGGATGGATTTAAGAGAAAGGAGAAACCATCGAGGCTGTGTGGTCGATGGGAGAAACGATACTGTTGGTTGTCTGAGGTGTACAATTTGTACATAAAATACATACATACAAACTTTATAAATATACTAGCTGTTCCCTGCCCCGCTTCGCTGTGGCACAAAAAAACTTTTTCAAAAAAAAAATAGATAAAAACAATCCTTGATGCGGATTATATATCATGCTAAAATTTCAGCTCAATCGGTGCAGAACTTTTTGAGTTTTTGAAGCATACACAAACCAACATAACATTTTTAAATATATGTATAGATGTGTGTTTGCGTAAAAAATGCATAAATGTGTCATACGATAGCAGTAATAATCAGAAACAGTTCCCTTGATTTCTCCAGTTTAACCAAGATCCTGACCTGATTACCATGTGACCATTTGAAAAGTAGGGGAACAGTGCGAGGTATGATGGGAAATCACACACTTAAGGCAAACATAACACAACACTAACGTAGCGCAAGCGCCAACAGGACGCCATTTGCTTATGGCCGCTTGCAAATGGCGTCCTGGTGGCGCTTGCGCTACGTATGCCTAAAGAGTGTATGTTCCCATAATACCTTGCGTCTCAGTCTTATACAGTGTTCCCCTATGGCCGTTCGAACAAAAGAAGAAATACCCAAATCGGTCTAGGCATTTTCAGGTCTCTCTGAAAAACCGAGTATAACTAACATACAAAAAATCGACACTTGAGACCCTCCTTTTTTGAAATCGTTTGAAAAATAATTACTTCTAATCACCGCAAAGTCGTCATTATGACTAATGTCATTATGACATGGTAACGTTAAATGTCAATGAGTCAGAACCATTGATAGAAAGTTTTATACTGCATTGCGATCAATTTCAGAATATTAATGAAGTAACACTCCACCCGAATAAAATGATATTCTCGCAGATAAAAACTGCGAGAATTTCATTTTTTCCCCCTTGATTTTCAATCTACTCCTCTGGGGTTAGAATTCTTGAAAATCTTAAAACACGTAGGTACCTACAAAATTTATCAATTTGGAACTTTCTGACTTCCAAAAGAATCGAATGAAAATTAAATACAATAAAACAAACTTTCATCCTAGTTTAACCTCCTTAGGGTATAAATTCCCTAAAATTTGTTTTTACAGTATTTCGCTGCACAATTTTTTTATGCGCTCATAACGCGCGTTTTTATAGGAACGTTTAGAGTGCGTTTATAACGATGCAAAAGCTCGTTTTTATTGAAACAAACCCAAGGATTGTGTGCAAAGGCAAAAAAAACGACGGGTTGCACTCTGGGAGTGCCGGCAGAAGTGAAAACTTGAATAGTAATAAACACACACGAACATTCACGCAAGCGCTCTGCGCCGTCTTACGAATTTTCGGGTCAGGAATCAGGTCACGTGTCCTGACGCGAGTTTAACATTTTTTACCCATTCCAAAAAAAGTGCACAACGCCGCTAAAGAAGTTTTCACTTCAAAAACGACAAAAAAGGAGATTCTCAATTCGACATGTATTTTTTATCAATAAATTCAGATATAGTAAACTCTACACGTCAGCATTATTTCCTCACAAGGAAACACTACATTCCTGCCATCCGGACGACGAAGCAATTATCCTATAATTATATACAAAAGTTTTGAAATACGCCTCCATTGCGCTATTCCTGAACGCACAAGGTTGACTTTCGTAAATACGCGTCAAAATCGTAGGATGAAGGCGTTATAATGATAGGAGGGGAGCCTATTGACGTAAAACAGGCGTAATATTAGCGAAGGTCATCATCTGTTGAGCCTTTTCTCAACAATTTATTGTTGACTACTTTTCTCGCTCTCCGTGTCACGTGGGGTCTATCAGACTTAAACTGATTTAATACCACTACAGTGGTCCCAAGTACTTGCGTTGGGGGGCAGCGGGATCAAATCGTCTTCCAGGCAGTACCAGAAGGTCAAGCAGGCCAGGCCAGGGCGTGCAAGGGCCCATCCCTGTAATGGTATTGGAAGTCTGACAGACCACTTTTTACACGACTGCCCAAAGAAAAGAAAGTGCTATATTTTAAGTTGGCAACATCATCAAATGTGTCCTTGAAGGAGCGGAAAGGACTGTCGGACTCGTACTGGCTAAAATCCGCAGTATTCCTTCAATAGTCCTTACGTTCTAGGGTCACGGTTTCCCGTTTATTGAACCGTTCCGCGACCCTGGCAGGCGTTTAGTCCCGTCAGATTGCAGACTGCCTTCGACTCAGGCCTGAGGGACTATCTACGCACAAGACTCGTAGCTCCGGCCGAAGCTTCGGGCGTTTTTAAATGCTTATCATGAGATTAATTAATTATTATTAGCGATTTAAACTAAAAAATAATTGCAACATGACTAAAAAGTTGTCCCGACTCCCGATGTGTTGCTATCAGAGCTAATAGGAAATAGGGGCTCGAAAATGTCGAGTATGGGCCGGTAGTTTCGTTGACTAACTAAGATAGTAAACCCCCTAGTCCTGATCAGACAGCGAGCTACCGAATACTCGCCGTCCGCAAGCCCGCACATGTTCTTTTTTAAATTTTATTTTTTATCGTGGTAAAATCATCAAATGAGGCCTCCCACTCGAGGACGGGAGGGACTGTCAGACTTGTACTGACTTAAATCTACGGCGATCCTTCAATAGCCCTTTACGTTCCGGGGCCACGGTTCCCGTAGTCCCGCCAGCCAAGCCCGCACTTTCCATACCTCTTGGACGATCATCGAAAAGACGAAGAAAGGATGTTTAAAATAAACTATTTGTCAATATTAAAATCCAAAATGGTGTGCTGTTGATTATTTTCGCGTTAGAGTCTTAAACAGAGGCCATTGCCTTTCAGATTATTATGACACCTTTGACAATAAGTTATTGTGCTTGGTTCTGACCTGACGAACTTCAAACACCATTCATTTTCTTATAATAATAACGATGTCATGTTTAACTTCTACAAAAGTCAACCACTATTACAAAAGGCAGTTAATTTTCATTTATATTCTTTACTAGTTTTAACCTCTGCTCCTTAGCTTACCTACTTTACGTACCTTTGAGCTCGTGGCTGAATAATTACAGCCGCACAGGCCGATCTTCCGGTTAAAACGCGCTTGCCGAGGTTGGTCTGCGGATTGGTGACTAACTGACCATCTGTCATAGCGAGTTTCCTCCGTGCCTCGGAAAGCACGTAAAGCCGATGGTCCCGGCTGTCATTTGTAGATCTTTGACAGTCGTCACAGTCAGAAGCTCGAAAGTCTGACAACCAGTCTAACCATGGGGTATTGTATTACTAAATGAGTTGTGGGTTGTGGAGGTCGGATAGGCAGTCACTCCATGTAAAATACTGATATTCAGCTGCATCTGGTTGGACGGAAAGCCGACCCCAATATAGTTGGGAAAAGGCAGGCAGATGGCCGAGTTGCGTGCCACCATTGTGTGCTTTTGGGCAGATGACAGTTAAAAGTTTTAATTGTATAAAATTATCATTCAATTATTTCTGAGTTTTTCCAATATCCGCTAAAAACAAATATATAACGTGTCTTCTTTTGTTTGTCAAAGCCAAAGGGTCAAAGATTGACAGTTAAGACAAAGAACAAAATGCGTCAGAATTTAATGTCATAAATATTTTGAAGTTTAAAATTTTATTTTTAGCTGATTTTGAAAGAGGTTACTGACTTACTAAATTGTATATTTTGTTTAGATAAATGTTAATAAATTAAACGAAAAAAGTTCAATGTACTAGAAAAGCTATGCTGAAAGTCGCTTTTTTTATCGTGGTAAAATCATCAAATGAGTCCTCCCACCCAGGGCAGAGCGGGAGGGACTGTCAGACTCGTACTGACTAAAATCCACGGTGTCCTTCAGTAGCCCTGCTGAAAGTCGCTACATGAGAAATTGATGGTGGTTACTGTCAAATCGATCGCAGAGCTCGATGTGACTGAAATGTGAAATAACTCGGGACTCGGATGCACCACAATCTTATTAAGTACTTTTTTAGGTTTTATTCTTGCAACGAAAAAGACGCCGACAATGCTGCCGTCCACTAACTAAAAGGCCGTTAAGCCACAGTTGATCGTTTTTCACTTTTTAATGTAGTCTTATACAACTTTCGATGCTCTATCTGATGGTCTAAGAGTCATATTTCTATGATTAATAGTTTTAGAGACACAGGAAGATTGCTGAGCAGTTAAACCACATAAAATGGTTAATTATTAGAAAATGAAGTTAGAATATATATGAATTAAATATATAACATACTAGCTGTACCCTGCCCCGCTTCGCTGTGGCACAAAAAACTGTTTTTTCAACAAACAAAAAAAATAGATAAAACTTCTCATGTGACTGCGTCATTACGACTGCGGTTGTCAGCGAGTGTTATCCTCGCTTCCGGTAGATGGCGCGGTCACTGGTACAGAGCTGATCGTTAAAAAAACTGTTTTTTCGCGGTTGCGGATATGTGACTGATGCAAAAAATAGATAAAAACAATCCTTGATGCGGATTACATATCATGCTAAAGTTTCAGCTCAATCAGTGCAGTACTTTTTGAGTTTTTAAAGCATACACAAACCAACATAACATTTGTATATATATAGATATAGATTGTGCAAAAACACTATGCCTACATATATAATTTGCAGCCTTGTTCCTAGATAGCATACTTTTCAAGAGACATCAATTCCCAATTTTAGCGTTTTCTCGAAAACTACTTTTTGCACTTAACGGCCTTTTAGTTGGTGGACGGCAGAATGCTTCTCCTGGGAATCTGTTTCTGCAAATTTGGCAGGCATGTTGGTCTAGTGGTTAGTGACCCTGACTGCTATGCCGGAGGTCGTGGGTTCGATTCCCACCCAGGACAAATGTTTGTGTGATGAGCACGATCATTTGTTCTGTGTCTGGGTGTAATTTATCTATAGTATGTACATATGTATTTAGAAATATATAAGTATGTTTATCAGTTGTCTAGTACCCATAACACAAGATCTGCTTAGCTTGGGACTAGATGGCGTTGTGTGATAGTTGTGGAATATTTATTTATTATTTTATTTATAATCTAATCTCGAAACCAACTTTTTAAAGAACAGAGTAAAGTTATTTACGGTATATAATACTCTGGGAGCAGTGTTGGCTCTGGTTACTGCCCCGGCTTACGAGTTGTAGGTCGTGGGTTCAAACTTAGCTAGGCGCATTACTTCCATATATAAAAATATTATGTTGGTTTATGTACGCTTCAAAAACTCAAAAAGTTCTGCTCCGATTGAGCTGAAATTTTAGCATGATATATAATCCGCATCAATGATTGTTTTTATCAATTTTTTGCATCAGTCACATATCCGCGACCGCGAAAAAACAGTTTATTTGTGCCACAGCGAAGCGTGGCAGGAAACAGCTAGTACTTTTTTTTTTGCGTGGTAAAATCATCAAATGAGTCCTCCCACCCATTACTGTCAGACTTGTATTGACTAAAATCCACGGTGTCCTTCACTAGCCCTTTACGCACCGGAGTTACGGTGATGGGTAAGTCCCGCCACCCCGGCAGGCTTTGGCCCTCTACAGGCCCCGTCAATATGCTGACACTCCTTGAGGCGCGCGTGGAACATCTAGTACTTTATGTAATTTAAGTATTTCAACACCACTGCTCTCAAAACGGCAAAGGAAAACATCGTGAGGAAATCGGAATGTCCTAGAACCAAAAATTCATAGACATGTGACATCTACCAACCCACACTGGGCCCGCGTGGTGGATACAACCCACTCCCTTAGAGAGGTCGGTGTCCCTGTAGTGGGAACCTTATAGGCTGATTATGTTATTATACTTTACACTAAACACATCAGTACGGTACACACCTACTGCATAATTAAAGCAGTACGCATCTATGCGCCTGCGCCGCTCGACTGCGCGCGTTCCAAATACGAAGGTACGCGCCATTGGACCACTTGATACTGTGACGACTGATAGGAGAGAATTGAAGAAAAAAACGTGTTGCGCCGACCACAATATTGAGGTAAGGGCAGGAAGATGATGATGACCCAGGGCGGAGCGGGAGGGACTGTCAGACTTGTACTGACTAAAATCCACGGTGATCCTTCAATAGCCTTTTACGTTCCAGGGTCACGTTGACCTAATGAGACAGCCACGCGACCCATTTTTTAAACGTCTTGGGGTTACTTTGCACCATCTACTATAGCACCGTCAACGCAACGTGTTTAATAAATGGGATGAAAAATTTGACCTTGAGTAGGTCTGCAATAGCTTAGTTAGTAAAGATTCTAGAATAATTATCCAGAAAAACAGATTCTTGTCCTGCTCGCACTCGACTTGTATGCTTGGGTGTTGGGTTGGATGGTGGCCACAGGTTCTGCTACATAATTGTGGGAAACGGAATGTAAGAGTGTACGAGAGGGATGGAAATAGGAGGTGAGAGCGAGAGCGAAGAAAGAACAGTAAAATGGCGGTTTTTGATTCAAAAGGAAGACTTGTTGTATTTTAGTTTTTGAAAATAAATAAATTAGGTGTTTAATATAAAGCTGTTTTACTTTGATCCCACATTCCCACATAATTACATACGGAACCACTCGCCAGTTCGCTACAAGAGCTCCCTGCCCCACATATACTTAAAACTCATACACATAACATGGATAAGCGTCTCAAGTGATTGTAAACGGACGCCCAGGTCGACTCTTAATGTATAGCCAGCAATTTTTATTGCACAGCTTCGAAGAAGTCGCGGTACTGTACGAATAACCGTGACCCCGGAACGTAAACGGATATTGAAGGACACCGTGGATTCTAATCAGTACGAGTCTGACAGTCCCTCCCGCTCTGCCGTGGGTGGGAGGACTCATTTGATGATTTTACCACGTAAATAAAATAAAAAATCTGCACATTATGCTTGACCTTACAAAAATACATTTTACTTTCAACCGAATAACACATGGAGTAAGCAATAGTTACTCAACACAGATCACTACAACTCTGAATTGATTGCGGCGTGTGACTCTATATTGTTGACTTAATTACTAGTAACTATTGTTTTGGATTACAGAGCTTGGAAGAGTTTAGAAACGGCTTAATTTCAATTAGGCCAGCGGGTCTAAAAAGTCACTAAATGCATTAGGTGAATCATTATCCATCTATTCTTCGCGATCTTGACGATACCGTCCATATTATTAAGGATATAAAAAATGAATGTTAAAATGTGACACAAGGTTTTATCATTCTAATATATATTAAAAATCTCACTCCCATAATAGGCCCTACAATTTTCGCACGACCCAATATGGGACATCTTACGATCACAATCTTTGGACAGAAGTCATAAAATTCGTCACGCCGAATAAACGTACAACGTCTGTAAGGCTTGTTTTACACGAACCACAAAACGTGGTTACCACACAACACACCAGTTTGATGCAGTAGCCGACCGACCAACTGATGCGCTTTGTGACGCGGGTTTGTTATCCGCACGGAACAAATATTTGTATGACCTACAAGTAGTTGTTCCGGGTCTGGATGTTTGTGTTTCTGAGTTTAAATGTTTGTAAAACGCACCTACGACATAGGAACAAAGCACATTTTGTATTGTAAATACGTAGTAGAATTTACACGGACCATATTTGACGTCCTTAAAGGTCGCGGCGCATATTTACTACTGACCACATCGCAGCTACCATCAGGATCCACAACGCAACTCCGCGAACTAGCGACCGACCACATTGCAAGAATTACAATAATCACATCCACATTTTGTCGGTACGACACAAGTAACCAAATCTCGACCACATTATTGTCACTGCGATTTTATGTGGTTGTGCTGCGTGTGTAACGAGCCTTACAGACGCCATTTCAAGCCATCAGTTACTATCATACGTCATAAAATAAATATCTTAGTGTGCGTAAATAGTGAAATGATCAATTTATTTGGTATCTAATTAAAAAGTCGTTGCGCAGGAGTTCCAGTGAGCTCGCTCCATTTTTGGTCTTATATTTGCTTCTAGGCTAGATTAATAGGCCACGAGCAAACGCGTTACTTTTTTTAAGTTTTTTTTGGCCAGACATTCCAGAAATTACGAAATTCTTGTTTTTTTTTTACACATGCACTAGAATCTTGTTATCCGTATTATAGTTTTATGGGACCAATTGACAGATATACTACATCGAACAAAAAAAGAATCACACAAATCTGACCTGCAGCCGTATTATGACGTCTTAAAATGAGGCTTGTTCCAGTGAGTGAAAGAGACAAAGCTTTACAAGTCGTCTAGCGCCACCTCGTTCACTCACTGGAACAAGCCTTGTTTTAAGATGTCATAATATGGCCCTATAGCCTTGTAACAAACGATAAACGCAAACGCTAAGTAGGCTTTAATAGATTTCCAACTTTATGTACTTACTTGGTTATAACGTTAAAGATCTAGTGAACATTGCTTATCGTTTTCGATCTTTCCTGTCGCTAACGCTCAGACACCGCTAACGCTCAGTACCGAGCGTTTACGATTATCGTTTGCGACTTGTGACTTGGCTAGGGGGGCAGAAACCTCGAAATAATCGGTGTACATGTTGAAAGACCGACCAAAATAGAACCTCCTCCTTTTTGAAGTCGGTTAATGATAAAACTAGAGTGTTTATCAACACGCACTGTGCTTGGTGGAGCTTACTCCCTCTCACAGAGAGGAAGCCCGTATCCCAGCAATGGGAACAATACAGACTGATTATACTATGTTCGCTTCAACAATGTTGAAATATGCTCGGTTCAACAATGTTGAAATATGCTCGGTTCAACAATGTTGAAATATGCTCGGTTCATCAATGTTGAAATACGCTCGGTTCAACTATGTTGAATTATGCTCGATTCAACAATGTTGAAATATGCTCGCTTCAACAATAATGAAATGTGCTCGCTTCAACAATTTTAAAGTAGGCTCACTTCAACAATTTTGAAAATGCCGCCTCTACTAAAAGCCGTTGAGTCTCATAACTCTGTATTTCTGAACATAATATATTTGTCTAAATACGAGTACTTAGTTCTCACAGTTATTTTAGTTGTTTAATTATTTATCATTCTAAGTTTGCAGGTAGAGTTTTTTTACATATCAGATATTTAGTTTTTATTGAGGAGCTCGTGGCTAAATAATTACAGCCGGCACAGGTCGATCTTCCGGAGCCGCGCTTGCCGAGGTTGGCCTGTGAATGGGTGACATCTGTCATAGCGAGTTTCCTCCGTGCCTCGTAAAGCACGTAAAGCCGTTGGTCCCGGCTGTCATTTATAGATCTTTGACAGGAGTTACTGTTAGTCAGAAGCTCTAAAGTCTGTCAACCAGTCTTACCATAAGGTATCGTATTACCCAATAACTGGTCATATTACCCAGTAACTGGGTCGTGGAGGTCAGATAGGCAGTCGCTCCATGTAAAGTACTGATATCCAGCTGCATCTGGTTTGACTGGAAGCCGACCCCAATATAGTTGGGTAAAGGCTAGGCAGATGATGAGGTATTTAGTTTTTGCAAAACTTGGTTTTGTTGTTAAAAATTATGTTGGCTGACGTTTTCCGAGAATTTGCGAGAATTGGATATATTGTTACGGAAAGGAAATTTTACACTTTATTGTGGTTGTTTTCTAGTTGGTTAAATCTTCTTTTTTAAATTATTACGCTACTATTTACTATCATCAAATGGGTGCTCCCACCCAGGCCAGGCCATGGAGGCCAGAGCGGGAGGGACTGTCAGACTCGTACTGACTAAAATCCACGGTGTCCTTCAATAGCCCTTTACGTACCGGGGTCACGGTAATTCGTGAGTCCCGCGACCATTCGGTACATCTCTAGTATATTTTTTAAAGAAACCAGTGACTACCACAATACAATAGTGACTCACAATGGCTTTACCATTGGCTGTAATAACCCTATTGTCCTCTCCCAAGGTACGTTATAAAATTTACATATTAAATGCATCCAAGTCTTCATACGTTCAAAATGTTTTACCATTTTGTTTTAGACCGTGATTTTGAAGCAGAATCATCTGATCTAATAATCTTACTAATAATTAACCGACTTTTAGATAAAGAGGAGGTTCTCAATTCTACAGTAGTTTTTCATAAATGTGATTTGGATGGATGGATGTTACGGCTGAACGTATCTCGATTAAATTTGACTCAGAAATAGGGTAAAGGCTGGAACAACACAAAGGATACTGTTTATCTCTGTATTTTGTTACCTTTTTTTTTTTTGCGTGGTAAAATCATCAAATGAGTCCTCCCACCCAGGGCAGGGCGGGAGGGACTGTCAGACTTGTACTGACTAAAATCCACGGTGTCCTTCACGAGCCCTTTACGTACCGGGGTTACGGTGATGGGTAAGACCCGCGACCCCGGCAGGCTCTGGCCCTCTACAGGCCCCGTCAGTTTGCTGACACTCCTTGAGGCGCGCGTGGAACACAACGCGCCGTCGACCCGGGCATGGTCCATGGTCGGGCAGCGAGTCGCCCATTACTCGCTGCCCGCATGCCCGCGCCTACGGTGGCCGGAGATCGTCTGGCGACGTCCGTCGCCGTGGGCGTCTACCACTGCGGGTGGGTCGGAGGGAGGACACTGTTCTCTCCCTCACGCGGCACGCCTCCTCCTTCGCGAGCATGACTGCTTCGCAGAAGGAGGCGACCGCTTCCCACTCCGTCTCGCCCCGCAGCATGGCCTCGACCAATGCCGGGCGCGAGAGGTCTCCGCCTATCGCCGTCGTGAGGACACGGCGGTGCTCTGCCCAGGCGGGGCAGTCCTGCACCGTATGCTCCAGCGTGTCCTCAAGACGGTCCTCGCAGTGGTGACACCCAGGCGTTTCCTCCCTCCTTATCAGACACAGGAACCTCCCGAAACTTCCGTGTCCGGTGAGGACCTGCGTCATGCGGAAGGTAAGGACGCCGTGACGCCTATCCAGCCACTCCTCAAAGAGGGGTCTTACCGCCGCGATTGCGGCGTGCCCGGTATTTTGTTACCTTGGGACAATTTTTGAGTTACACAATAGTCATGATGACAATATCAATAATTACAAATTCAATTAGTCCTTCGTCAGTTTGATGAACAAATAAGTGTTTTTTTTTTTGTTTTCTTAAGTAAATTACTACTTAGAATATTGACAGAAATTAATAACGCGTCGATTCTCGGGAGTGACGCTCATGACGTGAGGATTATAAAAAATATACCTAGAAGTGACGTATGTATTGTCAATAACTTTAAAAGCGTTGTATCTTCGTCAATTATGGATTTTTACTTTTTATTGTGGTAAAAAGGGCAGGGCGGGAGGAACTGTCAGACTTGACTGACTAAAATCCACGGTGTCCTTCAAGAGCCCTTTACGTTTCGGGGCATAGTAATTCATAAGTCCCGCGACACCGGCAGGGTATGGCCTTTAATTACAGCTTAAGAAACAAAAGAAAAAATTCGAGTTAAAAATATTTTGATGTTTGTTACTCTTTCACGCAAAAACTACTGAACGAATTTGGATGAAAGATATACAGATAGTAAGTACCTATACAACGTCGGGCACGCCGCAATCGCGGCGGTAAGACCCCTCCTTGAGGAGTGGCTGCATAGGCGTCACGGCGTCCTTACCTACCGCATGACGCAGGTCCTCACCGGACACGGAAGTTACGGGAGGTACCTGTGTCTGATAAGGAGGGAAGAAACGCCTGGGTGTCACCACTGCGAAGATCGTCCGGAGGACACGATGGGATTGATTCTACACCCATTCGCAAGGGTAGGTTTGTATGAAGAAGAATGGGCAAGAAACTCCATACTTACTCTTTTTAAAAATGTTTTACAATATTTAAGGACACCGTGGATTTTAGTCAGTACAAGTCTGACAGTCCCTCCCGCTCTGCCCTGGGTGGGAGGAAAAAAAAAAAGCACCTATACAACGTGGATTTAACACATAGAATTTATCCCGATTTTATCTGGCAACAGCTAGTTTTTCGATAATCTTGCTGATGGACTAATTAGATTTTTAATCACAAACCCCCCATGCAAGTAATCAGATATTTTTTTTATCGTTGTAAAATCATCACATTAGTCCTCCCACCCAGGGCAGAGCGGGAGGGACTGTCAGACTCGTACTGACTAAAATCCACGGTGTCCTTCAATAGCTCTTTACGTACCGAGTCACGGTAATTCGTGAGTCCCGCGACCCCGGACAAGTAATCAGATAGCTTAGTTTTGCAAGTAATTCTTATTAATAGTTACGAGTAACATAATAATATTAATCTTTACAAACATCTCTACTGATCCTCAATAGAGATAAAACAATGCGTAATGTTTGCTTCTGAATCACGGAAAGACAAATAACTTGAAACAAATGTAAATCATACACACAGTCATAAACTCACGCCTTTTCCATGGGGGTAGATAGAATCTACAGAGCACCACCTGCTACGATCCTTACATACTACTTTCACCTCATCAACATTCATACATCTGGTCATACAAGCACGCGGATAGCGAGTACTACGCGGCCGTCCTGAAGCACTTCATCATAAGGTCAGTGTAGGTCTTCCTAGGGCGTCCTCCCGGCGTTACCACTCACATCTGTCATACAAACTCCTTACACTCATCCTTTCAACATGACCGAACAATCTAAGCATACTCTTTTAAATTTTTGTCAGTATATCTTCTTTAAAACCGCAATTTTCTCGTATAACCTCATTTCTCGGGCACGCCGCAATCGCGGCGGTAAGATCCCTCTTTGAGGAGTGGCTGGATAGGCATCACGGCGTCCTGAACTACCGCATGACGCAGGTCCTCACCGAACACGGAAGTTTCGGGAGGTACCTATGTCTGATTAGAAGGGAAGAAACCCCTGGGTGTAACCACTGCGAGGATCACGCGCGCCTCAAAGAGTGTCAGCAAAATGACAGGGTCCTCCTCTACAGAGCCAAAGCCTACCGGGGTCGCGGGACTCGTGCATTACCGTGACCCCGGAACGTAAAGGGCTATTGAAGGACACCGTGGATTTTAGTCAGTACGAGTCTGACAATCCCTCCCGCTCTGCCCTGTGTGGGAGGACTCATTTGATGACTTTACCGCGCTGAAAAAAAGAAAATAACCTCATTTCTCAATCAATCATTCAAAGATACACAGGTCTAGCGAATAGCGAAGACTCGTAATGGGTCGATTTTCAAAGTTAAGTCTCGTTTACCGAGGACGGGCCGAGGATGCATGCACAGTTACTTCCGTGTCTCGGAAAGCACGTAAAGCCGTTGGTCCCGGCTGTCATTTGTAGATCTTTGACAGTAGTTACTGTTATATAGTAGTTACTGTTCGTCAAAAGCTGGACAGTGACAACCAGACTTCATGCGGGTGGCGAGTAATGGGCGACTCTCTGTCCGACCATGGACCATACCCGGGTCGACAGAGCGTTGTGTTCCACGCGCGCCTCAAGGAGTGTCAGCATAGTGACGGGGGCCGCCTGCAGAGGGCCAAAGCCTGCCGGGGACGCGGGACTCACGAATTACCGTGACACCGGAACGTAAAGGGCTATTGAAGGACACCGTGTATTTTAGCTAGTACGAGTTCGACAGTCCCTCCCGCTGATCACAAAATAGTTGAGAAACGGTAGACAGATGATGACTCAAAAGTTCTTTTTAAAATGCAGAATAAACACTTTTTTCTGTCTTTTTAATATTTTTAGCAAAATAAACCGTTAATCTTTACAATATTTTACATAGTGTGCAAATAAAATCTAGCTAAGATATAAGGAAAAAGATTTCATAAATATTAAAAACCTCGGGTTCCAAAGAACGAAATGATTCACCGATCTCGCCATTAACCCTTAACGACCCAGTATGCTTCTCTAACGTAACGGACCAGTAGTGTCCATCAGACACATTACTTAAGAGACTTGTACCAAATACGACTAAATTGCCGGAAACTCGCAATGAAGTAAGAAAGTACTATGTTCAAATCAAAAACTGAAGTAAAATAACAATGGAACTTCACGCTTGTAGTTCTAGAAAGGGACAGACAGTCATCTACATACGGTAGATGTCAGTGTCACATGTCTTGGTATTTTTGTTCTAGGACATGCCGGTTTTCTTGCCATTTACGAGTCCAGTTCTTTCTGGGTACGCTCGCTCCAACCTCCTTTTGTAGCTGGCCGTTTACAATGAGTACGAAAAAGTAAATTGTCTTTATGACGGATGTTTTTATGATTGCCGAAGTCTGCCGAACTGAAACGACGTTAGACGTTAGGCAGAGCGGGAGGGACTGTCAGACTCGTACTGACTAAAATCCACGATGTCCTTCAATAGCCCTTTACGTTCCAGAGTCACGGTAATTCGATAAGCCCGCGACCCCGGCATGCTTTGGCCCTTTAGAGAGGGGCCCCGTCATTATACTGACACTTTTTGAGGCGCGCGTGGTACACAACGCGCCGTCGACCTGGGCATGGTCCATGGTCGGACAGCGAGTGGCCCATTCCTCGCCGCCCGCATGCCCGCGCCTACGGTGGCCGGAGATCGTCTGCCGACGTCCGTCGCCGTGGGCGTCTACCACAGCGGCTCGCGCGGCCCGCCTCCTGCTTCACGAGCATGACTGCTTCAGGTATTTATATATTACCTTAGCTTTTTCATTACGGAATTTCAGAGCCCGCGATAAAAGCTTTGCAATGGCCTCAAAACATAGGCTAATTATGTATATCCTACTAACTAGCCTCTAAACCAGTTAAAACTAATTTAATCTAGTTTAGCAAAGTAACTGACAATTTAAAGAGGTCATCTCGGATATTTGTAAATATTTATTTAAATCTATTGGGAAACCAATCATGGCTAATTCGATTGCAATTATATTCACGCTCGCCTTCCGTGTCGGTTGGCAGAGAAGGTCGTTGGCATCTAATTATTATGATTAGTTTTTAAGTTTGTTAATTTAACCCATTGGACTTTTGTCATCCGGTTGTGGTCACTTGTCATTCATAGAGGTCGTTTTGAGGCCAAAATTTGACCAGCATTTATTTAAATAGGGTTTAATACTCCAATAGCATAAAAAATCAACACTATGCCAAGCAAAATAAAACAAAAAAGTTATAGAAAGTCTTAAAAATTGATGTTGTAATAATTACGAAACCCGATTAAACTACGGTTAACCGCACTTCATTAGTTAAAAACTGTTATTTATTTATTTTTCATACAGAGTACTATGGTACTACTAACTGGTTAGCGCAGTGGCTGAACTATCGACTGCTGCGCAGCGTGTCGCGGGTTCGATCCCCGCACGGAACAAACATTTGTAAAAACGAAAAGTTAAAAAAAAAATTACACATAACATTAATTACTTATTAAAATGAACATAATCCATTAAAACAATACAACTACATAAATAGTACAACAGAAAATAAAACAATCCATTCATTCAGTAAAAAAATACTTACCGACAAAGTCACAAACCTCTTTTACGATAGTACCGGCCGTAAAGAACGCATCGACCTACCTCTATGGATGTAACTGATGCTCGCTAAAAGTTCAAAAAGTATCCCAGAGCAACTTCATAACGGGATGAAAAGTATTCTATGTGTTAATTCAGGTTATAAGGTATCTGTGTTCCAATTTTCATTCAAATACGTTCAGTAATTCTTCTGTAAAAGAGTAACAAAAATCCATCTTTCATCACAAACTTTCGCATTTATTAGTAGTAAGATTTTGTTTTTTAAGTTTGTTCCTCTCTATAAATTTCCTCGTGTCTTGGTTATACACAAACACCCAGACCCGGAACAACTAATCGCAGGTCGTACAAATATATACGTATTTATTCAATTCAGGAATAAAAAGAATGACACGCAGCGTAGCAGCTGAATCAGAATCATTTATTTGTCAAACATAGGTATTACATTATAAGATCTTATGGTAAATAGTATCAGGTGCGCTATGTTTTGTCAGTTATGACATACAAATATTTATGTTATAAGGGTAAGTTAAATTAAAGACTAATTATTATACATTAAGAAAAAAAAAGAAGTCTAATTACAATATGAATAAATTGTTACCGATTAAATTTCTAAAATTATTTTTTACTATTTGGGATAGTTAAAAATTTACATTCAAGAACTCGTCCAATGTATAATAGCATTCGTGAAGTAGCAGCTGGTGTAGGGTAGTTTTAAACTTCTTTCCTGGCAAGCATTTGAAAGCTGATCAAAGCTGATCGTCCTTGTATTCTTTATAGCCGGTACTTGTACAGTAATTTAGGAACGAGTAGATATTTTTTAGAATGAAGACAAAATGTAGATCACAAAAGAGACAAGTGGTTTAAGTTCAAAACAAACGCGGGTAGAATAAAAATGGTTAGGAGACGGTCAGTGTGTGGTACAAGATATGAGCGGTAGCGATTGGCAACAGCCGGGCCTATTGACACGTCCTTCATCATCATCATCTTCCTGTCCTTATCTCAATCTACTCTTTCTGAGGTCATATAGCTATATACAGCCTGTTAGTGTAATCAGTCTTAACCTTGAAACCATAGGTAGTTGATTTAATTATAAAAATGTTTGTCTGAATTTAAAAATAAATAAACGAATTTTTCTTTAAAAAAATCAAAAATGTTTCTGTCCTACACCGTCCGTTAATTCATGGATACTATGCGCCCGAGTTACGTATTCACTGCAAAGGGCGTTAACCTGCCAGTGCGGCAGGTTAACGCCGTCCGTTTAACTACATACCTACATAAGTTTTAACTAACTACATCATTGTAATAAAATACAGGTAACCTGTGATGTAACTAACTTCCCTTCATACTTTTCCTGGCTTAGGACAGGCAAAAATACCTACCTTTGTTGCGTGACGAGTCCAGATGTAAGTTAGGTTATCACCCGACGCGGCGTAAACCCGAACCATTTCGGTCCTCTGTTCTTTTGTGTACGACATAATCACTAAACACTAACACTTGCGCGAAAAATTAACGGTGGGGCCGCGCTCGCGGCGGGCGTACGTTACGAGACACGCGTTCGATAGCGACACTGCCGGCAGACTGGTATGCGCGGGCCCCGCGCATACCTCAGTCTCTCCCCGCGCCGCGGGCGACACGGCGGCGCGGGCGCTCGCGGCTTATTTGATCTACTTTACCTTTGCGTAATAGGGTGAAATAATTTTGGGGAAAAATGGAGACTTTATTGAAAAAAAAAAGGTTTTATTTTTTTATTGAATTTACGTTCTGTAAGTGATACCAAACCACTGGTTTCAAGTTTAAGACTGATTACACTAACAGGCTGTATATAACCTAGCTACTAATACCTACTAAGATTTAATTCGATCTTTGGAGGTATAATAAAGAATGTTATTTTACTTGTGGTCGTCGCAACATGTTTTCTTCTTCCATTCTCTCCTATCAGACGTCACAGTATCATTTACTCCTTTTTCTTTCATATCCATTCCTTAGACAATCCATCCATCTTTTTTTTGGCCTTCCTCTTCCTCTCCATCAATCTACATTCATACCCATCCTCTCTTAGTCACATTAGTATCATCCGCTCCCATTACACGTAATGTCAAGATAATACGAGAAAAAAAAACAAGATCATAAACTATTTCTAAGTAAACCAAGTTAAAAGGTGCGTCACCATAAATAATTTATGTTTGTTTTAATAGTAATTTATGAATAAAACATTTGTACGGAGAACTACACATCAAACTAAATAAAACCAGTTTATCTTGATCTCCTTTTTTATAATTTTTCCGCTCAATGAACGGTCAGCTCAAACTGGTTTTGTATGGCTTGATGTGTGAGTGTATACAACATATTGATATATGCCCGGAATCAAAAATATGTAAATTAATAATCTACATAAAACATTTAAAAAAGTTATAGTATACTTGACATAATATTTACATAAAAACAAAATTAATTAGAGGAAATAGAGATTAATGGTTTATTTCAATTTTGAAAATCAAAATTTTTGATAAATAATAATTTTTACATCAAATCTTTAATTACAATGATGATAAGCTTATGCATTAATTAAAATTATAGTAAGCTAAACTAAATCGGCTGACGATCTCCGGCCACCGTAGGCGGGCGACTCGCTGTCCGACTATGGACCATGCCCGGGTCGACGGCGCGTTTTGTTCTACGCGCCTCAAGGAGTGTCAGCATGATGGCGACAGCAGAAAAAAGCTAAACTAATATTGTATTGTAATATTTCGTAATACTAGTATTTAGAGAAATCGCTTATAACTTAGACCACACTTCACAGCTTTCTCCTATAGCGGTATATTTGTCCGGCGCATCACTTTCCGATAAATATTTAGTAATCAAGTCAAGTCTATGTTGAAATCTACTGCTCGGGTTCCGTCCTACATTTTACAAACTACGCTTTTTAAACATGTAGCTTTTGACCGTGATTTTTCTAGGGTTATATTTGAATTGAATCTGACGGGGCCACCCTTAGAGGGCGGGCCAAAGCCTGCCGGGTTCGCGGGACTGTCTTATCAGGTTACCGGGACCCTGGAACTTAAAGGGCTGTTGAAGGAACACCGTGGATTTTAGTCGGTATGACTCTGACAGTCCCACTTGTCCCGCCCTGTGCGGGAGGACTCAGTTGATGAAATAAAAAATGGTTGAACTCAGGGACGAACTAGTACGGGGCCCCAAGTAACATGGGCCCCTGAAGTGTAAAAGAAAGTGACACATAATCTTATCCAGAATATCAAATTGGGTAAGGTAACTTTACAAAATAGAGTCAAGAGAGAGAGAGAATTTGCCCATAGAGTCCGCGCCAGCACCAGCGGAAAATTCATGGTAGGTACTAATTTTTTTTAATGCAATTTGATCGGGAACTTCAGTCGTGTGGTTGTCACTAAAACACAGTTGTAGTGTTGAAAGTTACTTGTTTATATTATTACACATTACAATTAATATAGTGGCTATGTCACCTAGTGTTGATATGTTGGCAAAAAGTAGGGAATTTAAGATGGCGTGCTTATATGACCAGATGTGTGGATGAGGATGAGCCGAAAAGAGAATGTAAGGATCATAGCAAATGGCGCTTTGTTGTTTCTGCCTACATCATCATCTGCCTAGCTTTTTCCCAACTATATTGGGGTCGGCTTCCAGTCAAACCAGATGCAGCTAGATATCAGTATTTTACATGGAGCGACTGTCTGCCTGTTTCTGCCTACACGCATGGGAAAATGGCGGAGTTTATTTATGTATGTATTTTAGAAAAGAATTTTCGTATAATTATAAATAGTAACAGAACGATTCCCTATAAATCTGTCAATCACACGAATTGTATGTTATGAATTGTCAATAACGTGGCTATTTACAATTTGTATTATGATTCATATAATTAATTATACACGATTCTGCTAAAGCTGCCTTTTTAGACTCGCTTCTTCAACTTGACAACTGATTCATTCAATAAAAATCTTCTGCACATCAATATTTTATATTGTAGTTTTTTTTTCTTCCTGTACCCACGTTTCTTGACGCATCTTGCATTTTAAACAGAAGATGAATCATTAAAAATTATTGTTTTTATGTAAATTATTTATTGTTTGACGTGACGAGGAAGGAATCGCGAAAAATGATTAATTGATAGTTGTTTCTTATTTTTGTAAATTATTCTTCACTCAAAAACGGTGAAGGAAAACATCTTGAGGAAACCGGAGTGTCCTAGAACCATCTAATTCGAAGACATCAGACATCTTCCAACCCGCACTGGACCCGCGTGGTGGATTATGACCCACTCCCTCTCCCAGAGAGGAGGCCTATGTCCCAGCAGTGGGAACATTGTAGGCTGATTATGTTAAACATACTTGGAAATATATATATACTTCTTAAAATGAATGATTTAACAAAGGTTCCGTACCTAATAATTTTGGCGATCTAAAAAGAGTGTCCATGGAGTTTCTTGCCCGTTCTTCTCCATAAAGATCTACTCCTTGGAATAATGGGCATCTTCGGTACTTTCACAGTTTTTATGTCTTGTGACTGGGACTGTAGCATCATAATTTTGTAATGTTTCATTATATTTTATTTGTCTTTGACAATTCAAAACTGCCGTAACTAGCCTACTTGAAATAAAGGCTTTGATTTTGATTTTTTGGAAACCAGAAATCCGAATGTTTGTATGCGTTCGGGAACAGAGACGCAGGTAGTGAGTTCCAGTCCTTTGTTGCACATTTCTTTTTCATATAAAACGTTGCCCCACACTAGGTATTTCTCCTGTATCGTGGGTGGCTTTACAAACATATAAACTCACATACACACAAACACTCAGACCCGGAACAACTACTTGTAGTTCATACAAATGTTTGTTCCGTGCGGGAATTGAGACGTAATTTAATTTAAAAAAAAAAACTTCAGTTTTGTTACAAAATTACTTTAAAAACTTCTTTAAACCGAACTTCATTAGATGAAAACCGCATTTCAGATTATAATTCATCTAATTTATTCAATATAAGTCTGCCGAACTGAAACGACGTTAGACGATGCGGAGTGTTAGGTTTATTTTCGTTAGGGAATTTCTTGATTAGGTCGCCGTGCTCAGAGCCCGCGGTAAAACTATGCAATAGCATAATAAATACTTTGATTTGTTGCACAAAAGCAGGCTCTCAATTGACATCCATCTATATACGGGCTACGAACGGATGCGAACTACAAGTACATCTAAACGATTGCTTAAAGCCCTTGACCTGATCGAACTGAGAGCCTCATAATTATTGCTTTTGGCCCTCAAACCACTGTCACGACTTGGCATAGTTACTGACGAACCTCACTTTGGCAAGTTATTTAATTAATTGTACGGAGTAGTATTCTTAAAAGTGACATATCTTAGGTTATACTTGGTATTTTTTTTCCCCGAACAGCCGTGAGTTCTACAAAGGTCCGCTTCAAGGTTATCCATTCATAACTGGACATCCTGTATAAAAATAATAAAAAGAGGTCCGTACAAAGTGTTTACTTCACTTTATTATCTTATACCAAATTCGCCTTACATCCAGCATGCGGGCGGCGAGTAATAGGCGACTCGCTGTCCGACCATGGACCATGCCCGGATCGACGGCGCGTTGTGTTCCACTCGCGCCTCAAGGAGTGTCAGCGTAGTGACGAGGCCCCCAGTAGAGGGCCAAAGCCTGCCGGGGTCGCGGGACTCACGAATTACCTTGACCCCGGTACGTAAAGGGCTTTTGAAGGACACCGTGGATTTTAGTCAGTCAAGTCTGACAGTCCCTTCCGCCCTGCCCTGGGTGGAAGGACTCATTTGATGATTTTACCACGATAAAAAAATAAAAACCATCCAAATCTGTTCAGTAGTTTTTTTTTTTATATAAAAGAGATTGAACATCCGTCCATCCGTTTCCACACCCCCTCAAACATCACGCTGTCAACATATCAAGCGCGGCAGAGCTCCAAGTGTCCCAGCTATCACGGCAGAGATACCGCTGTGGCGAACACGCAATGTCGCCATTATATCAGTTATTAGAGCAGAACTATGGACGCATTTCCATTTTATATGCGTGGCTTCTATATTTTCTTTATTAGCGGACAGTCCGGAGATTTTTCGCGGATAATATCGATGCACTTTTATTTGAGACTAGCTTTACCCTGCTGCTCGTCTACTATGGATTATAGCGTGATGTTATATAGACTATAGCTTTCCTCGTTAAATGGGTTATCCGACACAAAAAATATTTTTGAATTAGAACCAGTTTTTGAGATTAGCTGGGTCAATAAAAAAGAAGGGTTGCACTCTGGGAGTGCCGGCAGAAGTGAAAACTTGAATAGTAATAAACACACACGAACATTCACGCAAGCGCCTTGCGTGAATGTCCTGTCGCGTTTTTTACCCATTCCAAAAAAAGTGCACAACGCCGCTAAAAAAGTTTTCACTTCAAAAAATCATCAGCTTTAAATTAATAGTATAGTTGGGTTTGCTCTGGACTCTAGTCCAGGTCAGAGGTGACTGAGACGAAGTCTACGATGGAGTAAGCTTACCCAGAAGAAGACTGTTCACTATAACTTTGAAGAGATTCGGGTTGTATTCGTTCGGGAACACAGACGCAGGTAGTGAGTTCCATATGAAAGAAGTGTAATAAATAATAATACCTTACGAGGCTCTCATTGTGCAGCTGGCTCAAGGGCTTGATGTAGAAAGCAGTCCTCTTGGACACGGGCGGCGCGCATTGTGAGGAGGTTCCTCTCTCTAGAGCCCTAACCACCGGCACCTTGGACCCTGTTTCCGATGCTGGTGGACCTACTTTTTTTATGTTTTTAATATATTTTTTTTAAGTAATATTTAAAATGTAAACAAAAAAGAAAAAAATAATAAAGACGAATAAATAAAAATTTGGTTTATTTATCTCCACAAATTACATTTCTCATAGATAATAAGTAGCATAGAACATATCTGTGGTAAGTTGACAGGCATTTTGAGAAAATTGTAATTAGTGGGAGATCTGGAGTCTGTACTAAGCCTAGGGCCGTATTATAGAACTCCAGGCCCAGTGTTTTTTTTTTGAGTACGAAACTGTAAAAATAATGTTGTGTAGGAACTTGTGTTCGTAACTGTCCAGGCAAGTTTTGTATAAAATGAAATTGAATTTACTGAATTAAAAAAAGAAAGAGAATACTCAAATAAAAAAAAAACACGTGCCCGTGCGCATACCAAACCAAATTCATCGGAACCAAAAAACCCAACGATAATTTCCGAATAGCCTCCAAACAGCTCCCTTTGGCTCGAGGCCGAGGTCGATAAGGCCGTCGAGGGTCGGCAGACATTGCGAGATACCTCCTCAGCCGTACAACTGAGGCTACGTGACAGGCATGAGAAACAAAAGACGAATACAACGGGAAAATCGAGGAGAATTTGATGTACGTGTCTTGGGACGTAATTTGTGGCATTCGGAAGGTAAATGTGGAAGTTTCTGAGCTGTTCAATTCGTGATTATGATGGAAGCATGTCTTTTTGTTAAGTATGTTACAGAGGCGTAACTACTACTACTAATTATACGGGGCCCAAAGTGTCAAAGGCCCCCGACGAATGGAATAAAAATAAAAACATAAAATCATCATCTTCCTGCCCTTATCTCATTTTACGAAGAAGAAAAAACGTGTTGCGCTGACTCCAACAGCGCAACACGTTTTTTTTTTCTTCCATTCTCTTCTATCAAACGTCATAGTATTATTTACTCCTAAAAATAAAAACATAAAATGTTGCTCTTAAATTAAAACTTATCGCGGCCATAAAGCTCCAATTATCGAACTCTTAACATAGCTCAGTTTTCAAAACGGCTATATGTACCTAGTTGTCATAAATGAGCTACGATCAGTCGATCAGCATTCTCAATTGTCTAGCTTTTAGCTCCCTTCAAAATTCTCTTAAAGACATCATCCTGACTCGTGTAACTAATGCTATTAGCATTGATGCTATTGTTATTATTCTGCAAAACTGTAAACTTAGATTAGAAGGGCCCCAAACAAGATTTGAACGGGGCCTCGGGTTCTGGCCTAGCTATGCCACTGGCTGAGAGCAAAGACATTTAAAATTATTAAAAAAGTAGTACATTAATCAGAAACTATGTACTCCTTTGTTGTACAACTTTGTAACTTGAATTAACCTTCAAGAATCGTAATCCCATTGTAAGCAAGTTTTTCTTTAAAATATGAAGTAATTACGCGGATAAATACAGGCTTTTTTTTTTTTTTTTTTTTTTTTTTTATCGTGGTAAAATCATCAAATGAGTCCTCCCACCCAGGGCAGGGCGGGAGGGACTGTCAGACTTGTACTGACTAAAATCCACGGTGTCCTTCAGTAGCCCTTTACGTACCGGGGTCACGGTAATCTGTGAGTCCCGCGACCCCGGCAGGCTTTGGCCCTCTACAGGCCCCGTCTCTATGCTGACACTCCTTGAGGCGCGCGTGGAACACAACGCGCCGTCGACCCGGGCATGGTCCATGGTCGGACAGCGAGTCGCCCATTACTCGCTGCCCGCATGCCCGCGCCTACGGTGGCCGGAGATCGTCTTGCGACGTCCGTCGCCGTGGGCGTCTACCACTGCGGCTGGGGTGGAGGGAGGACGCTGTCCTCTCCCTCACGCGGCCCGCCTCCTCCTTCGCGAGCATGACTGCTTCGCAGAAGGAGGCGACCGCTTCCCACTCCATCTCGCCCCGCAGCATGGCCTCGACCAATGCCGGGCGCGAGAGGTCTCCGCCTATCGCCGTCGTGAGGACACGGCGGTGCTCTGCCCAAGCGGGGCAGTCCTGCACCGTATGCTCCACCGTGTCCTCCGGACGATCCTCGCAGTGGTGACACCCAGGCGTTTCTTCCCTCCTTATCAGACACAGGAACCTCCCGAAACTTCCGTGTCCGGTGAGGACCTGCGTCATGCGGTAGGTCAGGACGCCGTGACGCCTATCCAGCCACTCCTCAAAGAGGGGTCTTACCGCCGCGATTGCGGCGTGCCCGGGATAAATACAGGCTTGGCTACTTTTTGTTGTAGTACAAATTCTTTACTAATAGGTACAAATTATTGAATCAAGGTTAGTGAAAACTATGGTGTGAAATTGAGGGGTTTTTTGGGAGAAATTCCTTAGTGGTAAACCAGAATTTCTCAATGGTTGGATGGCAATATGCTCACCTCTTGTCCGGTTGTTTGTCTGTTTCGCTGGTGCCTTTAGTGGAATAATTTTTGATCTAGCATTTGATTCTATTTAGGGCACCCACGGATTAGTACGTGGGTACTGGTGTTGAGATGCCGATTGTGAAATAATGATAGTTCAGGTGCTATTAGGTCAGGTGCGATTACAGCGGGTGTTCAATGTGGAATACTTCTGTAAATCCAAATCTTGCAAGTTAAATTTGACCCACTTTCCAGGCTGAATTTTTTTCAAGCAGATGTATATCGCATGACAATATTATGACATGGTGCTGATCTGATGATGGAGCTGGAAGGTGGCCATAGAAAGTCTGTAATGAAACGACGCAACACCATGGAGTCCGGGTTGGCGGAGCGTCCTGTTCAAAGAGCTGTCAACTCTTTAAATTAACAGGGAAAAGTACAAACTACAAAGTACTATAACTTTAGGGTCTTTAAGTCAAGAGAGAATAGGTTACTTCTAGACAAGCGTGCTTCACCGTCGACCACATCATCGCTTACCGTCCGGCGAGATAGTGAGTAAATGCGAGCCTATCTATACATATAATAAATCTGTAGAAGGGTCAATTCTGTACCTACATTGAAAATATTGAAAAAATAAATAGCGCGGGATGTTGCTGGATCGATACCAAACCCAAATAGGTGTTTAAAAAAAAAAATTGTCAAGAGGTCTCCGCCTATCGCCGTCGTGAGGACACGGCGGTGCTCTGCCCAAGCGGGGCAGTCCTGCACCGTATGCTCCACCGTGTCCTCCGGACGATCTTCGCAGTGGTGACCCCCAGGCGTTTCTTCCCTCCTTATCAGACACAGGAACCTCCCGAAACTCCCGTGTCCGGTGAGGACCTGCGTCATGCGGTAGGTAAGGACGCCGTGACGCCTATCCAGCCACTCCTCAAAGAGGGGTCTTACCGCCGCGATTGCGGCGTGCCTGGAAGCTAGTGTCTAAATAAAAAGTACGAAATTTTCGCGGACCAACTCGCGGGCTCTGTGCTAGTCTTATACATAATCCGTTTAAAGGTCACTCATGTACGAAGGCACATAAGTGGCTGTCTATTGCAAGATACATAGGTACATATCTATTCTTTACTATCAATTACGGACACGCACTGAACTATTCAAGGAAAACATCGATGACGTAAATTGTGGTGTTGCAATTACGAGACACGATCAAATACAATTCTTGATGGAAGTAAACTTCAGAAGACAGGAGCTATTATAGTTATTTTTCGATCTGGCAACCCTTTTTTTTTCGTGGTAAAATCATGAAATGAGTCGTCGCCTTGGTTGGAGCGGGAGGGACTGTCAGACTCGTACTGACTAAAATCCACGATGGTCCTTCAGTAGCCCTTTGCGTTCCAGAGCTACAGTTACCTGTTTAGACAGTTTTGTGACTCTGGCAGGCGTTTGGCCCTCTTTGGCCCCCGTCAGATTGCTAACTGCTCTTTGACTCGCGCGTGGAACACGACGCTGAGTTTAATTTAGTTCCTTTTTTTTGTAAATATTTAGTACTAGCGGCCCGGCTCCGCACGGGTGGACATGATATACAACATTATTTTTAGTATATGCGAAACCTGAATATAGTTTGTTCAGAATCAGTAACTGAAATTACTAAAATTTAATATAAATATTTTTGAAAAAAAAAAATAACATGGTGTAAAAAATATTGGAATCGAATATTCCAATATTTTTTACACCATGTTATTTTTTTTTTTCAAAAATATTTATATTAAATTTTATTACCAGTTAATTACAATACAATCACCGTACGGTTAGGTACCTATTGCCAAGCTACATATTATCACGAGTGTATAACACAAGAGACGCGGTTTACGCGGGTGTACCGCGAAATGAGCATGTTTTTGAACGGACAACCAGGTATACAAACTTATAACCTTGTAATTTTTTATGATACGGTTTTAAAGTTTGTACATCGATTCTTTACACAAAAATACTAGACAGGTGTATCGGGTTTCGCATAAACAAAATGTAATGTTGTATAGCCTATGTTACTAAGGGGGGGAAGGTAGTTTTCTTATGGTGAAAAAATAAATGAAATCGGTCCAGTAGTTTTTGAGTTTACTCATTATATACACACACACACACACAAAAATGCAAACCTTTCCTCTTTATACGAGTAATATTAGTGTAGAATTCTTGTTTTAATTTTAAAATAGGTGTAAATAACTCCCTATTTAAAATTACAATTGAATCCACCATTTTGATCCGGTAAATCTACAAAAAAAAACCACACACACTAAAACACGGCATTCATAAAACAGGAAACTAAAAGAGGACACAGTCGTTTTAAACGTTACATTATTACGTGACGCTTACGCTTACGTTACGTACGTCGTGGCGCAACACTAGTAAGTAGGACTTGTTTACATCACTAGCGAGGAGTGGGGTCGGATGTGGAGCGTCTTATGAATTCAGTATTGATTTTTAATTAATATGATTTAATTTTTAACACAAATAAAAGTGTCAAATAACTTTTCTTTCGGGAGTCGGTGACTTTTTGTTTCTTTGACTTTTTTGCCACCACTTATTTGTTTTTTTTTTCTCGTTTTTTTTTTGGGTACAGTCGTAATGTTTTCTTGTATGATTACGTAAATGCATGGATAGATACCTATGCGATATTGTGTTGTGTTATAATGAGATATTGCAGCAGTGTTCCGTCGATTTCTCCAAAAACCCGTCGTCAGATCCTGACCTGGTTACCGTGGGGCTATCTGTGAATTATATAGTTTTAAACGAAAGATGAATTTTTCAAAACAGTTCAGACTTCATCGAGAAATAAGGGGATAGGGGCCGTTCAAGTATGATGTATTACGTAAGCACTATGGGAGGGCAGGGGGGTCTTTGCTTTGATTATTTTGGATGACATGGGGGGTAGGGGAGTCTAGATGATGATAACGTCATCAGTAGTAATTTACTTTTTTACACGAATGGCAACCTTCACATTGTCTTTGCTTCAAAACGAAACGCATTTTCGGGGATTCCCGAAAATAATGCATACGTTTAGGCAAAACTATTACATCAATTGAAAAATGTTTACGTAAGCATGGGGGGAGGGGGTAAGAGCTTTGCTTACTTTTGCTGACAAGGGGGACGGAGGGGTAAATAATTGTAATAAATCTGCTTACGTAATACTTGAACGGCCCCTATAAAATAGATCCCACGAATTGAAAAAAAAATCCGTTTTCACTTTTTTTTAATAAGTAGTGTTTGTTCTTAACTCTGGTCCAGGTCAGTGGTGGCTGTGACAAAGTCTACGATGGAGTGAGCTTACCCAGAAGAAACCTGTTCACTCTAACTTTGAAGAGATTCGGCTTGTATGCGTTCTTCTACACTAATATTTGTAACATCCGCCCGCGACTCCGTCCGCGCGGATGTCGGTTTTCCAGGATAAAAAGTATCCCATTTTATGCCCAGGATAATAAGATATAATTATACCAAGTTTCATCGAAATCGAACCGTTAGTTTTCTCGTGATGCCTGCATATACAGACAGACAGATGCAACACCCCCCGCTATTTATTTTTTCAATATTTTCAATCTACAGAATTGACCCTTCTACAGATTTATTATATGTATAGTTAAAATAAAGTGAGGTAAAATTTGAAAGTTCATGAGTTTATTTGTAGAAAATAATTTCTGAACTAATTTCAAAAATTCTTTCATCAGTAGAAAGCTAAATTATTTTTGTGTGTCAAAGACTATTTTTTATAAGAGAATAATGCAGGAAGGATCGCTTTTTTTATCGTGGTAAAATTATCATATAAGTCCTCCCACCCAGGGCAGAGCGGTACTGTCAGACTTGTACTGACTAAAATCCACGGTGTTCTTCAATAGCCCTTTACGTGCCGTGGTCACGGTAATTCGTGAGTCCCGCCACCAGGAAGGATCGCTAGTTAAAAATAAGGATAAAAACTTAATTACGTCAATGACCTTAGATACTGTTACTCACTTAAGCGACTACTGATAAGAAAGGTATTTGTAAAGCCGTCTTTGGCTTTGATTAGTTAACGAATATGTAATATATGTTTTTAACATTTACTTAACAATGAAAAGTTGTATATATATATTTTTTTATCGTGGTAAAATCATCAAATGAGTCCTCCCACCCAGGGCAGGGCGGGAGGGACTTTCAGACTTGTACTGACTAAAATCCACGGTGTCCTTCAATAGCCCTTTACGTACCGGGGCACGGTAATTCGTTAGTCCCGCGACCGGCAGGCTGTGGCCCTCTACAGGCCCCGTCACTATGCTGACACTCCTTGAGGCGCGCGTGGAACACAACGCGCCGTCGACCCGGGAAAGTTGTATCTACGAGTATTGACGTAACTTTCATATAAATTCATTTTATATGAATTTTATATACTTTATTTTATTGTTTTCTTATTTGGTTATTGTATTGTTTATAGTTTATGTTAGTCTAAGTTTAGTTTAAGGTCTTATTTGTCGCATTAAGGTAAACCCTTTAATGATAGAATAAGTTTTGACAAATAAATAAATGATCTAAGCGTTGAAAATTTATGATTTAGTGCCATGTTTGACATTTTAATTATCGAAACAATTATTCCAAATCGCGTTTCTGTCATTGCCATTTTCTTGATAATATTATTCCAAATTTTTATATTATGATTTTTATTTATTAAAAATATCAACTGTTGATTACATTTTCAAACGCTCGAAATTTTCGAAAAGCACTGCCTCTCTTAAAAATTTCGTAATATCTAATTCGTTGAGTAGAGATCTGCCAAACATAATTAACCGTATAGTTCGGTACCGGGTCCTAAAGGACCCGAACACATAGACCTACGCCGGCTCAGTAGCGGGTCCTAAAGGGGCAGACTTTGTAGTCATACGACATCCTCATTTTAAATTTAAAAAAAATAATATTCTGAGCGATAAATCCTATGAGTGCGCATTAATTAAGAATAATAAATAAAAATCTGATTTGTTCACGCCATTAAAACTTCTACATTTAGCGCGCATTTTCTTAATTTACCATAACAAAATCCAGAAGTCTAAATACGATCGTCGCCATTTTGATGGCAGTGCTGGGTTGAGCTAAAAATCATAAAAAATGTGGTTTCGGGACATCTAAGGGATCATTATAGAAGGGATGAATAACTCGTCATTTAGTATTGTAACGAATTCATACATAATTCAACATAAATTAGCAGTGGTAATGAAGAATTTGATATCTGAAGTCGAAGTTTCGCGCCACTCGTGTTTGTTTACATTTTTATTTTTCACTTGGATCACACACATGCGTTTCTACTCAATAACAATTACGATAAATATCATGTCAAATATTATAAATAACGTAAAAAAGCCCAGATCTTAGCGTAATTCTCTAATACAGAGCTAATAACACGTATTTTTCATTACCACTACTCAATTTGTATTCATAATCGACAACCATGCTTATTTTTTTTAATCGTGATGATGTGTGAAAGCGAGTATTCTAATCGATTCCATAATTGAATTTTTCGTCAACTCGAGTGAAAAAAATAAGGAATTGAAGAAAACGATTAATAAAAATTAAAATAAATTTGTTTTAAGCTAAGAATACAATTATTAATTGTTATAATATTTTTAAAGGTTTTATAATAATTTTACGTGCATTGTAATTCCCAAAAAACAGTAATAGACAAAAGAATAACGTCAGTAATAAATGTTTCAATGCGCGCCAATTATTAATTCCAAAAATTGGATTTGGAATGCGCTCGCTGTGGTACTCGCTATTCAAAAAAATATTTTTTATTTATTAGCTAATTTTTAATGTACATTTTGTTTTGTACAATAATATAATTAAGGTTGAATGAATATGGAATGCCTTGGATCTTGATAGGCTTATTAGAAATGTGTTTGTTTCCCACCAAATAAAAGATAGATAAGTAAATTATTATATTCTCAAAATTGTTTCGTAACATTGGTTTGGTCATGTTAAGTATAGACGCCAGCACATCAACCTACCTCAATCTGTAAAATTTCTTCAATCGATTTTCAACCTTCTCACAATAGTGGAAGGATAATGTTCGATTGGTAATTTTTGACAGATTTGGGTAGGTTGATCTGCTGCCGCGCGTACAGATATTTAATCGTCAGTATTGACACCAGTATAATCATATTTTTATATAGGTATTTGTTAAGGATACTTTAGATGTGATGCAGTTCGCGACTTAACTCCAGTAATACACACTGTTATGAGTTGAAAAACCTTTAAATGATTCTCTCCCTGGGTGGAGCGGAAGAACTATTACTTACTTAAAACCACCCTGTTCCTTCATATGCCTTTTGCGTTCTAGGACCGCAGTACCTTTTTAATGATTTTAATACAATTCCGTTAGCCACTATTTTGTCCTCGTCAGTTCGCTGATAGTTCCTTAAAGCCCGCTTGGAACACGACGTGCATTCGTCTCGGGCCTAGTCCTTGATCGGACGGTGAGTTACCCTATACTCGCCGTTCACAAGCCCGCACCTACAATCGCAAAAATTAAGTCTGCGTCTTTAGATTTTTGCTGGTCAGGAATAGAGCTTGTAAATGAAAAAAAAAGAATGTGCTATATTTTTACACTATTTCATAGTGTCGCTGTTAAGGCTCAAATTCGTTATGATATACGACAAACTACAGTAAAGTGATATTAATTTGGTAAAATATGAACTAATATTATACAAACAATAATTTAGTCATCGTACGCAGATCAAAATCAAAATTCGCGCCAATTCACTCAAAGTTCGAATTTCAAAAATTTCGTTATTGTATTTGTACCGCGAAGTGATTACTCGTAAAAAAAATTGAAATGAGAACACGATGTTGCGAACATGTAGTGAGCTACGGCCATTGACTAAAGTTTGAATCGATTTATTAAAGAAAACCTTTTACTTTATGTTTTTTGCATGTAATTACTTCACAGAACATTAATAGTTTGATTACTGGAAATTGATATTTCAAAAATTTAATTTAATAAATAATAATAATAAATAAATAATAATATTTATTTCTATCCCAATCATTAAATTAAAAAATTAAATTATTTATTGCGTACCTAATAAAAAACTTATTTTCAAAACGAAATAATACTTGAAATATTATACCAATGAGTCTACAGATTCCGTTCCATAGATTTATTGCATGGAGTAAACCTTCTCTAGTCAAATAAGCAGATAAATCGGTCCATGTCTTTGTACTACTTTTTTTCCATGTTCGATTATATTGCGAGTATCGATTAGGCTGAATGAACCTTTTCAATCGTTATATGAACATTGGGATTGCGGTCAGCACTAAGAAGTGTCATGTTGCAACATAGTTTTTGGTAATTTTTATCAAGTCTTTGATCGTTAATATTTATGAAATTATGTATGCACACTGGCAAATCTAATAATGCATGTAGTAAGTTACTTCATTTATTTCACTGTTTAACCATTTTTTATCACGTGAGAAGTTTGTTCATGTACATATTTTCAGCACATCTAAATTACATAGTTTTTGGAACGACATAGCATTTTGTATGTTCCACACATTTTACAGAAAAATGACGCAGTTTTAGTGACCTCAACACGTTCTTAGATATATTGCTCATAAACTTATCGTATGAAATAACTGTAGTAACTAATTTTTGATAAAAAAATCGAATGCTGAAAATTTACAAAAATCTTCAATATTTTCTCAAATTTCGAATCACCCGGTCGACTCAGCTGATGCGTCATGTGTCAAAATGTTGTCGTGCAGAGTGGTTAAGTAAATGGACAGACATTTTGTGGGGACAGTCAAATGTAAATTTTAACATTCGTAAGGTAGGTACTGAATAGCAGCATATTTAAATAAATTAATTCTGATTTGATTAGGGCTCTCGTCTCAAGTTGGAAAATTCCATACCATGGTTTTTATTAGCATAGAGTTTATTTTTTATTATAATGTCCAGTTGTATAAAAAGATAACTAGATTTTTCCCACTTCTTTTTTCCCGCGCTCTGCTCTCGTTAATTTAGAATTATAATGGAAGTCAGTAACTTTGTTTCTCATTCCCTTGACTTTTTAGCCACCGACTTCCAACAATAATTTTTCATTCAAAAGTTATTTTACACTTTTTTTATTAGAAGTCGGTTTCACTTAAAAAAAAAGTTCTTTTCTTAAATAAAATATATCGTATTATTTTCTTGTTCTCACACACTACTGTCTACATTTCTTTTTTCAATCTTCCTGTCGCAGGTCTGCTGGTAGAAATTTCTTATGAAATAAGCAGTGCCTTTGTACTTTTAAGTTTTGGTATGTCCTTTATTTTATATTGTGTGTACATAAATGATTAAATAAATAAAAAAAAAAATGAAAACTTGAGAATAACAAATTCAAATAAAAAAATTGAATTCTTTAAGACAACATTTTTGCATTTCAATCAGGTAACCAGGTATCATTGAGCAATAACATAAGTTCATAGCTCCGGTCCCAGGTTGCTGCCCCGGCCGAGCTATTAATAACCTTACTGCGAGTCCTTGCAACAACCTTTACTAACAACTTTAAGACGTTCACTCACTTCGTTTTAAAAGAATGTTGTTTTTATAAACAAGCTTATCATCATCAGCCTTTAATAATGTTCCCACTTCTGGAAGACAAGCCTTCTTTCACAGAAAGGGAGTGGGTCATAATCCACCACGCGGGCCCCAGTGCGGATTGGTAGATTCCAATCAAACGTCATCCAAATGTCACTGTCAACTGTCAAATCTGACACAACAGCCCATAAATCATTTTTGACGTTTTGGTTTGGGGTCAAAACTTCCCAGTGGTTAATATGACAGCTTATTGACGTTTGGAGGCAAAAGCCCCCTTTGTCATTTGTAACGTTTTTGCGAAATTTTTCGTTCTAGAACAGTCCGGTTTTCTCACAATGTTTTCTTTCACCGTTTTTCTTAGTTATGACCATAGGTCGAAATTAGGTAGATTTATTTATGTAGGTACTTACACAATCGAAATTGATCACAAACAGCGAAAGAATTAAGTGGATATGCCCCAAATTCCGGATTACTTTTAAAGAGCAGAAAAATCCCGCGATTTATTAAATAAAAAAAGTTATTTACTTTTTCACAATTCAAACCACTGAACGCGCGACGTTGCCAAATTTACATCAACGACATCGGATGTCCGAATAAAATTTGTATTGTGAATTAAATACTAATAAAAATTGCGTATTAATTATCTTTGTTTTCTTTGTATAATCTGTCTCTGAGGTTTTTCATCATCATCATCATCATCTTCCTGCCCTTATCCCATTTTACTTGGGGTCGGCGCAACACGTTTTTTTCTTCCATTCTCCTCTATCAAACGTCACCGTATCATTCACTCCTCTTTCTTCCATATCATTCCTTATACAATCCATCCATCTCTTCTTTGGCCTTCCTCTTCCTCTCCATCCATCAAAATTCATACTCATCACTCTCTTAGCCACATGAGTGTCATCCTTCCTCATCACATGTCCATAAGGTTTTTATTATAATTTATTTGTAATACTGTTGGCCACAAGGGATTGTCTATTGGAAATCCCGGGAAGATCCATATTAATATCAACATTTCGATGCAAGTACTAAAATAACTCTACCTAATTCCGACCTCTGGTTATGGCTCAAGTAAGACAAAATAAAAAAAATAGAAAAAAATACAAATACATCATCATCTGCCTGCCTTTTCCCAACTATGTTGTGGTCGGCTTCCAGTCAAACCAGATGCAGCTGAATATCAGTATTTTACATGGAGCGACCGCCTATCGGACCTCCACAACCCAGTAACTGGGTAATACGGAGGAGGCACGGAGGAAACTCGCTATGACAGATGGTCATACATCCACAGAGCAACCTCGGCAAGCGCGGCTTAACCCGGAAGATAGGTATGTGCGGCTGTAATTATTTAGCCACGAGCTCCACTGTGTAGTGGAATCCGTGGCTACTATACACACACAAAAAAATATAAATACATGGCATTTAAAGTTCTGAGCTACTTGTAAATTGCAAAGATTGATTTATCAAGATACGGTTAGGTCGAGCGACAAGTCAAGGCAAGCCGCTGTGAACTACATACAAGTAAAAATGAATTTTAAACAAACGCTGTGAAAGTAAAAGTTTCAATGATTTTCTTACTATTGTTCGCGAGATTTAAAAGGACATGGGACTTTACTGTTAGAGCACTAATTCGTTGATGCGACAACACCACCTAGTGCCCACAATATTTCGGGATATACCTATCAATTTGACGGCACGTTTAGCGCAGTGGCTGAGTAATTGGACTGCGCGGCGTGTCGCCGGTTCGATTCTCTCACGGTACAAATATTTGTATGATCTACAAGTAGTTGTTTCCGGACTGGGTGTTTGTGTATGTGAGTTTATATGTTTGTAAACACACCCACGGCACAGGAGAAATTCATAGTGCTGGAAACGCTTTAAAAAAAAAATACTCGCAACTACAGTCGCGAGCAAAATTATGGAATCACTCACTCCGATTCCGCGCAATCCTGAGTACTTAATAACTAGTTAAGAATAATAAAATGGTACCATTTTAAAGGTTTAACTGTTAACTGCCAAATGTTACAAATCTAGGTCCTAACATTGTTCTAAGTAACGAAGAACTTGAAACTGTTGACTCAGCTGTGTTTCTGGGTATTAAACTAGATTCTAAAATTCAATGGGGTCCGCATATAACAAGTTTAGCGGGAAGACTAAGCTCGGCAGCCTACGCTGTCAGAAAAGTAAGACAGTACACGGACGTTGATACAGCTCGACTAGTTTATTTTAGTTACTTTCACAGCCTTATGTCCTACGGCATTTTATTGTGGGGCAAAGCGGCTGATATTCAAAACATATTTGTTTTGCAAAAACGAGCTGTTCGGGCAATTTACCAACTAGGTACTAGAGTTTCTCTGAGGGATTTGTTTAAGGAGATTGGCATTCTGACAGTGGCATCTCAATTCATCTTTGCGAACATTATATATATTAGGCAAAATCTACATCTATATACCAAGAACAGTGATTTTCACACTATTAACACGAGAAATAAGCACCACCTACGTGTTCCTTTTCATCGGCTTCATAAGGTTCACAGCTCATTTATAGGCCTTGGTATAAAATTCTATAATAAATTGCCTTCGTCATTCCTAGACTTGCCGTTTAATGTGTTTAAATCTAAGATTAAATCCAACCTTTGTTCTAAGGCATATTATTCCATTAACGATTATTTAGACGATAAAAACAGCTGGTCACTCTGTTGAAGTTAAGACGGCGTTCATGCTCTTTCCCAGATTTTTAGTATTTTTTCTTCTTCCGGACTAGTTATATGGATTCATATAATTGTTTATTTGTTTTATTTTTATGACTTAATTAAGTCATCTTGTTTTATTTTATGTGTTTGTATTTGTTTTATTATTTTATTTTGATTAACGGACATTATTGTCCTACTTTATATTTTATTGTTTGTCTTTTTGTGTGTATTTTTTATTATTTTAGTACGACAGTCGTAGGTTTCCTTCATCTTTTAATAATATTGTTGGAGCGGATGAAGAATGTACAAATATCTCTTGCATTGTATAGAGTGTATCTATCTAGTATTATATAGCGTCATAGCCAACATTGTGTGAGTACCATGTACTTCAGAGCTATCTTTGACTAGAAACCTACGTCTTTCATTGACTTGAATGACTCTGGCGGTTGAGAATATGTCATGCTCACTTAAAAGTCTCGCTGATGGTGGCGTGTGTGTCGGATCATTTAGTTCCCTTCAAAATGGTTGAGCTGAATGGTGCTGATACATGTGTCATGTTCGTGAACGGGCGCTGTCAGTTGGGACTGGTCATCTCTTAGCTGCCCCGGTCTATTTTAATTAATAATAACTTTATTTTTGAATTGTCTTTTTTATATTTACTATGGACACTATTAACTTGCCACATCGTTCTCACATAATGTACCATCTCATGATGAATGATGTAAAAAAGTTTTGTAAACATTTTGGCGATTGAAAAAGAGTGTCCATGGAGTTTCTTGCTCATTCTTCTCCATAGAGATCTACGCTTTGGAATGAGCACCTACGGTACTTTCACAGTTTTTATGTCTTGTGACTGGGACTGTAGCACCATAACTATTTTTGTACTAGTTTTATTTTGTCTCTTGACAATTCAAAAGTGCCTGTAATTGGCCTAATTGAAATAAACGATTTGATTTGATTTGATTTGATTTGATTTGAAACTTTAAATTGATACCAAATTTATTCAAATCACGCCACTATTTAAAGAGCTATCCTGGTTAAAAAAAGGTGGTGTTGTATATTAAACTTGACACACGTCACTCCCGAGAGTCCCGAGTTAGTTCACATTTCTGCCACATCGCGCGCTGCGATCGATTTAACAGTCCCCACCACCGAGTTCGTACATAGCGAATAGTATAATCATAATCATCCTATAAGCCTTTGTCAAACAGACAGGAGTGACGAATGCGAAGCGAGGCGTTTTTATTTGAAATGTAAGAAATCGTTTGAATCTAGTCACATAGAAAAGCGAAAGCGATCCGATAGCGTGACCAAACTATCGGACTGACGTCTGGTATCGGTTCGTTATCGCTTCGGATTTGCCTGTCTGTTTGACAAAGGCCACAATCCACAATACAGTACCAGTGCGGGTTGATAGATATCACATGTTTTCGAATTTTTGGTTCTAGGACATGCCGGTTTCCTCACGATGTTTTCCTTCACCGTTTTGAGAGCAGTGGTGATGAAATTTTAGCGCACGTGTTTTATCACAATCTTAAAACTATTGCGAAAGTTAAGGATGGATGGATTTTAGAAACTCTTTCACGCAAAAACTATTAAACAGATCTTAATGAATTTTGGCACGTAGATAATTTATAAAGTGGATTAACACATTTTTTTTAGCGTGGTAAAATCATCATATGAGTCCTCCCACCCATACTAACAGGTCCACCCATCCACGGTGTCCTTCAATAGCCCTTTACGTACCGGGGTCACGGTAATTCATTAGTCCCGCGACCTGGATTAACACGTAAGATATTTTTTTATCCCGATATTACATTCTCACGCGGCCAAAGTCACTAGCCCTATCTAGTATTACAAAATATGCGAAAGTGAGTTTGTTTGTTACGTTTTCATGCCTAAAACCACTGGGCCGATTTTGAAGAATTTTGGCACACAGATATACGGGACTATACATATAGACGATAAGGTATATTTGGGAGGGATGAATCACGGGGGCTAGCACCACATAAGTAACTATACGAAATACTACACAATACGACTTTGTTTCTTCGTGACGCTTTCACGTTCAAACCACTAGACCGATTTCGATGAATTCTGATACAGTGATATGGGACCCTTTTTTTTACTTGGTAAAATCATCAAATGCGTCCTCCCACCCAGGGCAGAGCGGGAGGGACTGTCAGACTCGTACTGACTGAAATCCACGGTGTCCTTCAATAGCCCTTTACATTCCGGGGTCACGGAAATTCGTGAGTCCCGCGACACGCCTAAAACCACTGGGCCGATTTTGATGAATTCTATTTCAGTGATATGGGATCCTAGAGAGAGATATAGGAGAGGGGGAGTCGCACGCCAAAACTAGTATCCATATAAATCGATTTGCCAAGAGAAATCGTGAAAACAAACAGTATTTTAATCGTGACATAAGTATAACGAAATAAGAATTTCACGCGAAATATTATAATCAATTACAATATCGTTATGAAATAACCATAACATAACATGTACATAACATAATGGCTTATTTGTAAATATACTGCCGTTGCTCCCCTAGACCCGCTCGCAATAGGACCCGCGGGTTCACTTTACCACATTAATATTTTCTGTATTTTTATTGGTCAAATGGACCCAACAAAAAAAGGTAAAAACTGTTGTTAAACTCCACTAGGAGATATTAATTATGTACCTACCTTAGTCGAACGCAAAATTGATTAATCAAAATATAATAAAAAAAGAAATTCAGTTACTCAGATTTTTAATTAGGTTTATTCTCAACACAAATGAAATCATTAAACTAAATTACTCCGTGACTACACTAATAATGAAATTGGGGCAGTGGGTCCAGTCGAAAAATTCAAAATTCAATTGGGTCGAATGATGCCGTGGGTCTGTTTTTAGTGGGTCCAGATGACGAAAGACTATTCAGATATTACCTTATTGGTGTAATGGTCAAAAAGGCGACTACTGAGATTGGGGATTTGGGTTCAAATCCCGGTGCGGACATCAATTCCACCGTACTATTCCCAAAACACTGCAACTTTTTTTTTTGTTACGTATAATCATCAAATGAGTCCTCCCACCTAGGGCAGAGCGGGAGGGACTGACAGACTCGTACTGACTAAAATCCACGGTGTCCTTCAGTAGCCCTTTACGTACCGGGGTCACGGTATTTCGTGAGTCCCGCGACCACTGCAACCGACTTGGAAATATACGGCCGGATTGTACGTTGCGACGAGCTCGTCGTCGAGACCGAGCTTTTATAAGAGTTGCGACACGTCGCTGTCAGTAGCTAAGTGAGTACCAAACGATATTTCCAAATGGGGCCGCGCTGCTCTTGAGCATATCTTTACAGAAAAGTACAGCTGTGCTACCACATGTGGGAGAGCGGTGAAGATGATATCGCGAACGAAACCGAACCACCCAGCATAAGGTAATACAGCAGTGCTATTAAATATACAATTTGGCCCTATAGCCACACGACATTCGATAAATATAAACGCTCAGGAGCTTTAATATATTTTCAACTTAATTTCCAAGCACATAAAGTTGAAAATCTATTAAAGACTGCTGAGCGATAGCGTGCGAAACAAAAGATAACGCTCCGTAATCTTTAATAAATTTTCAAATTTATGCACTGGGGTATTAAGTCGAAAATGTTTTAGCGACGGCTGAGCGTTAACGATTATCGCTTGCCGTTTGGCTACAGGCCCTGGTATTCACTTAGCTACTAACACCCACTTTGACAATATAATACGACTGTTGCACAGTTTACGTAACCCATAAAAAACTGTAGCGAATCGAATTCATTCATAAATTGACGCTTTTATTCTTTTTTCTCGTTTCTACGGTAGATTACTAGACAATAGAGACACTTGTACGAACGAAAAATATCGTGACGGCTCAGAGGGTAACATTTCGCGTCCAATACTCCAGGTTGTCAGGTCAATCGTAGGCGAATAACAATGGTGTCTTTTTCAAAGGGGGTAAGTTGAAACTATAGAAGTCTACAACTCCTATTAAATATTTGTTTAGTCAAAATTCAACAAACTGAGAAAGATTTAGGTCAAATAAAATAGATATATTACTTTTCATATATTTACCAGTTTCGAACCCGTATCACTGTGTTCCAAAAGCCAGCCGTCTAACCACTGAGTCATTAAGATATCTCGATATTTTAATGAAGTTTCCAAATTCAATTTATAATCAGATAGCTGTTAATTATTATTTATGTTCCAAATAGATTTCTTTGTTAAGTTTGTGGGTAGTATTAAATTCATACTGAATAAGTAAATAAAAACTTATACCTGATTAGTATTAAAAATAAAATAAAGAACAGTAATTTCGTCGTAAATATAGCTAAATGTATATAATTTCATACCGACATTGACGCAAAAAATATATAAGTTTAAAACACGCTAGAAATAAATAAAGACAACGAGTTAACTCACTAAACGCAAGCGAAACCGGTTGCATAGGCGATAATAAAAAGTACAGAACATAAATTATATTCATGTCACACACCAAACATACGCAAATAGTCATTGAACCACAACTTACCTTCACAATTTAACCGGCGTTATAGCAAAAACTATTTAAAATCCAAAATGAAACGGTCACTTTAAATATTTCGATCACAAAATACCACTTGAAGACGAACACAATGAATTTTTGACACCTGTCAAATGCACCATGGAGTAAAGAAGTTTTTTTTTTCGTATCGAGGCTGCGACGCGTCTTCCCCGTACGGCCAAGTTGCCGGACTAAAGTCTTGAGTCCACTTTCGAATCTTACGCTGTTGTGTGCCACAAACTTTGCTTTGTACTTACAAAATAAACTTTCCCTACCTTATCTAATTGCAACAGAGCTTACAATTGCATGTAGAATTCAAAATTTAACAGCAATATTAATATTGTATGGTTTTAATAACAACTTTCAATGTGTAGTTGAAATGGGACTTTGTTTTTTAGTACTTAAGGTTAATTATTGTTTAAATAGTTATGTAGGCAGTACATCCGTAAAGGTTTTCTTGAACCATCATTAACACAGTTATTTTTTATGTTAAATTATGTGACGATTTTGATATAAGAGCCATAGATCTTCCCTTCATAGCATTCAACTGAATTTTTGAGAAACTGTAACACTTAAAAAGGCCATAATAATGAGAATGACAGCAATAGTGGCCCAGTGGTATTGGCCCCGACTTACAAGTTATACGTAGTGAGTTCGAACCCAGCCAGGCGCATTTTTCGTGTAATTTTCATTACCACTGCTCTCAAACCAGTGAAGGAAAATATCGTGAGGAAAAACCTGATGTTGATGAAAACAAACTAGCGGTTTTGCCCATGAACATTTTTCATCGGAAACGGAATACTAGGATTAAAAGAATTCCATGTGTTAATCCAGGTTATGAGGGTCTTTCTTAATCTAACAATTTATAAAAAAAGTACTAACTAAAAGTATTTACATAACTAAAACTAGAAATTTAAGAATAAAACTAAATATTTACAACAAAATACTAAATGTAAAGTAAAACTGAAATAAAATTATTAAAAAAAAAGAAAAAGGCACAGACACTCAGGCGTCAAAGTACTCCTCCGCATCGCTGTCATCTGGAAACGTGCCCAGAAGACTGGCGGCATTGCCTCGTTGAATGGCAATGCTTATTCTTTGACCAAAGAAAGAACCAGCCCTCTGGTCCTTTCGGGAAATTTCCTTAAAAAGGAGACGCGCACTTGGACCCCATCCAGGTTATAAACCATCTGTATCAAATTTCATCCAAAACCGTTCTGTAGTTTTTGTGTGAAAGAGTAACAAACATCCATCCTTCTTTCGGTATAAAAATATCAGGAAGTCAGTCTCATCTACCTGCCTTTTCCCAACTAAATTGGGGTCGGATTCCAGTCGAACCAGATGCAGCTGAATATCAGTATTTTACATGGAGCGAACGACCTATCAGACCTCCACAACCCAGTAACTAAATACTATACCCCATCGTAAGACTGGTTGTCAGAATTTTAGAGCGTCTAACAGTAACGATCGACTGTGAAAGATCTACAAATGATTTACGTTCTTTCTGAGGCACGGAGGAAACTCGCTATGACAGATGGTCACACATCCACAGAACAACCTCGGAGAGCGGCTTAACTCGAAAGATCGGCCTATGCGGCTGTTATTATTTAGCCACTAGCTAGAATAATTATCAGGAAGATAGGTACTTGCATAATAAAATAAACCCCGTGCAGAAGTCCAGGGCGACCCGAGTCATATAATTATTCTAACTCAATAATACTTTGCTCAACTATGGAGTCGAACCCAGGACCTCATGCATAGCAGGCGACCAACTAACGAAGCGATTCATCAGTCTAGTAAGAATTAGAAATTTGTACAGACGCCAGCACCAGCGACCTACCCCAAGCTATCAACTTGGCTACTCCAAAAGACTTTTTACAGCGTAAAAGATTTTTTGGAAGATAGGAGTTTAGGTAGAGATTAACTGATTAAATAGAAATATAGAGTATTAGTTAATGCAAGTTTCATGTGCCAAAATTGTTATTACTTGTTTAATTTTATTTAGTCTTATTGTTTAATTTTATATATAGTGTTATTGTTTGATTTAATTTAATAGATATGCAACTGAGGTTATTTTTGTACCTGCTACTGTGTTTTCCCTTATTTTTGCAATAGTTTAATTTAGTTTTATTTACACATTTATATAAATGTCTATCGTTTTAGTCGAGCTAAATTTAAATGTTACTTCATTGTAAACATAAAAATTCGTATGCCGCTTTATGCGGTAGATTGCTGTACTAACCATGTATAACACCTGTATACCTACCATATTCTACGAATAAATATCTTTATCTTTATCAAATATCAATCGAACATTAACCTCTTACTATTTTGATAATGTTGAAAATCTATTAAAGTTTGACAGATTGCGGTAGGTTGATGTGCTGGCGTCTGTACAACCATTTTTTTTAAACGTTACACCGCTCTAGGAATTTCTTCCTGTATCGTGGGTGCGTTTACAAACATAGAAACTCACATACAAAAACACCCAGACCCGGATCACACATATATTTGTTCCGTCCGGGAATCGAACCCGCGACACCCAGCGGCGATCGCTCAGCTACTGCGCTACCGTGCCGACAATCCATTAACATACTTTTAACGAGCTGTCAAAACGCGATTCTCCCATAGATTTTGTGTGGCAACAAACTGTGACGTCACTAAATATAATTAATGACGTTCCACCGGGCTCATAATCAGACTCCGTAACTGCTACTGATAAATTCCTAATAGAAAAACCCAGTTTTCGGAAAATAGCTTTTTTTTATGAAAATGCTATTGTTTTATGTTACTTTATTTCTACTGTTACATACTTTACTTCTACGTACCTGTACATTTTTTTTTACGTGTTAAATCATCAAATGAGTCCTCCCACCCAGGGCAAAGCGGGAGGGTCTGTCAGACTTGTACCGACTAAAATCCACGGTGTCCTGCAATAGCCGTTTACATTCCGGGGTTTTTTTTAAAAAAAAAAAAACTTTTCCCCACACTAGGAATTTCTCCTGCGTCCGTACAGTCCGGCGACCCCGGCAGGCTTTGCGTACGTGTACATACAAATATTTTTACGTGCGGGTATCGAACCCGCGACATACAACGCAGCAGTCTATTGCTGAGCCACAGCGCCAACTATGCCGTTGAAAGAGTGGACACTTGTAGACAGGACCTCGGTGGCTCGGTTAGTTAGTGTCGGATTTACTGAATCCGGAGATCGCAGTTTCAACAAATATGTACTTTCGTTTTGAGGAAATGTGAACTGTGGGCCAAAATAGCTCAAAACTGAAGCCCTGAAACAGTGAGACGGGGTCGTGGTAGGCCGCGAAGGAGATGGCGGGGCGAACTGGACAGGTTCTGTCCGAATTGGAAGGAGGACGTACGGGCTCGCGAAAAGTGGAAGGAGTGGAGGGAGGCCTTTGCTCCTCCACTCCTTCCACTTTGAATGGAACAGTGCAGGCTAACAACAAAAAAGTTTTAAGTTTCTTGCCCATTCTTCTCCATACGGTCCTACTCTTGCGAATGGGTGTAGAATCAATCCCATCCCATCACATTTAATTTTAATATTCGACTTTCAAAAATGCCTCTTGTGCCTCTTCGATGGCCTAATTAAAATAAATGATTAGACTTTAAATCCTGCCCGCGTCAAGTTATTCTTTCTACAAAGAAAATCTATTTATTTGTTAATATAAGCCGGGCTCCCAAATAATATTGACTCAGGGCCCAAAACTCATAGTCTGCCCCTGATAATTTAATAGGTCTTTTTTAGGGTTCCGTACGTCTGAATACAAAAACGGAACCCTTATAGGATCACTCGTGTGTCTGTCCGTCCGTCGCTTACAGTCAATTATCTCCGAATCTATTAGACCGATTAAGTTGAAATTTGGTACACATATCAATTCCTGTGACCCAAACACAGAGGTGTGACGTGAGCAGATGAAATCTGTATATGGGGGGTGTTTTTTGGGGGGGAAGGGGAAAATTAAAAAAAAAAATTCTGAAAACTGCATCGTGTGGCATATCAAATGAAAGGTCTTGTTGAGAAGATCTTAAATGTATTTTTTTGTAATTTTAAAATAAATAGTTTCCAAGTTATTCAAGAAAATAGACGAAAATTGACCATTCCCCCCCCCCCTTATCTCCGAAACTACTGAACCTAAAATTTTGAAAAAAATACAGAAATTAGTTTTCTCCTTATAGATTATAGGAAAACCTATAAGAAGTCCATGATATTAAAATAACATGGTAAATCACTCAATATTGTGCGTACCAACTTACATTTTTTTTTTTAATACGTCATAAATCGTAAACCGCAATTTATCTTTCAAAGTTACAACCAACTTTTATATAATGTTACTTGCTGCTACGGAACCCTTTAAAGGCGAGTCCGACTCGCACTTGGCCGGTTTTTTTTTTTTGCGTGGTAAAATCATCAAATGAGTACTCCCACCCAGGGCAGGGCGGGAGGGACTGTCAGACTTGTACTGACTAAATTCCACGGTGTCCTTCACTAGCCCTTTACGTACCGGGGTCACGGTAATCCCTTGGTCCCGCGACCCCGGCAGGCTTTGGCCCTCTAATTTAATAGGTATAAGATACTTTCATAATAATACGACGAAGGCACGATTTCCGCAGTGGCTGAGCAATTGGATTGCTGCACTGCGTGTCGCTTGTTCGATTCCCGCACAGAGTATGATCTATTATATTTGTATGATCTACAAGTAAGTAGTTGTTCCGGGTCTGGGTGTTTGTGTATGTGAGTTTATATGTTTGTAAACGCACCCACAATCCAGGAAGAAATTCCTAGTGTGGGACAGTTTTTTTTTATATCTTACTTTCATAATAAACCTGTGGATAAATATTAACAGCCGCACAGGCCGATCATTCGGGTTAAGACGCGCTCACCTAGGTTGATCTGTGGATGGGTAACCAATACCTACCATCTATCATAGTAAGTTTCCTCCGTACCTTGGAAAGCATGTAAAGCGTCTCGCAAGGCTCAGTTGAAAACCAGCGTCAGGCACCCTGTGGCCTGGCATTTTGCTGAACTGAGCCTATTTGGCACAGCCGTGCACTCGGTACCTACTTTTTTGTTCATCCTTTTCCATTGTCTCGTAATTTGTCATTGTAATTGTGTGCCTAAGGCGTGTCAAATAAACTTATTTTCTTTCTTTCTTTCTATTGTTTCCGGTTGTCATTTGTAGATCTTTGATAGGTCAGAAGCTCTAGTCTGACAACCAGTCTCATCATGGGGTATCGGATTACCCATACCCAATTAGTGGTCGCACTTGGGACTACTAAACGTTTAGCGCAGTAGCTGGGCGATTGGACTGCTGCGCAGCGTGTCGCGGGTTCGATTTCCGCACGGGCAAATATTTCTATGGCCTACAAGCAAGTAGTTGTTCTGGGTCTGGGCGTTTGTGTATGTGAGTTTCTATGTTTGTAAACGCACCAACGATACAGGAGAAATTCCTAGTGTGGGCCAACGTTTTATAATAAAAAAAGGAATATACAACAAAGGACTGGAACTCACTACCTGTGTCTCTGTTTCCGAACGCATACAACTCGAATCTCTTCAAAGTTATAGTGAACAGTCTTCTTCTGGGTAAGCTCACTCCATCTTTCAATATTCAATATTAATTCCACGGACGACCGCTCGTCACACTGGACACGTCCGCTCATTTTCATTTTTTTTTTTGCGTGTGGCATCTCGCAGGTCAACCTCTATTAGGTTGTGTAATGCTCAACGGGACTTTTCTGTGGATGCCTTAAGATTTTTAAGGAACAATTTTCAATGTACAGAATTGAACCTTCTACAGATTTATCATAAGTATAGATGTCGAGGACCGAAAGTTTGTTTTTCTACTAGACAGCATTCAGCGCTGCCGCAGCGCTGAAACGTTAGAGAATACCACTGCTACTGTTGATGGATGTCACATACTTTCGATCTATAACGTATTCCTATGAGAAAAAGTTAAAATGAGGTTCAGAAAAAAAAACAAAATTGCAATGCAAATAAAACTTTATTGTTTAACAAATTAAGTTATTATTCACTAGCTCTAAGTCTGCTACTTCGTCTGCGCGTGTTTCTAAGTTCATACTCAATTAATTGAAATGCTCGGCAACCTTCCGCAGACGATGTTATTGGAAAATAATCTAAAACCCATCTACAACCTCTTCAAAGGAAAATTAAATACTAAAAGAGAAACGGTTTTGGTTTGACATCAAGATTCTGATTTTCCGATTTTCACCCCGCTAGGGGTAGATTTTTTAAATATAGATAATTACGGATTCTTTATTCGGTTGAGAGACTAATACGTTAAGTTTTAGTTTATCGAAGCAAGCAGTAAAATCCTTCGCTTTCCTTCAAAACTGAATCATCCCTTTTCGCCAATTTAGGGGATGATTTTGGAAAAATCCAAAAGCACGTGTTTGATTATTTCTGATCTAGTATATAAATACTGATTTTCATTCATCAACTCACGCGTTATGATTTTCCCATACTTACAAACGTTAACATCGTCTAGATTACCAATAGAGGGCAGTTTAAAAAAAATAATAGTGTGTTCTTGTTCGTTGTAAGTTTCAAATTTATAAGCCCCCTAAGTTTTCACCCCTTACCACCCCCTTAGGGAAGGATTTTCGCAAAATCCGGTCTTATTGGCCCCCTACATGGTAACTGCACCTGCTGTCCAAAATTCAAGTTTCTGCGTTTAGCGGTTTCGGCTGCAATCAAATCTTAAAACCATACCCTGTTCTTTTATATACGACGAGTATATAGATTAACAAAAGGAATTAATGGGACGGAGGTGAGTGGAAAAACTTTCACTGACCTTATTGGTGAAGTGCTTCAAAAAGATCGGGTGCGTAGTACTAGCAATCGGCGTGCTTGTACGACTAATGTATGAGAGGAGTATGTAAGGATCGTAGCAGGTGGGTCTGTGTAGTTTTTTGCCTACCCCCATGGAAAGCCGGCGTGAAGAAGTACGACGTAAGGCGTTTATGTATGTTTTATTCATTTTAGGCCTTATGTACAACTAGCGTTAAATAAATACAGAGCTTACGGACTTAAGAGAATACGGAGCTCGTGGCTATATAAAGACAGCCACCCAGGCCGATCTTCCAGGTTAAGCCGCGTTTGCCGAGGTTGGTCTGTGGATGGGTGACTATCTGTCATAGCGAGTTTCCTCCGTGCCTCCGTGGAAAGCACGTAAAGCCGTTGGTCCCGGCTGTCATTTGTAGATCTGACAGTCGTTACTGTTAGTCAAAAGATCGAATGTCTGATAACCAGTCTGACCATGGGGTATCGTATTACCCAGTTACTGGGTTGTGGAGGTCCAATAGGCAGTCGCTCCAAGTAAAATACTGATATTCAGTTGCATTCCGTTCGACTGGAAGCCGACCACAACATAGTTGGGTAAAGGCTAGGCAGATGATCACATTTTTAAGCTATTGCATAGCTTTTATCGCAGGCTTTGAGCACGGCGACGGAATCAAAAAATTCCGTAACGAAAATAAACCTAACACTGTCACTGCCACATCTGTCATGTCAACGTGAATGAATAAAATTTGAATGAATGAATTTTTTACTTGACGTTTCACTTGAATGACGTGGCTGACCATAGCCTAATTGGTAGAGTAACTTCCCATAGAGCAACGATGGGATGATATTCTCGTTAAATATTCGCGGTAGGCGATATTTTTTTTTACAAAAATAAATAATTATAATCGCATAAGTTGATAAAAATGCTATGCAATAGCTTTACCGCGGCAGTCCCCGAGTGGCGCACGTATTTTTTTCTAACTATTGTTTTCAGAACTTTTTTCAATTTTAATCTTATGTACTTTCAATATATGCGTATTCAATTTACCCTTTTGGTAATATTTCTTTCCACAAATATCGCATTCGAAAGTTCTACCAAAATGTTTCCAAGCCTTATGCCTGTTTAGAGAACTATTCGTAGGATAAGTTTTACCACAAATCTCACAGGCACATAACCTGTTAAAATGTCTCTCCATATGTACAGTAATCTTGTTAAAACTACGCTTGCATATACCGCATTTCGTCTTCCCTACATTGACATCCGTTTTATAATTATGTATACGTTTAATATGTCGTTCTAAAGCTGATTTTTGGGAACATTTTAAGCCACATATATCACAAGAGAGTTTTACGCCATTGTGCGCATCAATGTGTCGTTTTAAAGAATGTTTGTCAGCTAATCCTTTACCACAAATAGTACAGAACACATCTTTTTTGTGAACTAGTTTTACATGTAAAAGTTTCGAAGCAGCATTGTCAAATATTTCAGGACAATGATTACACATATGTTTTCCATCATGTCTTAATCTATGGATCTTCATTGACTTTTCGTACAATAATTTATAGTCACAAACGTCACATTTATAAACTTTTTGGTTAGTGTCGTCACTATGGAGTTTTAGATGGTCTCTCAAATGTCTCTGGTTACTGAAAGTTTTTTTGCAAATTTTACAATGGAACGGGCGAAGTTTTTCATGGACAGATCTTGTGTGAGCGTTGAGATTTGATTGGTCGTTAAAAGTCCTACCACAGAGATGACATAATATCTTTTTATTAGTACCCGCGTGTACTTTTAAATGTCTAACTAAAATTGGTCTACTCTTAAATTCTTTTTGGCAGATATCACACTTGTATGGTTTTTCACTTGTGTGAATTTTCAAATGTTTAGCCAAAGTTTGTTTTGAGGGAAACGTTTCTGGACAAAACGTGCATTGGTTATTTTTATGTAGTTTTAGATGTCTTTTGTAAATTTGTAAGGTTTTTAGTTGTTTTTGGCAGTATTCACATTTGTATACTGAAGGATGGGTTTCAAAAATATGTTGGTCGATTTCTTTCTTCGTTTCGTAGAGTTCGCTACAATTTTTGCAAGAGTATTTTGTACCCGTCTCAGTATCAACTTTTGTTATTAAAGACTCATCGAGATTTACTGTTTTTTTACCTGGAAAGTAAAAAATACATTAGTTTTCGGAAAAAATAATATATTACTTCCAGGCAAGCGTGCTTCACCATCGACCACATACAGAAACACCCAGACCCGGAACAATTCGGGCACGCCGCAATCGCGGCGGTAAGACCCCTCTTTGAGGAGTGGCTGGATAGGCGTCACGGCGTCCTGACCTACCGCATGACGCAGGTCCTCGTGTCAGGGTCGCGGGACTTATGATTTACCTTGACCCCGGTACGTAAAGGGCTATTGTAGGACACCGTGGATTTTAGTCAGTACGAGTCTGACAGTCCCTCCCGCTCGGCCCTGGGTGGGAGGACTCATTTGATAATTTTATCACGTTAAAAAAAAAGACCCGGAACAACTACACGCAAGTCATACAAATATTTGTTCCGTGCGGGGATCGAACCCGCGCCACGCTGCGCAGTTGTCGATAACTCACCCACTGCGACATCAAATGATTTAAGTTAGAAATAGTAGCGGTTGTGATTGAAAAAAAAAGTGCATTATTTTATACATACATACTGGAAACTGGCTTAAAGGGTTACAGATTGCTGATAAAGATATTCTTTAAAAATAATATGAAACTTACGTTCTTCTCCTTCTGTTTCTTTGTTATTTTTATTTATTTTTCTCCTTTTACTATTTGCATTATTCTTCAAAAATTCTTCTGGTATTTGTAAACATTTTTCTTTTATATCTTCTTCAGTTACAATCTCACTCTGTGGTTCGGTTTCTGAAAAGCAATTTATTAAACTTAATCATTACTTAATAATAATAATTATGTTTTTTCTTTGTTTTTATTATGTTGTTTGATTTGGCTCACGAGATTGTCGATATGTGGGATGTGGATTCTGGGATCATTGTGCTGATAGTCGTATCAGCCTATGGCTTAATTGCCAAGAGTCTCGACCAACATCTGAGGGGCTCTCGCTTGTCAGCTGGATCAGGCGCCTGATTCAGAAGGCAGTACTTCTGTACACGGCGCGTATTGTTAGGAGGTTCCTCTCTCAGGAGCCCTGACCATCGGCAGCCCTGATCCTGTTCCGATGCTGTTGGACTGCTATTTTTTATGTTTTGAAATGTATTTTTCAATTTTTTTGGTTTTATAGAAATATTTAAAAATGTAAGGGCTAAGGAAACATAATTAATAAAGGGATATGTTTAATAAAGGTTACCTTTTTTGTCTTCTTGAACAGAATCACTGGTATTGAATTCTATAATGTTTTCTGAAAATATGAACAAACCTTTTTTAATTGTTTCTCCCTAATATTAGTTATTATAGATCATTATGTAATTATTATTTTAGCAATGTGACAATACAGGCTAACTTAAAAAAAAAATGCATGAGAGTGTGTATGTTCCATTTTAACTTCAAAACGGCAAAACCGATTTTAATGAATTTTGATAAAGAGAAAGATCATGGGACTCTACGAGACAGTTATAGGCTGTGCAGACCTCCCAAAATAACCTCTAACCATCGAGTGGGCGGGGGCTAAGAAGAGCGACGCAACAGGCAATGGCTAGTCAAAAGTATATTGTGCTTTTGCCTGTGTTTCTATAAAATCAAAGTACATATTTCAAGTACACCAGTTACAGGCACTTTTGAATTAAATACTACAAAAATATTGTGCTAAAGTCCCAGTCACAAGACATAATAACTGTGAAAGTACTGTAGATGCCCATTCCAAGGAGTAGATCTCTATGGAGAAGAACAGGCAAGAATCTCTATGGACACTCTTTTTAGATCGCCAATAAATACTCTACGACATTCTGGAAAACTGGCTTTCAACAACATCATCATCATCTGCCTAGCCTTTTCCCAACTATATTGGGGTCGGCTTCCAGTCTAACCGAATTCAGCTGGATATCAGTATTTTACATGGAGCGACTGCCTGCCGGACCTCCACAACCTAGTAACTGGGTAATACGATACCCCATGGTAAGACTGGTTGTCAGACTTTAGAGCTTCTGACTAACAGTAACGACTGTCAAAGATCTACAAATGACAACCGGGACCAACGGCTTATTACTAGCTTTCCGAGGCACGGAGGAAACTCGCTATGACAGATGGTCACCCATCCACAGACCAACCTCGGCAAGCGCGGCTTAGCCCGGAGGATCGGCCTGTGCGGCTGTATTTATTTAGCCACGAGCTCCTCGGCTCCTCGGAAGACTGGCTTTCAACAAAACACTATTTTGTTTTCGAGTTCATTGTCTGTCAATTTTCTGAGCTATGGTGTAAATCCTGTCTGTATTTTCAAGTGAAAATGTTCTAACCTTTTTTGACATCCGGCGCAAATTTTTCATCCAGTTTATATCTGTCTACAATATCATCAGTAACATCTGCAAAGTAAAAATCGACATAAGTATGGTGTCTGCTACGATGAGTAGACTACAATAAACTAGTTTCTAGAAACAAAATACTGTAACTCTAATTAGTCCATTAACCTCTCGGGCGATTTATAATTGAAAATGATAAAAATCAACGTCCAATGAGCGACTGTCTGTTATGTACAGACGTGTGTACGTAAGGCGCTGGGGCGTTTCCGCTTATGTACACCCGGGTGTACGTAACGCGCTCGAGAGGTTAAGAGTATTGAAAAAAAAATTTAAATTTATGAATAAGAACAACGCATCAAAACTCGGAAGTGCGGTCTCGTGACGTCAGAATGCATTACAAATTACACATTGTGTGACGTATTATGCATTAAGTGTCGTGTCTTCGTCAATTTTGGTACGCGTAACGTTTTTTTTCTGTTTTTAAACTTTTTTATCCCACCATTATTTGTCGTATCTTGTCAGACCCAAAGAAAAAATTAAGGTCATATATTTATTGACTGTTGAATGGATGTCCAGACGCCAGCACATCAAGCTGCCACAATTTGTAAAATTTCTGTAATAGATTTTCAACTTTATCACTAAATATGTAGGTTCACAATCAATTGATAAAATTTGACAGGTTGTTGTGCTGGCGCGTCTACTAATTAGATTTTTTCAGTGGACACACAAACTTATTTTTTGCATCTTTTACTGGATATTGTAATTTCTTTAGTTTGATCCGTTCTTAATTTGTTTACCTTGATCTAAATCACTTTGGCTTTCAGATTTAATATCATCCCGAACTTGTTCATCTGAAATAGACACATCATTACATTTATTATCCAACCAGCCTTTGGGCGCAGACTCTAAGTCCTCAGTATCAGTGTGGAGAGCCAGGGACTGTCAGACTTGTCTGACTAAAAAGCACCCTGTTTCTTTATTCCAGGGCCTTGGTGCCCTTTTTAGACAGTACCACGGCCCCTACTGGAAATTGACAACTCTGGATGATTTACACACACAAAAAAAGAGTGCAAATTGTTGCTCAGTCCATTTTATAAATAAATAAATATGGTTACAACTCTGCATCGCTCTTGGACTGCAAGCAAGAGGTAATCTTATTACTTTTATATATGTGAGATTATGGGGATAGATGGATGGATCTTTGTTACTATTTTACACAAAAATGTGTGAATGGATTCAGATATGATTTGGCATGCAAATAGATTATAACCTAGTTTAACACATAAGAAAAGTTTTATCCCTATACAATGTTTCTGAAGGATAATTTTGGACTACCACACAGGAAAAGATGCAGACAAAATCTTGGGGTCTGATAAGACTTACTGTTACAATAGAACCGGAACTTCTCTTCGCACTGAAGCACTTGGTTTTTGAATTCGGCTGCATCTCTCAGCTTAAAGATACAATCATCACATATTGTGTAGCTCGCTTCAAGTGGTGGAGTTGAAATCTGAAATGTTTGCATTAGAAGATTATTTATTTATTTTATTTTATTTATTTATTTATTATTTATACACACAGCTATCATCACAGTTTCCCAATTCGATAGTGCAGAAAACATTATGTACTATTTAGAAATTTTTGGTAAGATTTGTAGTGGGATGCCTGCCGGGGTCGCGGGACTGACGAATTTCCGTGACGTAACCATTACGTAAAGGGCTATTGAAGGACACCGTGGATTTTAGTCAATCAAGTCTGACAGTATGGGTGGGAGAACTCATTTGATGATTTTACCACGATAAAAAAGAAAAAGATTTGTAGTGGGATCCACCTCCCAACCTCCTCCTCCTCCATAGGCAACTCCACCTCAAGCTACCTGTATACTGCCGTGATGACTGAGCAATCCCATTGGCGGTGGTAGTCCTCACCAGAACCACCTCGCACAGAAAAAGGGAAACATTAAGAGTCTGGATTATTGCCTGTGAGATGGCAATAGGCTCGCTCAATATTACACAGAACTTGAACATAACTGGCGAAATGAGGGTGATAAATACTTATTGTAGATCATAACTGGCCAACTGCCAATAACTTACAATTACATAGGCATATGGCCAAGCATATGAGGAACAGACTAGCTCAGTGTTTTCCAAACATTGTTTTGCCAAAATATTAATTTAAAATAAATTGAATGGTAACTGCACACTGCCTCTTCGTGACCCTTTTAAATCCAAGCTGGGCTAAAAATTAGTTAACTCATTTGGTAAAATAATAATCGACCCTTTTTTTTTTATTTTGATGACCCGGTACTGTGGCGCGACCCGGCTTATGGATAACGCTGGACTAGCTAAATCTATCCTAACTAAGTAGATGTCTGTGACATCTATTAATTACAAAAACTAAACGAAATAATACTTACAATGATCCCCAATGTATCGCGTAACATTTCCTCGTATATTTCGACGTTATTTTCACCTTGATATGATAAAATGAGGTTCTTGAAGTGGCCTTCGGCATGGCAGCAACGACATAAAGTACTTAAATTCAATTTTTCAGTCATTGGTTTGTGAAAAAAATCTTTTACTTTTTACAATCAGTGATTTTCAATTTTAACCGATTCCGTGCGGATGATGCCGCACAGGCACCATGTAAATGTATTGCGTATGGCGTATGATGCCCGAGAGGATACAAAACTAAAACATAAAAAACTCGGCTAAAACGATATTTGTCAAGATTCCCGTTAATAAATGTGTCTTTATTTGTCACCCATATCATGCCCACAGTGTTCGTTTCAAATAATTTCGTAAATTAGCAGACTTCAGGGGTTGAAAACCTAGTGGTCGACTCCCATTTTATTATTGATTAGGTATAATTTTATTCTAACAGCCAACTTTCTGGAATGTCTGTTTCTTTGACTGTCCATACTCTAGAGAGAGATAGCGATACGAATTCGACACCAATGCTAACTAATGCTAAAAATGGAGAATGTTACTGGGTATTTGTGACGACATTGGCTTGTGTTATTGGACTCTTTGAGTTTACATTTGTGACGACATTGGCTTGTGTTATTGGACTCTACATTTGTGACGACTGTATTCTGTTTACCTGAACTGAGATTGCCTTTCTCTAAATTCGCTACGTGCCGAAAAAAGGTTTACAACCCCTGATAGAAATTAGTCACTTACCTTCCATTTCCATAAAAACACACAGATAGTTACTTTTACACGCACTGAACGAATTCACTGAGCGTTTACGTTCGATACCCAATGGCAAATGACTCTTTAGCAAGTGGAAACACGAAAAAAAGCTAAAAGTTACAATTCATGGCGGATGATTCCCCCGGGGAATCATCAAAGTCTCTGGCGCTTGGTGCCCCACAGGCATCACGGAATTTTTGTTCGACGCCAGGCACTAAAGATTGCTACAAAGACCTCCGCACGGAATCGGTTAAGGTGTAAACAATTTGACAAAGTCAAAAAAAAATGTCGAACACTGCTGTCAAATGTCAATTTGATTGTTTATAAAATTCGCCAAAAGGCAGGCAAAGGAACAGAGCCATACAGCCTAGTCTTGTTTGAATGGTGTCAATTTGACATTTGACAGCAGTGTTCGACATTTTTTTTTATATTTCTGGCATGGCTTCAAGTTTTTATGCCAAGTTTGACATTGCCAGTTTTTTTGAAATATAAGAAATCTCACAATTAAAAATTCTTAGTCGTTAAAGAAAATATTTTTTTGTATAATGAATCAATAACTGTTAATTCACAATTGTTCTGATTCACACTAATAGCAAGCTCCAAAAAGATAGTGAAACAGTGAAATAACTATTAAATATTTGTACTGAATTACTTATTTACTTGCTTCATGATTATATACAGACTATAAATAAAAACTTACAGGGCTTACGTGACCCCGAAACGTAAAGGGTTATTGAAGGAAACCGTGGATTTTAGTCAGTATAAGTCTGAAAGCCCCTCCCGCCCTGCCCTGAGTGGGAGGACTCATTGGATGATTTTACGTTTTTTTTTTTTAAAAAAAAAGCGTCGCGATATTGGGAAGTCCGGATAGGAAGCACCCGCTCGACTTGCAATTAAACAGCACTCAACATCCTCCAGTTTGACCTACGAAAAAAAAAATACTCACCCAAGTTGCACCGAGCAATTGGCTATTTCACTGAAAAATTATAATTGGTCCGTCACTTAGATTATCAAAAAATATTCGATCCGTATTTTTTCTTTTGTTTCGTAAACTAAAATTGACGGAGATACGATGTTTTCAAAATTGGCAATACGTCAAAATTTAGTACAATTTCTATTGTATTCTGACGTCACAAGATTTTGGTCAATATTCATTGATTTTACAAAAGAAAAAATACGTGTCCATTATTTTTTTATACTGTAAATGACGGACTAATTATATTTGTAATTTATAGCGTCTGACAAATAGCCAATTGGCTTTATAGTGCGCGTTGCGCGAGCGGCTACGGAGGGACTCATGATATTACAGCCCGAGTCTTAGCGGTGAACGATGCGGCGGGCGGCGTAAATAAGACATTAATTACTTTGAAGTGCACGAATTCACAACTGGCGGCGCCCCATGGCGTTTCAAACATTAGATCTTACCGATCGCCACCCGTTCGTCAATAAGGCTCAACTCACACCAAAAGAGCGGCGAAGGGCAACGAAGCGGAGCGCAGTTTCAGTGTCATATGAATTTAAACTTTATTGTCATTAAAATAACATTTATTATCGCATGAGAAACTCGAATGAGTCGCGAGGATGCCCGCGGATCCGCGGGCATTCCCGCGACTCTTTCGAGTATGAGTGCGATAGTAAGAATGAGTATTATAGTAATGAAAATAAAGTTTAAATTCATATGACACTGAAACTGCGCTCCGCTTCGTTGCCCTTCGCCGCTCTTTTGGTGTGAGTTAAGCCCAACCCGTTACGAGCCGTGTAAAGCCAAGCCAGAAAAAAAATAATTCGTTCAAAACTCATTTTATTACATTGAAATATTCGCAAAAGCGTATTACAACATCGTTTTTCGTGGCATTTGAATAAAGGCAAACTTAACTTACTAAAAATCGATATTTTACATAATAATAATTAATCATTTACAAAGAACTCGATTCGATATTGAAAATCGACTAACATAACTCGCTTAGTCGATTTTTGAAACCGATAAATAGAAAGTACATTTTTCTGAATGATTTCAGAAATTATAACAATAAAGAAGTACCTAGTATAATATTTAAAAATAATAGAGAAAAAAAGATTAAACACAAAAATTTAATTTTGAGATTTTTTTTTTGCAGCGTAAATGCAAATTAATGTCACTGATTCTCGCTGCTTTCTTAGATTCTAAAGAAAAATAAATATTATTTTAAGAGTATATTTTTCATAAATAAAGGCATATTAGAATGTGCTCGCAAATTATTATTTTATTTTAGACTCTTATTATAGAGTAGATTAGATATTTTTATTACATTATTTCTGTTATGAATTCGGGCCTTTGTGTCACTAGCGCGGACTGTGTTGCTATCTTATTTATTCCAATAACTTATGTAATGTTTGGATGAAGAATATTGCCAAAACTTCTCATCCAGTATCAATAAAATCTTTCAAATGAAGTCTCAGGCAAAAGCTAGTTGATACTTTGAACTGGCAACATTGACTTTTTGATATGGACAATTATTTTTGTAGTTAGTTTCATGAATTGCCAGCACTATCATAAATTTTATTATAATAATTTTATTGTACTTAGTCTCAAGAATATAATTATTATAAATATTTTTGTCATATACATACATTATTTACAGTCACTATTGGCAGTAATTTAAATAATCTTGATAGATTGTGATTTCTTATAGAGAATCCTGCAGGATACAAATGTTTTTTGACATTTGTATCCTGCAGGATTCTCTTTAAGAAATATTTTATTTTTTCTATTTTTGCAGGATTCTCTATAAATTATTAGAGAACATTTACGAAATGTCATAATTAAAAAAGTAGCTGTAGATCTCTGTTTCTACGGAAAGTTTGAAATCTGTCTAATTTCGCTATAACACTGTTTTTCGAAAACATTCTCTGATAATTCGCCCCATGCCCCATTTTTAGGGACAGTGCGAAGGAACAAAATTAAAAAAAGTTCCCTTTTTTCGCGTTGATCAGTTCTTAATTATTCTAAATCGTTATTTTCCCCGCGTTAATGGGGACATTGGGAATAATATTCAATTTCCAATGTCCCCATTATCAGAGACATATATGGGGACAACGGGAACAATTTTTAATATTCATTTCCTGTCGTTCAATTTAACAGAAACTTGGGCAATACGGACCACGATAGTTTACCATATTTTTGGACTAAAAATCAGCATTATCATACAATATGGCAATGCTACCTTTTGCTAGCTTTTTGGACATTGACTCAGATATTTTTTTATGCCCAGTATTATACGCACATATTTTTCTAATTCTATACAAAAAATTCTACTAATGTAAATAATTTTATACAGACATTTTATTATGGAATAATGAACGTCAATTTTCACTGCTAAACATCTATAGGCTGTAATTCCTGTTACCCTGATGTCCGTCGCATGTTGTATAGAGAAAAAGTGACTTGATACGCGCCGATGACGTTAGCGTTGCAGCATGGTGCTATAGAGAACACAATGTACGCTAAGCTGCAGAGAAAACTCACCACCTTTTTTTTGGTACAAACCCACCACACTATTCTCAAACCACTGCAACTCCTGTGCGCCAGAATCAACAGGGGCAACCACCAGAAAAGCGCCGAGACAATGAAGCTCGTCGTGTCCCGGAGAATGAATTTACCTGTCTTGGATCCAGCAACGAAATTAATCAGAAAAGAATAGCGGAGGAGTAGGAATATGTTTCCACTTCCCTCCATGTTAAGCAGGAGACAGAACAAAACAAGACCAAAAGGCACAAAGGGACATTACAACTGGGAGAAGCCCGGTCGCCTAGCACCACGGGTAAAAATTACTACTAATATTAATGGGTCCTAAATTGAGAGCTGCAATATACCTATAACCCCCCCTTTTGTTAGTAAAATCACTACCAAAGGGGGTGATTTATCTCTGAAGCTGACTGTGCCTACTGAATAACGGACACGACTGACAACAGCGTAACGGCCCGATCACCTTACAGCCGTGTGCGGTAACTTAGCGCGGGCGGCGAACGGTAAGTTCAAATGTTTGAAACATGCAACGAGGCAACGCTTGTAGCGAATTCGTCGTGAGCGACTTAGTAGGGGAGCCCGAGAAAGGATTTTTGAAGTGACTCGAGCGTTTCAAATAATTTTATAGGGAGAACCCTTACACCCTTTAATGTACCTGTACCAAGTACGACACCTTCAAATGGTGGGGTGTGCTGGGGGAACTCGTCAGATTAGTAAAAAAAAAACGATCCTCAGAAAAACTCGAGCGCGTCAGATTAAAGAAATGTAGATTAATTTCGTTTACAAGAGTGTATATCTCAATATTCTGACAATTTGAGCGTGAGATTAGGAAATGAGCGAGTCTTGAACTTGTAAAAAAACGTAACGCCTGCTCGTTCCCTATTAGCAATCAACGTTCCGTCTAAATAGTTTTAATTACTCATAAGGACTTTTCGTTTTTGGTTTTTCAACCGCTTGTTACGGACAGCCCCCTTGAATTAATCGTCAGATTAATATGTAATGGTTATTAGAAATATAAAGCGCATTTACACTGTAAATGGCTGACGCGCTCGAGTACTTTTGTACAACTTTTTTTTTTACATTTCTAAAAATGTTTACACGCTCGCCCCGCCACTAATGAAGAAAACTTGCAATAAACTTATTTCTTTTTAAAACATAATCTTTCAAATCCAGCCAGCCATGATTCTCGAGTAACTGCAAATTTAGCATCCTGGCCTCCCCTATCAATAGAAATGTTTGAAACACGCCATGAGGCACCGCTCGTAGCAAATTCGCTTACTTACAAAGTAATGTTTTATTCGCGTCGCCCACCGCATCCCTTACCGCTTAGACCAAAGTAGCGAACGGTCCGTAACAGGAACAAACTTTACATTTAAGGCATCTACACATTTTTTCTACTTACATTGTATATTCGACTACTAAAAAACTGGTGTTATTTTTTATTTGTATAGAAGAGGTTCGTGAAAGGTCTTCATAAGACATTTTTTCAGTCTGGTTAAGAAAATGAGTACGATGACTTACTAAATTGGTTTTAATGATTAAAAAACCCTTTCTGATATTTATGGTTTTACTATATGAAAATCGAGAGGAGCAAGGTTTCAAACCAATTAGATCGCCAACGTACACACATACAAAAAAAGATGGCGATCTCTTTAAAATATGGAAATCTCTTTTGTTGAAATAATCATGATATAATCTACTGTAGATTCTGTCATGATTTTTTCTTCTTTTTAGAATCTTTATTTATAAATATAGATTTAGGCCCACTTGCACCACACCACTAAACGGGTTTAGCGCTAAACTGCCTTAGAATATCACTGTATCCCTGTCAAATTGTTTGAAGTTGACATAGACAGAACGATGTTTTAAATCAGTTTAGCGCTAAACCTGTTTAGTGATGTGGTGCAAGTGGGCCTAAGAATATAAAACAGTTTAATTGTTTTTCCATAAAATTAAAAAGAAAACAGCATATGCTAGTGATCAGATACTTGACTAATATTCACTTTAAATTGTTTTTTCCAATGTATCTAATACTTCGGGTGGCTGTATGAATAGTAGCATATATTATCTAGGTAATAGACATTTATTTATCTACTAGATTGTACAATTTATTTGTCATTAGTGTTTTATTTTCGGTGATGGTGATTACAAATTCTATCAATCGTGGTAATAATAGCTGTGTTTATGAACAGCGGCATATTGTACTGTACTTTTCCGTTTAACAAATAAGTAATCACCAATCACCAACTGGTTTTATAATTTTATAGTAATTTTGGTGTTAAATATTTTTACAGTCCATTCATTGAGTTGCTTTTCATTAATCACCACTCTACTTTATAATTAATAATTATATGTTCTTATATTATAAAATGTACAGATTCCTTGTTCAAAACAAAACCTTTTTTAGTGAAGCCACTTTTTTATAAATGTGTAAGTGAGTGCCACATATTTAATGCCTTTGTCAAACAGACTGGCGAAAGCGAAGCGTTTTCGAATCGAAGCGAGACGTCAGTCCGATAGTTCTGTCACGCTATCGGATCGCTTTCGCTGTTCTATGTGACTGGATTCAAACAATTCCATACATTACAAATAAAAACGTCACGCTTCGCATTCACAAAGGCTTAAATGTTTTCCTAGGAGATGTTTTAAGTGGGAGTCGAACGAAGAGGATAATTTTTCTTCAATTCTTAATGGCGTGGTAAGAATCTGGACATTCTCTAATCTAAGTAAACGGTGATAAATTCAAAAATGTTAGCTACTTATGGAAGCACTACATAATGTTAATAACAATTGATGTTTATTCTAAACCAACTCGGATGACAATTTCAGTCCTTTTTCACTGCAATCACAGCCAACAGTCTTTTCAATTAGCAATACAATGAAGATGGAAACATTCAACTAAGGGCCTTACGTTAAAAATCCAATAGCACACTTTTTCTACATTTCAAATATACACCATCTATAATATAATCACCATTTGCAATCACATGGTTATTAATCAGTATTATGCTCCAAAACCATATGGTGATTACATTACCAATATCAAAACCATGTGGTGATTACACTTCGAATATCTAAACCATGTGGTGATTACTCACTAGTAGATCTTTGAGAGTCGTTATGTATAGTCATAAGATTGAGTATGACAACCAATCTTACTAAGGCTTATCGTATTACCCAGTAACCAGGTTTTGGTGGTCGGACAGGCAGTCGTTCCATATAAAATACTGATATTCAGCTGCATCTAGTTCGACTGAGTGCCAACCTCAAGGAAGTTGAGAACAGGCTGGCGATCAAGTATTATTCTTTTTTGTTTTAAGATGGGTTTCTTCTCGTCTCTGGTCCAGGTCAGAGGTGACTGAGACAAAGTCTACGATGGAGTGAGCTCACCCAGAAGAAGCCTGTTCACTCTATCTTTGATGCTGACGAGTAATACTCCATTACTCCAAAGGCTCATAATCCATATCACCGCAGTACTCAGCTAAGAAATCGAGGAATAAGGTAAACTTCCCCGTAGATGATCTGGACCAACGAGCGGAGACTGACTTCATACAAGTTGATAAACTTTCTAGTATGTTCTGTGGAGAGAAAAGAAAATATAATTAAGGTTAAAGTTACTGATACCGCGCATATCATCAATCTTTCTTTAATAGATTTTTTACTTTAACACATGAAAGCAGCGGTCCATTGGGGTCAGCCCCGAAGTACGAATAGGTCGTGGTTTCGAACCCTGCACAGCATATTTGCTTCGTGTAATTGAATTCATCAGCATTATTGACAGGCCTGTTGGTCTAGTGGTTAGTGACCCTGACTGCTATGCCGGAGGTCGTGGGTTCGATTCCCACCCAGGACAAATGTTTGTGTAATGAGCACAATCATTTGTTTTGTGTCTGGGTGTAATTTATCTATAATATGTATGTATTTAGAAATATATAAGTATGTTTATCAGTTGTCTAGTACCCATAACACAAGCTCTGCTTAGCTTGGGACTAGACGGCGTTGTGTGATAGTTGTGGAATATTTATATATTTATTATTTATTTATTATCTCAAAACGGTGAAGAAAAACACCGTAAGGAAACATGTCCTGGAACCAAAAATTCGAAGACATGTGACATCTTTCAAACTGCACTCTCTGCAAGACTTCCAGTTTTATCCACCCAGCTAGGGTTTTTTTGTTAATAATATTGCCACACACTAGGAATTTCTCCTGTATTATGGGTGCGTTTAAAAATATAGAAACTTACAATCACAAATACCCAGATCCGGAACTACTACTTGCAGATCATACAAATATTTGTTCTGTGCGGGGATCGAACCCTAGACACGCTGCACAGCAGTCGATCGCTTACACACTGCGCCAACCGTGCCTTCAAACGGCAGTTTTTGGTTTACAATAAAGTATGTTCTATCTATTCTACACATCCGGGGTCGCGGGACCAAGGGATTACCGTTACCCCGGTACGTAAAGGGCTAGTGAAGGACACCGTGGATTTTAGTCAGTACAAGTCTGACAGTCCCTCCCGCCCTGCCCAGGGTGGGAGGACTCATTTGATGATTTTACCACGATAAAAAAAAAAAAAACTATTCTACACATACCTGAGACCAATCCTGTCTATAAACCGCCAAACACTGCTCCGTCAACGAGTCCTCACTCAAATAGTCATATTTCAACAAGAACACCAACACAGTGGCCATCGCTTCCCACACATCAACACTTTTCCCATCACTCAACAACATTATATTACGCGGACACAGAATACGATCGAAAAACTCTAAGTTCACATCACTATCTTCCGTTTCTACAGCACTTTTTTCCGTCACTTCTGTGGATTGAGCACTTTTTTCTGACATTTGAGCACTTTTTTCTGACAATTGAGCACTTTTTTCTGCCGTGTCTGTTGGTTGGTTTATAATGACGATTTTTGTTGGGATTTCATCGTCGCTGATTGGAGTAGGGACGCGCTCGTCGTCTTCGAAGTTTCTGAACGTTGGTGACAACTCTTCTCGTCTTTCTGGTAAGGTGATTTCTTGGGGTGGTGACCGTTTCCGGTCTGGACAGCATATGTTCCAGATTGAGTGGAGTTTTGAGAGGAAAGACTCGTTGACTTCCTTTGGTCTGCGACTTACTGTGGACAAAGGATGAGGTTAGAATTTTACAAAAAAAAATAAAGTAATAAAATGCAGAAATTAGAATAATAGTCCTCCTGACCGATTTAGGCTACGGCGGCCAATCTCAACGGATATTAGCCAACTGCGCGGAAGATATTGTAGAGCAGCGCGTGTGTGTGCAGGCACAGGTGCACTCTCTGTTTTTTTACTCTCATAGTCCTCAGGGACTCCGAGAAGACCGGAGAGAGATCAGACGCAGGACCAACGGCTTAACGTGTGCACCGTGTCCCGGGGGTATCATACCGCCAATTTCCAAACTCCGGGCAGCTACTGAGAAATTATTTTTAGAAAAAACACAATAGTACTTTCTGCCCGAATTAAACCCCATACTCAGCAGTCGCGTTTGCGAATACGAGCCCAACGGGCAGTTAAATAAGAAGATACAGAATAAGGAAACCTGTATCACAAGATTTCTGGAAAAAAATACAAAACAAATATCACCGAACTTTTGGCTCAAATAGAGTCGTTTGAAAAAAAAAAACGACGGGTTGCACTCTGGGAGTGCCGGCAGAAGTGAAAACTTGAATAGTAATAAACACACACGAACATTCGCGCAAGCGCCTTGCGCCGTCTTACGAATTTTCGATCAGGTCACGTGTCCTGACGCGAGTTTAACATTTTTTACCCATTCCAAAAAAAGTGCACAACGCCGCTAAAGAAGTTTTCTCTTCAAAAATGTTTGCAGATCATCTATCTATATATATAAAAGGAGAACTGACTGACTGACATATCTATCAACGTACAGCCGAAACTACTGGGGCTAGGAATGTGAAATTTTGTACACGGCTTCCTATTATAATGTAGGGGAGCACTAAGAAGGGGTTTTTGGAAATTTAACCTTTAAGGGGGTGAAAAGGGGGAATTAGGAAAGTACGTAACCCACGCGGACGAAGTCGTGGGCAAAGTGCTAGTATCGAATATACACTTACCGAACACTACACATAAATCGACGCTCAGCTGCAGTATGGCCCTCTGTGTGGGAGGACGGATGAACATGTTCTGTGTGGAACATGCCACTGCGCAACTTGATAGCACGCGGGTGAGGGAGGGAGTGTCCGCTCCGTCCAAGAGGAGACATACTTGTTCCTGTAACAAGATAGCAGTATGTTTGGTATCTAAGTTGGGCCACACATTTGCGCTTTTTGAGCCTGGCGACGTAAGTCATATCTACTCTCGAAGACACCAACAACTCTTGCGCATCCCGAGGTTCGGTTTGGTTAGGTTCCCTTAAACCTTCTCACTTTTCTGTGGTTGCTTTTTTTTTCTCAAATTATTCTAAATAAATATAATTTAATTCCTTACCTTCAAGTTAATAACACAAGCGGCCGCGCTGACATGTTGCGCCGCGAACATGTGCGCGGCTGTCGTCATGGCGGCCACGTCCACGGACGAGCTCGGACATGTTGCACTGGCCAGCTCACCCAGACACAGCAGCGTCTTCATCTCACCTTCTATGTCTTTGCAGAGGACATCTGTTGGATAATAATAATAATAAATATTCCACAACTATCACACAACGCCATCTAGTCCCAAGCTAAGCAGAGCTTGTGTTATGGGTACTAGATAACTGATAAACATACTTATATATTTCTAAATACATACATATTATAGATAAATTACACCCAGACACAGAACAAATGATCGTGCTCATCACACCAACATTTGTCCTGGGTGGGAATCGAACCCACGACCTCCGGCATAGCAGTCAGAGTCACTAACCACTAGACCATCAGGCCTGCCTAATATGAAATATATATAATAAATCTGTAGAAGGGTCAATTCTGTACATTGAAAATATTGAAAAAATAAATAGCGGGGGGTGTTGCTGGATCGATACCAAACCCAAATATATGATTAAAAAAATTTTTGTCTGTCTGTCTGTCTGTCTGTCTGTCTGTCTGTCTGTCTGTTTGTGCAGGCATCACGTGAAAACTAACGGTTCGATTTCGATGAAACTTGGTATAATTATTCCTTATTATCCTGGGCATAACATAGGATACTTTTTAACCGACTTCAAAAAAGGAGGAGGTTATCTTTTTTTTAATTTTGTTACCGCATAACGACCGACTGGGTGAACCGATTTTCATGATTCTTTTTTTGTTTGAAAGCTGGTGCTTCCCGTGTGGTCCCATTGTCACCAAATCAGGATCTGATGATTGGATCTTGGAGAAATCGAGGGCAACCCTCAAATTTTATAGGCCCACGCATCGTTTTTCGTAAATCTTATGAAGTAATTCAAGTACTTGCGTATGGTAATCATCATCCTTATGTAGCTGAGCTGATGATGGAAGGTACAACTCCTTAACAGTAAGGAGTAGGCATCGACTGATTCATTGTTCGCGAATCTCCGAAACTACACATCCGATTTAAATAATTCTTTTTTTTTTGTGCTAGGTATCGTTCCACTTAGGGAATACTGAAAGTTTCATCAAAATCGGTTCAGTAGTTTTTGAGATAGGGAATTTTATTAGCTTATTGTGTACATGAGGGATGTTATTACCAGTACTACGGATTATATTATATGTATTTGGCAAGAATTTGGGTTGAATATTTAAACTAAAAAGAGAAAAATAAAAAACTTTTTCAAAAAAAAATGTAACCGCCTTCAAAGTCGTCGGCAAAAAATAAACAATGAAATAAAAAATAACAAAGCCATCGTTTCCGAAATAAAAGTTATTTTGTAGATTATTTTACCCTTTTTTGTGGTTCTTTTTGAAGGCGGTTACATATTTTTTTGAAAAAGTTTTTTATTATCCTGGAAAAATACGTAGAAAAAAAAAACTTATTTTTCAGTTTTATTCATAGACGTTGTTCTGTAGAACTGCGAACACACGTTGCATTACCCGCAGTGGATTCAGCGCCGTAATATTTATAAGATTTCATTGTCAGAGTTACTCAAAATGGAGAAATAAACCATCCACGCGAAGACCGACATCCGCGCGGACGGAGTCGCGGGCGGAAGCTAGTATGAAATATAACCCTTATTTTTGGATGGATGGAATCCTTTGGATGGAAAATATAACCTTTATTTTAATACGAGCAATAATGATCACAGCTCATTAGTGTTACGATCTCCGGCCACCGTAGGCGCAGGCATGCGGGCAGCGAGTAATGGTGACTCGCTGTCCGACCATGGACCATGCCCGGGTCGACGGCGTGTTGTGTTCCACACGCGCCTCAAGGAGTGTCAGCAAAAATGACGCCCCCCCCTTTTGAGAGCCGAAGCCTGTTCGAGTCGCGGGACTTCTGAACTGATTGAAGGACACCGTGGATTTGATTCAGTACGAGTCTGATAGTCCCTCCCGCTCTGCCCTGGGTGGGAGGACTCATTTGATGATTTTACCCCACCCCACCTGGTCGCACGGACCCAGTCGGTCGTTGACTCACCAGTACTGGTCCAGTTGTCGTGCAGCCACTTGTGGAGCCTGGTGAGCGCGGCCCGCACCACCAGGGTGACGAGCGGCGCGGGCGCGGCCGCCAGCAGCGCGCACACGGCGGCCTGCGCACGCGCATGGATGCACGCGCGCCCCGCCTCCAGCGCGGTGCTGCGCAGCTGCTGCAGCTGCTCGGCGTAGATCTGCTGGACTGCTGGGAGGAGAGATGCCTGCACAAAAGAGGTCTAGTTATGAGGCGTTTATTAATCTCTAAGGCTGTTTTATGAGGAATTTTCGACACACCTTTTGCGAGATTTTTTCGATCCTAATCTAACGTGAGATTTTCAATACATATTTTTTTATAAATAGGTTGATCTGTGTTTTATACTTTAGAGGTCAATTTCCGAAGAAATCGAGGTCACATTTTAGTCAACTTTTCCAAGCATTGTAAGTCATATCTGGGTCAATTTCCGAAGTATTCTGGGTCACATCTGGGTCAATTTCCTTAACATTCGAAGTTATATTTGAATCAATTTACTAAATATTTTGCGTCAATTTTCGAAACATTCTGGGTTATATCTGGATCAATTTCTGAAACATTTTAGGTCACAACTGAATCAATTTTCGAAGCATTCTGCGTCAATTTTGGAAGCATTTAGAAGCTTATTTGGGTCAATTCAGGAAACATTTCTAGGGGGTATCTAGGTCAATTTTCGAAGAATTCCGGGTCATATCTAGGTCAATCAGATCGAGAGAGATCAGAAGCATTCGAGGTCACATCTGGGTAAATTTCAAATTCAAATTTATATTTTTTTTTGTCGTTTTTTTCTTAAAAACAATTTTATTCTTAAAATTATTCACATCACACATTACCTGATCCCCCTGTGCGGTGCTGAGTACCCTGGCGACGTGTGCGCGCGCCCGCTGCCGCTGCGCGCTCAGCGTGGTCCCGCTGAGCTCGCGCACGCACGCTGACGTCACGCGCTCTATGACCAGCTCTAGCACGCGGCGGGTGGAAGATGGCTGGCTCTTTAAGAGCTCTTCTTCTAGACGAGCCTGCGGGTGGACCATTATAATATTGGAACTAATCATCTTTTAGAAACGCGCCATTGACAGCTACTGTCAGCTGTCAAATCTGACAACTGTAATGTCAAAATTTTGTTGCGTTAACTGCTCAAGTGGGGACTAAAGTTTCCGTAGTGGCAAATAAGAACTTTTGACAATTATGACAGTTTGGGGACTAAAGGCCCCATTGGCATTGTAATGGCTGTGATTTATTTTAATTTATTGGTAATTTTATTGAATTGTCTTTTTTATATTTTCCGTGGACACTTTTTGCTTGCTACATTGTTCTCACATAATGTACCATCTCAAGATGAATGATGTAACAAAAGGTTCCGTAATAATTTTGGCGTTTGCCAAAGAGTGTCCATGGAGTTTCATGCCCGTTCTTCTCCATAGAGATCTACGCTTTGGAATGGACATCTACAGTACTTTCACAGTTATTATGTCTTGTGACTGTAGTACCATAATAATTTTTTTACAATACCATTTTTTTTTGTCTTTTGACAATTCAAAAGTGCCTGTAATAGCCTACTTGAAATAAATCTTGATTGCATGATGTCTGCTTTGTTCGAAGACTCCGGTGTTATCTATTAATAGAGGGGATAAAACAGTATCCTATGTCACAAGACTTATTTTCAATCGCGAACACAATGAGGGAGACAGGCTCTCGAGCGCAGCGAGTTAGCGAAATGAGTGAATTTTCAAATAACTTCTGAGTGAGATAGTTAAGACTCTCTCGAAAGTCTTGAGTTAACTCCTGAACGAAATGAGTCTTGACTTTGAGTTAAATACTGAGCGAAGCGAGTCTTAACTTTAAGTAAGCTCTTGAGCGAAGCAAGAGTCTTAAGTTAAACCCCTGAGTAAAGTGAGACACAAAAAATGCAGAAGGGATTTGAATGAAATATAGCACACAGATAATTAATATAACTTGATTTAACACTACAGGACTTACTTTATATCCCAGTTTAACGTTCCCGTGGGATAATTATCGAATAACACGCGGGCGAAATAAACTATATTTATATCATGCATACCCACCGAACTATGCGATATGCCCGCCCTATGGGATGCTACGCGTTAGGTCGGGCATAAGTTAGTAGTTATATCTATATATTATATTATTATATTGACAAGCCTGTTGGTCTAGTGGTTAGTGACCCTGACTGCTATGCCGGAGGTCGTGGGTTCGATTCCCACCCAGGACAAATGTTTGTGTGATGAGCACGATCATTTGTTCTGTGTCTGGGTGTAATTTATCTATAATATGTATGTATTTAGTAATATATAAGTATGTTTATCAGTTGTCTAGTACCCATAACACAAGCTCTGCTTAGCTTGGGACTAGATGGCGTTGTGTGATAGTTGTGGAATATTTATTTATTTATTTATTATTTATTTATCTAAGCTGAACGCACCTGGTCGCGGAACTCACGAATTACCGTGACCCCGGTACGTAAAGGGCTACTGAAGGACACGGTGGATTTTTTGTCAGTACGAGTCTGACAGTCCCTCCCGCTCTGCCCTAGGTGGGAGCACTCATTGATGATTTTACCACGATAAAAAAAGAAAACAAAAAAAAAGCTGAACTTACCTGCAATTCTTTCTCCTTATTCTTAATCCGATCTTCAGGATTCAAAGTCAGACTGACCGGCGTGATGTGCCTATAACTAGCCACATCCTTCTGATCTTGAGAAACTCGACAAGTCGACAACAACACGTTCAAATCCCTCAAATGAGGGCACAGCTCTATTATCACCGATTCATCGACTAAATCACAACTATCGATATTCAAATCACTGCCAACACTAACGTGAAATCGATTTTCGTAGAACAAATCTTGAGGGAAGTGCGGCAAATCGAATAACCATCCGAGAATCGATTTGAGGTAGATGACTGTGTTTTTTTTAATTGAATTTTGTTCGATTTTTAGTCGATTCGTGTAAATATCGAATAGGATTTTTAGTAAGTTTTGGTAGTATGTTATTCTAAGGGAGGTATAATCTAACATTGATAGATAATGGACTATCCAAGGGACTGTAAAGGATAGTCGGCCATTTTCTTGAGCTGTCGTTAGAATTCCTTTGAGGTCGATTGACGGTTGGCTCTGAAAACAAAAAGATATTTATTTTTTATTTATTTAATACATTTAGTACAGCTTAAAATGTCAGTAACGCTTAATGGAATTTAATGATCCTTTCATTCTGTCTCCTCACAGAATCGCAGACAGGCTTGTTGGTCTAGTGGTTAGTGACCCTGACTGCTATGCCGGAGGTCGTCGAGGTCGTCGAGGTTCGATTCCCACCCAGGACAAATGTTTGTGTGATGAGCACGATCATTTGTACTGTGTCTGGGTGTAATTTATCTACTACTAATGACTACTAATGACCCGGATTGCCCAGGTAAGACCCGGGCAATCCGGGTCATTAACGAACTTCATATCAAAATTGACATAATATACACTTGCCATTTGAGTGAATTCGCAAAGATCTTGTTGTTTATTTTGTGTGATAGTGATTAATATAGACATGTAGTTTATTTTATTGTTGTTTTATATTGTTTTTTTAAATTGTAATTTGTGTTTTGTATGTCCTATAATTTTTAATCTATTGTAAAGTTCTTATTGTTATGTATTTATATTGTTTATTTTGATTTGTAATTTATTTAATTTTAAGTAGATAAACCACACTATCGCATTAGGTACCTAACAAACCTGTAATGATAGTTGTAAGGAAGATTTTAAATAAATAAATAAATCCAAACTAATATTATAAATGCGAAAGTAACTCTGTCTGTCTGTCTTTTCTTCACGCCTAAACCACTGAACCGATTTGTATGAAATTTGATACAGACATAGTTTGGAACTTGAGAAAGGACATAGGATAGTTTTTATTCCAAAAAAAAATAAAAACTGCCGGAAGTCACTATTCCACGCGAACGAAGTCGCGGGCAAAAGCTAGTAAAAAAATAAAAACTCACATAATTCCTCAATACCAGATCATTTTCCAGAACTTTTTCCTTCGGAGCGGCGTAAGATACCTCTTTCTGTATAACTTTTGTCATAGAATTTTTATTACTACTGTCAGTAGCCACCTGGGTGTAAGGCAGAGAGGCTAGAAACCCCAGGAATTTAGCCAGGAGTGCCAGCTTTTTAGAAAGAGTTAGGTATTCTTTTGCAATGTCTGGGTTGGCTGAAAAAGGAAAACAAAGTGAGTTAGTAAAAAAACACTTTCGTATATATAACATTAGCTTTCGCCAGCGCAGGACCAATGCAGGTTTCTAATGGTGGATTTTTGAAATCGCTGTAGTAGTTTTTAAGCCATAACGATTATATAAAATTTAAAAAATACATTTTTTCCACTTTATAATATTATGTACTTGCTGCTGCCCGCCCGCGAGTAATGGGCGACTCGCTGTCTGACCATGGACCATGCCCGGGTCGACGGCGCGTTGTGTTCCACGCGCGCACAAGGAGTGTCAGCATAGTGACGGGGCCTGTAGAGGGCCAAAGCCTGCCGGGGTCGCGGGACTCACGAATTACCGTGACCCCGGTACGTAAAGGGCTGTTGAAGGACACCGTGGATTTTAGTCAGTCAAGTCTGACTGTAGGGTGGGAGGACTTATTTGATGATTTTACCACGATAAAAAAAAAGCTGCTGCTAGCGACGTCGTCTGAGTGAACGCTATACAGCACCTAAAATACCTACGATTATACAACATTATTTTTTGTTTATGCGAAACCCGATACACCTGTCTAGTATTTTTGAGTAAAGAATCTATGTACAAAGTTTTAAAACTGTATCATTAAAAATCATAAGGTTATAAGCTTATTATGTTACCTGGTTGCCCGTTCTAAAATATCTTAATTTCGCGGCGAGGCGCGGTACTCCCGCTCAACCCGGTCCTCCTGAGTCGTACACTCATTGATAATAGTTTGGCAATAAGTTTTTTTTATTATCATGGTAAAATCATCAAATGAGTCCTCCCACCCAGGGCAGAGCGGGAGGGACTGTCAGACTAGTACTTACTAAACTCCACGGTGTCCTTCAATAGCCATAAGTCCCGCGACCCCGGCAGGCTTTGGCCCTCTAGAGGGGGGCCCCGTCATTTTGCTGACACCCTTTGAGTCGCGCGTGGAACACAACGCGCCGTGGACCCGGGCATGGTCCATGGTCCGACAGCGAATTGCCCATTACTCGCTGCCCGCAAGCCTGGCATTACGTTTCTTTCGTATAATTTTCGAGTCAAACGAAGGCGAAATCGCTAGCTAGTATTATGTAAAAAATAAACTTACAAGTTCCTCTCTCATCGGACGCTAACGGCGTCGCGTCCAAAGTAACAATTTCTGAAGCAATAGCGTCCCTCAAATGAACCCGAAACGATTCATTTTCTGCGTTTATTATAAATTCTCTGTAACAACAGAATATACTAATTAATATAGTATATACATTAAGTGCACTACAGAGCCATATTTCTTATTTCCATACAGTAACATTGCCAAATTAATTAAAACTTGTTAAAAACCATTTCACGTTTTTGCGCGTAGAACTAAAATTTTGGTCGTCTAATTTACCATATTAAGTAATACTCCAACATTTTTTAATACCTGTAAAAGAAAGACCAGTCTTTCTTGTTGTTATTTAACTTAACACATTTTAAAAAACTCCTTTATTAACTTTGTGGTAATTCATCTCCCAAAAGTAGTTTACTGAAAAATCAACGCAGAGTCGATTTCCGACTCCTATATCTACCATTAATATTCATAATTTTAACCAAAAAAAATACACAAATCATTAGGCATACGTTTTTGTCGTCAAACAATTTACTAAAATTTATATTTTTAATAACATTAATTAGTAAAAAAATAAAGTCTGAGGTCAATTTTTACGTTTTATGTCGCTGTTTTATCGCGATTTTTAGTTCGAACAAAGCGTAATTACATTAAAAAAAAACTATGTGAATATAAACTATGTTTACAGACTAAACCAATTCCTAAATTTCATTAAAATCCCTTCATATAATTTTACATAATATCGTTTTTAAAATCACTCTAAACTAGAATAAATTACGAAGCACAAGCGAGCTGCGATCAGTCCGGCTCCAGCGCCCGTCGACATAGGACGTGTGTCAATTTTTCCCGCGTCCCGATTATAGAGCGTACTTACGTATCGGAACAGAATATTATACTGCGACTACCACATTTTGATTCACTTCATTTTTTTTTTCATAAGGTAATATTTTCGTAACTTTATCAAACAAAGTATTATTGTTGTAGTTTGTAGAATTTGTGCATTAATTAACCATCTGTTTTTGTTTTATTAGTTTTTGCAATGGGGCGCAAGAGTTCTGTTTACCATTGTGTAAAAAAAAGGAAAAATATAAATATTGCAGCTATAAAGATAGCATTAGAAGCGAGGTAGATATTATTTTTATTTGCAATTCATATACGTAGTTATTGATCACCTATCTTCATATCGACATGAATTCTAAAACTGTAATTACTATTTATTAAGGATTTATATCCACTTACGTATTAGAAATTTACTAAAATAAATCATTTTTTTTTATCCTTTATTCATTTTTCAACATATTATTTTACATTTTTAAATATTTTAAAACAAAAACAAAAAAAAAACATTTAAAAATATAAATAATAGTGGCCCACCGGTATCGGGAACAGAGTCCAAGCTACCGGTGGTCAGAGCTCCAGAGAAAGGAACCTCCTAACAATGCGCGCCGTGTCCAGAAGAACTGCTTTCTGAATCAGGCCCTTGATCCAGCTGCCTAACGAGAGCCTCCTTAGATGTTGGTCGAGGCTCTTGGCAATTAAGCCATGGCCGACACGACTATCGGCACAATGATCGCTGAATCCACATCCCACATATCGACAACCTCGTGAGCCAAATCAAGATACTTCAGTTGCTTATCTTTCTCAGCTTTCACGAGGTTTTCGTCATGTGGGACAGTTATGTCAACAATCATTGCGCGTCGCTCAGACCGATCCACCACCACTATATCAGGTCTATTGGCTACAACAGTTCTGTCAGTGATGATGGATTGATCCCATGATCCAAATCAATTTATTATTATTGTTTACCGCGATACGCTCCAAAACAAGAATCACCGATGCGGGCAACAAGAATGCCAGGTTGAAGTGGGATTGGGCGGGCCATGTCTATAGAATGCATCAGGATCGATGGGCTAGGGTTGTTACGCAGTGGGTGCCGGACGGGCGTCGTTGCCGAGTGAGGCCTAGGAAACGCTGGCGTGACGACCTAGACACTTTCATGACAAATTGGCCGGAGAAAGCCGTACACAGGGAAGAGTGGAAAGTTGTGGGGGAGACCTTTGCCCAGCAGTGGGACAAAACAGGTTAAAAAAAAAAAATAATAATAAATATATTATTGTGTCAAAATATGTTTCCTTTGTAAATGTGAAAACTTTACTATTGTTTTTATTCTAGAATGAGAAATCGCATGAATCGGGTAAAGACCCTAGAAAAGCAAGATCAATGCCTTTACGACAAGTATTTATATAACATACGATAGTTATTATAACTTGAGAATAATTTGGTCACTGCTACAACATAATAGTACCAACAAGAAACATGTAACCGAGATATTTGTGATACATAACATGACTGAAACAAAATTACCATATTGTTTTTTGCAGTCTTCTCCATAGAGATTTACCCTTTGGAATGATCAGTTAGCATATTTTTTTCTGATTGACGTCTTAACTTTTCAAAATCGTCTATAAATGGTTTATTTAAAATAAAATACTTTGAATCTTTCAGTTGTTTCCCTGTCCATTTCTATTTTATATTTATATACTTAAAATTATATTTTTACTTTTATATTAGTCTATAATAGTAAATATAATAATCAATTAGTTTTAATAGTGTTCATTTAGTTTAACTCTTTCGCGAGCATTGGCAAAATAATTGCCAAGCCACTTTATAAAACAAACTAACATAATTGTCTGAAAACAACACATTGGTAACTAAAAATTGACAAATTCAATCGGAGCATTTTTAACACGAAATTAAATTAAAATCACCAGTACAGTTTGTTTACATTCGACATCAAACGAATTATCAAACAAATAATTATGGCGGCGCCGGGCACATGACGTTCAACCAATCAGCGCGCGAGATGCTTTCCGTTCTATACCATTTAACAGTCTAATAGACTGAATAAAAAAAAAACTTTTTCAGAAATGTAACCAAAGTGCATTACGATTATATCGGCTCAAGATTGTTTAGTCCGTCTCAACACTAGCGCTACACTGTTTGCGTTGTGTATGTGTGAATAGCTACGCACACATGAACATTGCTCCCGTCTTTTACCTAAACTCGAGCGTTCGAATTTTGTGAAATGGCTCTTAATATTTGACAACTATTTGCGACGTTGCCAACTTTCAGAATACGCGCTGTTAACAAAAGAAAAAATACGTGTCTCGTGTCAATTATTTTTCAAAACTCTAAATCAGGGACTAAATTAGATTTGAAATTTATTTATGCTGTCAAATTGCGTATTTGACTGTCTCATGATTCTGTGTACATGTGTTTGCAGTTGTAGCGTGAAGCAGTCGATACTGACTGCTTCCATCAGTCTGTTTATGACCGGCGTAAAACGTATAATACCATTATTTTTGAGTCGGGAGTTAAAACTTTATTATCATCATCTGCCTGCCTTTTCCCAACTATATTAAATTGGGGTCGGCTTCCAGTCAAACCAGATGCAGCTGAATATCAGTATTTTACATGGAGCGACTGCCTGTCGGACCTCCACAACACAGTAACTGGGTAATACGAAACCCCTTAGTAAGACTGGTTGTCAGACTTTAGAGCTTCTGACTAACAGTAACGACTGTCACAAGATCTACAAATGACAACCGGGATCAACGGCTTTACGTGCTTTCCGAGGCACGGAGGAAACTCGCTATGACAGATGGTCACCCATCCACAGACCAACCTCGGCAAGCGCGGCTTAACCCGGAAGATCGACCTGTGCGACTGTATTTATTTAGCCACGAGCTCCTCGGGAGTTAAAACTTATGAAAAGTAATATTATAGATACTAACTTGTAGAACATCTCCTGCGTTGTGAACTGCGGCAGTCGATGTGACTCGGGCGCGTTGGGGCATGTCAGACGACGCTGTAGCTTACTGAGCTTGGATTCCTGAAGATAAAGAAATATATATATAATATAATACACTACTGTTGATGGTGTAGAATAGTATATTATGCAACTAGTGAATAAAGAACGGATATGAATCACGACCAAGCGAACGATTTTAATGATTGAATCACGACCGTAGCAAGTGATTCAAGTATTTGAACCTTAAGCGACGCGTGTGATTCATGGCCCTCGATATAAATCCGTTTTATATAAGAGTTGCATACAATACTTTATACCATGACAACGAGAAAAAAAAAAGGTTAATGAAACCGGGACTAGACTTGAACTGGGTTTGGGACTGGCTTCAAAATAAAAATCAAATCATTTATTTCAAGTAGGCCAAGTTACTTTTGAATTGTCAAAAGACAAAAGTAAAATAAAATAGTTTAAAAATAGTTACCGTGCTACAGTCCCTGTCACAAGACATAAAAACTGTGAATGTACTATAGGTGCCCATTCTAAAGCGCAGATCTCTATGGAGAAGAACGGGCAAGAAACTACATGGACACTCTTTTCAATCGCCAAAATTATAACAGAACCTTTGTTACATCATTCAACTTGAGATGGTACATTGTGTGAGAACGATGTAGCAAGTAAAGTGTCCATAGGAAATGAATATAAAAAAAGACAATTTAATAAAATTATAAATTATTAAAATAAACCGCGGCTGCTAAGAAATGACCAGGATCAGACTTCAGGTCTGGGACCGGGGCTTTTCATTTGGTCGTACAGAACCTTATACAACATTATTTTTAGTATATGCGAAACCTGAATACAGTTTGTTCAGAATCAGTAACCGATTCGATTCCAATAATTTTTACACCATGTTATATTTGTTTTCAAAAATTTTTAATTAAATTTTATTACCAGTTAATTACAATACAATCACCATACAGTTAGGTACCTGTTGCCAAGCTATTATCACGAGTGTACAACACAGGAGATGCGGTTTACGCGGGTGTACCGCGAAATGAGCATGTATTTGAACGGACAACCAGGTAATATACAAACTTATAACCTTGTGATTTTTTATTATACGGTTTTAAAATTTTGTACATAGATTCTTTACACAAAAATACTAGACAGGTGTATCAGGTTTCGCATAAACAAAAAAATAATGTCGTATTACCTGTTTAGTAGTAGGCAGACAATGCTGCTGCATGTGGCTGGTGAAGAGCGCGGCCAGGTGCGCGTTGTTGGTGGGAGCCGCGCCGCTCGACAGCAGCGCCTTCACGCGCGCGCGGAGCGACGAGCGGGACCAGCCCGCCGACTGACTGGCCCAGTACCATCTGGGAGGACACAAGAGCAGAGGCTTAGTGCGGGCGCGTAAGTGTATGGAGATGTTTGAAACACGACACGAGGCGCTACCGGTGACGAAAAGACGGTTTTCTCCAAAAGAATCACTATAACGGCGTGCGGTATTCGCGGTAATCTCTATCAGTCTACTCCTTGACACGGCGCGCTTTGATAAGAGGTTCCAAATAAAATATCTAGCTGAACTTTCGGTGTCAAATTAAATTATCTAGCGATACTTTCAAATTTTATTATCTAGCGAAACTGTCAAATTAAATTATCTAGCGAAACTGTCAAATTAAATTATCTAGCGAAACTGTCAAATTAAATTATCTAGCGATACTGTCAAATTAAATTATCTAGCGAAACTGTCAAATTAAATTATCTAGCCAAACTGTCAAATTAAATTACCGAGCGAAACTGTCAAATTAAATTACCTAGCGAAACTGTCAAATTAAATTATCTAGCGAAACTGTCAAATTAAATTATCTAGCGAAACTGTCAGTGTCAAATTAAATTATTCAGCGAAACTGTCGATGTTAAATTATCTAGTGAAACTGTCGGAATAAATTAAATTATCCAGATTAACTATTGGATTCCAATTCAGTTATCCATTGAAACTTTCCAAATAAATTATCAAGCAAAACTCACCTCCAAATATCATAAAACAAGTCCCGCTGCTTCTTAAAGCTGTGCGCGCTCATAGCGTTCGGGAAATTGTCCACATTGTCCGTGTCCGCGTTGAAGCAGACCACTGGGTGGACTCTAGCTGTTGGCGTGGACCGAGGCTGAGTGGACTCTGCCTCGCAGCGGAGTCCATAGCAGTTTAGAAGGAACTTAGCTAGGTCGGGGTAGAAAGAGCGGACTTTTTTGTTTTCACCTGAAAATGAGGGTAGTTTGTAACTGATTTCCAAAAAGAAGCTTTTTTATTAATGTAGACAAAGTTATTCTTTGAGGTTTAGAAGGAAATATAAATCTATAAACTCATACTTTCTTAGTAAACTTTAACTCTTTTTTTTTATATGAACTAAATTAAAAGAGGAATTTATTTTTTGGTCAAGAGTCAGTTAGTCCATAAAAATGAGTAATGTAGTACGTCAAATTTGATTTACGTAACAAAAGAAAAAATACATAATAAATATGACGGCACGGTTAGCGCAGTGGCTGAGCGATTGGACTGCTGCGCTGCGTGTCGCGGGTTTAATTCCCGCACGGAGCAAATATTTGCATGATCTACAAGTAGTTGTTCCGGGTCTGGGCGTTTGTGTATGTGAGTCTATATGTTTGTAAACGTACCCACCACACAGGAGTAATTCCTAGTGTGTGTCAACGTTTTTTTTAAAAGAAAAAATAAATTTTTTTTCGTTTTATAATCTAACTGTCGAACTAAGTAGATGTGTTCGGTCAAATACTGATTTATGTATTTTATCTTACCTAAGGTTTTCAAGGAACTCTTATCCAGAATAACTTCTAGTATCACCCGCTGATGCCACAGTGATTTAACAGCGAAATAAGTGCTATTATGAATAGTCTTCATCAAAAACTCCACATCACCATCTTTTAACTTTTTCTCCGCCAAAATATAATCATCTTCAAACTGTTTTGATATCAATATCGATATCAGAAAATAGATCTCCGTGTTCAAACTCAAGATCAGATTATTTTTTATCAAAATCTCATAGATCTCTACAAGTAAATCTATTTTTTCTTTCATAACAACTTTATTTACATCGCTTTTGATGTAATTATGAGATTTTTCTATAGAATTCTTTTGAGTAATTTTAATTTGTGGTGTTGATACAGGTTTTTGTGGTATTGCAGTGTTTAGAATATTAAATTTTTCCATCAATTTATGTCTTTCCTGCTTCAAGATGTTACGTTCCGTTTCATAACTGTTCGTTTCCTTCACTTGTATGCCTTGCTGTTTAAACGCTGAATTTTCTTCGACAACCAACGGTGAAGTTTGTATAGATTCCACATTAAAACTGTTTAAAGAAACACTTTTTTGAGACTTATCTATATTTGTTGGTTTAATTCTTCTTTTTTCTGAACGTAGCGAGCTTGACTTCCTCGCTCCAATCTCTGGGAACATCTCAGAGCTGGTCAAATCCAATTCTAATTTGCTATCATCGTTGTCTGAAGATATTCTTCCTCGTTTCTTTTTACTGCTTTTTTGGACATTCACCATATAGTCGCCTAGACAATTTTTTTCCTGTGATTTTGAATGTCTATGGCTCAGCCTCGGAGTATCACAACGTTCATAGCTCTCTTTGACAAAACTCCTTGGTGTTACGGGACTACTCACAGGTAGATTTGGATATTCAGACGGCTTCATACCGTTTTTCATAGGTGTACTTGATAGGACCAGTCGGTCTACTCCGGTACTGAGTCTAGATTCATCGGAGGATGCTGATTGGTTGATGCTCTTTTCTTCGGTGAATAGTTTTGTTTTGACTCTCCGGCCAGTTCTTTTACGGTCTTTGCTGGGAGATTCGTGGCTGCGTTGTCGATCTAGGATAAAAAATAGAAAGAAAGAATATTATTGAGTTTAGATAGATAGTTTGAATCATGCCTTTTTTGTAGTGGATAATCATGAAATGAGTCCTCCCGGCCTTACATTACAGTGTGTGTGAGAGCGAGAGAATTTGTAAGTACGTGAGAAAGAGAATGATGTAAGTGAGTACTACCCAGCACTCCGCGTATGGTGGAGTACAGGACTATAATTAGCTAATACAAAAGAGTATATCACACGGGCGCCATAACTTGGTATTAGTTTTTTTACATTAGGGCTTTGCATTTTTTGAATAGGTTTGAGCCTGACGAGATATAAAACCCGAGTAAATGATCTGCCTTTTTTATTTTTCCACTCTTTAAATATTTCATCTTAAAGGTTTATAGATTTTAAAGTGCCTCAAGGAACTTTTTTTTTAGTATTTAAAAAAATTTCTGGCTTTGTTTAATCCCACAAATTCTCAGCAAGGTTGGCGCGGTGGTTGAGCGATCGACTGCTACGCAGTGTGTCGCGGGTTCGAAACCCGCACGAAAAAAATATTTTTATGACCTAAAGACAGTTGTTTCGGGTCTGGGTGTTTGTGTATGTGAGTTTCTATGTTTGTAAACGAACCCACGACACAGGAGAAATTCCTAGTGCTAAAAACGTTTAAAAAAAAAAACAAACTAACAATTTCAGTGTTTCATGATAATTGAAGAAATATAAAACAAATTTTTGCGTGCTCCAAACATCTAGTCAAAAATATTGTGTACTTTTCGTCTTATCCCGCGCAACGACGGAATATAGTAAAGGAGACAGTTTTGAGCAAAGTCGCCCGTTGCCCGGGGTTGACCGGTAGCAGATGGACAATTCATAGCCACAAAAGTGGAATAAATAATAGAAAATTTGATTTTTATATGAATTATAAAGTAACACTGACCAACTTTAACATTAAGACTGTCCATAGTCCGTTCCTCGCTGGTTGGATCGCTGACTGACCGTCTGTGCTTACGTCTGGTACTGAGCAGCTTCTCAGGCGTGCTGTGCTGGAGTATCTGTACCGCATTGCTGTTGGTTTGGAGTATGCTGGAAGATAAATGTAAATAATTAAGTTATGTTCTTTTTGAAGTTTTGGAAATCCTATGTTGAGTGTACTCTATGAGACTCATAAGTTTTACTATAGGCAATTTGACTGCATCATTAAATTGCAATTCATTTAGTCCGTTAAATTGCCAACTATGCCACAGGACTGTAATATCAAGATGAAAGATGTCCTGTATAATTTCAGATCTACCTGCATACAAAATTTCATCCAAATTGATTCAGTGATTTTGATGTGATTGGGTAACAAACACCCATACATCCAAATTTTTATATATATTTGTATTAAATATCGAAAGTTTTCTTTGTCAATCACGTTCATACAGACTAATGCAATGGAAGAACTGTGTTTTATAATTATGTAGTGAGTAAGAATGGAGTTTCTAGCCCATCTTTTTCAGAAAACTGCAATAAGTTATATTTTCTCTCAAAGTGCCTTTCAATGACCTTATATAAACAAAAGGTTTGATATTAGTAAGAAATATGGGTCTGTAGTGCACTAAAAAATGATTAGGGAATGCAATAATTAATATCGTAACACCGAATAAATAATTTTAGATGTAAAAAAGTATTTGGAAACTTTCCAAATGCTTTTTTTACACCTGAAACGGTTTCAACATCAGGTTCAGTGTTTTAATTGCATTCCATATCAATTTTTTAGTGATATTATATATATCTTATTTTACCATATTTATAAAAGTAAATATAAAACTAAATTATTACTATTTTATTTCAGTATTTTATATCAGTTGTTTTATTTTTAGTGTGTAACTATGATCCCTCATAGTATAATCATCAATAAATTGAAACAATTATTTGATTCTTTTTTAAATAATCATTGCCTACAAAAACTAATAGTCATCTTAAAATTGTTTTTATTTCTCATGCTTACGTTAAGTACTAAAATTGTTTGAATTGGAGTGCTTATTAAAACATTTTACATAGCCAATTGTGGAGATAGTGTTCCTACTGGATTTTACACGTCTGATAAGTATATCTATTAAAAATTGATAGTAATATCTATATTATATTGAAGTGGACAACATATTGTTGAAAGAAAATACATGGATTATCAAGATTTCAGCATAATATCTAGCATAATTTCTAGTATAAGTAATAAAATATGATTTTTGTATATTCTCCTCCAAAACAGATGATTCATTTGATGAAATCCAACTAGAAAAAAACCTTTGTTTACAAAATGTTTAAGATGACCTACCTATCAGTTTGGGTCCTTAAATACGACAAAAAACATGTCACAAACTCGTTCTTGTTGCAGCAATTTAGTATACAGTCCTCTGGCACATCCTAAAAATATAAATAGCGTGAAAATACTGCAAAAATATGGTAATTTTTTAAATTGATCTAGGTTAGGATTTCACCTCCAAAGATTCATCGTTTAGCCACTTTATTAACAGTGTGGCGTCTAATTTTCCTGTAAGGACACTTTCTATTATTGTTTCTGGCATTTTGGTGTTTTTTCATATATCTAAGGTGATTTCTCAAGCAATTATCGATTTTTGGCAGCTGCGCGCTCAAACTTCGACAAGTGCCATTACCATATTTAGTTTTTTATTCTTTTGGCATGGGTATTGGGCCTTTGTACAAACATGATTTTTTGTGCTACCTAAGGATCAGTACACACCAAGAGGCGATATGACGCGACCCGGGAAATATATTTTATGTAGCTGTGTAGTAAATAATTTTGATTTTGAGTCACTCTATTATTGTAGTTTTATTAGTAGTTAATTTGCGTGTTGCGTCTTGTTATAGGGTGAATTGACCCAAAGTGACACAGAGCTGAAAGAAATAGTTGTCTCTTTCTAAATGTTATGGGTATAACCATACAACTCCCTTTTCTAAAGTTAAGCAGGTAAGCAGAGAGCATCAGCAAGTTTTTTTAAATATTCGATTAATCAACCAAACATTTTTGCACTACTTTTTACGGCATCACTAAAACTGTCACTACTGTCAGTGTCAAACTGTTGTACTTACCACGGTAAACAAACTCACAGAAAACTCGATTTCCTATTAAAATTCTTGTTTCCACATGGAAATTTTATCACAGCCGCTATTTTCAAATAGAGTTACGTGGTACTCGTAAAACCATAGTAGTCCTTTCTAATCTATTGTTGTCTGTTCCGGTTCTTCAATTTACTTGTTTTGTTTCTCAAATGTGTTAAAGATGAATTAAATTTGGCAAATAAAATGTCTGTGACGTGGACTACAAGTGGTTTATGTCGTTGCTGCCATACTGAATGCAATTTCAAGAGTCTAAACGTGCACTCGAACGAAGGCATTGAACAGGATTGTTATGTTTTGCTGAAAGATACTTTCGATATTATTGTGAGTAATTTTTAAATGAATAATTCTGTAAATTAATAATGAATATTGTGGGTGTAAAGGGCTATATTTACCGCATAATTTTTAAAAAATATCATCATCCTCTTCCTGCCCTTATCCCATTTTACTTGGGGTACAAAAAATGTATTGCACTAAAATATAAAAATCCAATAAGATCCACTCTTGACCAATAGAGTTATCACGCCTTTGTTTTCCATAGCGGCAGGTAGCTTAAAAAATATTTAAAATTGTATAAAACTATTTTCTATTACAGCTGAACCCGCTACCAAACAACCCAGCGTCCTACTCCATATGTAGTACATGTGAACCGAGACTACGAGATGCAGCTCAGTTCAAGAGACAAGTGTCTCTGTGCGAAAACAAGTTGAAAGAGTATCTATATGGCTGCGGTTATAAAGGTATGGGTTTTTTAAATTATTTTTTTATGGTTCAAGGGACCTACTATGAGATGGCACTAGACGACTTGTATAGCTCTGTCTCTTTCCCACAGTGGATCTACTCTTGCATTATTACTTGTACCCAAAAGGTTAAATGGACACCTATTACTAAGAGTCTGCTGTCGATCCTTCTATATTTGGTCTGTCAGGCTGTATGTCATGAACCGTGATACGTAGACACATGAAATTTTCACAGATGATGTATTTCTGTTGCCTCTGTGACAATAAATACGAAAAAAGGAAAATAAAATTAATATTTAAGGCAGCAGCAAAGAAGATTGGTTTGCTGCATTTACAGAAAAAGTACTGAAACCTTCATGAGCGAAACTTGCACTTTTTTTTTCACTATTGACTATCCTTTCTAAATCTTACTACACTGTAAAAGATTTCTTAACTGATACATTAAATTAAAATTTATCAGTTGTCATAGTTATTAATTAATTGTTATTCTTGTTATAATTTTACTAATTTAGTTTGTATCATAATATTGTTAATAGCATGATCAATGTTTATTGAAGATTTTAATTTTGGTGTTTGGATTATTTTCTACTGTTTAGTACTAACATAATGGAATTTATTTGTTTTATTATAGTTTGATTGTGCACTTACATGCCGCAATGAATATTTTTGCATGCCGCAAGGTAAAATGTAACGGGACTATTTAATATTATTATTTAACACCTTATTTGTATACCTAAATTTTTAGCAAATAAATTATTTCTATTTCTCCACCAGCTCGCCTGATGGTAACCAATGATGTGGTTGACAATGAAGCATATTACCGTAATAATTTTTCCTCTTTTTCAGATAATTTGATCATTGAAAAACAAGTTAAAAGTGAACCAGGAGAAAATGGTGAGGCTCGCTTAATTTTCATCCCAGTTAATTTGTTGTTTCATTATTTTCTAAATAATCAACAAAGCTCTACTTTCAACCTTAATGTTATCCCATACGGTTAATTTTTTTATTACAAATGATAATAATTGTGTAAGTTATTTGTAAAATCACTTTGGCACATTAATATTTTTCAAGCTACTCATACATGAGCCAGTATTTTGTACCTGAGTACTCTGAGAAAATACAGTTGAAACAAACTCAGGGTCCATTGCCTAAGGTCCTAAGGTCTCAGGAGTTTCTAAAAAAGTTAACCGTGACCCTGTAACGTAAAGGGCTATTGGGCTCTATTTGAGTCTGATAATCCATTCCGCTCCACCCAGGGTGAAAGGATGCTGGAATGATGGAAAAAAATATCTCTCTATCTGCTAAAATGCTATTTGACTGCCCCGTTCGTCTCGTGGTAGCAAGCGCGACTGGTGAGCGGGTTTTTCTATAAGAATATCTCAGTAACTAGCAGCCCGGAGTTTAGAAGTTGGCGGTATGATACCCTCGTGCCTCGGAAAGCACGTTAAGCCGTTGGTCCTGCGCCTGATCTCTCTCGGGTCGTGTCTGATTGCCGTCCCATCGGACTAAGAGAGTAAAGGAACATAGAGTGCACCTGTGCCTGCGCACACACTTGTGCACTATAATATCTCCTGCGCAGTTGGCTAATCTCCATTAGGATTGGCCGTTGTGGCCGAAATCTTCACCCGGACTATTATTATTACCACATTTTAGTGTTTTCATAAAATATTAATGCTGGTCCTATTTCCAGGGTTGAAAGAAGAGTCAAATCCTGATGAACAGGATATTAAATATGATGGTAAGATTCTCACAGTATTTTACACATGTACACCACATTAATACATCATCATCATCAGAAAGAAAGAATAAATATGGCAATAAGTCCGCCGTTGTACAATGTTTTTCAAACACAACGCGCCGTCGACCCGGGCATGGTCCATGGTCGGACAGCGAGTCGCCCATTACTCGCCGCCCGCATGCCCGCGCCTACGGTGGCCGGAGATCGTCTGCCGTGCATTACAACCTTAGCTAGAATATTAATTTGAGTTTTAAATAGCGCAGCCATGCAGTCTGTTCTAAATCTATCAATAAGCCTCATTAACCCCTTTCATTCAGATGTGTATAATTAGCTCCACCTTTATATTTATCTTAAAGAGAATATTGTACGATTGTCCTCAGATGACAGCCTGCCACCGATGGAGATCTTCATCTCGCCGGCAGAAGATGATGACCAGCCTCTGTCTGTGCTGAGGAGCACCCGGTCTAGGGCGGAGCCCCGGAGCGACGCTGAGTGGGCGGAGTCCAAGGATTTTAGTGATGGTGAGTGGTTTTACTTTAATTTCTAATGAAGTTGGTACCAATAGATACATCTTATTAAACAGGGTGAATTTTTCAACTGCACGTGGAAGACTTTATCTGAAACTATGAGGAATATCGAAAAACGGTGAAAGGAGTCTCGAGGCCGATTTTGTCGAAAACTAAAACTGCATCATTAGATTTTAGTAAAATCAGTTATCCTTGCCAGGAATCGAACCCGCTGATTTTGGAAAAACACCATTCGGTAGTGTTGGTAACAAGGATCAAATTCTGGGAAGTAATGATATACTGCGATATGATAATCAGCGGCTTCGATTCCTGGCTAGGATAATTGATTTTTCTAAAACCCAGTGATGCAATTTTAGTTTTCGTCAAAATCGGCCTCGAAACTCTTTTCGATAATCCTCGTAGTTTCGGACATAGTCATCCACATCTAGTTGAAAAATTGACCCTGTATACCTATTCTATTATTATCAAATTCAATTGAAATATAGTGTAAGGCAACTGGACGTATCCCAATTGTTTTCCTTTTGTGCTTACTGGCCTTGTAATGTTCTGTCTCCTGCTTGACATGGAGAAAAGTGGAATCTATGTATTTTACCTACTCCTCCGCTATCCTATTCTGATTAATTTCGTTGCAGGACAGGTAAATTCATTCTCCGGGACACGTCGAGCTTCATTGTCTCGGCGCTTTTCTGGTGGTCGCCACTGTTGATTCTGGCTTTCAGGAGTTGCAGTGGGGGAATAGTGTGAGATGTCCCAAAAAAGATACATAATTACTAATGGGCCACCATTTTATCCCCAAAAAGTGTGAATGTTAAAAAATACAACATCTATACATTAAACGCATACGTAATATACAACGTTCTTCTATTTCAGATGACCAGCCAAAACAGAAAAAGAAAAAATCTCAACAAAAATACTCCTGCGATATTTGTCAAAAGAAGTTCTCGTACAACGGTTCTTTAGAAGTTCATATGAAAGCCCATAACGGAGAGAAATCATTCACTTGTCACCTCTGCAGTTCAGCACACACAAATAATAAAGAATTAACTAAACATATTACTATAGCACACATCGTAAATAACACATATCCTTGCACAATCTGCGAGAAAAACTTCGAAAAAGCAAGGCTCTTAAAAAAACACATAAAAATTCACTTCGAAGAAAAATTCAAATGTTCACAATGTAGTAAGGAGTTTCAGAGGAAAAAAGGTTTGACTGAACATATGAAAACTCATACTGGGGAACGGAAATATAGTTGTACGGTTTGCAATAAGGCTTTTGGGCATAACCAGACTTTGAAATCTCATATGTATATCCACACAGGTGAAAAACCTTACGTATGTGATGTATGTGGTCGAAGATTTCTTCAAAGATCCCATTTAAAAAGACATATTTTTATCATACATACCGGCACTAAACTACACACTTGTAATGTATGTCAGAAACAGTTTTCAAGCAAAAGTTATCTATCAATACATGAGAGGCAACATACAGGTGAAAAACCTTACACCTGTGAGGTTTGTAAGAAAGATTTCAGAGCAATTACGACTTTGAAAGTGCATATGCGCGTCCATACAGGGTTTAAACCGTACAGCTGTTCATTTTGCAATAGACGATTCGCTCAAATGGCTAGTTTTAAGCTCCATCAACGCACGCATACAGGTGAAAAACCGTTTTCCTGCAAAATTTGCAAAAAACCGTTTTCTGATAACGGCTATTTGAAAATTCATATGCGTGTTCATTCTGGGGAGAAACCGTTTTCTTGTGAAATTTGTAAGCGATGTTTTAGAGAGTCTGGACAATTGAAAAGGCATATGAGTGTGCATACAGGAATTAAGCCGTATACTTGTAAAATTTGTAATAAGCAAGTTGGTAATTTGTCAAAGCATATGCATGTTCATTCGGAGGAAAGGCCGTATAGTTGTCAAATATGCAATAAACAATTTTCTATAAACGGGACTTTGAAATTGCATATGAGGATTCATACTGGGGAAAAGCCTTTTGCCTGCGAGGTGTGCAATAGTCAATTTACTCAGAGCAGTGGTTTAAAAAGACATAGATGTACTAATGTTGGAAAAAGTGACGCTCTAAGTTCCTAATTGAAGTTTACTGCACGAATAAAAACTGTTTAATCCGTAAGAGGATTGAAAAATAATGAACACTTATTTTATTTTTTTAATACAACGAATTTTGACATAGATGAAACGCTTCGAAATTCGAGAGTGGGGCTTTGTGACGTCATAACGCCTCTAAAATTATACCACCGAGTGACGTTTTGTGATTTTTAGGAGCGTTGTTTCTTCGTCAATTTTGGTTTACGTAACAAAAGAAAAATATTGGTCAAACATATTTTGCAAATCCATATTTCAGACAATTTTTTTTCTTGTAAATCGCCTATTTTGTATTATACTGAAAAAACCAATACTGACGAAAATACGAGACTTAAAATCACGAAGTCACAAGCAAAATAATACAGGTTTTCTTGCTTAGTCTGACGTCACGAGTCACGAGCCGACTCTCGAATTTTAATGCGTTATATCTTTGAAAAATGCATTGATTAAAATAAAAAAATGCGTGTCCATTATTTTCTGAAACTTTAGCTGGCGGACTGATTAGATTTACAATTCATTAACGTTGTCAACATGCCTTTTTTATCTTGGTAAAATCATCAAATGAGTCCTCCTACCCTTATTGTCAAATCAAATCAAATCATTTATTTCAACTAGACCTATAACAGCAGGCACTTTTGAATTGTCAAAAGTCATAAAATAAAACTAGTACAAAAACAATTATGGTGCTACAGTCCCAGTCACAAGACATCAAAACTGTAAAAGTACCGTAGGTGCTTATTCCAAAGCGTAGATCTCAATGGAGACACTCTTTTCAATCGCCAAAATTATTACAGAACTTTTGTTACATCTTTCATAATCAGATGGTACATTATGTGAGAACGATGTAGCAAGTTAAAAGTGTCCATAGTACAATAAATATAAAAATACAATTCAAAACTAAAGTTATTAATAATTAAAATAGACAATGGCAGCTAACAGATGACCAGTCCCAACTGACAGCGCCCGTTCACGAACATGACAGATATTACCATACCATTCAGCTCAACCATTTTTAAGGGAACTAAATTATGTCATACTTGTACTGTTTCACACAGATATATTATAATATGTGTTAAAACGAATGAATATTTTAGCAACATTGCCCGTTGTATAATAGTTATTTATGCAACTGTTGTATAATCAGAGGTATTAAAACACGAATGTGGGTTTATCACACGAGGCGTAGCCGAGTGTGATAATAGTATCACATGAGTGTTTTAATACCTAATTATAACAGTTGCATACAAGACTTTATCTACAATCATGATGTGAATTCTCTGTAAAAGATTTTCATACCATAGGGTGTTGTACAGAACTATGTGAATTCAAGATGGCGGGAAATAACGCGATAAGACGAGAATCCGAAATTACGAATTAGTCTACAATTTATTGTTCATTTTTCAAAATTATAGCGATCTGGTGGTGAAAATGTCATTGCATGAGAATGTTCTTTTTTTGAAATTCATAATATCACGCGTTTGGATGATATAATGATCATAATATCATTGAGTGTTTTAATGTTGGCAATAAGCTAATTGTTATAGGTTCTTTTATAGAGAATTAATAGCATGTTAATAGATAAAATAATATAAAACGTATTGAATACTTAAGTAAAGTATTTTTATAACAAATCTAATTTATTGGTTACTTTTAATTATGAATCTATAGTTACGAAAATAATTGTAATATATTTAATTATGATATTGATGAAATTTAATTGTTTAATAAATTATTTAATTTAAAAAATACAGTGCACTTATTTTTTCCTCACCAACATACTTTTAATCACGTTGTTCGTCAGACGTAAGTCGTCAGTGGTAGGTCGTCAGTGGTACGTAGTCAGACGTAATTCATCAAACGTTATTCGTCAGACGTAAGTCGTCAGATGTAATTCGTCAGACGTAAGTCGTCAATGGTAGGTCCTCAGACGTAAACGTCAGATGTAAGTCCACAAACGTTAGTCGTCAGTCGAACGTCGTCAGACGTAAGTCGTCAGTGGAAAGTCCCCAAACGTTAGTTGTCGAAACGTACGTAGTCAGACGAAAGTCTTCAGACGTAAGTCGGCAGACGTAAGTCGTCAGATGTAAGTCGCCCGACGTATGTCGTCAGATGTAAGTCGTCAGACGTAAGTCGTCAGACGTAATTCGTCAGACCTAAGTCGTCAGGCTTAATTCGTCAGACGTAATTCGTCAGACGTTATTCCTCAAACGTAATTCGTCAGACGTAAACCGTCAGACGTAAGTCGTCAGTGGTACGTAGTCAAACGTTATTCGTCAGACGTAAGTCGTCAGATGAAAGTCGTCAGACGTAAGTCGTCAGATATAAGTCTTCAGACGTAAGTCATCAGTTTATAGATAGAATTCGTCTGACTTGAGTCAGACGAATTATTTAGACGTCAGACGTTATTTGTCAGACATAAGTCGTCTGTCGTAAGTCCTCAGAAGTAAGTCGCCAGACGTCAGACGTAAGTCGTCAGTGGAAGGTCGTCAGTGGTACGCAGTCAGACGTAAGTCGTCAGATGTAAGATGTAAGTCGTCAGACGTAAGTCGTCAGATGTAAGTCGTCAGACGTAAGTTGTATGTGGTAGTTCGTCAGTCGTAAGTAGTCAGACGTAAGTCGTCAGACTTAACTCGTCAGTGGTATGTAGTCAGACGTAAGTCGTCAGACGTTAGTCGTAAGTCGTCAGACGTAATTCGTCAGACATAAGTCGTCGAAAGTCAGACGTTATTCGTCAGACGTAAGTTGTCAGTCGCACGTCGTCAGACGTAAGTTGTCTGTGGTAGTTCGTCAGTCGTAAGTAGTCAGACGTAACTCGTCAGTGGTATGTAGTCAGACGTAAGTCGTCAGATGTAAGTCGTCAGACGTCAGTGGAAGGTCGTCAGTGGTACGCAGTCAGACGTAAGTCGTCATATGTAAGATGTAAGTCATCAGACGTAAGTCGTCAGATGTAAGTCGCCAGACGTAAGTCGTCAGATGTAAGTCGTCTGACGTAAGTCGTCAGACGTAACTCGTCAGATGTAAGTCGTCAGACGTTATTCGTCAGACGTAAGTTGTCTGTGGTAGTTCGTCAGTCGTAAGTAGTCAGACTTAACTCGTCAGTGGTATGTAGTCAGACGTAAGTCGTCAGATGTAAGTCGTGAGACGTTATTCGTCAGACGTAAGTTGTCTGTGGTAGTTCGTCAGCGTAAGTAGTCAGACGTAACTCGTCAGTGGTATGTAGTCAGACGTAAGTCGTCAGACGTTAGTCGTAAGTCGTCAGACGTAAGTCGTCAGACGTAATTCGTCTGACATAAGTTTTCAGACATAAGTCGTCAGATGTAAGTCGTCAGACGTTATTCGTCAGACGTAATTTGTCTGTGGTAGTTCGTCAGCGTAAGTAGTCAGACGTAACTCGTCAGTGGTATGTAGTCAGACGTAAGTCGTCAGACGTCAAACGTAAGTCGTCAGTGGAAGGTCGTCAGTGGTACGCAGTCAGACGTAAGTCGTCAGACGTTAGTCGTTAGTCGTAAGTCGTCAGACGTAAGTCGTCAGACATAAGTCGTCAGAAGTCAGACGTTATTCGTCAGACGTAAGTCGTCATATGAAAGTCGTCAGACGTAAGTCGTCAGATATAAGTCTTCAGACGTAAGTCATCAGTTGTTAATAGAATTCGTCTGACTTGAGTCAGACGAATTATTTAGACGTCAGACTTTATTTGTCAGACATAAGTCGTCTGTCGTAAGTCCTCAAAAGTAAGTCGTCAGACGTCAGACGTAAGTCGTCAGTGGTACGCAGTCAGACGTAAGTCGTCAGACGTTAGTCGTTAGTCGTAAGTCGTCAGACGTAAGTCGTCAGACATAAGTCGTCAGAAGTCAGACGTTATTCGTCAGACGTAAGTCGTCATATGAAAGTCGTCAGACGTAAGTCGTCAGATATAAGTCTTCAGACGTAAGTCATCAGTTGTTAATAGAATTCGTCTGACTTGAGTCAGACGAATTATTTAGACGTCAGACTTTATTTGTCAGACATAAGTCGTCTGTCGTAAGTCCTCAAAAGTAAGTCGTCAGACGTCAGACGTAAGTCGTCAGTGGTACGCAGTCAGACGTAAGTCGTCAGATGTAAGATGTAAGTCGTCAGACGAAAGTCGTCCGACGTATGTCGTCAAACGTAAGTCGTCAGATGTAAGTCGTCAGACGTCAGACGTCATTCGTCAGACGGCGACGCCTTTAATGAGAAGGGCGACGCCGACTATGAGTAAGGCGACGCCGATAATGAGAAGGGCGACGCCGATAATGAGTATGGCGACGCTGACTATGAGTAGGGCGACGCTTTTAATGAGTAGGGCGACATCGATAATGAGTAAGGCGACGCCAATAATGAGTAGGGCGACGCCTTTAATGAGTAGAGCGACGCCGACTATGAGAAAAGCGACGCAGATAATGAGTATGGCGACGCCGACTATGAGTAGGGCGACGCCGACTATGAGTAGGGTGACGCTTTTAATGAGTAGGGCGACGTCGATAATGAGTATAGCGACGCCGATAATAAGTAGGGCGACGCCAATAATGAGTAGGGCGACGCCTTTAATGAGTAGGGCGACGCCGACTATGAGAAAAGCGACGCAGATAATGAGTATGGCGACGCCGATAATGAGAAAAGCGACGCCGATAATGAGAAGGGTGACGCCGATAATGAGTATGGCGACGCTGACTATGAGTAGGGCGACGCTTTTAATGAGTAGGGCGACGTCGATAATGAGTATGGCGACGCCGATAATGAGAAGGGCGACGCCAATAATGAGTAGGGCGACGCCTTTAATGTGTAGGGCGACGCCGACTATGAGGAGGGCGACGCCGATAATAAGTAGGGCGACGCCGACTATGAGTAGGGCGACGCCGACTATGAGTAGGGCGACGCCGATAGTGAGTAGGGCGACGCCGATAGTGAGTAGGGCGACGCTGACTATGAGTAAGGCGACGCCAATAATGAGTAGGGCGACGCCGATAGTGAGTAGGGCGACGCTGACTATGAGTAAGGCGACGCCAATAATGAGTAGGGCGACGCCTTTAATGAGTCGGGCGACGCCGACTATGAGAAAAGTGACGCAGATAATGAGTAGGGCGACGCCGATAATGAGATGAGCGACGCTGACTACGAGTAGGGCGACGCTTTTAATGAGTAGGGCGACGTCGATAATGAGTATGGCGACGCCGATAATGAGTATGGCGACGCTGACTATGAGTAGGGCGCCGCCTTTAATGGGTAGGGCGACGCCGATAATAAGTAGGGCGACGCCAATAATGAGTAGGGCGACGCCTTTAATGAGTAGGGCGACGCTTTTAATGAGTAGGGCGACGTCGATAATGAGTATGGTGACGCCGATAATGAGTAGGGCGACGCTGATAATGAGTAGGGCGACGCCGATAATGAGTAGGGCGCCGCCTTTAAAGGGTAGGGCGACGCCGATAATAAGTAGGGCGACGCCAATAATGAGTAGGGCGACGCCTTTAATGAGTAGGGCGACGCCTTTAATGAGTAGGGCGACGCCGACTATGAGAAAAGCGACGCAGATAATGAGTATGGCGACGCCGATAATGAGTAGAGCGACGCCGATAGTGAGTAGGGCGACGCCTTTAATGAGTATGGCGACGCTGACTATGAGTAGGGCGACGCTTTTAATGAGTAGGGTGACGTCGATAATGAGTATGGCGACGCCGATAATGAGTAGGGCGACGCCGACTATGAGAAGGGCAACGCCGATAATAAGTAGGGCGACGCCGACTATGAGTAGGGCGACGCCGATAGTGAGTAGGGCGACGCCGACTATGAGTAAGGCGACGCCAATAATGAGTAGGGCGACGCCAATAATGAGTAGGGCGACGCCTTTAATGAGTAGAGCGACGCCGACTATGAGAAAAGCGACGCAGATAATGAGTATGGCGACGCCGACTATGAGTAGGGCGACGCCGACTATGAGTAGGGTGACGCTTTTAATGAGTAGGGCGACGTCGATAATGAGTATAGCGACGCCGATAATAAGTAGGGCGACGCCAATAATGAGTAGGGCGACGCCGACTATGAGAAGGGCGACGCCGATAATAAGTAGGGCAACGCCGACTATGAGTAGGGCGACGCCGATAGTGAGTAGGGTGACGCTGACTATGAGTAAGGCGACGCCAATAATGAGTAGGGCGACGCCTTTAATGAGTAGAGCGACGCCGACTATGAGAAAAGCGACGCAGATAATGAGTATGGCGACGCCGATAATGAGTAGAGCGACGCTGATAGTGAGTAGGGCGACGCCGACTATGAGTAAGGCGACGCATTTAATGAGTAGGGCGACGCCGACTATGAGAAAAGCGACGCCGATAATGAGAAGGGTGACGCCGATAATGAGTATGGCGACGCTGACTATGAGAAGGGTGACGCTTTTAATGAGTAGGGCGACGCCGATAGTGAGTAGGGCGACGCCGACTATGAGTAAGGCGACGCCAATAATAAGTAGGGCGACGCCTTTAATGAGTAGGGCGACGCCGACTATGAGAAAAGCGACGCCGATAATGAGAAGGGTGACGCCGATAATGAGTATGGCGACGCTGACTATGAGTAGGGCGACGCTTTTAATGAGTAGGGCGACGTCGATAATGAGTATGGCGACGCCGATAATGAGAAGGGCGACGCCGACTATGAGTAAGGCGACGCCGATAATGAGAAGGGCGACGCCGATAATGAGTATGGCGACGCTGACTATGAGTAGGGCGACGCTTTTAATGAGTAGGGCGACGTCGATAATGAGTATGGCGACGCCGATAATGAGTAGGGCGACGCTGGTAATGAGTAGGGCGACGCCGATAATGAGTAGGGCGACGCCTTTAATGGGTAGGGCGACGCCGATAATAAGTAGGGCGACGCCAATAATGAGTAGGGCGACGCCTTTAATGAGTAGGGCGCCGCCGACTATGAGAAGGGTGACGCCTTTAATGAGTAGGGCGACGCCGATAATAAGTAGGGCGACGCCGACTATGAGTAGGGCGACGCCGATAGTGAGTAGGGCGACGCCGACAATGAGTAAGGCGACGCCAGTAATAAGAAGGGCGACGCCTTTAATGAGTAGGGCGACGCTGATAATGAGTAGGGCGACGCCGATAATGAGTAGGACGACGCCTTTAATGAGTAGGACGACGCTAATAATGAGTAGGGCGAAGTCGTCAGACGCAAGTTAACTTTTTTAGTTTAAAGGAACCGGCTGTTTTTGGTGTTGGTGCTTTTTTTAAGTTTTTTTATTTATACCTTTTTATTATTCCAGATTTTTAACAAAAATCAGCGTCTTTGAAAATCCACCATCCCAGTAAGCAACATGAACGATTGAAATTCAATAAATTTTAATTATTTGCCATTTTATACTCGTAGAAACGATTACTTTATAAAATTAATTTCGGAATTAAATTGAGCATACAGAGTGGAACAAGCTTAGAATGGCAAAATAAATTGCTGGCATATCTTAATTCAGAACAAAATGAAATAATTTCAGTTTCGCCTAAATCTAGATATGCCAGGAATTCATTTCCTAGGTATTCTTTTTGCAACCACATGTAAGTTTTATTCATCTATGCTAATCAAAAGAGTTTTTTAGGTTGAAAACGCTAATCTATTATACTAACTAATTGAAAAAAACTATTTTGTGTTGTACCAGTATAAATACAGCCGCACAGGCCGATCTTCTGTGTTAAGCCGATCTTGCCGAGGTTGGTCTGTGGGTGAGTGACCATCTGTCATAGCGAGTTTCCTCCGTGCCTCGGAAAGCGTTGGTCCCGGCTGTCATTTGTAGATCTTTGACAATCGTTACTGTTAGTCAGAAGCTCTAAAGTCTGACGACCAGTCTTACTATGGGGTATCGTATTATCCAGTTACTGGGTTATGGAGGTCTGACAGGCAGCCGCTCCATGTTAAATTCTGATATCCAGATGCATCTGGTTTGACTGGAAGCCGACCACAATATAGTTGGAAAAAGGTAGGCAGATGATGAAGAGTATAGCCCATTTGTCTAGGAAGGCATCCCGTTACGAACAATAAGAGCAGAGCGGTTGAAATTTCGGGATACAGCTAGTAATTTCATATTTAGGTACAACAACACACTCTTCAAGACTAGAAGCGATTTTCGTAATATAAATGCACCCAGTATTTACACGAAATTGTAATACCGAGATTCAGACTAGCAAAGATTGCCTCACAATGTTTTCCTTCACCATCTTGAGAGCAGTGGTAATGAAATAAATTACACAAAGTAATGCTCCTGGCTAGGTTTGAATCTACGACCTAGAACTTTTAAGTTGGGGTCGATACTATACCACGTTCTCGTAGTTGGACCGCCACTGCTTGAAATCGCTTTTCCACTTTGACGTTTTTACGACAAATCAAATCATTTATTTATTTCAACTAGGCCAATTACAGGCACACACAGGAATTGTCAAAAGACATAAAATAAAATTAGTACTAAAAATAGTTATGGTGCTTCAGTCCCAGGCACAAGACATAAAAACTTGTGAAAGTACGGTAGGTGTCCATTCCCGGGCACGCCGCAATCGCGGCGGTAAGACCCCTCTTTGAGGAGTGGCTGGATAGGCGTCACGGCGTCCTTACCTTCCGCATGACGCAGGTCCTCACCGGACACGGAAGTTTCGGGAGGTTCCTGTGTCTGATAGGGAGGGAAGAAACGCCTGGGTGTCACCACTGCGAGGATCGTCCGGAGGACACGGTGAAGCATACGGTGCAGGACTGCCCCGCTTGGGCAGAGCACCGCCGTGTCCTCACGACGGCGATAGGCGGAGACCTCTCGCGCCCGGCATTGGTCGAGGCCATGCTGCGGGGCGAGACGGAGTGGGAAGCGGTCGCCTCCTTCTGCGAAGCAGTCATGCTCGTGAAGGAGGAGGCGGGCCGCCTGAGGGAGAGGACAGCGTCCTCCCTCCATCCCAGCCGCAGTGGTAGACGCCCACGGCGTCGGACGTCACAGGACGATCTCCGGCTACCGTAGGCGCGGGCATGCGGGCAGCGAGTAATGGGCGACTTGCTGTCCGACCATGGACCATGCCCGGGTCGACGGCGCGTTGTGTTCCACGCGCGCCTCAAAGAGTGTCAGCAAATTGACGGGGCCTGTAGAGGGCCAGAGCCTGCCGGGGTCGCGGGACTTACCCATCACCGTAACCCCGGTACGTAAAGGGCTCGTGAAGGACACCGTGGATTTTAGTCAGTACAAGTCTGACAGTCCCTCCCGCCCTGCCCTGGGTGGGAGGACTCATTTGATGATTTTACCACGAAAAAAAAAAAAATGTCCTTTCTCAAGTTCCAAACTATGTCTGTACCAAATTTCACACAAATCGGTTCAGTTTTAGGCGTGAAGAAAAGACAGACAGACAGAAAGACAGACAGACAGAGTTACCTTCGCATTTATAATATTAGTTTGGATGGTACAAATCACTTATTTTTTTCTTTTCCGCCTCAAATACGACTATTCAATTAATTTTCCCATTTTCAGTACATGCAGTGTTTCAAACGAATATATCAGAAGAATCATCAAGTATAAATGAATATGGAACTAGTACCACAAAACGAGCAAAAGAAGATTATAACTACTTCGTTGAATCTCAAACGAATATAGTATGGTATAGATTTTTAGCTTACAAAATAATGAGAGTAAGAATTAAAAAAGTCCCAATAAGACATACAACTCCGATGCAAAAAGATGTTACAAAGAGGTGAGATAGAATTTTAATAACAGTAACTATGAAATTTTTGGTTCCGTACCCAAAGGGTAGAATCGGACCGTAATACCAAGATTTTGTTTTGAAGATTTTTATAGATAATAAACACGGAACCCGCAAGTCCGTCTCGCATTTGCCTGGTATTATTTTTGATATATAAAGATGGGTCTACACTTAGAAGCCGAGCACGAACAGAGCACAAAACGACCCGCTCTACTCGCTACTACTTTCAAGTGTGGACGTACAATGAACCTACCGACAATAAGTCTCCTCAAACGGTTTGTGTTCTTCAAAAAACCGACAATAGAGGGAGTACAGTCGAGCATGAACCAAACACTCGAAGCGCGGCTTATAAGCCGGTCCTCCGGGCAATCCTGGCAGTGGTGACACATTCGTGTCCGGTGAGGGCCTGAGTCAGGCGGAAGGTCAGGACGCCGTGACGCCTATAAGCCAGTCCACATAACACGGAGTTTCGCTTAGCCACGCTATTCTCTGTAATAAATCACATCGCTCGATTCTACGATGTGTGCTCTTCAACGAGGTAGGTGGCTTTGAGATTGTGCAGCGCAAGTGGTGTCGCAGTCAATAGCTTAGGCGCCATCTACACGCGAGAGAATCGAGACGAGTCCTTCCTTCTATCGTCGGATAATCTCAACGTACGAGCGATTATTCCGCCAGCGTATCGCCACGACTCGTAACGGAATCTATCGCCGCGCGCTCGCTGTGAGAGCGCCACGTTAAGGCGAGCGCGCGGCGGGTGCGCCACCAGTAGCGACGATACGCGCGCTCATTGCCACTTATCGCATCGCCGCGATAACATCGCCGTGTGGAGCCGCGTCCATAGAGTGTATATGAAAATACGTGGCACGACGATAATTTCGCCACGATGTTCTCGCTCGAGGAGATGGCGCCTTAGTGAATCGCAAACTTTAGTTCCAGCGTGGCGTGAGCGCTGCGGCCGCAATGAGGTTGTGTTTATAAAGAATATTTCACACAAATAAAGATATCCTATTCTATTCTAATAGCACTGCTTCTCTGACCGAAAAAAGAGGAGTTATAAGTTTATGATGCAGTCTACCTAATCTGTGTGTCTGTCTTTAATATTGTAGGTTCCAAACGGATAAACCGATCTTGATTTTTTTTATTCTTCAGCTCTACTACGGGATACGTCAAATTGGATGACACGATATCACAACTTAATAGTGATGAGGATGAAAATATTACTACTAGTATGACAGACGCTGAAGTACATTTCAATGCTAGTCAACATTTGGAACTGTTACCAGATTTTGTCTTTGATGATAACATTTATTTTACAATAAAACAGTAAGCATTTCTTGTAGACTTTTTTGTAGATACAATTATACATTAAGGTGATTGCGGCGTAGTAGCCCGCGAAATTAAATTTTTCTTGCGTTTTTACTTTTTTTTTTCAATTAATCTAATCTAATTTAATCATAGGGCACAATCTCCAGAGGCATTTTTTTTCGTGTCGGGCTGGATAAACCCATTTTAAAATCGAAAACCGTTTTCATAATATTTTTTTATATACAGTTCGGTGTCTAATCTACGTGGTACAAGGCTAATATGATGAATAAGTTTATTTTAAATATTTAAAAAAAAATCTTAAACCCTAAAATCCTGATCGCTCTGGGTTGACCCGACTCCCGATTGAATGAAAAAAATATTTTTTAACTTTTTAATGAGATGGTTCATATGAAACAACTTATTTAGATTACATAACAAATAGTTAATCTTCATAGTAATAAAATATTTTCAGTTATATGAACAATACTTTTGCCTCAATTTGAATTTAAAATCGTGACCGGCCATTTTATCTCATCGCTCTGCGCTGAGGTAAAACATCGCCCTCATTCCTAGTTACGCGTTATAGACACTCTATTCCTCTTCCGCTGGGCAGCGCCAGCAGTGGTCTAACCATCTAGGAGGATACCTGTCTGCCACGTTCCCGCGAAGGTAAGTTTACGAAGGTAAGTTTATGATTGCTCTGGATTTGGTTCTCGAATTTTATGATTGCTATGGCTCGTTATTTAAATTAAATAGAAAGCTTGTAAATGCGTTTGCTATATAAATTAAGTGATCATTATAATGTTTTTTATGAGACGTAATCACAACTTTCTACTACTTTTAGATTCGGCTAAATTTATGATTTAGTGAATTTTTCTGATCGCTATGGCTGTGATTGCTCTGTCCAAAAAGACCAGAGCAATGATATTTTACATTAATTGTACGTTATAAATCTGTTTTAAGTCCGAACTGTAACAATAACGAACGAAGAACTATGCATATAACCTTTAATTTATAACCTTTTCTGGGTTTCTTTGGGTAACCTAAACCCATAAACAGATTTTGACGTATTTTACTATGATGATAAGTATTATTATATTGTCATTTAGCTAATCGAAACTATAACCTTTTCTTCTCTAAAATTTAATATCAACTATTGTTGCAGATGGAAACCATACCTCGAAGAAAAACATTTTATAGAGCGGGAAAAGGGGGAGCTAAATTTCGTCAGTGATTTCTTCTCAAGCCATAATAGTAGGCTACATGAGGGAGTCGTATCATAAAGATTCGTGGAAGTCAGCTGTGGTTCCGTTGGTGGGATAAGCAGCAATAGCCGTTCAAATACGTAGAAAAAAAATTTGTCATTTTCTCCCAACTGAAACCAGGTTTATATTGAAGATTATTTTATATCACGAAGAACAAAACCAATCAGTTGACTGTACCATGTTTGAAAACACGTCAGCTGGTCACCCAAACATGTAATTTTTTTTTTTTTTCAAAATTATAATGTAATAGTTTGAAATTATAACGATAGTTTTCTAAAATAATACATTTCTCTTACATCAATCTTGTTATTCGTACACTGAATATGACTGAAAACGGCTAAATAAATAATATTTTATCAATATTAGTTTTTTTGTTTCACTGATTTCACCATTTATGATCGCTCTGGCACCAATTATGATTGCTCTGGTCGCGAAATTTTTTGAACTTAAATATTTTCATAACTGTTTGTGTAAATTGAAGGCCAATAGTAAAAATATACTATTTGAATATCATTCTTTTTAATGAGATACATGATTACTATTAAAAATCAATATCTGAAAAGCACCAGAGCGATCACACGAATACGCCCGTTTTGGAGATTCATCCATAGACATAAAGCATTGACCTAGTGTTATTGCCTTGCTTTCCTTACTTAAGGTAAAGACACAGGTCGCGGGACTCACGAATTACCGTGACCCCGGAATGTAAAGGGCTATTGAAGGATACCGTGGATTTTAGTCAGTACAAGTCTAACAGTCCCTCCCGCTCTGCCCTGGGTGGGAGGACTCATTTGATGATTTTACCACGCTAAAAAAAATAAAAAAAGTGTGGCAGGCGGCAAGCAATGGATAGCTCGCCGTTCGATGAAAGGCCCGGGTCATGAGAAGGCGTGTGCCTTCTCATGACCCGGTACTCATTCGATGATTTTACCACGATAAAAAAAGACCAATTTTATTAACAATTTTTTCATAAAATATTGTTTCTAAAAGATTTCTTTCAGCATTATAGAAACAACTTGACCACTACTTTTAACCAAAACATCATTTTATGCATTTGCCTTGAATCCCTTTGTTTGTCAACAGTTTCAAATCAACACTATTTATTTATCTAATCAAATTTTCGTTCCGGCTTAACTCCACTCACCCTAATTCTTTTCCAGAGATACTCGCCGCAGAGGCGAATATAGAGGACCTAAGAGGGAGAAGGCATTTAGAATTATAAATGCGCGGTTACCATATTGGGAATATGGACATTTAATGTTCGAAGGCTCGTGAGTTTCCACATCTTTAGTCACACACCGTCTGATTACAAAAAGGGGTTTAACTAAAAACCCAGGTTTTATCTTGTAAAACTACGGTTTACACAAACGTTATTACAAATCGTGGTTTTGCGATAAACCATGGTCTAACAGTAGTAGCTGTCAAAGGTGTGTCAAAGTTTCTCATAGCAAATTTTTCAGTGTGCATGGTTTTTGTGTTATTTTCACCTAAAATGGATTGAAACAAGGTAGATTTAATTGTTATTACTCATTTTGGATTTAATTGTTTAGACAATCGTTCAAATGGCGGTACTAAAGTCGACGTTTTATCTTAGTTTTTTAATACGGTCAAATTTAAACCATGGCTCTGCAGATAAGCCTGGACTTGATAGACCAGGTTTAAACCAAGGTTTATTTAGTTTTTGTAATAAGGCCGACAAGGTTCCGTACGCTAATGAGACACTGTTTCCGCTGTTTCTTCTCATAGACTTCTCATAGACTCTTAAGACGCCATGACGTCTTAAGTTGAGGGAACGAGATGGCGCTAGACGACTTGTATAGCTCTATCTCTTTCCCTCAGCGGAACAACACTCGTTTTAAGACGTCATGACATCTTAAGTTGAGGGAACGAGATGGCGCTAGACGACTTGTATAGCTCTATCTCTTTCCCTCAGCGGAACTACACTCGCTTTAAGACGTCATGAGGTCTTAAGTTGAGGGAACGAGATGGCGCTAGACGACTTGTATAGCTCTCTCTCTTTCCCTCAGCGGAACTACACTCGCTTTAAGACGTCATGACGTCTTAAGTTGAGGGAACGAGATGGCGCTAGACGACTTGTATAGCTCTATCTCTTTCCCTCAGCGGAACAACACTCGTTTTAAGACGTCATGACATCTTAAGTTGAGGGAACGAGATGGCGCTACACGACTTGTATAGCTCTATCTCTTTCCCTCAGCGGAACTACACACACTTTAAGACGTTATGGTAGGCCACCATAACGTCTTTAAGTGAGCGTCTCATAGATACGAAACAACGACCTCATCTGGTCTGTAAAAAAGACGACGTGTAAAAGCAATAAAAGTGTTTATTATAACATTATAACCTACATACGAGTACTTGCAAAAATAAATAAATAAATAAATATTCGACAACTATCACACAACGCCATCTAGTCCCAAGCTAAGCAGAGCTTGTGTTATGGGTACTAGACAGCTGATAAACATACTTATATATTTCTAAATACATACAAATTATAGATAAATTACACCCAGACACAGAACAAATGATCGTGCTCATCACACAAACATTTGTCCTGGTTGGGAATCGAACCCACAACCTCCGGCATAGCAGTCAGGGCCTCTAACCACTAGACCAACAGGCCTGTCAAATATCATTTCATTTCATGATTAAGGGTAAAACGGGAAAGGAAGACGGACGTCGGCTGAAGATCTCCGGCCACCGTAGGCGCGGGCATGCGGGCAGCGATTAATGGGCAACTCGCTGTTAACCATGGAACATGCCCGGGTCGACGGCGAGTTGTGTTCCACGCGCGCCTCAAAGAGTGTCTGCAAAAAAAATGACGGGGCCCCCCTCTAGAGAGCCTAAGCCTGCCCGGGTCGCGGGACCTAGAAAATACCGTGACCCCGGTACGTAAAGGGCTATTGAAGGACACCGTGGATTTTAGTCAGTACGAGTCTGACAGTCCCTCCCGCTCTGCCCTGGGTGGGAGGACTCATTTGATGATTTTATCACTATAAAAAAAAACCGCTTATATTTTTCCGATACTCTGTAACAAAGAGACAAAATTCATTTTATGACAAACATTAACAAAAAAATACGTTTAGCTCTCGGGGACTGCCGCGGTAAAGCTATTGCATAGCATTTTTTATCAAGTTATGCAATGATAATTATTTTATTTATGTAAAAAATAAGAAAAAAATATCGCCTACCGCGTATATTTAACGAGAATATCATCCGATCGTGGCTCTATGGGAAGTTACTCAACTAATTAGGCTATGGTCAGCCACGTCAATCAAGTGAAACGTCAAGAAAAAAATTCATTCAATTTTTATTCTTTCACGTTGACATGACAGATGTGACAGTGTTAGGTTTATTTTCATTATGGAATTTCTTGATTCGGTCGCCGCGCTCAAAGCCCGCGATAAAAGCTTTGCAATAGCTTACAAATTGTATGCGACTGGGACTCGAACCAACGTCTTTTTGCGAAAAAAATCTTTAATAAAACCTTTTCTTATTTATTGCAGAACTCAATGGACCCGTGACCCTCCTAATGTAACCAAAGGTAAGTCAAATTGAAATTTAAGTTTATTTCCAGTATCAATTAACTGCATTACAACCGTCAGTTGATAGAGTATAAAAACGATGTCTATGTTTTTTTGAAGTGAAAACTTTTTTAGCGGCGTTGTGTATTTTTTTTGGAATGGGTCTAAAAAATATTAAACTCGCGTCAGGACACGTGACCTGATCGAAAATTCGTAAGACGGTGCAGGGCGCTTGCTCGAATGTTCGTGTGTGTTTATTACTATTCAATTTTTCACTTCTGCCGGCACTCCCAGAGTGCAACCTGTCGTTTTTTTTTTAAACAGAAATTTGACAAAGACGTCAAAAATTCTCAAAAAATAATTAACTGACTTCAAAAACCACCACAAAAAGTGTAAAATTACTTTTTTTCGATAATTTCGTTTGTTTTTCATAAATAAAATACATAAATAATTATAATTGCCTAAGTTGATAAAAAATGCTATGCAATACCTAATAATACAAGCTTTACCGCGGCAGTTCCCGAGAGCCACACGTATTTTTGTTAAAGTTTGTCATAAAACAAAAATCTCTTTGTTACAGAGTATTGGAAAAATATAATGAATGAATTTGACGATTGTAACCCAACATGCCTTTATTTCTTCGAAACGTAATTTTTTTGATGATTTACATCTTTTCTCTCGCTTTCCTGCAAACTGTGATTTCGTAAATTGCAACATAAGTGTGTAACAGGTAGTAGGGGAAGCGCGCTTGGTTATGTCAACCTTGGAATGGGTCATCAAAGTGAAGCAACACTATTTGAGGTTTGTCTGAGGATGGGTGAGGTTATGTATTTAGTCTATAAAGTGTGCGCCAGCGCTGTTCATAATGGGACATTTACGAGGAGCAATTTTTAAGTCGCATTGCTTGCAAAAAATAGTCGTTCTACCAATTATTAAATTACTCTAGATCAGGGGTGGCCAACTTGATTAGACATAAGATCTACTGTTTACTAACGAAACCCTGTGCGATCTACCAACCGTGACGGAACCATTGAAAAATTATTGAAATAAAAAGTCAACCATTTTTGCTAGTTTTACTAAAATCTGTTCACAAGATATTTCCAACAATTACTATTCAAGTTTTCACTTCTGCCGGCACTCACAGAGTGCAACCCGTCGTTTTTTTATTCTTTTGTAGTCAGCTGAGTTTTTTCACACCTTGACGTTTACCTAGAAGTGGTTGTAACCCGCCTTAGGTGAAACGGTTACGGAATAGCGATTGAAAAATGATACAAGATGATGCTGCAGTAGTTGGTTATTACGTTGCGCAGTCTGATCTACTTATTTATATTATTTGCTTTGCCATGATCGACTGGAGTATTATACAACTCTCCGATGTAGTCTACCAATTATCGCTTTTTTATCGTGGTACCATCATCAATCGCCCAGGGCGAGACAGGTTTGACTGTCAGAATCGTACTGACTAAAATCCACGATGAGCCTTCAATAACCCTTTACGTGGCCACGATTGACTAATAAAACAGGCCTGTGACCCCTTCAGGCTCTGGCCTTCTAAGACAGGCCCGTCTTATTGCTAACAGCTCTTTGAGGCACGCTTGGAACACGACGCGCCGTCGACCTGGGCATGGTTGATCTGACGGCAAGTCGACCAATACTCGCCGTCCGCAATATTGTGTTTCAGTTACGGTAAAGTGTGTGGTCATCGTTACAACACCATGGTGTGGAAGAATGAATACAGGAATTTTGAGAATATATGTGAAATAGATAAAGAAAATTGCAGAAAAGAGTCAATGAGTAAGTAGGTGTTCACTTTTTTTTTAAGCTCCAAGAAATTCAAATCCATCATCATTCTGTCTAGCCTTTTCCCAACTATATTGTGGTCGGCTTCCAGTCGAACCAGATGCAGCTGAATATCAGTATTTTACATAGAGCAACTGCCTATCCGACCTCCACAACTCAGTAACTGGGTAATACGATACTCCATGAAAAGACTGGTTGTCAGACTTTCCATTTTCTGACTGTGACGACTGTCAAAGATCTACAAACGACAGCCGGGACCATCGGCTTTACCTCCTTTCCGAGGCATGGAGGAAACTCGCTATGCCAGATGGTCACCCATCTACAGACCAAACTCGGCAAGCGCGGCTTATCCCGGAAGATCGGCATGTGCGGGCTTTAGTTATTTAGCCACGAGCTGCTCAACTATAAATTGGCTTTGACTACATTCATCAATTCCAATTTTGCATTAAACAATTAACGATCATTATTTTAGTAACCCTAATTATTATTGGGACGCCGCGATTGCGGCGGTAAGACCCCTCTTTGAGGAGTGGCTAGATAGGCGTCACGGCGTCCTGACGTACCGCAGGTCCTCGCCGGACACGGAAGTTTCGGGAGGTACCTGGTCGGATAGGGAGGAAAGAAACGCCTGGGTGTCACCACTACGAGGATCGCCCAGAGGACACGGTGGAGCATACGGTGCAGGACTGCCCCGCTTTGGCAGAGCACCGCCGTGTCCTCACGACGGCGATAGACCTCTCGCGCCCGGCATTGGTCGAGGCCATGCTGCGGGACAAGACGGAGTGGGAAGCGGTCACCTCCTTCAACGAAGCAGTCATACTCGTGAAGGAGGAGGCGGGCTGCGTGAGGAAGAGGACAGCGTCCTCCCCCAGCCGCAGTGGTAGATGCCCATGGCGACAGACGTCGCCAGACGATCACCGGCCACCGTAGGCGCGGGCATGCGGGCAGCGAGTAATGGGCAACTCGCTGTCCGACCATGGACCATGTCTACCCGGGTCGACGGCGCGTTGTGTTCCACGCGCGCCTGAAAGAGTGTCAGCAGAGTGACGGGACCCCCCTCTAGAGGGCCAAAGCCTGCCGGGGTCGTGGGACTGTACGAATTACCGTAACCCCGGAACGTAAAAGGCTATTGAAGGTCACCGTGGATTTTAGTTAGTCTGAGTCTGAGGCTGGCAGTCCCTCCCGCTCTGCCCTGGGTGGGAGGAGTCATTTATTGATTTTACCTCGTTAAAAAAAACTCTAATTATTATTACCGTGAAATATGCTAATATTGCCCGTTTTTTTGACGCTACGAAAAAATCGCGCACTAAAAAGCATAAAAAAGAACAATATTCATTTGACCGATATTTTTTCCAATTATAAACCTTAAGTAATAGCCGTGGTCGTTTGCCACCTGCGGTTGTTTCAAACAATCTTTATTGGCTAGGTGGCATACGACCACGGTTACAGTTGTCATATTCCAGTAAAATTAAATAAATATAATTTCTACATGACCAAACGTAATCAATAAATGGCTAAAAAAATATTTAATGTTTTCTTCACTCTTAATTTTCAGGACCACGTAAGTAATTTTCTTCATTCATATTTTGAATCTTTTATTCTTTTGTAGTCAGCTGAGTTTTTTCACACCTTGACGTTTACCTAGAAGTGGTTGTAAAGCACCCGCCTGATGTGAAACTGTTACCAAAGACATAGAGCATGGACAGCGACACTACCGCTCACCACTCGCACGATACGATTCGACGATTTCGAAGCCTCATCGTCAAGTCCATTCTGCATTGCTGTCTTTCCCCATTCGAATATAACCAAAGAGAATTAAAACCATAACCTTCTGTTTTTGTGATAAAGTTATTAAAGATAACCGGATTGCCATAGGTTGATGTGTTAGCTTATGTACAGGGGCCATTCAAAACTGCTTAAGAACACTATCAATGTGAATATAATCAAAAATCAATTTGTTTTTCTTCAAGACTGGCATCCGATGTACCGAGGAGAATGTGGCGAACTTGAAAAGTTTAAGGGGTATCCATTAGAGTTTGAACCTATATTAAAGAGGAAAGAAGAATTTGATAACTACTCATACGTCCCCCCAACGGCGACATTAACTCCGGACGAGCTCGAAGACAACTTGGACAAAATAATTCATGCGCAAATGTCCAGCACCCCTCCAGCAGGGCGATAGGCTAATTTGCAGTGTCAGATTTGTCACCCTAGGCCCAGTAGGCTCGGGCCTAGGGCGGCCAGATATTAGGGGCATGACTTGTAATTAGTGACCGATTAAACACGTGGTTGTATGTACTTATGATAGTGGAGTTGATTAAAAAGGGTAGTTTCATATTTCGTTGGTCTTTTTATGTATTTATACGATTTCTCGATGACACCTGAAAAAAAGATATATGTCAGCATAATTATAGCCAAACTGCAAGCGATAATCGTTAACGCTCAAAAGTTTCTAATACATTTTCAACTGTATGTATACCCCCGTCCATAAAGTTGAAAACATATTAAAGTTGACAGATCGTTTTCGTTTGTGTCGTTCAGCAGTCTCTAATACATTTTTAACTTTATGCGCTGGGGCATAAAGTTCAAAATGTAATAGTGACTGCTGCGCGTAACCGTTATCGATTGCCATTTGGCTATAGACCCGGTGCTTTGTTTACGCAATCACTTAGGCTTGTACTTGAATTAAAAAAAGGAAAATAAAGAAACGGAAGCGTATACAAAAAAAGCTTTTTGAATAAACTGAAAATTTTTGGTCAATTTTTTTCATATTTTCTTGATTTTTATATATTTTAATTTTTTGTGTTTTTTAGATAATAGTACGGAAGCCTTCGTGCGCGAGTTCGACTCGCACTTGGGATTAGAGAATGCAGTATTTGTCACTGTCAGACCAAAGTTTCGGTTTGGGCCAAAATATCTTGTTTCACACACAGTTTTGATTCGACTAATATCGGTCGGGGTGAGTCACGAGGTTGAATAGCAAGCGCACTGTTTACATTTGCACAGCTTGCCATTCGCCTCGCGATTCGCGCGAATATGTAAATGCGGCATAAGGCGCAAAAGCTCAGAAGCCATCCCATAAATATGTAAAAAAAGTGTTAAATGTCAAACTTATGTCAAAATTGATACAAAAAATATTCATGTCTTTCGTATTTTTTATTTTTGGCTAAAACAATTTTTTGACTGAAAATGTAATTAACTGTTTGTTTTATTCATAATGGCTTTCGAATACGTTGTTGTGAAAGAAGAATTCGATTTAAAAGTTGACTCCAATACAGAGGTTTTATCAGCAGAGGAGCAAAATGAAGCCGAGTGCGTCAAGAAAAACATTAAATTGGAATTGGATATACCAAACAATTTAAGGTAAATTATACTTTATTTTCTTCGCCACAAATATTCTTTATCTATTACTGTACTCTCCTTTTGTCGGATCAAACGGAACTATTCTTTTGACATTAAATTAATGATAGTCCTCAATATCAGAGTTGTGACGGATACCTAATATTTTAATCTACTTGTTACATTTTTGCACCTTACCGGCTGAATGAATTTCCATGAAATTTGACACGCAGATAGACCATGATCGGTCAATATCATGTAGGTCGATAGGTCAGTGGGTCGTCTTCGGGACTTAAGAATTATCGTGACCCCGGTACGTAAAGGGCCATTGAAGGACACCGTGGATTTTAGTCAGTCAAGTCTGACAGTCCCTCCCGCCCTGCCCTGGGTGGGAGGACTCATTTGATGATTTTACCACGAAAAAATAAAAAAAAGGACTGGTTCAAACCCAGTCAGGCACATTACTTTTTGTAATTTTCGTGAAAACAGCGGTACCCCACCCGTGCCGATCAGACCTCCACCTAATGCTCCACCAAGTCCTCAAACAAATGCTATATATGAATTAAGTGAATACAGCGTTTCATATTGGATCCTACTCTCCCACATGCCTGATTTTACTGTGTCCAGTGAGGACCTGCGTCAGGCAGAAGGTAAGGAACCATAACGCCTCTCCAGCCACTCCCCAAACAGGGGTCTTATCGCCGTGATTTCACTCCCCCTGTATCCACCTCATACAAAAAGGGGAAGACCCTGATCAGCTAATTACTGCTTATAATGATAATTAGTCATGTAGGCTGTTGTATCATCAATTTATCTTAATCTTTTAAGCAGTTTTTTACAATTCTTATCTTTTTAATCCTTTAAAATATAACAAAGGTTCTTATATCAGTAGGCGTAAATAACAATGCATTTTTTAAAATCAATCAATCTAACAATAAGCGCTTAATGAGGGAAGGGTGGAAATTTTTCAAAAAATCTTAAATATTCAATATCTCCAAAACCAGTCAGTTTAGACCCCATGTTCTGGGGTTTAAAATTGTTGCAAATAAGTTCTATTAAACACGTATTACAACGCTTTGTGTTCGTGCTACACAATAGCTGTTTTCAGCAGCTTTATCAACATCCTCACCGTTGTCAGCTGGAAGACATTCACTTCTGAACAAGGGCCTCCTCTTTACGGCCCGATCACAACTTTGGTCTAACCGGTAAACGGAGAGACTGGTTGGATGGGCCTGTCCTTATGATATAAGTGAATGGTTTTGTCTAAAATGCGGTTTGATGAAATGTTCAAACTTAACTTTGGCACCCTACTAGTTCTAGATCTACTGAGAACCGAACCAAACAAACTACGAATTGTCGAAAATCATGTTAGTCTTAATATTCAATTTTAATCGGTGTAATATAGCTTATAGCCATTGGAGGTTGGAGCAAAATCCCATATTTTGATGCCCATTCTCTTTTCATTCGTTCTGACATGTGATCGAGTAATATCATCATTTCGTATAAAAATTTGTTTCGAATCCAATTCGCGGAAAAATTGATTGAATGTAACTCTTAAAATATGTTATTTTTTTACGAGAAATATCAAGATATAATAGAAAGATAAAGTGATGCTACAACAAAGATCGGGGAATTCCCAGTTTATAATTTTGCATTTGCATAATTAGGCTTTTTGCGCCTAAACCGCTATTCTAAAATGAAATGAGGGAAATAAAAAACTAATAACGTAAAAACTTATCATTTATTTTTATAATATACAAAATTTATAATTATACCATGTAATTTTGAGACAGTATGTACAGTGCAACGAAAAAACAAGATTACATTTTAGTGAAAAAATATTTAAAAAAAAACATTGTGATACCCTCAATTGAATAACTTGAGGAAATCAACATACTAGCGACCACAATAAAAACGGTAAAAAAATATATATTTATAAGTATTTATTGTTAAAGCAGCAACAGAAATACATCATCTGTGAAAATTTAAACTGTATAACTTTCACGTTTCATGTTATACAGCCTGATAACAGACAGACAGACGGACGAATTGTGGAGTCTTGGTAATAAAGAAAGAAAAAAAAAGAGATTTATTGACACACACAGGACAGAACAAAATAATTACATGAATAAAAACAACAAAGGAAACATAATATATAAAAGAAAAAACGACAAAAAGTAAAACCAATAAAAATCAATTTAGTCCTGTGGGAGGCCAAAAGGCTCCTATCTCAGCATGTCCTGCGACACTTTTTAAAATTGTCACAGCGCTGGTTTTCTAATGGGGTTCTGTTCTACCCTTTGGGTACGGAACCCTAACGGCCAGTTCACGGGGTGGTAAGATAGAATGTTTGAAACACTCCACGAGACGCCGCTAGTGGTGAATTCGCGTACTTACAATAGTACATTGTTCACCAAGAGGAGAAAGTGACCAATTACCGTCGAGGGTGTCGTTTGAATCCCGAGCCGTAGGCGAGGGCTTTAAAACACCCGAGATCGGGAATCGCACTTTCTCTCGAGTGATACATAGTGCTTTATACTACACCTGTGTGGAAAGTACCTTGATACGGGGAGAAAACGCATCTGAGCGGGAGAGAAAGCGTTTTCTCCCCGCATATTTCTTCGATATGCAATGACGTACTTTCTACCGTAAATTTGATAAAATATCAAGGTACTTTCCACGCAGGTGTAGTATAAAGTAATGAATGTCATATTCGTGCCGCCTGCCGCTCCGCTCACCGCTTAGACTAAAGTCGTAAACGAGTCATAAAACAACAAAGATCTATCATTTGAAAATTAATTTTGATATGATATTTTTTTCATTTTAGATACTGCATGTCTTTCCTTGCACGTAGTCTGTGCAATTGCTAGAAAAGCGTGGATGACGTCACAATATGGCGTTAAGGCAGTTGCTTTCTTATCGTAGTCGTTAAATACAATGTTTTTTTTTAACTTGGCGGGCTATATTGACTGATCCCTCTTTAATTCTTTAAACTTAACGGTATCTCTTGTTCCTGATTGAGCACGCCATGAACAATGCAAAGATCAAGCAAACGCACTGTAAAGAAAAGAAAAAACACATTTAAAATAATTTAGTTAAATAAAATAATATTTTTTTTTTACATTTGAACCAGTAGTTCCTGAGTAATTTAGAAATTGACAATCGGTTCGGAAAGTACATGTGGCGCCATTATCATTATTCTCTAATAGACAATTGCTAGGTTGCACTCTACAACGAGTTCGTCGTCGAGACAGAGCCTTGAGAAAGTTATCAACATGTCGCTGTCAGTACATTGAGTACCAAACGGGATTTTTAAATGGGGCCGCGCTGCAGACAAGGCAGATATCGTAAGAGAATAGCACTGCAGGTTTGTTGTCTCCGAAGACGTTAATCAGAGTTATGTATGACAGCTAACAGTTCTTGGTCAAGGTGGTCAATCTCAGCGGAAAATGGCCATCGATGTGTGAAATGTTATACTGATGGCCTTTCACTGCGCTGAATGGTGACTTTTTGTCACCTAAGACAGAGTAACGCCCGAAATTAATATTCAATCTCAATTGGACATCTTAAAGACTCCGATAGGAAAGGTAGTTGATTAGTTAAAGACAAAGATCCGACTGAAGATAGTAACCGAGATAGTTTATTGATTTCCAGCGTTGAATAAGCGCTCACGCATCTCAAGACAGACGTGAGCAAGAGTTGCTACCATCTGAAGGCTTACATGGAGGCGACTGCCTATCTGACCTCCACAGCCTAATCACTGGGTAATACGATACCCTTTGGTAAGGCTTGCTGTCGAGACTTTCGAGCTTTTAACAAACAGTAAAGACTGTCAAAGATCTACAATTGACAGACGGGACGAACGGCTCTACGTGCTTTCCGAGGCACGGAGAAAACTTGCTATGACAGATGGTCAACATGGAAGATCGGTCTGTACAATAAAATGTCAAAAATAAAAACTCACCTCCACAATAATAATCGTGATCATGACTCCTCCAATGGCTCCTCCAAAGTTTTCGAAGTAGTCACCGACTTTTGTGATACATCCGTCATACGAGTTTGCCAGGGTACAGGTACCTGCTACCATGTTGGGGTTGTCACAGCAGGTTGGAGGTATATCTCGGTTGTTAAAGGGGTAGGATTCAACTCCGGTCGTCCCGCAGCATTTGAACTGAAAAATAATTAAGGGAATAGGTTACTTTTAGTTCTATGCAAGTGTGCTTCACCGTCGACCACAAGCTTATGGACTACAAGTATACTAGCTGTTCCCCGTGTTTTCGCCTCCGCTACCCGGCTCCTTTTAGTGGTAGCGTGATGTTATATAGCCTATAGTCTTCCTCGATAAATGGACTATCCAACACAAAAACAATGATTCAATTCGAACCAGTAGTTGTGGAGATTTGCACGTTCAACCAAACTCTTCAACTTTATAATATTAGTATAGATTCGTAGGTATTTTCAAAGTGTAAATCCCAAGTAAATTATCTGGCTTATTAATTTTTTCACTCTTTATATATTCGATTTAAAGGTTTCAAATTTCAAGATTTTTTTTGGGACACAGAAAATTAAATCTTTAAAAAATCTAAAAAAAAATGTAACCAACTTCAAAAAAAATCACAAAAAAGTTTAAAATAACCTAAAAAACAACTTTTCATTCGAAAGTCGGTTGCCTTGTTTTTTATATCATTGACTTTTTTGCAACCGACTTTTTTATTTCCTTTTTTGTTTAAATAATTATTCAACCCAAATTCTTGTCAAATACATAATTTTCTTGCATCTGCACTAGAATTTTGTAATCCATAGCACCGGTTATAACATCGCCCATGTACACGATAAGCTAAAAATGCTCATAAATTAAAAACTACTGAACCAAACTAAATAAAATGTTTATGGGACCAAATAGCAGGTATACTGCATCGAACAAAAAAGAATCATCTATATCGGACCAGAAACCTCGGAGTAATCGGTGTAGACAATGTTAATAAATTTTTAGGTTTTTGTTGATTTTTCAAAAACAGCTTGTCCTATTTCGATAAAATTTTCATGCGCAAACAAACACAAAAGAAAAAAATTCGAATTGAGAACCTCTTTGAAGTTGGTTAAAAAAGTCTAGCTTGTTTCAAACCCGCTATTTTCCGACAGATCTGCATTTCTGTGTTTAAGGATACAGTAAGAGAATAAGAAGACGCAACTTATATGGTTCAGCCAAACGCGAGATAATCACGGACAAACAAACAAACATAGAGGTCGAGCTTAAAACCTCCTTTATCATCATCATCATCTTCACCCTACAATGTTCCCTCTGCTGGGACAAAAGCCTCCTCTCTGTAAGTGGGAATAAGCTTTAATCCAATCAAATCAAAATCAAATCATTTATTTCATGTAGGCCAGTTACAGGCACTTTTGAATTGTCAAGAGACAAAAGTAAAATAAAATAGTTACGGTGCTACAGTCCCAGTCACAAGACATAAAAACTGTGAAATTACTGTAGGTGCCCATTCCAAGCGTAGATCTCTATGGAGAAGAACGGGCAAGAAACTCCATCAATCCATCACGTGAGCCCAGTGCGGCTTGGTAGAAGTCACATGTCTTCGAAGTTTTGGTTCCAGGACATGCCGGTTTCCTCACATGTTTTCCTTCACCATTTTGAAGTTGGTAAAAAATAAGTTCTTACCAGGGTTTCCATGGCATTGTAAGCGCCTCTCACAGCTTGGTTCTCATTCCTAAAGGCACTGGTCAGCCAATCTTGAACTGTTCCTGAAGCATTGTCCAGGAATTTGAAAATCACAACTGTGATGTATATCTTGACTGCTGCTAGTATTCCCATGAATACTGAATACTGGAAAATAGAAAATATTTGGTTAAAACTGGTTTATATTGTTACGAGTTGGGTAGGGGATAAATTAAACCAAGTAATCTTTAATGACACTCAAATCACTAATTAAAACAAACGCTTAACACTACTCAACACTATTCACCACTAAACCACACGCTTGAGCACGCTTGAGCTCTTTGAGGCGCGCGTGGAACACAATGAGCCGTCGACCCGGGCATGGTCCATGGACGGACAGCGAATCGCCCATTACTCGCCGTCCGCATGCCCGAACTCATACTACACATAGGTATAAATATTACATTAGATTGGCACCTAATTTTTGTTAATTTCTAGAATATGCATAACAGAGGCTCTAGCATGAAATTACGTATTTTACCGTACAGCGTTATTTCTAGTGTATGAACGAAGAACTAATGTTTTCCATCAAAATAACGTCAAAGTCCCCGTTTATTCACGTCACAAAAACGTGAAATCTCGTGATTTCCTTCAGGGTCAAGTTTACCTTTGCATATGGTAAACCCCTTTTTTGGTGTCGGTTAAAAATTCACGTCTTTTTGGCTGTGTTGCTACGAAACGTTGGATTAAATTTATCTGATAGATAAAAAGTAAGTTTATTTGTATAGTACTTTTGGGCGGGGTTTATCGAATAGATAAATATATTTACAACGTGTAATAAATATTTTATGACACATACTGCATCACCAAGCTGATGTACCGATCGATACGGGTTTAGCTATCTTTTGCATTTGCCTAAGTTTGTGTGGGTAGGTAAACATTTATTACACATCCAGAATACTTTAAAGCAAATATTTTTTGATAATCTCAGTAACGGATTAATTAAATTTGAAATTTACTAATGTTGTCAACATGCCTCTTACTTTGGCTCGTGGAGCAGAAGAGATTGTCCGACCTTTTTTTCCCATAGCCTGTACTGCCCCACTGCTGGGCAAAGCCCCCCCTTCCATGAGCTCTTTTCCCAGTCTTCATCGGACCAGCCCTCATGGTATGCCTTTATGTCAAATGTGAGCAAGGGGCCACGGTGCCCTTCGGAGACAATCCCGTAACCATGATAACTATGTTTGACCTGGGATTTGAACGCAGGGGACCTCATACAAACAATTCCAGATGACCGGGGGACAAAAAAAGGCAGAAAGGAGTCATTTCATCGTCCGCCTAGCATTTTCCCAACTATATAGGGGTCGGCTTCCAGTCAAACCAGATGCAGCTGGATATCAGTATTTTACATGGAGCGACTGCCTATCTGAACTCCACATCTCAGTAATTGCGTAATACTATAACCCTTGGTAAGACTGGATGTCAGACTTCTATTCTATTTCTCTCATATGGCAAGTCAAGACGATGTCGACTATTCTGCCAGTGTCTTGGAAAGAGTGACTTGGAAAAACGGATGTCAGACTTTCGAGCTTCTGACAGTGATTCACGACTGTCAAAGATCTACAAATGACAGCCGGGACCAACAGTTTTACGTATTGTCTGAGGGGCGGACGAAACTTGCTTTGATAAATGGTCCCTCATCCACAGACTGACACCTTGAAGATTGACCAGAGCAGCTATTATTTAGCCACGATCTACTGAAAGAAGCATTTACTTACAGTTATAAGCATACATTGAGATTCTCTGATGGCTCCACAGCAAGCGCAGAAAGCGATCACGAAGATGACGCATCCTATCACGATCACACTGATCGTGAGGAAGCTGAGGTTCACCGGGATCACCTCATGGATCTGGTTCAGTTGGGAGTGGGTTATCGAACCCAAGACTATGATCGCTAAGCCGGCGAGCTGGAAAAAAAACATGTGTTAGATCTGGGGATTCTACACTGACCGCCTTATAGAAGACACTTCACGCCGGGAACACCTCAGGCGCCCCTGGGAACTCCGACGTAGCTTCATTGAAAGCTCTTTTTTTTTTATCGTGGTAAAATCTTCAAATGAGTCCTCCCACCCAGGGCAGGGCGGTAGGGACTGTCAGACTTGTACTGACTAAAATCCACGGTGTCCTTCACTAGCCCTTTACGTACCGGGGTCACGGTAATCCGTTGGTCCCGCGACCCCGGCAGGCTTTGGCCCTCTACAGGCCCCGTCTCTATGCTGACACTCTTTGAGGCGCGCGTGGAACACAACGCGCCGTCGACCCGGGCATGGTCCATGGTCGGACAGCGAGTCGCCCATTACTCGCTGCCCGCATGCCCTAACAGAGGCCCTAGCATAAGATTTCCGAATAATTTCCAAAATAATGTTGGATCGAAAAAAATGTTAACCGATTATCATTGAAATACCATGTCAGTAACAACGCTAATTTTCTGGTCCGACACTAACTAAAAGTGAGTACCGTGACACCATTTTAGAAAGGTAATGAGACAAGAAAGTTTTTTCTTTAATCTGCCAACCAAGTCACATATATTTAATTTGAGAAATATTCTTTGAAATACAAGGGAAGTTTTAATTTCCCAAGATATGATTAGTTTTGTAGCAAACTTGTATATCACTAGACTCAGTCGTTCATATTCTATCAGAAAAGTATGAATTCAAAGTGGTGACCATCGGTGATTTCTATCAATAAGCGCTTAATGAGGGAGACGTAGAAAATATTCGATAAATTCAAAAAGTTCGAAAACTCCAAAACCAGTTAGTTTGGACCCCATGTTGTCGGGGTTAAAATTGTTCCAAATTATAAATCACCCTATATAACTTTTTAATTAGAGCAAAAGGATAAAACTACAAAATGTTTTTAAAATATTTAAATCTATTTATCACAAAAAAACACATAATTGTGATAAGTACAAGATAATATAGTTAAAAAAAGTACTTACGGCAAACACAAAATTAGATATAATTAAAACATATTTCACAATAAATTCTGCTAAACAACACATTTTGAATTATTTTTCCTCCTTTTGTTTTTTTAAAACACCTGCGTTGGTTCGTATTTCGAGTCTGACTAAGTAATGTATTTTATTTTACCTTGTATAGTATCTGTGCAAAGATAAGATATTAAAAAAAAATTGATAGCGATACGGGCTCACCTGTCAGTGTCAAATATATCTTGATCTGTCAAAATGGCGCTGATTGTCCAGATAAATGTCAATAAGCTGTCAAAATAGTATGATTTATTTTAGCTCCATTTTTCGCCGCGGATCAAGAATGGATGGACGATCGATTGGCTTTAGATATCAGTTCTATCTTGGTAGTTTTGTTTAGCTGATTACGGGCTTATTCATAAGCTTATTGCCTCGTTTTCACCAAAACTAAATTATATCTAAATGGATGCCTAAATATCATTGCGGAATTGGAATGACAACTTTCGGCGCTGTGTTGAGCGTTGAAAATCCAACAGAAGTGCTTTTATTTAGGCATTGAAATAAGTTTGGTTTATACTTATCGGTAAAAACACGTAATAGTAAATAATTATCCGATGACAGGACTGAACAAAAGCTTGTTACTTTGCGCAAATGTGATATGAAATGTTGTCCAAAATGTTTAGTGTTAGTCACTCCACCTAAAATTAATTCAGCTGCACTCGCTTTGGTAAGTCAGATATAAGCCTCTCCGACGAGGCCTGCAAGTTGAATGAAGCTACTTTTGTTTACTTTTTTTTTATGTGGTAAAATCATCAAACGAGTCGTCCCACCCAGGGCAGAGCGGGAGGGACTGTCAGACTCGTACTGACTAAAATTCACAGTGTTCTTCAGTAGCCCTTTACGGTCCGGGGTCATGGTAATTTGTAAGTCTCGCGACCCCGGCAGACTTTGGCCCTCTAGAGGGGGCCCCCGTCATTTTGCTGACACACTCCTTGAGGCGCGCGTGGAACACAACGCGCCGTCGACCCTGAAACTTTTACTTTTGTATACTTTAGGTAGGAAGAAGGATTTAATTGATGGGGAATCATCCAAAAATAAAACCTCTAACCGAAGTTGTATTTGTTGGGAGAAGTTTTTAACCGACTTTAAAAAAAAGTAGATTCTCAGTTCGACCTGTATGTATGTTTGTCCGCGATTATCTCGAGTTTGGCTAAACCGATTTCGATGCGGCTTTCAGAAAAGTGATCGGTACATTCTGGGGAAGGTTTCAGTATATACGAGTACGATAATCGGTATCTTGTGACGTTGCCCGCATAGATCCGTTTTTGTTGCTCGGCGTCTTTGAAAATCTACATTCCAAGTATTGTAGATTTTCAAAGACGCCGATTATACGAATGTTTTTGTTCTTGAATATTATCTAAACTAAAAAGGGTAAAATAAAAACTTTTTGAAAAAGAAAGGAGGAACCGACTTCAAAACCAAAAACAAAAAAAAAAGTGTAAATTATAGTAAATAAAATGAAAAAAAAGCCACCGACTTCCGAAAGAAAAGTTAATTTCTTTTTAGTTGAGATAATTTTCCCTCCGCTGTTTTAGCTAAAGGAACTATCAGAATCTGCATCGTCATCATCATATCTGTCGTATGATGTCCACTCCTGCACACAGGCCTCCACCATAGACTCCCAGTAGGACCTGTTGGAAGTGGCTTGCATCCAGCGCGAAGAGTCCGGTTTGCTGGCCAAAAATTCACCACTTCGGTGACCCATTGTCTTTCAGAGACGTGATAACCTTTTAAGACCGCGACCCTGACCGGTACAGGTGCCCCTGAAGTTACCTAATCTCATTTGGGAAATACCCATGATCGGCAAATTACCGCATTATGTTGGATCAATTACTAATGTTGTTGTTGATTCATCAAATTATCTGAATCGTTATCGTACTTTAATGATATTATCATGACCATGACGTTAATTGTTATTAAAAAGTTAATTAAGAGTTTTTTTTTAAATTTGTCATCTATGTATGACAAATTTCAAAAAATGGTAAATGTCATCTATGGATGACAAAATTCAAAAAATGGCAAATGTCATCTATGGATGGCAAAATTCAAAAAATGGCAAATGTCATCTATGGATGGCAAAATTCAAAAAATGGCAAATGTCATCTATGGATGAGAAATTTCAAAAAAACCGGCTAAGTACGAGTCTGACTCGCCCATAAAGGGTTTCATAGCAGCAAGTAACATAATATAAAAGTTCTTGTACTTGATTGTAACTTTGAAAGGTAAATTGCGGTTTACGATTAATGACGTATTAAAAAAAAACGAATTACTTGATCTCGTTCAAACCAATCTTCGCGGGTAGTTTGCATGGTAATGTACATCATATATATTTTTTTAGTTTTATCATTCTCTTATTTAAGACTAGCTTCCGCCCGCGACTCCGTCCGCGCGGATATCGGTCTCCGCGTGGATGGTTTATTTCCCCATTTTGAGTAACTCTGCAAATGACATCTTATAAATATTACGGCGCTGAATCCACTGCGAATAATGCAACGTGTGTTCGCGGTTCTACAGAACAACGTCTATGAATAAAACTGAAAAATAAGATTTTTTTTCTACGTATTTTTCCAGGATAAAAAGTATCCTATGTTATGCCCAGGATAATAAGGAATAATTATACCAAGTTTCATCGAAATCGAACCGTTAGTTTTCACGTGATGCCTGCACAAACAGACAGACAGACAGACAGACAAAAATTTTTTAATCATATATTTGGGTTTGGTATCGATCCAGCAACACCCCCCGCTATTTATTTTTTCAATATTTTCAATGTACAGAATTGACCCTTCTACAGATTTATTATAGTATAGAAGTTACAGGGGAGGGCACATATTTTACCACTTTTGAAATCAAATCATTTATTGTGGATCACAGATATATATAGTAAAAAATACAGATCTTTAATACAATTGTGTAAGTTCGGCTATGTCTCGCCTTATAGGCATACTCGTACAATAGTCTTAACTGAACTAAAGTAAACTTTTAAGGTAATATTTTATAATCTATATATATATAAATGTTATGTTGGTTTGTGTATGCTTTAAAAACTCAAAAAGTACTGCACTGATTGAGCTGAAACTTTAGCATGATATGTAATACGGTTCAAGGATTGTTTTTATCTATTTTTTGCATCAGTCACATATCCGCAACCGCGAAAAAACAGTTTTTTTAACGATCGGCTCTGTACCAGTGACCGCGCCATCTACCGGAAGCGAGGATAACACTCGCTGACAACCGCAGTCGTAATGACGCAGTCACATGAGAAGAAATTTTAGCATGATATATAATCCGCATCAAGGATTGTTTTTATCTATTTTTTTTTTGTTGAAAAATCAGTTTTTGTGCCACAGCGAAGCGGGGCAGGGTACAGCTAGTTATTAAATAAATGTGAACTTTGGAAGTGTCGCGCAAACTGTTTAGTTTAAAAATTAAATGATATAAGTAAGTAATCTAAAGATATTTTTAAATACCTATCCATAGGTACCCCACACGTATCCGTTAAGTAGTTTTTTTTTATTTCAATTCTAAGTATAACCGCTATTTTTTTTTTTTTTTGTGTGAGAATACTAATGCGGTTAATATAATACATCTACTTACCAAATTTCATCAAGATAGCTCTTATACTTTCGAAGAAAAGTGGCTGTGACATACGGACAGACAACGACCAATCTATAATGGTTCCGATTTTTGCCATTTGGCTACGGAACCCTAAAAATATGTTTTTTAAAAGCGCAATTACATTAAGTTACGTTTTATAAAAAAAAATATAACTCTTTTTTAGTTAAAATTAAAGAAAATCGGCCCAGGAGTCGTACCAATCAGCATCTTTGAAAATGCAACTAAGCAATAACTGATCCATACGTATGCGTACGACATCACGGAATATTTATAATTGTTGGATACTGAAACCTAATGAACATTTTTCCGAAAAACCACGTCAAAATCGGTTCAGTTCATGTCATCGTGGACAAACACACACACATTTACATCGCACCTTTTTTAAATTGTTTAGTAGTGATTGCTAATGACCTTCATCAGTATACTATTGCACATTCTTACTTGGAGTCACCGCAACACGTTTATCTTCCATTTTTTACCTGCGCGCGTTATCATTCTCTTCTCTTTGTCAACTCAGTCTTCTTATCTGATTCACTATCAGTCATTCCCTTTCTAGCCATGCTATCCTTGGTCGCGGGACTTGCGAATTACCGTGACCCCAGAATGTAAAGGGCTATTGAAGGACACCGTGGATTTTAGTCAGTATGAGTCTGATAGTCCCTCCCGCTCTGCCCTGGATGGGAGGATTCATTTGATGATTTTACCACGCAAAAAAAAATGCCATGCTATCCTAACTATAAATGGGAAAGAAAGTTTGTTTTTTTACCTATTCACGCCTAAATACTGAACCATAAATCAACGAAAAAAACGGACGACGTTATCATTATTTCCCATTTATATCCCATTAGTTAAGTCTCCGTGAAAAAATGTAATTAATCCGGCAGTTAGATAAGCCTTATTAAACACCCACGTATTTTGAAGTGAAAACTTCTTTAGCGGCGTTGTGCACTTTTTTTGGAATAGGTAAAAAATTTTAAACTCGCGTCAGGACATGTGACCTGATCGAAAATTCGTAAGACGGCGCAGGGCGCTTGCGCGAATGTTCGTGTGTGTTTTTTACTATTGAAGTTTTCACTTCTGCCGGCACTCCCAGAGTGCAAACCGTCGTTTTTTTTTTTACATACGTCAACAAAAATTGACGAAGATACGACAGTTTTAAAATTGCTTATGTCACAAGCAATTAGTTTTTACTTACTTCTGACTTCGCTAGCCCCACTCTTGAATTTTGATGCGTTATATCTTTGTAAATTTGCACTGATTTAACAGTTCAGACATTTCTACAAGACTTGTTGACGCTTCCCGTGACCCAAGAGCTTGCTTTTACCTTGGCCAGAGGCTAATTATTGCCATACAAAGAGGCAACGCCGCCAGTCTCTTGGACACATGCTTTGGGGATGAATTTTTCGATGCTCTATAATAGTTTAGTTTTATTTTAATTTAGTATTTTGACAGTACAAAAAATACGTATCCATTCATTTTCAAAACTCTTCTGACAGACCAATAAGATTGCAAATTATTGATGTTGTCATCATGGCCATGTAGATAATATGTTCCCGCTTCATAAATAATCTAACAGTAACGTGCAAGTTAAAAGCCATGTTCCCTGTGTGCCAAATTCATTCATCTGTTAAAGTGTGAAAAGGTACTGTTACCTTTCACGTAAAGAGTTATTTTCGCATTTTTGGATGAGTGAATTATAATTGGTCGATGATCCTTAAATTTTTTACCTTAACCTCTTGAAAAAAGGATTTCGTATCACTGGATGGATCTGCCAAATTTTTTTAGAACCTTTGGGTTCTTTACATAAGATTGTTTTGTTCAAAATTGATTAACAATCACTAATACCAGCTCTTGTTTTCCTTATTCTATTAATAAATAGGTTTTATTATCTATAAAACAAATGCTTACCGGGAAATTGATAAGAATTATCTTTATTTGTTTTGATAAAAAGCTCACGTAAGCATTTTCGTTCGTATTACTCATCAGTACATAATATATGAATGAATACATGCAACGTGACCATGGTAATAATCTGTAGATTGTATAGATACTAGTAAATTATATAGATAGAAAATACACGGTATAGCTGCAAGTGAAATTAATTGTATTAGATAACCTTGGCTGGAAAAGGAAAATTAATGGCACCCATGTGGGACTAATGGGGTCCCACGGTGGGCGCCAATATTTTTATACCATATTTAAAACATTTGTTTTTTTGTTCCTTGTTCTAAACTAAGAATTTCTATTGTATATCGTGTGCTGGTTTTATTTTGAGGAAATAAATATCTGTAACCAGATATTATAGCAGCGACAGGAGATTCACTTGGTCAGAAGAGACGTGTGATAAGCATTCTAGCGGACACTTTTAAACTGTGACCTACATCCTATTAAATAACATCATAATTAGATCACACAAATATCATTACATTAAAACCGATTATACTACACAAAAATGTCACTAATGGAAAGATTGCAGCGGATTTAACTTTATCAGATTCTGATAAAGTGTATCACATGTTATATCGCATGATATAATATCACGCATGTGTCCTATGTCTTAATAAGACAATACGATCAATGCAGGTCCCCCTAGGTGATAGGAAGACATACATACACCTTACTGATTAGGTTCTTCAAAAAAAAAAGAGGTGGTAGAAATCACAACGCAGCCTTGTATGACCAGATGTGTGAAAGAGACGAGGTGTAATAATCTTAGCAGGTGGTGTTATGTAGTTTGCCTACTGCCATAGAAAAACGTGTGATTTTATGACGTGAGTATTTAAACTTAATAAGAGTGAGCCACTAAGTGATACAATTTCAGACTTTGTGTCTGTTACTGAGAAATTCATGATGGGAACATACAAAAACATTTGACCAGAATTTAGTATTCAACCTAGGAGCTTATGCTCAACAGTCTGTTCATCGATATCGGCGACATTTAAGTACTTAGAACCTAATTGGTGGAATAAAACTTTGATAACACAACATAAATAAATAATAAATAAATATACCACAACTCTCACACAACGCCATCTAGTCCCAAGCTAAGCAGAGCTTGTGTTATGGGTACTAGACGACTGATAAACATACTTATATATTTCTAAATACATACATATTATAGATAAATTACACCCAGACACAGAACAAATGATCGTGCTCATCACACAAACATTTGTCCTGGGTGGGAATCGAACCCACGACCTCCGGTATAGCAGTCAGGGTCACTCTCCACTAGACCAACAGGCCTGTCTGAACATATTGATATGATTTGCAGATTCGAATCAGATAATGCACTTTAAAAATGGCTGGTAAACCTAAAATTCGATATGATGGCATTGATAGTAATCGTAGTGAATGCGGATATAAAAAACATGCGTTATGTGTTAAGTGCTTCCTTGGCCTATTAGTCGCAATGTTATTGCAGAACATGAAGCCCTGCGGCCGTATTATGACATCTTAAAACCAGTTTTGTTTCAATGAGTAAAAGAGACAGAGCTATACAAGTCCTCTAGCGCCACCTCGTTCACTCACTGGAACAAGCCTGGTTTTAAGACGTCATAATACAGCCCCTGGTTTCTATTCCCACGTCGGGCTGTGTTTTTGGGTTTCCTATCAGGAATTTCGCAGTAGATCTCCGGAATCTTGTTTGTTTTTTTTTTTTTTTTTATGATAAGATCACGTTAGGCCACCATTTCGCCTGATGGTAAGCAATTATGTGGTCGACGGTGAAGCACGCTTGCGTAGAAGTACCAATTCACTCTTGACTTTGCACCCGAATTCCGATTGATGTGGACCACGCAAGATAAGAATCGGAGCCTTTGACCCAGTCCCTGGCCATCCCCATGGGTGTGTTTATATGAAACTGGCTTTTTTAGTCTGGAAAATTACAAATGAGTCCTCCAGCTCTCGGTTAAGCCCAAGGGACTGTCAAAATTGAGTGACTAAACCAAATTGCTCTTTTTATCATGGTAAAATAATCAAATGACTCCTGCTACCCACGGCGGGACGGTAGAGACTGTCAGACACTTGTGCTGACTAAAATCGGTGATCCTTCAATCGCTCTTTACGTTCCAGGGTCACGGTTACCTGATGAGACAGTCCCATGAGCCCGCTTTGACCCTCTAAAGGGGCCTCCCATTAGATTGTTGACAGCTCTTTGAGGCGCACGTGGGACACGACCCGTCGTCGACCCGAGCATGGTCCATTATCGGACGGCCCATTACTCACCGTCCGCATGCCCACCACACTGTTCCTTTAGTTGCCCTTTGCATCAAAGGGCGCAGTTACCTTAAAATATTCCCGCAACCCTTATGCAGCTGGCTAGCTTTGGTTAAATGAACAATTTTGGTTTCAGCATAAAAAAAGAAATCGAAGATCCTCCACCGTCCCCAGACAGTTCGCAGGCTGACTATGGAGTCTGGCATGTTCCAATCAAGCAAGAGGTTGTAGATGTTCACCCTGAGAATTTCTTGCAGGTCGATATTGGTGTAGATCAGTGGTCTGAAAAGGTAAATCTTTATATATAAAATCTTTATTATCTATACAGGGTGTCCCGTAAATAATGGATCAAACATGATGGGTAGGTAGCTTACTTGATTTCCAACAACTAATTTGAACGATTTAAAAAAAACCGTTACGGTAACCAAGATATAATTTTTTTCCCAATTTTTAATTTTCTCTACTAAAATTCGGTATTTTTTATGCTGTCGCTGCAAATTATGTCATTTTTAAGTGAAATTTTTGTACAACATTCCTGAATAGCTTACTAATGTTATAAAATTTTTATTTTATTTCTTAAAGTTTTACTTGGTTTAGAAAAAAATCTTGAATTAAAAAGTTATTTTTCCATGATTTAAAGACCTGAATTGAATTCTCCTGTAAAAAAATTGTATGACACCGATAATCACCATTATTTTAAAAACTTGTACATTCATTAAGGTTTGCAAATTGATATAAAACTTACGTCTAGTCTTAGTCGTTAGAAAGTTATTGCTGTAAACCTAAGAGAGGTGCTAAATCATCAAAATAAAAAATAAAACAAAAAGTGTGCATAATTAAACTTTTATCCTTCAAATGTTTAGTGTAGTTATTATCAGAGGCAATGTTCGCTGAATTAATTAGGCATATCAGCGTATGAAAGTAATTAGAAGAAGAAGAAAAAAACAATTAGTTCAATTAAATCGTTTATTTTGTTTTTAGTTACAGTAATTGTTCAAATTGTCTTCCCCCTCTAAGAATGCAAACTCTGCATCTCCCAATAAAGGACGCTCTTATCCGACGGACAAAATGGCTTTGGTTTTTTTTCTGATACAGCAGATTGGATGCGCTGACGTAACTCTTCTTCGGTCGTTATTTGCTGTTTGTTGACCTTGTCTTTTAAACATCCCCAGTAAAAAAAATCTAGGGGATTTAAATCCGGAGATCGTGGAGGCCACAAAATTGGTCCTAATCGACAGATCCATCTTTCCGGATAAGTTTCGTCAAGATGCGCCCTTACTGCCGTCGCATAGTGAGCGGGGCACCCATCATTTTGCAACCACATTGCTTGCCGTACGTCTTCTGGAATGTTTTCCAACAACGTTGGCAACTCATTCCTCAAAAAATGGAGATAGTATTGGGCATTTAAAGTTGCTGGTAGTTCAAAAGGCCCTATTATTTGCCCATTAATTATTCCCGCCCATAAATTTATTTTAAACTGATTTTGGCTCCTGTCCTCTCGCATCAAATATGGGTCCCTAATTCCAATCCATGACGTCATCGGCTCAGAGTAACGCTGGGCCCTTATTTCTTTGCTTAGGTTAAAAGTATTCGAGGAAAAACATTACAAAAAGAAAAAAAAATATCATTTTAATTTATTTTCTGTCATCATCACATTCATAGTAATTGTTTTGGAACGACTAGTACTAGACGTAAGTTTTATACCAATTTGCAAACCTTATTAAATGTACAAGTTTTTAAAATAATGGTGATTATCGGTGTCATACAATTTTTTTACAGGAGAATTTTTTCAATTCAGGTCTTTAAATCGTGGAAAAAATACCTTTTCAATTCAAGATTTTTTTCTAAGGCAAGTAGAACCTTAAGAAATTTAAAAAAAAATCTTACAACATTAATAAGCTATTCAGGAATGTTCTACAAAATTTTCACCTAAAAATAACATAATTTGCAGCGACAGCATAAAAAATACCGAATTTTAGTAGAGAAAATGGTAAAATTGGGAAAAAAATAGTATCTTGTTTACCGTAGCGGTTTTTTTAAAATCGTTCAAATTAGTTGTTGGAAATCAGGTAAGCTACCTACCCATCACGTTTGATCTATTATTTACGGGACACCCTGTATATATAAAAATGTTATGTTGGTTTGTGTATGCTTCAAAAACTCAAAAAGTTCTGCACCGATTGAGCTGAAATTTTAGCATGATATATAATCCGCATCAAGGATGGTTTTTATCTATTTTTTTTTAAACAATTTTTTGTGCCACAGCGAAGCGGGGCAGGGTACAGCTAGTTATTTATATATAAAAATGTTATGTTGGTTTGTGTATGCTTCAAAAACTCAAAAAGTTCTGCACCGATTGAGCTGAAATTTTAGCATGATATACAGGGTGTCCCAAAACTCAACGTCAAGCCGAAACGGGGTGACAGGATTGATCATAACCATCACGAGAAAAATCTGAAAAAAAATCTATCCCGTGCAGTTTGAAAATTATGGGCATTTTAAGAAAAACCTAGAAATGTGATCAAACTGTACCATTTTTCGGTTATTGTGGTTATTCTTTTTTATTTTTGTTCATTTGAACTTTGGAAACGTAATCCTAAATAACATTTCTAGAATCCCAATAAAAAATAATGACACAATTGCCTCAAGTTTCCGAGAATTGAGACTATTTGTTAAACTACGAATTTAAAATTTTCTAGATTCGTCGACTTTGACAGGCCCTCCTATAAAAAAAATGTACTAGAGTGCCTTGGCAAGTGGCATTAAAAGTTGGCGCATTTAATCAGAATTCTAAAATGGTACAATACTTGTTAGTTCCATACAATAGAAAAGAGTAAAAAAATTAAAACCTCAAGTAACCCGATTTTTGCTATCACATTTTACTCAGTTAAAATGTTTTTAATTCGCACAAGCTGTAGGTAGGTTCTTAATTTTAAGACAGAATGATGAGAGAGATGGATAATGGGTATGTTTGTCATGAGTGAGCGAGACAGATAGTGACGCCACTTTTACCAAAGTGAAAAAAAGTTAGTAAAATAATTAGGTTTGTTGGACTAAAAGTCAGATAGAGAAAAAACATTTTTATTACAATAAATGTTCAAATTGTTTACCATCAGCCTCAATACAAGCCCTACATCTTCTTAAAAAAGATCTACTTATAAGTCGGGCATATCTTCGAGAGTTGATCGCCTCAGCTGCTTGAGAAATGCGTTCACGTAGGTCGGCTACGTGATCAATGGGCTTTGAGTAAACTTTTTCTTTGAGAACTCCCCAATAGAAAAAATCCAGGGGATTTAAATCTGGTGAACGGGCGGGCCACAAGATAGTGCCTGAACGTCCAATCCACCTTCCCGGATATTCCTGGTCAAGGAAATCTCTTACTTGCACTGCGAAATGCGTACCCATACCCATTATCCATCTCTCTCATCATTTTGTCTTAAAATTAAGAACCTACCTAGAGCTTGTGCGAATTAAAAACATTTTAACTGAGTAAAATGTGATAGCAAAAATCGGGTTACTTGAGGTTTTAATTTTTTTACTCTTTTCTATTGTATGGAACTAACAAGTATTGTACCATTTTAGAATTCTGATTAAATGCGCCAACTTTTAATGCCACTTGCCAAGGCACTCTAGTACATTTTTTTTATAGGAGGGCCTGTCAAAGTCGACGAATCTTGAAAATTTTAAATTCGTAGTTTAACAAATAGTCTCAATTCTCGGAAACTTGAGGCAATTGTGTCATTATTTTTTATTGGGATTCTAGAAATGTTATTTAGGATTACGTTTCCAAAGTTCAAATGAACAAAAATAAAAAAGAATAACCACAATAACCGAAAAATGGTACAGTTTGATCAAATTTCTAGGTTTTTCTTAAAATGCCCATAATTTACAAACTGCATGGGATAGATTTTTTTTCAGATTTTTCTCGTGATGGTTATGATCAATCCTGTCACCCCGTTTCGGCTTGACGTTGAGTTTTGGGACACCCTGTATAATCCGCATCAAGGATTGTTTTTATCAATTTTTTTTTTTTTTTACTTTTTTGTGCCACAGCGAAGCGGGGCACGGAAAGTTATTTCTGAAGAACTCTTGTTATCAATGAAAAAGGTTTTCTAAGAGAGTTTTCAATTTCTCGAAACTGATGAAATACAATTACTACCTAGTTTCTCTTGGACATTACTGATATCGGTGAAGGAAAATGTGATCAGGAAACCTGGACTTATATAATCAAAGTAGGGTTGCCATCTCCAAAATTTGGGAACCAGGACAGTACGCCAGAACCCGGACGTGAGTCGAAGTGCGCACCGTGGCTACTGCGCCGGGAGGGGTGGGGGGACGGTGAAGCGTGTTGCGGGCGGCCCAAGACTTAGCATTTTTAAACCCGGACTACAAATCGGACGCTCCCCGGATGCTCTAAACTAGGACAAATCCGAGGAAACCCGGACGGATGGCAAACCTAGTCCAAAGTCATGTCAGAGGCCTGTGGGGTTCCCAGAGGTGGCTTGACTAACTTGTAACACCGGAGAGTGCCACATCCTCACAGGAAAAAGAAAGATAGTTAAAAAAAAATCTTTTCCCGACATTAGGTATACACATACACAGACGGTCACACACGGTCTGTGTAGACCCGGAACAACTACTTGCAACTCTTTAATACAATTATATTTGCCCACTATATCGCCTGAAGGTAAGCAATGATGTCGACGGTGAAACATGCTTGGCTAGAAGTGCAAACTGCGTTTAACACCTTACAGAGATAGCACCGGTTATTTTCATCTTCTTTATTCATAACCCTTCTTCTGTAGCAGTTGGTTGAAAATAAGAAATCAAAGTGTGTTAAGTTATGGTGTACCCTTTATTTTACCTTTATCTCAGGGTGTTGATGAATGCAATGTTCAAAATTCTTTCATTTTTCTGTTTTCAGGATGAAGAAACGTTAAAAGGCCGTGCACCTGATGACTCTGCAGGTCCACCAGATTCTTCAAATGACGCTGGTAAGTTCTTACACTTTCAGTAGTTGATGCTTAACGATATTTTATACAAAGAATCCCGAACAGTTCAACTCAGGCCATGTTTAAACGTGCTGTAACAGTATGTTAAGACTCAACTTTTTTTTTTGGCGTGGTATAATCCTCAGATGAGTCCTCCCACCCAGGGCAGGGCGGGAGGGACTGTCAGACTTGTACTGACTAAAATCCACGGTGTCCTTCAATAGCCCTTTACGTACCGGGGTCACGGTAATTCGTTAGTCCCGCGACCCCGGCAGGCATGTTTAGATTCAACTAAAGTATTTTTTAAACGTTGCCCCACACTAGGAATTCTTCTGTATCGTGGGTGCCTTTATCAAATCCTACAAGTATTTGTTCTAAGCGGGGACTGAACCTGCGATACGCTGAGCCACAGCTAGCAGCGAACCGCGCCGCAAAAAATAGTTATAATAAAATCTGATCTCTGGCGCAAAATTTATTCGAAACTTCGTTCGTTATGTCATTTTTCTTTCATCAGTTAAACGAATATCTATCATACTAAACTGTAAATTAAGTTGATATCAGAATGATCCTGTTTCAAGTAGAATATTATTTTAAGAGTACTTTAATTTACTTTCAGAACTCGACAACAAAACATCAGGAAATTTCATCTGCGACATTTGCCAAAAATCTTTCGTCAACTCCGGCAACTTGAAACGTCATCTACAGTTACATTCAAAAAAGTCTTTCAAATGCCAACATTGCGACAAGACGTTCCTCAACGAAATACGCTTGAATAGTCACATATATAACCGTCATACCGACAAAAGCGAAAGGGTGTTTAACTGCGACGAATGTCCAAAGACTTTCAAGACCTCTTCGAATCTACAACAACATAAAAAAACTCATTTAGTCAATAAACCGTTTGAATGCACGAAATGTTCTCAAACTTTCGCTTTTAAGATCAATTATTTGAAACATCAAAAGAAACCATGTCCCATAACACCACCAAAAAAGCCTATCGTATGCACAATCTGTAATAAAGTCTTCGAAAAGGAGTTTTTATTGAAATCTCATTTAAGGAGACATGATAATGACAGACCATTTGGTTGTGAAGAGTGTACGATGGTGTTTAAGCATAAAAGCACGCTTATGCGTCACATGCATGTCCATACCGGGGTGAGACCGTACCCGTGTCCTTATTGTGACAAGACGTTCACAAGTTCTGGTCTTTTAAAGCCACATTTACGCGTCCATACAGGTGAAAAACCATACAAATGTGAGGTCTGCCCGAAAACATTTGCCCACAAACATAACATGCAAAGACATATGGTTGGACACGAGAAAGTGAAGCATACAGTTTGTGATATATGCCATAAAGAATTTCCCAGAGAGAGTAGATTGAGATATCACATGAAGACACATGTTAATGAGAAATTTTTCCTTTGTAAGGTTTGTCCTAAACGGTTTTCTCATAAACAGAATGTGATACGTCATTATGCAAGAAAACATCCAGGTAAAACGTACAGCTGTGAGGAGACAGACGCTTCTGTTGCTGCAAAGGTCTGGGATACAGTAAAGCACAGATTAAATGATGATGAAGCTGAGGAGATACTTGGATTGGATTGAAAATCTCTCTTCTTTATATTATAAAATGTCCAGATTCCGTGTTCGAAACAAAACTTAACATTTTTAGTGAAGCCACTTTTTTTATAAACGTGTAACGCCACGCCACGCGCACATTTAAATGTTTTCCTTGGACATGTTCACTTGTTTTACGGGGTAATTTTTTTTCCGTGTTTTTGGCTACAATTTTCAGTGGCCTACTAAGAATTTGGACATTCTATAATCTAATCTCTCTTCGTTATACGCTTGTAGATCCTAGCGCCATTTTGTGTTGCCGGCGAACTAACAATGCTTTTAATAACTAATTAAAAAGTCTCATTTGAATTACAAATGAATTGCAATAGATACATAACTAAGTATTATAGAGAAATATTGTTGGATGAGTAAAGTGATTTTGGGTTTGAAAAAATTTGATAATTTAAGTAGTTGTTTTTAAAGAAACTAGAAAATGTTGTGTATGTGTATAGTTAGTAGAATTTTATTATTAATTTTGGTAGGTAAGATAGTGTAAATAAATTTATGACTAATTTATAAAAGAAATATGCCGAATTTCCACAAATTGCTCTGTGGAATGTTGTATTTATGTTGCACATGAATCCATATTCCTGTCTAAAAATTAAAACCATACTAACTTTAAAAAAAAAAGTCTCATGGAATTTGTAGAAGCGCCACATCAACCTACCCTAATATGTCCTTATTTTAAAAGATTTTTATTATCACAAAATAAGAAAGTTTTTTTTTTCGATTGGGATTTTTTAATCCGCAGCGTTTTCATATAACCTCATACCTTAAACAACCATTTACTGTCGTACCACTAGAACTTAAACATCTGTTGATCACTTGACTAAAAAAGTTTTTTTTTTTTTAATGGCATCTCGCAGGTCAACCTAGAAGAGGTTGTGGGCTGCTTAACCGGACTTTTCTGTGGATGCCTTAAATTAAGGCCTCCAGCCAGGGGCTTACAACTAAAAAACTACAACTAAGTGACCACACGCTAAGGGCACCCTCTGTGGGGTTTGGACCTCGGCTTAGGGCGTCACTGAGGGAGGACAGCAAGGGACAGGCTGGATCACAATGATATCATTAATTAGGGGCTAATTTAAAGCTACGGCTCAGCATCGCGGGCTGGCTCTTGCGAGGGTCGGGGAGGGCATTGATTCGGACGTCGCGACGGGCGTCCTCAGCGGCGAGGACGGAATGACGGAATCGGTTTGTGCTAAAAAGTGTAACTGCAAAACGACCCTTATATCAAAGTTAAATACGCTCATATCACGTGGAGTTGCGGATAGCACCCCGTTATACAATACAATACAATAAATGTCGTTTTGACATTGACAGTTTTTTAGATAAGTGTTCAACAGATGTTTAACTTTTTTGTATTAAGACGGTTAACGTTTTTTCTATGTTGAAATACCGGATGCACCTATATACCAGTGTATTTAATCTATAGAGACTACCAAATTTTTTGAATAAAAAATGCACTGTCAAGATCTCATATTTTAACCCGTAGGAAACAGGACTAAATAATTAATTTATTCACCTAACTTATGCCTCGTATTCATAAACATTAGTTTAGCAACAGTTAATCAACGTTGCTGCTGCTGGATTTTTTTTTAAATCAAAATGAGTTGTTCACACGCCAGTCTGCGTTAAAATGTTGCTCGAGGATTAGTGAGAGAAGAAGTGCATTGTTCTATCATTGATCCACACTACCACCATGTTTATAAACAGTTGCAAACACGTCCATACACGTCAAAATTTGTTGATGACCTATTGTTTTCGCTCGCCGGGCGTCAACTCTGCAACATGGCGTGATCAACTCCGCAATACAAGTGTTGCCCGCGATATGTTGACAGCAACCCGGCAACATGTTTATGCAAACAAATGTTTCCCATGAATCCGAGGCTTTATGCTTATATGCCGATTAAATTTCATCATCACCCACTGCTGGGTATAGGCCTCTCTTTGCTTGTGCCAAGCTCCACGGTCTTGCGCCAGCCTCAGATTTACTGAAAGTAAATTCTAATAAACTTAAATGAAACTATGCGACTATGACATGGGTGAAACTGTTATGGCGCCATTTTGTGACGTCAAGCACGCTTTTCCAACACTTACACGCTCTTAAATAAACATAAATCATATGTAAATGATATTTATTGTGGTCACAAAATGGCTCCAAGCTCGTCCTACTCTTAGTTCAAACGCATATTACCCTGTTTTACGGTAATTATAAGATAGTATTTAATTAAATGATCGTTGTACTAGTTGATGTGTTATCCTATTAAAATTAAGTAAATTATGTGAAAACTAGCCGTATAGTAAATAAACAAAAAATAGCATTTATATTTTACAAGCTTTTATTTACCTGTCCCGTTGTCTGTAATCAAATCTTGCCAAGTTAAATTTGATTGGGGTGCTAAGACAGGAAACCTCCACGTGCGCCCGTGGACTGGAGTTCCCCTTCGGATACGTCCGGGGGGAAGACCAGTTTTTTGGGCCGGTGCACCCTGGGATGCAGGCAAAAACTCTTTTAGGCACTGTGTGCCTAAGGGGTCTCTTTGCCCGTATGCGAATAGCCTGTCGGGTGGATGCTCCAACGCGTGTCCCTCTGAACAGCAGAGGGCACAGCGGCGGAGCGGGCTTGCGGACGGTGAGTAATGGGTAAGCTCGCCGTCCGACCAAGGACCAAGCCCGGGTTGGTGGCGCGTCGTGTTTCACGCGTCACCGACGGGGCCCCTTACGGGGCCAAATGCCTGCTGGGGTCGCTTTTTTCTAAATCCAGGATACCGCGACCCCAGAACGTAAAGGGCATCCGAAGAAACACGGGTGGATTTTAGTCAGTAAGAGTCTGACAGTCCCTTCCTCCCGCCCAGGGAGGGCGGGAGGACTCATTTGATGACTTTGCCAACCTAAAAAAAAAAAAAAGTTAAATTTGATTCACTTGCCGATTTTCGATTGAGCTAACAATGCAATATAATGATGACATGGAGCTGATCTGAAGATGGAGCTAGAAGGCAGCCATAGGAACTCTTTAATGGATCACCGCAAACCCATCGAGTTTAGACTCGTTTGATTCGTCTTAACGAGTACTTTGTCTATCGTTAGTATTTTTTTAACAATAAAAGCTTGTTTTGAAAACCAACAAAGTTTTTGTTAATGAATTACTTGCCTAATGTTTTATTTTTTGAAACGAGTTCGATCCAAGTCAGGTGTATTACTTTGTGTTATTTGTTTCATCATCACTGCTCTCAAATCGGTGAAGGAAAACATCGTGAGGAAACCGGCATGTCCTAGAATCGAAAATTCGAAGATATGTGACATCTACCAACCCACACTGGGCCCTCGTTTTGGTGCATACCTCCCTCTCACAGAGAGGAGGCCTGGAGGTTCAAAACTTAAAATGAAGAAAACAACTGAAGAAACAATAAAAAATATATATTTATGATCATATCGCAGTCCACAATCAATGTACAATCGACTTTGAACCATAAACTTATTTTGATTCAAATACAATTAGGTCGACATTTGCGTAAATAAGGTAACGATTTTGATCTTTGTCTGTGTTGTGACGGTTTCAAACGATTTATTATCAAAGTCAGTCATGATTCAAATTTGTCGATTGTACAACACAGATTTTATAGTGCTACAAGGATATTTTGGCGTTTGAACGACGTTGCTTAGACCGTCCATTTGCAAAATTGTCTATGGATTCAAAATCCAAGATGGCAGCGTGAGTTTTTGACAACGCGCCAAGAGATCCTTGTAAAACTATGTACTTACATTTCGATTTTTTCCTATCTATATCAAATGCCAAAACAATAACGCCCGTTTATACGAAGCAAACCTTCAAAGAGATTTCGTCTACATTTTGATTCAAAACGTATCTTATATTCGTTTTCTTTTAGATGAATTTGCTCTTCAAAGACAACGTTTACGATGGTGTGAGCTTAACCAGAAAAGGCCTCACTTTGACCATCTGTCCCTGTCTAGTATAGAATTAATCGCCTCTGCCCATACTTTCACCTCGTATAAACGCGCTATTGTATGCGTTTCGCACCGCATTGATTACATCCCTTCCATAGACAAAATATTTCTGTGATCCCTTCCCTCTTCTCCATTCTCTTAGCAACTTATACAGAAGTGACTCGATAAACAAACCTTGGCGTGCAGTGATCGGTTTCCAGTCGAACCAGATGCAGCTGAATATCAGTTTTACATGGAGCGACTGCCTATCAGACCTAGTAACTGGGTAATACCCTTGGCAAGACTAGTTGATAGACTTTAGAGATTTAGAAAAACGTAACGACAGTCAAAGATCTCCAATGACAGCCGAGACCACTGAACTTGTTTTTGGCACGGAAGAATCTTCACATTTATCAGACTTCATTTATGTGCTTTCTGGAGTAAAGAAAGACCTCATGCATATAAATATTAGTCACCCATCCACCGACCGACCTTGGCGAACACAGTTTAAGCTACAATCGGTCCATACAGCTGTTGATTAGTATATGACTCTCAAAATGGTGAAGGAAAACGTCGTAAGGAAACCGGTATGTACTAGAACCAAAAAAAATTCGAAGACATGTGACATCTACCAACCCGTACTGGGCTTACCTCGCGCCCTCTCACAGAGAGGAGGGAGAAGAGGCCTGTGTCTTATCAGTGAAAACATAATGGTCGATTATGCAAGCCACTTCTGTAAAAATTGCTTTACAATCCAACAAAATCAAATATCTAAATAATTATAAGGTACACAAATTCTACACATTTAACACATTTCTTATGATAGATGACAACATCGATTTTACAAATTATTTATTTTAAATTGGTACAGGAAAAACTTAAAGTTTTTTTTTTCATACTTACATAATACAACATTATTTTTTGTTTATGCGAAACCCGATACACCTGTCTAGTTTTTTGTGTAAAGAATCTATGCACAAAATTTTAAAACCGTATCATAAAAAAGCACAAGGTTATAAGTTTGTATATTACCTGGTTGTCCGTTCAAAAACATGCTCATTTTGCGGTACACCCGCGTAAACCGCGTCTCCTGTGTTATACACTCGTGATAATAGCTTAGCAATAGGTACCTAACCGTACGGTGATTGTATTGTAATTAACTGGTAATAAAATTTAATTAAAACATTTTTGAAAAAAAAAAAAAACATGGTGTAAAAATTATTGGAATCGAATCAGTTACTGATTCTAAACAAACTATATTCAGGTTTCGCATATACTAAAAATAATGTTGTATATTGATAACTTAGATCATAAAATGTTCAGATTCCTAGAAGGCCGCTGAGAAATGAAGCCAAAAAAGGTAGAAAAATTATGTCCTTCGTTCGATTCCTACGTAAAACAAGTGAACATCTCCGAGGAAAACATTTAAATGTGTGCGTGGCGCTCACTCACACATTTATAAAAAAGTGGTTTCAATAAAAACGTAACGTTTTGTTTTAAACACGGAATCTGGACATTTTATAATCAAAGCTCGGTAAATTTTGCGAACACTTTTGAAAAAATGGACATTATGATGACAATATCAAAGAATCATTAAGTTTCTAGTTTAATTGTTTAGATAAAAAGATATCATATAGTTTACTTACTAAACATTTATATAAATATCGTGAGTATTATATTATATTTAAGTTAAAACACCCTTCGTTCCGAATGTTTCGATATTTAGCAGAATCATAAAACGATAATAATATGAATTGCGATAAAATTGACCAAATTTTTGTCAAGATTGGCAATAATCTGTGTTCGCAATTCATATTATTATCCTACTATAATTCTGCTGGCCTTTTTAGGCGACCATATCCTTTCATTTCATTATACACAATACCATTAAATTTCTCTTCCAAAATCCAGTCAGTTTCAAGGTTTCAAGTCTCTTCTCCAGCTTATGTTAAATTTTTTAAACACTTCAAGTAATTTGACAGTGTACCTACGTTTTTTCAAGATTTCCAGCAAATCCATTCCTTATTTATTCCTTAATTATCATGTGTAACAGCAAAACACAGTTTTAATTGCTAAATACCTACGAGACACACGGATTTCATTAGGATAGATTACTGCATATTATATTGACATATAAAAAGCTTCCAAAATTCGTTAGAGGCGAGGGGCTTGTGACGTCATTCTGGAACGTCATGCGTGGAACACAAAGCGCCGTCGACCCGGGCATGATCCATAGTCGGACTGCAAGTCGCCAATTACTCGCTGCCCGCATGCAACTTTGGCTACTAACATAATTTTTGTCAATTCGTAGTCCTTTCCGAGCTATGTACGTAAACAGGTATTATAATCAGTGTAGTTGCACTCGCGAACAAAAGTATATTAACCACTTACTCCGAATCCGCGCGATCTTGAGTACTAGAAACTAGTTAAGAATAATAAAAATGGTACCAGTTTAAAAGTTTAACTGTTAACTTTAAATTGACGCCAAATTCATTCAAATCACGCCATTATTTAAGGAGTTATGTTGGATTAATTCCAAGTAAGTGATTCCGTACTTTTGCTGCATAGTGTAGTTGGGTTAGCATATACTAACGCTGTTAGCCACTTAAGTTCTTTTGCCTAAACTCCTTTGCCACGTTATGAGTAAATAACTTATGCCACAAAATTGCAGTTGTAGTTAACTATTGCAGTTGCAGTTTACTATTATTTTATATGAGTGTACTTATTTATACAACACATAATATGGACATCATAAACTAGACAGAAAACTTTCATATAATAAATGCGCAATAAAGCATCTACACATTGAATCCAATACACAATTATAAATATACACAGAATTTCTAATACTACAAAATTTGAGCTTATTTTTATATTATAATAGATTAAGGTTACAAAATAGAGTATTCAACTTCAATTTTTAAAAATAATCACTACCCGAAAACCGGGTTTGGAACCCGGTTCCAATACCCGGTTTCCGGTTCGCGGTTATATTTGCCTTTGCCCTAATGGCCTAATTGAATATTACAAAACACTTAATAAAACCCGCGAATTTCGCGATTTCCCGTCTCTTGATACAATGTTTTATGGGATGAACAGAAACGTCAATTACCTTCATATATGTCAACTGTCACTTGAAAATTACTTTTACTAAAAATACTTTGTGCAAATTAATTTTCAATAATATTTATCTTTATCTTCTTGTTCATTTACAACATTATTTTTAGTATATGCGAAACCTGAATATAGTTTGTTCAAAATCAATAACTGAATCGATTACAATAATTTTTACACTCGACAGTTAATTACAACACGATCATCGTACGTTTACTATTATCAATGAGTGTTTAGACGCTGGCTGCGCGGGGGTACCGCGAAAAAAGCATGTTTTTGAATGGACAACCAGTTAACATAACAACCTTATAACTTTTTAATTTTTCATGATACAGTTTTGAAATTTTGTACATACCTAGATTCTCTACACAAAAATACTAGACGGGTGTATCAGAATTCGCATAAACAAAAAATGATGTTGTATATCATTATCATTTATTTAAGAGTGCAGGTGTTAGAAAAGCGTGGATAACGCCATAATACGGCGCCTGCGCAAGTGTGTATGTAACTTAAGTGACAGTTGATAGACGATTCGTGCCGTAGAAGCATTAGAGACGCCAGCACATCAACCTACCTCAAGCTATCAAATTTCTTTAACAGATTGTCAACCTTATCACAATAATGGAAGGTTAATATTCGATTGGTTAAATTTGACTGATTGAGGTAGGTTGACCTGCGTCTGTACAGTACATTTACCACACAATTACCACAGTTCATTTCCATACATCACACTTAGGTTTCAAACAATATTTCCAGATATTTCCCAACTATGTTTTTATCCTATTCTCAGTCAAACTGGATACATCATAAATATCATAACATCACGCTTGTTATCATTAAAAGGTAAGCCAGAGGCATACTTATAGTACACTCATCTATTATAATCAACCGTACAAAACACGAGAAATTGATATAAGGGGAATAAATTGCAAGATCCGGGAATCAATCTAAGAACCATTTACTCAGCAGTATATATATGTATATAGCATACTGAACAAAATAAGCAGCAGATGTAAAGATAATAAAGAGATTTGTTCCTTTGTTTTTAACGGCCGCCTCTGATTGGACATCTTAAAGAAAGATGGACAAATCAGGTCGCTGATTGGTTACAGACAAAGATAGTAACCGAGATAGATTATTAATATCCAGCGTAAATAGATTACATCATGTACAATACTTTAACAAAACATAATATATTACTTTATTTATTTATCAGATAAAAATATATATAGTATGACAGACGAAGTCTTAAGAATTGTATGTATAAAACAAAGAAAATTATCATAACAACAAGAAAACATTGAATAAAAATCTTTATATTACAATGGTTTTTTAAACATATATTGTTCAATATTTAACAAATAATTAAGCTTTGTACAATAGAATGCCCAGACTAGATAGATCCACAGGATAATTCAAACTTGTTGAAATTCTAAAAAGAAGTCCCAACATTTAGAAAGATTTTACAACATCATTTTATTTTTTAATGTTGCCACACACTAGGAATTTCTCCTGTATCGCGAGTCCGTTTACAAATCTAATTATAAACTCACATACACAAACAACCAGACCCGGAACAACTACGACGTACAACGACGTAACGAGTATTTGTTCCGTGCGGGGATCAAAACCGCGACACGCTTCGCAGCAGTCGATGGTTCAGCCACTACGCCAACCTTTCTGTCAGTATTTTAGTCTTATATCTTATATTATACAGGGTGAATTTTTCAACAGGGCGTTGATGGCTATATCCGAAACTATGAGAAATATCGAAAAACGTTGAGAGGAGTCTCGAGGCCGATTTCGATTTTAGAAAAATCAATAATCCTGGCCAGCAATTGAACCTCCTGATTTCGGACAAAATAGCATTACTGAAAAATAACATTAGCAACACTATCGAATGGTGTAATGATACAGGCTGTGATTTTATTTTTCAACTGGGCGTCCAGTTGAAAAATTCACCCTGTATATCTATGATAGTGACACTACAGTAATATATTATAGTCAATTATGCAATGTAGAAGGCCTAAACGTGTTTATCAAAACATTTTTTTTATATAGACACCATAAGACTATGTACAAAAGATTTTAAGAAAATTCATATTTTGCTTAGATCGCCGATATAAGGACTGATCCAGCAATCAAATTCAGCTTCGGACTTACACTAATTTTGAGTACCAACTTAGACATTGCTAAACATATAAGGGGTCAAATTAAATTATCTAACGAGAATTTCCAAAAGTGTTAAACATCAACACACCATGAGCCAATGCATATGTACTCTCTTAGTTCATCTTGGACATCTCTAGGTTCGGAGAAGGAAAACGTCGTAAGGAAACCTGAACTTACATAAACAGTCAGTCTAAAGCCATGACAGAGGTCACATCCTCAAACGAAAAATATAGGTTTCTAGATAGTCGACCCATCACATCTCTGAAGTTCCGCTAAATAATTTAATTTAACACTGTCTTAAGAACAGAGTTTACAATACATAGTGCAGTTATGAATACTAAGTCTGTGCTATTTTTTATTAAATCTGGTGCTTAACATATCCATAGACAAAAATAGGCCCTCATAAATTGGGACCTTGCAGACAATCCTACAAGCATTTTTTAGCATAAATCCTTTAAAACACACACATCATTGATCATTTTTTATATTAAAACACCAATAAAGTCTCAAAAATACACATTATGCATTTTATACTTGAAAAACACACAAAAAGGGAGCATTTCCTTCATGATTTAATCATAATCATCATAATCGCTGTGATCATCAAGATACATCAAGTCATCACCCTCATCAGCGAAGAAGTCATTCAGGAGCAAAGTGGGACAATCCTGTCTCGGTATAAAATTCCCAGAATGAGGGTACTGCGGATGCCACCAGTTGCACACAATCGCTTTGACAACAGCATCTAAAATAACTTCGCATTCTGGCACAATACCTTTGACGGAATAGCAGGAGCTGTTAAAGCCAAGGTGCAGGGTATGCTGTCTGTACCCTGATGATAGGACCATTTTAACAGTGGTTAGGGTCATGCCTTGGAGTGCAGGGATGCGGTCGAAACCTTTGCAGGTCACCTGGAATGGTTAAGGATTTTTTTTTAGTCCAGGAACCAATTCAAAGTATTTTAGTTCAAGTAGACCAGTTATAGGCACTTTTGAATTTTCATAAAAAGTAATGTCTCATCACACAACCTGTGAGGAAGTACTGTCCATCAACGTGATAAAATAATTATGGTGCTACAGTTCCAGTCACATAATAACTGCGAATGAACTGTCATTCTAAAGATCTCTATGGAGAAGAACGGGCAAGAAACTCCATTGACACTCTTTTTAGAATAGGGTATTTGAACTAATAATCATCTGTCAAAACGCCATTCTCTTATAGATTTTGTGTATTATATATAATAGCAAACTGTGACGCCATTAACTAGTGAACTCAATTATCTTACTAATTATTGATTTAAGGGCTAATAAAAGTTTAATTCAAGGTTTTTGAAAGCCAATCTGGTTTTTGGGCCTAAAATTGTGTTTTGGAATTATTGGTCATATAACTAAGAGAGTATGAATGTTGATGGATGGAGAGGAAGAGGAAGGCCAAAAAAGATGGATGGTTTGTCTAAGGAATAACATGAGAGAAAAAGGAGTAAATGAGACTGTGACGTCTGATAGGGGAGAATGGAAAAAAAAAACGTGTTGCGACGACCACGAGTAAAATAGGATAAGGGCAGGAAGAAGATGATGATTCTCAAATATCCAAATAATTACAAACTTTTGCAAGCTATGTCTTATGTAATAGGGGGCAAGGCTCTAGGCATAAATTCTAGGCTAGGAACTGGAGTCAATCCTGATGAAGAAACCAATGACACTCCACCAGAACTGGGACTCGAACGGGGTACCATAAAACAATTGCGTTATCGCACAGCATAAAATGTATTATGGTATAATACACAGCACAATATTCAAAATAAAAATGACGCAAGCTGTCAATTAGATTTTTTTTTACAATCTGTTTGTTTACTCTCGGCCTCGATCTAGCCCAAAAGCAAAGATTAGACCTTAGACGCACCCACGACGGAACACAATAAAGACTGTTAAATATGATGTCGCCATAAAAAAAAAACATTTATCATTATGATTAGAAAAACGTGGAATAGTTGCCGACTAAAATGCAAGCGAAACCGAAGGCGTAAGATAGTAATAAATAAAATACATACCATAAGAACCTGCGCCCCCTCCTCAGGATTAGCATCCACCCTCCCCAGCTCCTCAATCCTGCCTTTATCAAACTTCGTCGGAGAATTATGTATCTGTGGCTTTTTCAACTTGAAATACACGTTCCAATATGTCAGCCCCCGATTATACCACACGTTAACGCATACCCAACTGACCAAGATGTTAGGGTGGGCGTCACGCCGGCTCATTCGCCGGTTAAAACGATCATAAGTGTGGTATAAAGCCCGGATAACTGTCTGTCTTAATCCATATTGTTTGAGACTGTCAGATCGTAACCTATCCGGAAGTTTCGGATGATTTTCGCAGTGTCTCTGGTATTGTAGAAGCCAAAAAGCCTTGCTCTTAGTAACAGCGTATGCCGCTTTGTTGATTCTAGCGAACGTGCCGATATCTTCGGGTTTAATATATTTTGAGAGCAGATAAAATACAATTTCCGGGTATTCGACTCCCGTCCCCGTTTTTGTATCTCTCAATTTTTTGTTTTTATGTTTCTTTTCACAAACAAGATGTTTTGTGCCAGCCGGTGCTACTTTGTTGGTAATGTCGATTTTAGTGTCATCACCGATTTCGTCCCAAGGATCCATGACCGGTTTTAGAACCGGAACCGGTTTTCTGAGCTCCTTAACCGGTTTTGGCGCGTTCGCGCAGTCGTTGATTGTGAAGTCTGGAAAGATTTTTGGCATTTCTTTAGTTGTTTTTGTTGGTTTTTATTTCACAACATCAATGTGATAATTAGTTGATTGTTAAAGGAGTGACAACACTTATCGATTTGACACGAGTAGCAGTATTATTTAAACAAACACAACCTTTTGATGCGGCAGCACTCACGCCACGCTTAGACTAAAGTTTCGCATTCACTAACCTACGAGTACTGACAGCGATACTACCACTGCACGATTGGATGATCTCAAAGCCGTTTTATCGACATCGTAAAGTCCAGCGATGAGATTCCTTATAGAGAATAGCATAGCAGAACTAAAAGAGTGTTCTATATCTATGCAATGAAAGCTAGTTGTTCGACGTAGAAGCCATTCGTCATCGAAACTGATCAAAACGAGGCTGTGTCGATAAGTGATGTCACTCACTATTTGTGTATGTGCCCCTCAATGAAATAAAAATATTTAATTTAAAAAGAAACTACCTAGCTTTTAGCTCTATAATATTCGTTACATTTAAAATCCAAACTATAATATTACAAATGCGAACGTAACCCTGTCTGTCTGTCTGTGTCTTTTCTTCACGCCTAAACTACTGAACCGATTTGTGTGAAATTTGGTACAGACATCGTTTGGAACTTGAGAAAGGACATAGGATAGTTTTCACTATTCCACGCGAACGAAGTCGCGGGCAGAAGCTAGTATTTTATAAAATAAAGAAAAATTATTTCATTTTTTAAAGGAAAATAAAACAGGTTTGCTTTATAGTAATCGAATGCAGAAAAAAAAAATTGATTTTCGCGGGCTACCGTTTCCATAGACTATATCGCAGAACAGTAAATATTTTTTTTTATGCTGTGAAATCTGAAGTACCATAATCAATCATAATGGGTTATGTATACCTTAAAAATTAAACAATTGTACCTAATGTAAACACCTACAATGCAGACTACCAGTCTTACCTCAAAATATCAGTAAGACCCAGTAACTGGGTTGCGTTGGGTTTCAGCCAGATGTGGTCAAACTTCAAGCTGACCCCAATCTAGTTTGGAAAAGGCTGAGCTGATAAACTTGGTCACTACTTAGAGCCAGTTTATGAATTTTAATGAATGATAATGAAGAAGCATAAAAAAAAACTAGAGAGCCTTACAGTAGTCGCATATTATACCTAACACCTCACCTAAGCCAGCTTAATTACTGTGATCCTGGAATGTAAAGGGCTATTGAAGGACACTGTGGATTTTAGTCAGTACGAGTCTGACAGTCCCTCCCGCTCTGCCCTGGGTGGGAGGACTCATTTGATGATTTTACCACGATAAAAAAAAAGCCAGCCTGCCGATGACGCGATACGATGCAACTCGACCGATTTCAACTACAAGTGAAAATCATCCTTACCACTACAACATATGAATTCTATGGTGCAGTTATCTAATCTACGGGTAGATGAAAAATGTCAGTCGAATTGGATGATAGTATCGTAGTAACAAGGATGATTTTCATTTTAAGTTAGTAGAAATTGCAAATCGCACGAATCTCGCTAACGCAACGCCATGCAACACAACTTTGAATTTGAGACAGCAGACTAATCCACAGCCTGACCTTAACAAGAGTTGCTTAACTTTGATGACCCATCCAAAGATGTACCTAGACAAGCATTGCTAAACCTTCCATTCAAAAATAGACCTTTGCAAGAGATGGTACCGTCTAACAGCTCAATCTACCACATCACTGATCAAATCAAATTGCACTTCCACCATCTCTATTTGATTTGAGCGATCCTGTTCCGCTTCTGTTTACTCACATCACATCGGTTACATTTTGTGAAATCACAACCGGAGATGTTATATGAACACACACGCACATGAAAAAACTACCTAAATTGAGATAGAATTTTTAGTGGCTGCCAATGCATACCCCATAAAATAAAATAACTGTTTGTTACATCATTACTTTTTGGAGTGTAAAAATCATCAAATGAGTCTTCCCATAATGGGTGGAGCAGAAGGGAACACCAAACTCTCTTTTTTATCTCAAAAAAGGGATGGGTGTGTCGTGTGTGCCTTCATCATTGCATAATAATTTGCAATATAAAGTAACATGTCCACAAAATTGCGACGTAAATTTCCGAAATCATTACTAGTTGGTGGTCTCTCTTTCATTTTCATCAATTTATGATAGGCAAGAAGTCATATCACGAGGCTTATGGATTACTCCGAGGAACCTAAATTAACTTTAGACACCAGAGAATGGTCACATTCTCACCATAAAAAGAAGCCCCGAGGTTAACACTCATGTAGAAGACTGGGAGTTCAAACCTGAGCAAGAACCAATTTGTATTTTTCATATTTTTCAATGGAAATGTACTGTCTAAGTTTAACTTGGACATCACTGTTGGAAGACAACATTGGATTGGAAATAATCAAGCCTAAAGCCGTGACTGAGGCCTGTGGGGTTCCCAGAGATTGCTTTTGCTAACTCTGACTTCAGAAGAAATAAGTTAAAAATAACTAAAACCAGACTACGAAAAAACACATATTTATAACTAATTTTTTATTTACACTATTTTGGAGTTATTTGATATAATAATAAAAGCAAAGTATCAAGTGAATTTAAAATGTACTCATTATGCCTTTTCATTTGATACCCATGTTGACACTGTTAGAAACAGACAAAGTAGCTAGTAAAAACTATATAATATATATTTCAAATGTGTTCATCAAGCCCTATAATTTGATACCCATGTTGATACTGTGCGAATTTTTTTTTTCGGTTACGACTTTACATCCCCTTGAGGGCGCCATTTTAAATTTTATGACAAGTCACCTACCCTATAACCAGCGGACGATTGATACGCTTCTAACGACACCTCATTTGCAAAAATTCAACAGATGGTTCAATATTTAGACACAAGATTATCGATAATCCTATTTCTAAAAAACGAAAACTTTAGTTTTCTGCGCAAAAACAGCAACTATAAGAAAAACAGCCCTTAGATAAAATAAAATAAAAAATAAGCTGCAAAAAGAATTTTCAGCAGCTTATTTTTACCTTTGAAATAAAACTGTAAATAAAAACAGGATCTGCGCTAGAAATGTATGGGAAGTATGAAGTACATAAAAAAGTATTTTATTTACCTTGAGGTACATTCTTCTTACTCTTCTTCTTCGTCATTTTAGAAGATTTAAAAAAATAAAAAAAGAATAACAAGATGTTGTCTTTTCCAATTTACATGAACATGTTTTGGCTATGTATACCACGTTTTGCTTACGTTAATATGTTAACTGATTTAATTTGAAAAAAATATATCGTTCTAGGTGGTTTTAAGCACAAAAATAAATAATTTACGCAATTATCAACTTTTAATATCCGTACAGGCCGAATTTGACAATTCAACTAATGTCAATATCAATCGATAAGATTAGGGTGGTCAGCCATTACAAAATTCTACCATAAACTTTTTTTTTTGCAAAACTTAATGGTAGATTTCTACTAAAATATATTTCAAGTTAACAATGAAATCCAAGTATTATGTTTAAAAGAGGTTTTGCCCTTGGCCTCAATCTAACCCAGAAGCAAAGACACTTTCGAAGCACTTCCGTCGGTGCGCAGGCACCGACGGAAGTGCTTCGAAAAAAATATTTGGTGCAAGACTCTGACAATCCCCGTAGGTTACAGGCCTGCGGTGAACGGTAAACACATTTAGTAGAATTTAATAAATGTTTCGTTCAACTGACACATCAGATATGCATGTATGCGTTTACAGGTATTTTTGATCATAAAATGATGGCTGTTTTAGCGAAACATTAAAATTTCATCGTATAAGATGCATAAAGCATAAGCATTTAAGGAGTTGATATATCCAGTCAAATTAGTCGAAGTTTTTCCTTAGTGTCGTCTTCACGGTCGCGGGACTGTACGAATTACCACGAACCCGAAACATAAAGGGCTATTGAAGGACACCGTGCATTTTAGTCAGTACGAGTCTGACAGTCCCTCTCGCTCTGCCCTGGAACTCATGTGATGATTTTACCCCGTAAAAAAAAAGTGTCATTTCACAGGGCTTATGTTAGGGTGCCATCACACCAATCTATCGATTATCGATCAATACCCTAGTAATCGATGATTGAATGGGTTAGGTTAGGTCAAGTAGTCACGACCCCATACGCCTGTCACCCCGCATTTGTCTTGATCCAGGATATGCAGACGTCGATGTAAGATAGACCAATGGGATCGACTACTCTATAGACCGATTGTCGGAATCCATCGCCCATCAGCCGATTGGTATCACAGCACTCTGAGAGTTAAAATAAATGTAGAAGAAAAATTTTCGGTTGCAATCTCTCAAAATAAAAACTCCCATAAAAATGACACATTTTTTATTTAAAAATACAAGGAATAAGTACACAAGAAAGCTTTCAATAAATACAAAATTGTCCTTATTTTAACATTCATAATGTGAAGAGCAGCGAAGGCGAACTATATAATATCCATTTGTGTAGAGCTGCAAGAGTGAATACCCTTTATAAAATATTCTTTTAACATTAAGTTTGTGTCGAGTTGCGTAAGTGAGCACCTTTTACAATATTATTTTACACAAGTAAGATATTTTTGCCACTTTGAATGCGTGTTAAGTTCCTAAGACTGTTAGCTAAGGAAAAATGCATTTGGCTTGGCAAAAAAAATATAATTATGCCACAATGTCACTGTAGTTTTGATTTTTTTTTTGTTCTTCGTAGTCTTACTACAGCCATTAGAAGTTTTTAAATTTATTTTGATAGCTAATTACCGTATTTACTATTTCACTTGAGTCTTATTTTTGCTAAAAGAGAAGGCAGAACTTGTAGTAAGTACTTACATTGATATTTTTCAGAAAGTAATGTGAGTTGTAGTGTACAATACGTGACGTTCTGTAATTTCTGCCTACACCCATAGTAAAGAGGAGATAATAATATTATGATGATTGAACTAATCTAATTCTTAATCGGACTCGACTACTGTTCAAAGTGCCAAAAATCATATTGTTTATTAGAACATCAAAAAATCGTTCTCTTACTCTATTTAATATAAAACTGTTTTATTTATCTAAGCACTTATGAATAGCACAGTAAAAAAACTTAAAATAGTTACAAAAATAAAACATTTGCTTTAAAACTAATATAAATCTGGACGGATTGTAAATAATATATCTTTATTGCTTGGTGGAAATGTTAAATATTATTTAGATGTTAAATTAGTGCAGTACGTATCAATAGTTGGCTAATTTTGTGCTCTTGAGGCGTAACTCTGTCACACACTACTGATTATTATTATTAAGAGTACAATGATAATAAACTGGAATGAAAAAGATTATTTATTTTTTAGAGATGTCACAAAAATTTAAGATACAAGTCACGCGGAGAAAGGCAAAAGGATGATATGATGACGGTTAGATGATGATGGCATGGTATAATGATATTTGGTGACGATGAAAAAAAATGGAATTGTAGAAAAATTTAACAATTTTCCATAATCTTCAACATTTCCACTTCACATAACTCTGTAATACATTTGACTCGGGTCTTCAAAACTAGTAAAAAACTATTTGTACCTTACAAATATCGGGTAATAATACATTGTAAAAAGACGGATAATCTACCAATCTACCATTACGTACATGGAAAAGAAAGCTACCATTTAGCACTTGATATAAGCGCCATCTAATTTCACGAAAAAGAACTAAAGATTCCCTTTTCCATAACTAGATGGCAGTGTATGTCGGTCAAAAAAGTTTAGCATTGCTAAGAACTTTTTTAAGACAGTGAATTTGCGCGTTTTTGTTTTTAGTCATGCGACATACATTAAACATACACACTGACAATAATAATATCTTTAACGTACTTATTACTAGTAATATATTTTGTACGTAATTTTAATCCGCAAAAGGCAGTATACACAAACTTTTAATCTTTATAAATTGGCGACAAATTCCATCATGGCTCAGGGTAAAGTGAGGCCGATATCGATAAACTGTACTAAGCACAAACGTTATTCTTGTCATTTTCACACCAAATATCTAAGCCAAGTCATGCGCTTTGTAAGGTCCATAGATGTTGGTCTTAAGAACCGAGAGAAACATTTAATATCGCCAATTTATAAATAGACAAATATACAAAAACTAGTACATAATATCATTTGAAGCACACACGTATACATCTTAATTACTAATAATTATTTAATTAAATAGTTTGCGAGATTGCTCCAAGTCGAACGAATTGATATTTATAATTTAAGAGACCATTTCTTTAAAGAACGACTTGCTTTAAAAAATATTACTCCAGTCAAACAAAACTGGTCAAAATTATTAAAAGATATGGCTTACAAATCAGTGTTAGAAAGATACTTTAAATAAAAGACAGAAATTGATTGATTACATATATATATATATATATAGATAGTCTTTAATAGATTTTCAACTTTATACCCTAGCGCATAAAGTTCAAAATCTATTAAATACTACTGAGCGTTTTACTTTATAGCTTGTAATTTTTCTACAGGGCCCGATGTATGAATTTGGGCGAGGTGAAAGGAGTATGTCAGGATCTTAGCAGGTGACGCTCTGTAGTTTCTGAATAAGGCTTTATAAATATTATGTAGGTATGTATAATAAAAAAAGCTATGCCTGGTCTCTTAAACTACAAAGTCAAGTTGCTCTAACCTTAAAAAAAAAATTAAAATCTAATACAAAAAGTAACATCTCCTTATTTTAGAAGAAAAGTAAAATAAATATGAAACTTAAAATTTGTTTCGGTGGATAATTCCAATTTACTAAATTATATTACTTACATAAATATTTTTTTGTGATGCTAATTTTAATTTAGAAGATAATTTTTTTAGAAGAGTGAATTTTTGCCTGAGTTGCCCATGAAAAAGGCATCTTAAAAAACTAAACAGCTACCTCAACATTCGCCTTTAAAAAAGTTTTTTGAATATTTCTAACACTACTCAGCTAAAATATTATTTTTTTCTGGAATAAGTAATAAAACTTAAAATAATTATACAAAATCTTAAATTATGACCATAACTGTTTATTTCATAAAAGTTGGTAAAAGTCTACATCATACTTTAAAGTAAAAAAAAAAAGTTAAAATGTCAATGAAACCACAGATTCTGGTAAGTAAAACCAGTAAAATAAACCTTGGTCATTAAACCCTTGAAATAATAACCGAAGAGCTTGGTTCTTGTAACCTTATGCTTCTGGTTAACGTAACCAGAATTAAATCCTTAATATTATAGTTGTCAATAAGTTTATAGATGTTGTTAAAGCTGCCTTAATATTTGCTTGTGTGATATTTTAACGGATAAAGCCAAGATATGTAATCGCCCTTTCCAAGGTTAGTCTGTGGATGGGTAACCATTTATTGCGAACGAAGTTTTTCCTATTCCTCAGAAAGCACGTTAAAGCGTTGGCTTCGGTTGCCATTTTTAGATTTTGCACCTGAAATCTGACAAAACCGTCATTCTTACCAAGGGCTATCGTATACCCAACAGCGGCTTGTTTGATGTCAAATAGATAGTCCCTCTTTGTAAAATGTTGAAATTCGGCTGCATACGGTAAAGTAAAGGCTAAGGCATTATTCATTTTTACAATAACGGTGCTTAATCTGTTGAAATGTCACACATTTAATAGCAGCCATTTTCGTAACTTTTAAAAATAGAAGCGTTAGGTTGCGCAACCTAGTTGGTATCCTTTGTCTCTTTCGGTTGGTCTGTGTATACGATCTCAGCGTACTCAGTAGAGGGAGGGGGTGGTTTCTCCGTCGAGGTCTGCTCGCCGAGCGCCAGTTCAGCGTATACTACGCCCTTCTTGTCGTCCGAGAGCGGCTGTCATGAGAAAATGTATGATTTTAGAAGCGTTTATTATTTTGCCTATTACTAGTTCGAAATAACTTAAAATCTATGTTATTGTGACTGTAAAAAGATGGCGTAGTGTTCATAGAGCAGTGGTGGCCCAAACACAGCTGTTACAGCTGATGTGGGTTCGAACCAAGACAAGCACATTACTTTAAGTAAACTTCAACTTTGCCTTAACATTTCGAGATTTACAGCTTACAGGCATGTTGTGTTTTTTATATTAACCAATCGTATTCCACTGCCGAGTCAAAGGTCTCTTCCATATCTAGCCAGTCTTGAATACCTCGTTTTCTCGTTCAGATCGTCTACAACAGTTTTTTTCCTTCAGTCGCTTTATCACCAGACAACATTAAAAATAATATTCCAGCTTTAACTAACCTTATCTTCGCTCTCAACAGTCTGCGCTTCAGTAGCCTGCACCTTGTCTTTCGCTCTCGGCAGCACAGCCCTCACGCGAGCGCTGAGTCCAGCTAGTCGCGAGCGCTCCCGTCCTCCAACCGCGCTCTCGGTGTCGCTACTAACCACAGAACAGTGTTTATTTTGTTGCCGGCAACCTTGTGCTTCGGTAATGATTGTGGGTAATGGGACTACTGTGAACGATTCGTTATGATTTTTGTTGATTATGTACACGTTGTAAATGATATCAATGCTACTATCCACATGAAATTGTTTACTGGTTGTCAGCGACCAAGTGCTTCGCTACTGATGATGAGTAATGGAGCTTTTGCGGAAAAATCTAATGAGTTTAGCTAATTATACTGTGTGGAAAAGGAAACGGACGATACTCCCTGTACAATGTTTTAATTAGTTGCCAGTAACCATCTGCTTCTCTGACGACTATAAAAGGACACTCCACTGACAATGCCTTTTTATTATGAGCCTTATTCATTCTTCAACCAAATATTAACGCAGACTCTTTGACGCAGTTTAGATGTGTTGATTGCGTTTATACAGAGGTTGCTAGCAACCAGTTACTACTCTTCGCATGCATTACTTGTTAGAGATTAGATCTTGTTGGTCCGGTGCGGGTAACAGTAGCCACTACGGTTGTTGACAACCACACGCTTCGGTTAAGGTAAAATTATTTTTAGACCCAGCTTAGTAAACCAGTACTAGACCAAGGAAGACTAAAAGTTAATTATAAAATTGTTAATTAAATAAAAACACGACCGCTTCCCAGATATAAAACGCTTGAAGTATAATTAAGTGAGCAGTGAGACAAGCCAAGCTATTAAGATATAAATGCCCATTTTTACTAAAAATCCGCGCCACCTCGAAAGGAAAGAGCAAAGTTATGCAGCATGTATCAGAAAAGATTGGTTAAAAAATGAGTTGTCTTATAGTTATTTTTGGGATACCAAATTTTTTCAATGGCACACCAATATTCCACATACAAGGTATTTTTTATGTGAAGTTTTGTGTTTAGAATGTTATTGCTTAACGAAAATTAATAAACATAATTTCTGATACATGCTATTATGTGTAGTGTTGCCAAGCTAAGCTAGTTACAGTAATGTTAGACGTACGTTCTAGGAAGCGAGTTGCCCGACTCTAAAAGCACATCCCCGGCTGGCGTCCTTGCGGGAAAAAATATTTATTGTATATGGCAACAATTTTGAAAAAACGTCCGTTGCAACAATATTTTTAGGTTAAATTACCTAGAAATTTTGTTTAAAGGGCTGGCCAATTTGTTTTTAAGTCGAATTATAAGTTAAATAAAAATATTGAAAAGATTGTAGTAAAACTACATTTTTTTGTTAGCACATTCATCAAAAACTTACAATTGTATAAAGAAAAGAAGTAATAATATGTTACACAAATAAGTTCAGGAATGTACAAAATAAAACTTTTATTTACTTACACAAGATACTCAAAATAATAGTAAAGAAAAAAGCAATAAGTGGCTAGAAGTGTTTATTTTCTAATAATGCATTATTCTACTTTAATTAGTCTCTAATTTACAAACTCAAAGTTGGGCAACTACGTCTTGACTTGACAAGTTACCGTACGCACGACGACGGGTTCGATCACTAAAACAGACAAACCCAGGATCGAACTGGCCATAAAGTTGCGGTTGCATTTACCCGATGTGCCCCAGCCTGAATAGGCTCCTCACGGGCCTGTCGTAAGCTGAATTAGCGCAAATGCAACTAACGTACCTAACGTAAAATTAAACGAGATCAGAAAAAAACGAAAATTGGTTGAACCTGAGCAGACTATCCTTGAAACTAGTTGATAAATTTCTGAACGATCATAGCCTTGTGCGTAGCCAGCCAGCGGCCGTATTATGACGTCTTTAAACCAGGCTTGTTCCAGTGAGTGAAAGAGACAGAGCTATACAAGTCGTCTAGTCAAGTCACGTCAAGCGTCAAGCGCCACCTCGTTCACTCACTGGAACAAGCATGGTTATAAGACGTCATAATACAACCCCGTCCTTCCGGCCGAGGCAGGCCCAGTCCAGTTATGGATCTTTCAAAATGAACGACACCACATTACGTATTTTATTTTTGTAATTCCTACTTCTAATCACTTCATTGCTTAAAATATCCCCTATATACATATAAAATATACATAAAAACCCATAAGTAAATAAATTAAAAAATAATACTTACGATTCGCCGGAACTCTTTGTGTTGTCTCGTCTTCTGCCTGTGAAGCAAAATGTACTTGTTCTAAGTTAATGTGTTAGAGGGACTTCTAGAGGCAAACGATGAACGAAAACGCTCTGTAGTCTTTATAAGATTTTCGACTTTATGTTCTAAAACATAAAGTTGAAAATCGAATAAAGATTACAGAGCGTTTTCGTCCGTTCGTGTCGTAGTCTTTAATAGATTTTCAACTTTATACCCTATAGAATAAAGTTGCAAATGTATTAATAACTACAGAGCGGGGAGTGAACGGGAAATGTGGACGCTTAGCGGCATATCGTAAAAACTTTCAAGCTCTTATTTTTTGAAATTACTAAACCGATTTTAATGAAACTTCATATGCATAATCAGATTCATCATCAGAGAATATCTTTGAAATGTCTTATTTGATAAAAGGTAATTGGAAATCAGTTTCTATGGAAAGTTTAAAATCGATCAAATTAACTGTAACACCATTTGTCGTAGTTACATTAACATCGGTCATCGAGTTATTTATTATTCCGTTCAGAAATTATATATATGTAGCATCTCAAACATTTAATTTGGTGTCTAAACAAAAAAAAAAACATTTTCAATCCTCGAAAAATGATTTGTTGGATTCGGTACGTCCGAATCCTAATAGGATCAATCGTGTGTCTATCTGTCCGTCTGTCAGTCCATTTGCTTGGATTTTTTTTGGTACATATTACTTTTTTTATCGTGGTAAAATCATCAAATGAGTCCTCCCACCCAGGGCAGAGCGGGAGGGACTGTCACACTCGTACTGACTAAAATCCACGGTGTCCTTCAATAGCCCTTTACGTTCCGGGGTCACGGTAATTCCATTACCGCGATAAAAAAACCCTCGCAACAGGTACTACTAATTGCATTATTGTATTTGGAAAATACTTCTATTTTTAGAAAATTCTCTAAAGGATATTTCGAACAACCCTTTTCGTGGAATCCAAGCCAATATGTCCAAGTATTTATAATTAATTAATTGGGTCGTCCAAATCGTCTGTTGTCCTCTTGAAAATTGGCATGCGTGTGTGGACCGTTGGACCCTTCACCTCTTTAACGTCATTAAAATGTCCCCTTTTAGCGTATTTGGAATTCTGGAATGAGTATCTCGTGTTCATTGGTATCATCATTTATATATATTACACTAGCTGTACACCGCAGTTTCACCTGCTGCTCGTCTTCTTTTCGTAACGTGTTATTTTACAACATTATTTTTAGTGTACAGTTTGTTCAGAATCGGTATCTGATTCGATTCCAATCATTTTTACACCATGTTATATTTTTTTCCAAAAATATTTTAGTTAAATTTTATCACCAATTAATAACAATACAATCACCGTATGATTAGGTACCTGAGTGTAGGACACAAGAGGCGCGCGTTGACCGGGTCTACCACGCCCCGAAATTAGCATATTTTTGAACGTACAACCAGGTAACATAACAAGCTTATAACTTTGTGTAAATTTTTCATGATAAAGTTTTATTGTACATCGATTCTTTATACCAAAATACTAGACAGGTGTATCGGGTTTCGACGCACGGTACTTACATTGTGACAAAAAGGAGCATTTTATGTTCATCTCAAATTGTGCCTCACATGAACAATATAAATTTTAAATGCACCTTTTTCTGCTCATTTATATGCATAGCGTAAGGAATAATTTTCTTTCTTGAGGTAAACGTATTTCGGTAGCACGTTAAGCCGTTGGCCCCGGCTGTCATTTGTAGATCTTTACTGTTAGGGACCTTGCCGAGGACACGATGCGACTCAATTCGACCGATTCCAACTACAAGTGAAAATCATCCTTACCACTACGACTAATGACATAAAACGTGCGGTTATCTACGGGTTGATGGAAAACAAAACACGCTCGCCACGACGACGTAAGTCAGTCGAATTGCATCATTATATCATTTATATTGTAGTAGCTTTTTTTTTATCGTGGTAAAATCATCAAATGAGTCCTCCCACCCAGGGCAGAGCGAGAGGGACTGTCAGACTCGTACTGACTAAAATCCACGGTATCCTTCAATAGCCCTTTACGTTCCGGGGTAACGGTAATCCCTTGGTTCCGCGACCCCGGCAGGCTTTGGCCCTCTACAGGTCCCGTCACTATGCTGACACTCTTTGAGGCGCGCGTGGAACACAACGCGCCGTCGACCCGGGCATGGTCCATGGTCGGACAGCGAGTCGCCCATCACTCGCTGCCCACATGCCCATATCGTAGTAGCTAGGACGATTTTCATTTTTGGTTAGTAGAAATTGCAAATCGTACGAATCGCGTCATGTGCAAGCTCCCTTAGTTAGAAGCTCGAAAATCTGTCAACCAGTCTTACCAAGGGGTATCGTATCACCCAGTTACTGGGTTGTGGAGATCAGATAGGCAGTCACCACTTGTGCACTATAATACCCATTACAACGCTCTATTGTGAGCTCTGACAGCTGTCAAATCCGACAGATTGCTTGTCAAATTTTTTTGGCGTTAGCTACCAAGTGGCCGTAAGGGGAGAACTTTTGTCAATTTTATCAGTTATGACAGTTTTGGGGAATAAACTCCCCATTGGGGTTTTAAGGGAAAATATTCGCAGTAAGCGATAATTTTTTCTTTTTTTTAAATTATGTTTCTGAGAAGAAAACTTTCCAGTGGCATTTACGAAAGTTTGACACTAATGACAGTTTGGGATGAAAACTTCCCATTGGCGTTGTAATGGATACGTTCCGCGCAGTTGGCTAATCTCCGTTTAGGTTTGCCGCCGTGGGCGAAATCAGTCAGGACTATTATTATGTTTATGTTTAATTCCATTACTTCCTAGAATTTTATCCTTGTTACACATTACCGAATAGTTTAATATGGTGTTTAATTTTTTTTTTACTGACTAAGAGTTTTTTTTTTCAGAAATCCAATGATGTAGTTTTAGTTTTCATCAAAATCGGCTTTGAGACTCCTTTTAGTGTTTTTCAATATTCATCCACGTTAAAAAATCAAACTGTATTTTATGCATTTATAACGTTAATTGTCTTATTACAAAATGGGGTTTAACTAAAAACCCAGGTTTAAATCACGGAAAACTACGGTTTAGACAATCGTTATTCCAAATCGTGGTTTTGTGATAAACCATGGTCTAACATTCGTAGCTGTCAAAGGTGTGTCAAAGTTTCACATGTTAACTTTTTCATTGTGTTGTTTTTGTGTTATTTTCACCCAAAATGGATTTAAACATGGTCGATTTTAATTGTTTTTAACTTTACTAACGTGTTTTTAATTGCTTAGACATGGTTTAAATGACGGTACTATGGTCCACGTTTTATCTAAGTTTTGTAATATGGACAAATTTAAACCATAGTTGTGCAGATAAGCCTGGACTTGATAGTCCAGATTTAATCCAAGGTTTATTTAGTTTTTAAGGCCGTGTGAGTTCAACCATCGAGTCCCATATTTCTATTTTATTATAGAAAATTGGTACTCGCGGATGGTACTAATTTTTTATTCATCGAGAACAGTAAGTTTATAGTGTAAGAGCTAGTGTAAAAGTCATATTCTACCAGTATTTAATATTCCTCGTTTCTAGATAATAATGTGGATAATAAATGAAACATCGAATTTCTTATTTAATAAATACTTTATATTCAATAATATTTCGTCATAACCTTTATTTATTCATAGACATTGATAGTGATGAGACTTAACTATTTATTTTTATCAAAATCTTTCAAGTGACATGACAGAAAAAAACTCGTTTTTTTTTCTAAAAATTAACGTAAAAAAAACAAGATAAGAGATTTTTAAAGAAAAAAAAAAAATAAGTAGAAAAATGTTTTTTTATTGTCATGTCAAATGTTTTCTTAGTAAAAATGTTCGGCGGATAAAAAAGGTATAAGCTTACTAAATAATTTGAGCTTATAGATTCAAAAGACGCAATGGTTTGTGCAAAATGGCAGTGTCTTTAGTTTTTTTTTAATATAATTACTAGTTTTCCTTATTTCTGTATTGGGGCGCTAATTAAAAAATACGCTAAAAATAAATTGGTACAAAAATAAATTCTTAATTATATTTTATGTAATTACAAATACTTAAAAATCACAATCATGGTGACTTATAAAACTAACTTAAAAAAAAAGAAGAAAATTATTAATATATCAATTGTACACAACACATTAAGTTAGGCAAAACCAGTATAAGCTGACCTGTGATTGTACGAAAAGATCACACAAACCGAGATCAAGATACATTGGTTTTGTATAGCTTGATTTGTAGCCGTGTGTATATTTTTCAATTTTCATGATTAAACATATGATTTTGAAGTAAAAGAGACATTAATTGATTTAAAGTATTTAATGTACCAATAAAATAATGCTTAGTAGTCAAAATGGATTTAAAACTTATTGTTTAAGAAATTATTACGTTTACTACATATTATATACAAAAATATTAATATGGTGGTACGAACACATTGTAACTTAAATATGAGGTGGAGGCACCAATTGCCAGGTTAATTTTTTTTTAAAGTTAACGATTGATTCGTGTTTGACCACTATCTCATCTGATGGTAAGCGAAGATGTGGTCGACGGTGAAGCGCGGTAGCTTAGAAGTAACCTTGACTTATAGGCATAAGTAAAACATCCTTCTTAAATTAGTAAGTAATGCTTCAAAGTCTTCAAACAGAAGAATTTCAAGATTTCCGTCTCCTAAAAAGACGTTTAAGCAAATATTCAGTTGGAAAAAGTGTCATACTGACAGTTGGTCTCCCCACCTTTCTTATAACTACATGAAATCATTTGAAAGGTGATTAAAAAACCCTATTTTCAATAAACAATGTTTCGCAAAATAACTATTTCGTTACATAATAAGCTATTAAGTTGCATACTTGCAATAAGTCTCATAAAATGTTCTCAAGAAATTTTACAAAAAAAAAAATTGTGCTCCAAATTTTTTGCTATTTTTATTTAAAAATGCCTTAAAGATACGCGTTGGGATTTCGTTGTTACCACAAGTATATTTCGAAAAACGTATTTTTATAATGAGATTCTTAGGTGTAACATGGTACCTACTCAAAATTTTTATTATTTCAGTGATTGCAATCGAGAAAAAACCTTTTTTTTGTAAAAAAAAAAAAACAACCTCTTAAGTAGTCATGTCTGTTATTGTAATTTTTTGTTCACTCCGTTACGTTTTAGTACAATCAACTGTTTTTTCTTCGAAAAAAAATGGCAATAGTCGTCATCTTGGCGTTTTTTCTCGATTCCAATTTAAGAGAGATCGGTATACATGTGTAACTATGTTTTCTTTTGTCAAATTACAAACATTTAACTTAGATTTTTGCATTGAGCGCATTCAGAAATCAGTTGCAAATCCACGTAGGTTTAAAAACAAATGCTTTATCGGAATGTTTGGCAAGTTTATTAAGCTCTGTCAAATATATTTTTCAATTCCACTCTACCGAGTTTTGTCAGTACCAAGCCTATACAATATTTAAAATAATACATACTTATTTTTAAGTAATAAAACAAAATATTGCAAATAGTTTCTGAGTGCGCTCCACATCATTTCTAATAATCTCTTTTCAAAAATTTCTCTTAATATTTTAGAATTTTACTTTTAAAAATTGCGTACATATTTTTTTTAAATACAATATTTATTAATAAGTAACAATGTTAAACACGTCTGGCACTAAACGACACTTAATAATCAAACTTTTAAGTCCAAAATAATATTATTTAAATCTGTCACTTTGACGTCGAATATTTGAGATTTCCGTTTTTTGGTGAAACTCGGGAACTTGTAATAATTATCTAATTATAACATAAAATAAGCCTAGACACTGTTCTTAACAAAACAGACGATTATCTAAGTATATTTTAAGTAGCTTCAAAATTAATATTTCATAGATTTTTAATGAGTACAAGAATTATTACTAAGTTTAAGTAGATCTTTAATATTTTCACATTATTTTAGGTATATGCACATTTTAAACATCTATGAAATACGTTTACAAAATAAAAATTAGACAAAGTTTTATTCTTAAAATTTTATTGGGCAAGATTGACGAAACACTCTAATAATTTCAATATCAAAGTTGCCAAAATTATGGCATATGGAACGAAAATCAACACAAAAATATATTATCGCGCATAAACTGTTGTGATTTGCATTTGATGCTTCATGGTCGCAACTTCCCTATATGAGAAGACATCTTGAGCTCGCAGGCTAGCTTAGAAGGAATCACTTGTCTTGCATTTAATTTTGAGACGTCATACTGAAAGTCTGACAACAAGTCTTACCAAGTAGTATCGTGTTACCTAGTACTAACTATAATGTGGAGATAAGATGCCACTAGCTCCATGTAAAATATTAGTATTAATTCTTTATCTAGTAGACTGTAAAGAATTAAAGCTAGTCACACGACGTGTCAATAATTCTCGTTCCACAAACCACATTTTGGAGCAAAAAAAAGTTTTTTTCCAAAAAAAAAAACCTCCCGAATTCCACCATCAGACAAGCGACAGTTACCGACTTACGCTTAAACAGCCGTGTCCGGCTTTTTTTCCGGATGCTTTGTATCCCCGTTGCTGATATAGTCGCCGTGGTCATGCGAGGGGTTCTCCGAGCCCTTGATGTCCTCGTGAGGGGGGAGGGGGGCCTCAGAGTCCGCCCCGTCCGGAATGTCGGTGCGGTGAGAACGTCCTGCCGTACAATACATTAAGCGATCAAGAACTTGGCTGTAGTTTTTTCATGTCGCTTGTTAGGAAGCTGTGTGGTGCGGTGAGCTTTGAACATTTAGTGTGTGATTGTGAGTTTGATGGGCCTTCTACTTATTGTGATAATGATGGACTAGTGTCTATATATTAGTGCATGTAGTGGGGGCACTATCATACAGGTTTAAGAGCTTGACTTGCCCTTATGATCTGCTACTCGGATTTGGGTTTTTGAGCAGTTTGCGTATGGGCTTTCCATAGCTTGTTGACATTTAGGCACTCCATTGGGTACATGATAAGTGCCATTACAACCAGTTTATTATTTTAAAAGTATTCTTTATAAGAAACTGCCTTTGTGAATGGGAAAGTGTGAAATAACTTTGTTAAAAAAAAACTTTTCCCGAGACCTGTCTCTCTTCAAGGGTCACTGTGTATCATTAAGTGAAAATATGTGTTAAAAAAAGTAAAATTCAGATTAAAACTGAGACTGCATTGATACTGTTATAATTTCAATTGGGTACAGTATTTGATTGGACTATGTGGTATGTGTAAAATAAAGTTGTCCTTCGCACTGCCCAAATGAGGGATTTTAGTAAAACAATACTAAATTTAGAAATTCAATACATCAGTGCCCTATTCGTTTATTAAAATTATAATCAGTTAGTCATATTATAATTTTAAAAAAAACATGATGAAACGGAAGATTAATATGAACCCAAAACAAAAAACCAAAATTTTAACCAGTAAGTTAGTTACTAAAAAAAATATATCAATTGAACACACTTCCAGAAGAAATAAAATAAAACTGAAATAAGCTCAAGGCCCAAACACTAGCTACAACACGTGAATACACCTGCACTACATTTATTTTTTATGCTTAACCATCACCTGTATCAAATTTTCTACCTTACAGACACAATAATTTAGAAGAAATTATAATCAATTTAAATAAATATTTGAAAAAGTCACATGCATAAAAATCATTCTTTAAGTCGTGCTTTTTATATATAAATAACTTTTCTATTTTATAAATAAATAAATAATTATATTTTCATTCACATGCGCCAAACCAAACAGTTATAAAAAAAACATGCATTTAAGATTTTTTGCTATTAATTTTCGTTCTTGATCGCTCAAAATATTGTTAAGCTTATTCACTTAATTTAAAACACTTATTTTTACTACAATATTAAAGCAAAAACACTGCCAAAGAGTAGCACTTAAATTTTTTCGTTCTAAAATCTACAACAGCCAAACATTTTTAGAAGAAAAAAAAAAGGTTCTTTGACAAAAATTCTGACGTTTTAGGATATAAATTCAACCAGTGCGAGCCTCAAACAGTTAGTGTGATTTGTGATTCTTTTTTCTATTTTTACTACTTTTTTCTATTTTCTTTTTTCCAACGTTACCTATCGACCAACAGCCCGTGAGCCTGCCAGAAACGTATTACTTATTAATAATATTTATTTAAAAAGGTATAAGGAATTATAACGCATGCCTAATTTTTGTAATAAAAGCGATTGTAAAAAAGCATGGTCAAAATCACAATGCGGGTCTATCAATAAAATTATTTTAGTTAAATAAAATATAATTATATTGACGTTATTATAAAATAATTTCATTGACATACCACGTTTTCAAGAAAATTATTAATAATGATGATATAAATATTTTTTATCATGGCTCTTGGACTAATGGCACAAAAAGGGAAATGACGTCACAACTAAACTAACGAATAGTTAACATTCATGGAGCAAATAAAAAAATAATAATGATGAAAAAGGTTACATTTGAATATAACGAGTCAAATTAAATTAGCAAGCGAAACGTGACAGACATGATTGGTATGGATAATTAAAAATATATCGCCAACGAGCCCCAAAAAAAAAATGGGCTCACAGATTTCTTAAATATCAGTTTATTTTTGTGTTTACTTTAAAATAAGTTCAAGTAAGCACGGACAAATAAAAATTGATATTCTTCAGGTTTTTTTTAATATCGATACTCATACGTCTATCAAAATCACTTGAAAATTCAAATTGACCGTATAATACAAAAAAAAAACACAAAAAATAAAGAAATAAGATGCATGTTAAACGAAATTAATATTCCAACATGCCGTTCATGCAAATGGATAACGAAAAAAAAAAAGAGTTTATGCTCCAAAATATCAACAATTCAACATAATAAATAGAAGAAATAATGCGACTTACCGGCGAAACACCATCTGTCCGTAGCGAAGGCGAATATTACCAGAGTTATAGCAGCTAATAGGATTAGAACTCCTACAACGATACCGACGATTGCACCTGTGTCTAACTCCACACCTAAGAGAAAAAAAAAAAATTTAATAACCTAAAAAAATTCAAAAAAATAAGCCCCATAAAAAATTGGTTCCCAATATACACGTACACGCAATAAAGAGGTTTTTTTGTTGCGTTAAAATGGAGGAAACTGTGTGATAAGTCGAGAGAAAAATGTAATTTAATTGATGTCAGTAAAAGTTTAATAAAATAAACATAAAATTTCTTTTTTTTTTACCAAATGGTTACAATAATTACACAAAATGATATTGTTTGTGATATTGGTGATAAATCGAGAGAAAAATTAATTGATTTTATGTGTGATCCCAGAATTTAGGTACGAAAGTGAAAATATCACTGAAAAGTTAGGAAAATAGCGATGAAAAATCATGGAAAAGAAAAATCCGTCAGTTATTCAGAAAAAACCTTCTTGAAGCAGTTTAAGAACGAACATAAAACGATATTCTGAAAGGACATTTATTTAAAAAAAAAAAAAACTATTGTGCAGAGAATTGTCGAAAACTTTATCTCAATTTTCTAACATAAATTAACATTTCGATCGAGCACTATTTTAATATGTCAGTCTACTTCAAAACATAACACTACTGCTAATTGTAATATTTTCATGCACTTTTGTTTTTGTACGAGAATAAAGAGACTTGATTTTCATGCCAAAAGAAATATAAGATTCTTTTTACAAATTTTAAAAACATGCCTCAGATACAAGAATATGTAAAAGATTTTGACAGAAAGGATTTAAAAAAACGCGACGAATAAAGTAAGAAAATGACATCATGCTTCTAAAATATAAATTATTTATGAAAACCTAATGAAAAGTTATTGACAAACGGAAAAATCGTTTTTAAAATCCCAATTAAAAAAGGAAGTAAATTACATTTTCATGCTCCTAAAGTACGAAAAATTGTTGAAAACCCAATGAAAAAATTATTGACAATAGAAAAACTCTTTTTTTTTATATACCAATACAACATAAAAACTCAATTTTCAAAACATATACTTTACCAAAATCTACTGTCAGTCTTTTGGACTAAATCATTCGAACAGAAACGTCAAAAAACAAACTTCGTTCATTCGTTCAATACCGTTCATTTACAGTTATCATTCCTGAATGAATGTCTTACCAAAGATCTCAATTAAATATGTCGATTTCGCTTTCCGAGCTGTAGGAAACATAAAATTGGTCAATATTTATTGTTTTAAGTTATTTAGTTTTTATTTAGCTGCGATGGAAGGCGGAGTTTTCATCACTTGTCAAAGACATCTTGACTCATCATCATCATCAGCCGCAAGACGGACGTCTTCTGCTGAACAAAGGCCTCCCCTTTAGACTAACACGTTGACTGACAATCCCCCACTTGCATCCATCGGTTGGACATCAAAATATTGTAATACATACAGTTCTCAAATCTCAATGGACACTTATAAAACGTCGAAAGATTGTGAATATAAAGCCATAACTCGGGCACGGAATACGTAATACTCAGCGCTATTTCCAAGCACAAATTTCCCCGCTGTCACGGCAGATGCCCATTTTTTCCCCACAATACGAAATACTCAGCGCTATTTCGAAGTACAATTTTCCCCAGTGTCATAATCGTCCCCAAGGTTTTTCCTCACTGTCGTAATAATCGTGTCCATGTACTTACCAGCAGGCTCATCCATAGTGCTGATTCTGACGGCGAACTCCTCTCGTCCCAGTCCGTTGTCCACGCGCAGGTAGTATGTCCGGTCGACGTCCTCCTTGGCGATGCGAGCCAGGATTAGGGTGACGTTGTAGTAGCCGTCACTCTGGGAAGGGGAAAGAGGAGATAAACTTATTATGAAGACTAGTCCTAATGGCTCATAGGTTAAAAACTCGCCAATGTATCTTTTCCAAAACTTTCTCCGTCTTACTGCAAGTGTAAGTTTCTTGAAATTTGTTTACACTTAGACTGACAGCGGTGTCAAAAACGTGCACTTATCTATGTAATCACTACATAAGTCTAAAGCCTGGTGGATTTCCCAGGGCTGTTTAATTTACTCTAACGGTCACATCCTGACATGAAAATGACGATTAAAAGAACCTTGGCTCTCTTCTTTTTAACCTACGTGTGTCCGTCTGTTCGCCTCGTAGCTCCTAAACGAATGAACTCGTTCGAGACATTTGATCGTTTATTTACTTCTTTTTGTTAGATTCTGAAGTCCGTCTTTGTGAAATTAACATCTTAAAACTTACCAGGAACAGAGGTTCAAGAGCAGTGAATTCCCCGTTGTCACTCTGCCTGGGGGCAGCCAATATTTGGTCCCCCATGGTCCACTCCGCCGTGGGCTTGGGGTTGGCTCTCACCGTCACATTAAGACGGCCCTCAGCACCCAGCTTCAGACCGAAGATGGTGATAGGACCAGCTTCTTGGCGTTTTGGTGGGTCTAAAGAAAATAGTTTAAATTAAGTCAAGACTGAATAGGTCACTTGTAGGCAAGCGTGCTTAACCGTCGACCACATCATCACACAGGCGAGATAGTGGGTAAACACGAGCCTATCGTTAAATAAAAAACAAATGATAATCTTCCGGATTAAGATTGCCAAGGATGATCTGTGGTGAGACTATCTTTCATAGCGAGTTTCCTCCGTATCCCAGAAAGAACGTAAAGCCGTTGGTTCCAGCTGTTATGACGCAAACATGAGGCTTAAGGTGTAGCTCATCCATCCAGAAGGAACTGATACTCCCACTCTTACGGAACCCAGTAAAAACTGTTTGGCGTTGAACACCGAAAGGACGGTACTCGCGAGCCAGGCGGCCCTGGTGAGGTCTACCACCGCCAGTGGGATGGCTCAGCTATCACCACAGGTTACAGGTAGCCAGCGGTACCCTTGCCTGGGATGGAAGACTAGAAGGTGGATCCCAATTACCAGATGATAATATTTTAACTTGGTCATCATCATCATCAGCCGGCAGATGTCCACTGCTAAACAAAGGCCTGCCTTTGACCACCACACACTTGCATCCATCGGATGCCCATGACTCTCACGATGTCGTCAATCCACCTAGTGGGAGCCCAACGCTGCGTCTTCCGGTACAGACCATGGTCACAACTCGAGAACTTTTCTACCCCATCGGTTATCAGTTCTACGAGGGATGTGGCTTCCCCATTGTCACTTCAACTAGCAAATGAGAGCTTTGTCGGTGACTCTTTTAATCCATCGATACGTCACTGGTAACTACAGTTACCAAACAAAAATATGTCATCGTCAGTGGTAACTATAATTACCAGTAGCCATCATAAATTCCTTATTCTGGTCTAAGAACATAATTTCCTTTCTTTCTGAATGTGTACTTAACTATCTTTCTTTCTCTGTTTTTTGATTATTTTTCTCTTTCATTTATTCTGACTCTTTTCCATTCTTTTTGTATAATTACTTACACTGAACATTAAGCTGTCTCCGCGCCTCCATGGACTTCTGCAACGCCTCGTGTTCCACCTTGCAGACCAGCATCTTGTTGTTGTCGTCAGCCGTCAGCGATCGACTGAAGTTCTGGCTGATGGTCTGAAGGTCAGACCCTGGTTCTGTCGTCACAACCGGCTGGTATACGCCTGCGTGGACCTCGATGTCATCTGGAAAATATGAAGGAGTTTTAGAAGTAGTTCGAAAATAGGGAACACGCTGGATAAAGCTTTTTCGTCGAAATCAGACCTCAGACATCTCTATTTCTAATAGTTTCAAAGGACATCCAAGCTTGAAAAACTCATGGGGTGCTAAGACAGGAAACCTCCCGGGCACGCCGCAATCGCGGCGGTAAGACCCCTCTTTGAGGAGTGGCTGGATAGGCGTCACGGCGTCCTTACCTTCCGCATGACGCAGGTCCTCACCGGACACGGAAGTTTCGGGAGGTTCCTGTGTCTGATAAGGAGGGAGGAAACGCCTGGGTGTCACCACTGCGAGGACCGTCCTGAGGACACGGTGGAGCATACGGTGCAGGACTGCCCCGCTTGGGCAGAGCACCGCCGTGTCCTCACGACGGCGATAGGCGGAGACCTCTCGCGCCCGGCATTGGTCGAGGCCATGCTGCGGGGCGAGACGGAGTGGGAAGCGGTCGCCTCCTTCTGCAAAGCAGTCATGCTCGCGAAGGAGGAGGCGTGCCGCGTGAGGGAGAGAACAGTGTCCTCCCTCCGACCCACCCGCAGTGGTAGACGCCAGACGATCTCCGGCCACCGTAGGCGCGGGCATGCGGGCAGCGAGTAATGGGCGACTCGCTGCCCGACCATGGACCATGCCCGGGTCGACGGCGCGTTGTGTTCCACGCGCGCCTCAAGGAGTGTCAGCAAATTGACGGGGCCTGTAGAGGGCCAGAGCCTGCCGGGGTCGCGGGACTTACCCATCACCGTAACCCCGGTACGTAAAGGGCTCGTGAAGGACACCGTGGATTTTAGTCAGTACAAGTCTGACAGTCCCTCCCGCCCTGCCCTGGGTGGGAGGACTCATTTGATGATTTTACCACGAAAAAAAAAAAAAAAAAAAAGACAGGAAACCTCCACGTGCGCCCGTGGACTGGAGTTCCCCCTCGGATACGTCCGGGGGGAAGACCAGTTTTTCGGGCCCGTGCACCCTGGAATGCGGGCAAAAACTTTTTCTTAGGCACTGTGTGCCTAAGGGGTCTCTTTGCCCGTATGCGAATAGCCTGTTGCCTTACGGGGCCAAATGCCTGCTGAGGTCGCGTATTTTTTCTTAATCCAGGATACCGCAGCCCCGGAACGTAAAGGGCATCCGAAGAAACACGGGTGGATTTTAGTCAGTAAGAGTCTGACAGTCCCTTCCGCCCCACCCAGGGCGGGAGGACTCTTTTGATGATTTTGCCACCGTAAAAAAAAACTTGAAAAAAATCATTCCGTATAGTTTTTAAAGCTATAAAAAATACCCAAGAAAATATCATCCAATTTGTTTAAAGAAATTTTTTCTTGGTATTACTCGTACAGGACTCGAAGATGCGTCTTCCTGGATAGACACTCCAGGTGCTCAACCAACTAAGCCATCGCAGTCATGCTCGGCGAGGGCGAGAGCATACTCATTGTCAACGCAAATCTTTTGCGTTGACAATGAGTAGATGGCGCAGTCACCGCAAAACGAAGAAATGTAATCACGCAGTCGATTTTTTCTTTCCACATTATATATTTATGTCTATTATCCTTATTTCCACGATGATTACTCTTAAGAAGCTTAAGAACTACTTACCCAAGAACCAGGTGATCTTCGCAGCAGGTCTTCCTTTGGGCACGATGCACTGCGCTATGAACTGGTCACCTTCCTTAAAACCCTGCTGGTTTGGAGAGATCAGGGTCGGTGGCTCAGGAGGAGCTGAGGATAAAAACGTATACGTTATGTTGAGGTGGACATACTTCAGTCTACATAATGAACACGGGGTCGGCCTCCGCGAAGCCGTACATCTTCCGGAACTCTTTGTATGGAGATTTCCGACAAGCGGCTATCCTGTATGGGGATGAAGTGAGCTGCCAAATCGTATTTTAGTGTGGCAGGCTTGGTCGCGGGACTTACGAATTACCGTGACCCCGGTACGTAAAGGGCTAGTGAAGGACACCGTGGATTTTAGTCAGTACGAGTCTTACAGTCCCTCCCGCCCTGCCCTGGGTGGAAGGACTCATTTGATGATTAAACCACGCTAAAAAAATAAAAAAAGTGTGGCAGGCTTACGGACGGCAAGCAATGGGTAGCTCGCCGTTCGAGCACAGTATGTTCTAGGTTTGAGCACAGTACGTTCTGCCGGGGTCGCCGGACTGCCTAAACAGGTAACCGTGATCATACTGAAGGAACACCATGGATTTTAGTCAGTACGAGTCTGACAGTCCATCCCCCTACATCCAGTGTAGCAAAAATCATTTTATGAACACGGTAAGTAAGGAAAGGCAGGGTTAAATAATTGATGAACATGGTAAGATAGGAAAAGCAGGATTAAAAAGAGAATACTCACTTGCCACCACCAGTCTCATGGTACCGACCAACTCAACGTTGCCGGATGGTGGAGGTAAGACGCAGCTTATGTTGCCGTTCATTTCTTGCCTGATGTTTTTTAGTAGCGCACCACATTCACCGAGCTGAGGAGAGAAAGATCAGAATAAGACTTAATTGACATGATAATGGTTTTCCTGGCCTATTAACTCGGCGGCCAATCTTAGCGGAGATTAACCATCTGCGCGGGACTCTTTTTTATTTTTTTTTATTTGGGACAAACCCACCACACTATTCCCTAACCACTGCAACTCCTGTAAGCCAGAATCAACAGTAGCAACCAACCAGAAAAGCGCCGAGACAATGAAGCTCGACGTGTCCCGAAGAATGAATTTACCTGTCTTGGATCCTGCAACGAAATTAATCAGAAAAGAATAGTGGAGGAGTAAGAAAAATTATCAAGTAGGAAAAAAATATATGTTTCCACTTCCCTCCATGCAAGCAGGAGACAGAACAAAACAAGCGGGATATATTATAGTCCGCACAAGTGTCTCTCTATTCCTTTACTCTCATAGTCCGATGGAACGACAATACGACACGAGCGATAACGTGCGTTCCGAGGCACGGGATATTACACCGCCAACTTTTAAACTCCGGGCTGCTTCTAAGAAATTCCAGTAGAATAAACCCAACGCCACAAAACCAACGGAGTTTGTATTGACATTTAACATCTTAACAGTCACACAGGCCGATCTAGCATGTAAAGCCGCGTTTGCCAAGGTTGGTATGTAGATGGGTAATCATTTATCATAGCGAGGTTTCTCCGTGCCTTGAAAAGCACGTAAAGACGTTGGTCCCGGTTATCATTTGTAGATCTTTGTTATAATTAGTAAGAAGCTAGACAGTCTGACAACCAGTCTTGCCAAGGAGTATCGTGTTATCCAGTTACTGGGTTGTGAAGATAACATACCAGGCAGACGCCCCATGTAAAATACTGGTACATAAATCCATCATAAGACTGGAAGTTGACCACAACAAGACGAATAACGAAAGAGTTTATTGAAACGTTTTACTTATCAATTTTCAAATTACCTTGAAGCCCGCATGTCAATTACGAAATTAATCGAATAAATGGAAATTGTTACGACTACTTCACATGTAAAAACGGTCGATAAGGCTCACATTAAATTAATTGAAAATAAGAACAGGACTTAAACCTGCGACCTTCTAATAAAGAACATCAGACGCCATAGGCCATCGCAGTCGTGTTCAGCAAGTTCGTATTTTTCATTCCTTAACGTTTTTACTTACCATGACGAATTTTCTTTCCATGTCTCGATAATTTTCTCCCAATACTGTATTAAAGTATCGATTACCTCAGTGGTATCGTTCTATCCCTCTTTCCATAAAATACAGCCTTGTGTGCAGCGCGGCCCCAGTCGAAAATATCGTTTGGTATTCACTAACCTCGTGTCAAAGTCGTTTTTGTATAAATGCATTTTCGCTTGGCCTCAATCTAGCCTAGATAGAGTGAGCTGATCCAGAAGGAACTAGAGCTCCTGAGCACCGACGGAACACACTAAAAACTATTTGGAGCCGGACTCCCACAGGATGGTGGTCGCAAGCCAGGCAGTCCTGGTAAGGTCTACCACCGCCAGTGGAATTGCTCAGCCATCACCGCAAGTTAAAGGTAGCCTGTGATGCCGGTGAAATGAATATGATAATAAAGAGTAGTTTTACCTGCAGACCCTGTCCCGCGTAGATGATGTCACCTTGAGTATCATCAGGTCTCAGCCTCAGAGGCTGGTTGTTCACGATCATTCTGGAAAATAATGAGAAAACAAATTGATTACCTGCCAATTTTTAACCGACTTCAAAAAAAGAGGAATTTCAAATTCTTATTTTTATGTATGTTCCCTGATTCCTCAAAGACGACTGTCGACCACATCATAGTTTACCATCAGGCGAGATTGTGGTCAAACGCGAGTCTTTCATTAAATAAAATAAGATTTTTTAAAGAACATAAAACTAGACTGACCTGCATGAGTCGATGGGGTATGGCACCTTGCAGAGCACAGTGAGCTGGTCTCCAACCCGTCTCACGGCCTCATGGGGGGTGATGTCCAATTGTTGACCTGGAACCAAAGGAAATGACAGCATTAGCAAGAGTTTAGGGAATTCAAATGAGTCTTCTAGCTCTGGGTTGAACCGAAGGAACTGTCAGACTTGGTTGACAAACCAACCACCTTGGCTTACCATGACAAGAGTAATTGCGTGTCGGAACGAGGTGGCGCTAGACGACTTGTATAGCTCTGTCTCTTTCCCACACTGGAATTACACTCGCTTGAAGGCGTCATTGTAAGCCATCTGGTCTTTCTGTTGCCCTATAAAGGCACTCGTCTCCTCAGCTTCGGATAACGTCAAACAAACAGACATACTTTACTTTACTCTATTTGGAAAAAAAACATACAGACCGACAGGCAATTTTAAAAATAAGGTTATCAATGGATATCCTTAATTTTGTTTTGTTTCACAAAGAACAAACGTATAAAATACTCTCACATTAAGCAGTCTATGATAATCCGGTGAGAACCGCCTCAAATCGGATCGAACTGGATTGAAGCGGATTGAATCGGAATAAACCGGTACAATGCAAATGGCCTACCACGTAGATGCGTTCGTATTAGTCTTTGTGTGAATAGATATAACCTAAAAACACGCGTGTAATCCATAAAGGCTTAGGCAGATTAAGGTTACGATTTGATTTTAAATATTTCGCGAACACGGAGCAGGGGGTCTCATCACCAATCGAATCACATCAACATCATCAGCAACACAAATCGTGAAAAATTACGGATACATCTTGTTTTTTTAACGAAAGGCCAAAGTTTGACCACTATCTCGCCTATAAAATTCTCCTGATATTAATGCCTTTGTCAAACAGACAGGCGAAAGCGAAGCGTGACGTCAGTCCGATAGTTCTGTCATGCTATCGGATCGCTTTCGCTTTTCTATGTGACTGTATTCAAAACAATTCCATACATTACAAATAAAAACGTCACGCTTCGCATTCGTCACGCCTGTCCGTTTGACAAAGGCTTAAGCGATGATGTGGTCGACGGTGAAGCACGCTTGCCTAGAAGTAACCTATTCACTCTTGACTTGAAGACCCCAATGTTGTATCTATTTATGACTGATCCGTGAAAATACACGAATCTTTACTAATATTATAAAGCTGAAGAGTTGTTTAGTTGAACGCGCTGATTATTTAAATAAATTAATATTATTGAAATATTTTTTTTGTATATTATGACCCACTTGTCGAGGACAACTATAGGCTATATGAAATCACGCTACCACTATAGGAGCCAGCCTGCCGGGGTCGCGGGACTTTCCTATTACCGTAACCCCGGTACGTAAAGGGCTAGTGAAGGACACCGTGGATTTTAGTCAGTACAAGTCTGACAGTCCTCCACCAAATGAGTCCTCCCACCCAGGGCAGGGCGGGAGGACTCATTTGATGACTTTACCACGATAAAAAAAAAACTGGCCTACTTGAAATAAATTATTTGGTTTGATTAAGTATCGTATTTACTGTCGAATGTCGTATGAAAAAGTCCTTCCTATATACCTGGTCCTAAATACCTGGGGCAACTACCAAGGAATACGAAGGTGGAGTGACATTTCAGAGAATCCGGGATGTCACTCTATGAAAGCGCTCGAGGCACACAGGATATTGTTGCGAGACAGTGATTGTCAAAGTATTTTTTATTTAACTCGCCCCGCACTAGGAATTTCCCCTGCATCGTAGGTGCGTTTAGATACATTTGAAGTCACATATACAAACACCTAGATTAAAACAAATATACAGACGTAAGGCACAGATTTTTACACTAACTATAATTGTGGTGGCATGCGGGCAGCGAGTAATGGGCAACTCGCTGTCCGACCATGGACGCGCACCTCAAAGAGTGTCAGCAAAATGACGGGGCCCCCCTCTAGAGGGCCAAAGCCTGCCGGGGTCGCGGGACTGTACGGATTACCGTGGCCCCAGACCGTAAAGGGCTATTGAAGGACAGCGTGGATTTTAGTCAGTAGTAGTCTGACAGTCCCTCCCGCTCTGCCGTGGGAGGACTCATTTGATGATTTTACCACGATAAAAAAAAGTACGCATTATACAGAAATCTCGATTCTAATACACCTAAAGCCGTTGGTCCCGGCTGTCATTTGTTGATCTTTGGCAGTCGTTACTGTTAGTCAGAAGCTCGAAAGTCTGACAGTCTTACCAAGAGGTATCGTATTACCTAGTTACTGGAGGTCTCTTGCATTGTTTAGAGTGTATCTATTTATCTAGTATTATATAGCGTCATTTTTTGTTAAAATATTTAAAAACCTAAAAGATGAGTGAAAAAATTTAAATAGAGATAATAATAATTTGGCCTTCTAAGGGGGGCCCGTTGTATTGCAAAAAGGTCTTTGTGGTGCGCGAAACACGACGCACCGTCGACCCAGGCATTGTCCTGTCTATGATCGGACAGCGAGTCGCCCATTACTCGCCGTACGCACGCCCGCGCCTGCGTTAGCCGAAAATCGCCCCGCGACGTTCGTTGCCGTAGGCGTCTCCCGCGGCAGCTGGGTCGAGAGGTAGACGCTGTCCTCTCCCTAACGTGGGATATTTTTTACGCGGGTGAAACCGCTGGCAAAAGCCAATTACAAAAAAATATCTAACTCTAAACAACATTTATTTGAGTGGGAGCTCTCATGAAATTACTTTCTGTTATAAATGTACTTACATACAAATTACTAACACCGGTTGCCTACTTATTAAACACATTTTTCATATTCTAAATGTCACATGTTGCTACACTTTCAGTCGTAAAGGTAAGAAGAATATAAGAATAAATATTGTGTTGGTTATACATGGAAAGTAAAGCAGAAATCCAATTGCATTCCGGCACGGTTGGCGCAATGGCTGAGCGACTGGACTGCTGCGCTGCGTGTCGCGGGTTCGATTCTCGCAAGGTGCAAATATTTGTTTCTTTTAGTAGTTGTTCCGGGTCTGGGCGTTTGTGTATGTTAGTTTATCTGTTTGTAAAAACAGCAACTATACTAGCAAAAGTATGAAATCACATACATATAATTGATCCGGGACAGCTCCTTAAATAATGGCGTGATTTGAATGAATTTAGTATCAATTTAAAGTTAACAGTTAAACCTTTAAATTGATACCACTTTTATTATTTTAACTACTTATTAAGTACTCAAAATCGCGCGGAATCCGAGCAATGACATGTATACACTTAACAAAATTCAAACCCAATTTACTCGTGAAATACTGGTATCCACTTTGAAATAAGACCTATTTCGTAATAATATGGCTTCCCAAATATAAGTCTAATGAAAAGGCAAAAGTTTAATCAATATGGTAGCAGAACATCGCTTTTGAATACTGCTTGGTGTATACATACTATTGCTCGTTACTGTACTACTACATAACTCCACATTCTTATGTCTAGTTCATGTTTTTATATATTTTCAAATGACAACATCAAAAGGGAAGTTTTCCATAAATCATAGAGGAACAGAAACATTCTGCAGAATGCTCGGTGCATCCGCATCGCTCCCGGCATAGAGGATATTGTTCAGAGACAATGATGCTCAACGTTTACGAAAAAGTTGATTTTCATGTGACACAATTGGCTATTTGACAGTAGCTATAAATTACAAATATAATTAGTCCGTCATTTAGAGTTTAAAAAAATAACGGACACGTATTTTTTCTTTTGTAAAATCAATGAATATTCACCAAAATACAACGCATCAAAACTCGAGAGTGGGGGCTCGTGACGTTAGAATTCAATAGAAATTGTGCTGAATTGTGACGTATTACCAATTTTGAAAGCATCGTATCTCTGTCAATTTTGGTTGACGAAACAAAAGAAAAAATACGGGTAGCAAATTTTTTGATAATCTAAGTAACGGACTAATTATAATTTTTCAGTCAAATAGCCAATTTCAAGTTTAAGGTAGCTCAAAAAATACCCTGAACTACATTTCTATTCCGATCGCGAAATAATAACTTTCTACTTCCATCATCGGACTACAAGACGTACGGCAATACGCCATCGGTGCATGGAGGACATCTCTCCGGGACGTATAAAGCATCTTGCCAATATTTTTAAAGCGCGCACAGCTAAACCCCTTCGTACACAAGGCGACCCAGCGGTCGTATTATGACGTCTAAAAACCAGGCTTGTTCCAGTGAGTGAAAGAGACAGAGCTATACAAGTCGTCTAGCGCCGCCTCGTTAACTCACTGGAACAAGTCTGGTTTTAAGACGTCATAATGCGGCCACTGGTCTCTGACCTTACGACTTTGGTATCCAGGCGACTTTCGCAATACAAATCCATAGAGATCCGTACACAGGCACGCGTCAATGGATACCAAAGTCGTAAGGTATCGGAGACTTGCATCGCCTTGTGTACGAAGGTGCCCTGCCTATAACGCCACTTTACAATGGGTTTTTGCGAAGTGGGTTTTTAAGGTTCATAGATTGCATGAAAACAAAAACCAGGAGCGGGCGATGGCCAAGGTCGAGGGCCAAAATATCAAACTAACCAAGTAGGTAGAAAAGCTAGTACAGTAGCAGAAGCTAAAGACGTGACGAGGCCCCCTTAGAGGGCCAAAGCCAGCCGGGCTCGCGGGACTGTCTCATCAGTTAACTGTGACCCTGGAACGTAAAGTGCTATTGAATACCGTGGATTTAAGTCAGTACGAGACAGAGTTTGGGTTCAGGACTCATTTGATGATTTTACCACGATAACGAGTAATAAATAACGTTTAACGACCCCCTTTTTTTATCGTGGTAAAATCATCAAATGAGTCCTCCCACACAGAACAGAGCTGGAGGGACTTTTTTTTGGGACAATTCCCATCACACTATTCCCAAACCACTGCAACTCCTGTGCGCCAGAATCAACAGTGGCAACCACCAGAAAAGCGCCGAGACTATGAAGCTCGACGTGTCCCGTAGAATGAATTTACCTGTCTAGGATACTGGAACGAAATTAATCAGAAAAGAATAGTGGAGGAGTAGGAAAAATGTGTTTCCACTTCGGGGAGCGGGAGCGACTGTCAGACTCGTGCTGACTAAAATCTCCTTTGTCCTTCAATAGACCTTTACGTTTCGGGGTCACGTTAATTATTAAGTCCCGCGACCCCTTACAGAGAAAAACTAAGTTTTGCATAACTTTGTGCTAGTTACAGCAATATATGCTAGAAATTGAACTCAGGAACACGAGAACTATTGCGATATCGGTTACCAAACTATCTGGGTACTTGGCGGAGGGTAGGTGAAGTTTGTAGTCAACTATAGCAGGTAGAACAGTGTCTGTGTCATACACAGGGTGTATTCATCGTAGTTTATTGTTATATCCTACTTCCTAATAATATTACAAACGTGAAAATTTTTATACAACATTATTTTTTGTTTATGCGAAACCCGATACACCTGTCTAGTATTTTTGTGTTAAGAATCTATGTACAAAATTTTAAAACTGTATCATGAAAAATCATAAAATTATAAGCTTGTCATGTTACCTGGTTGCCTGTTCAAAAATATCCTAATTTCACGGCGGGGTGCGGTACTCCCGCTCAACTCGCACCTCCTGTGTCGTACACTCATTGATAATAGTTTGGCAATACTCGTAGGTACATAACCGTACAGTGATTGTATTGTAATAAACTGGTGATATAATTTAATTAAAATACATTTGGAACAAAATATAACATGGTGTAAAAATTACTGGAATCAATTCAGTTATTGATTCTGAACAAACTATATTCAGGTTTTGCATATACTAAAAATGATTTTGTATATGGATGGATGTTTATTACTCTTTCACGCAAAAACTACTGGACGGATTTGGATGAAATATAGGATAGTTTTTATCCCGGTTTTGTTCCCATTTTTTTTTAGCATTGTAAAATTGTCAAATGAGTCCTCCCACCCAGAGCAAGGCGGGAGGGACTAAAATCCACGATGTCCTTCAATAGCCCTTTACGTGCTAAGTCACGGTAATTCGTGAGTCCCGCAACCCCGACAGGCTCTGGCCCTCAACCCCGTCATTATGCTGACACTCCTTGAGGCGCGCGTGGAACACAACGCGCCGTCGACCCGGGCATGGTCCATGGTCGGACAGCGAGTCGCCCAATTTTATGTTCCCATGGGATACATTTTAACCTGTAGCGGGTGTAACAGCTAGATGCCTATAAATGTATTGGAAATCTATAGAAGGCTTCTTTTTTCGTGGTAAATTAATTTTATCAAATGTGTCCTCCCTGCCCTGGATGAAGTGGAAGGGATTATCACGAAGTTCCTTTAATGGCCCTTTACATTCGAAAAACACGGTGGATTTTAGCCAGTACAAGTCTGACAGTCCCTTCTGCTCCACCCAGGGCGGGGACTCGATGAATTTACCACTTAAAAAAAGGCAACGATTTATGTACTTCTGCGCAGTAGCGAGGCCTTGTAATACTGTATATGAAAAGATCGGCACCTCGGGGCGATGGTAGGACATGGCCCAACATGGCCCAACATGGCCCAACATGAGAGCTCGAAGTTTTCCGAACACAGTCACGATGTGCCCGCGGCTGGTCGGATATTGTAGTTGAGACGGTGATTCTCAAACTTTTTCTCTTTCTGTTTTAAAACATTTTGGAAAAAAAAAAGTTTCGTAAAATGTAACGGAAGTGTGTAAACGTGTGTCCGTCTCGGAGTTAATTTTTTTATTAAACGACTTAATAAAAAGAGAAAGTAATCAATTTTAATGTTCATTTTTTTTATCTTTGTTCAGACATAACTTCGACATGCATATTTATAATTACTTATAAGGGTTTTGTATTTTTTTTAATGTGGTAAAATCGATCGCGGGACTGTACGGATTACCGTGACCCCGGAACGTAAAGGGCTATTGAAGGACACCGTGGATTTTAGTCAGTACGAGTCGGACAGTCCCTCTCGCTCTGCTCTGGGTGGGAGGACTCATTTAATGATTTTACCGCGAAAAAGAAAAAAAAGTATTTCAGAGTACAATTTGTAATACAACTCGCATTTCAAACTTAAATAACTTATAAGACACATTTAATTTAACAATCAACAATCATTAAGGCCCGGTCTCACTCAGTAAGGGGAAAAGGGGACTAAATTATAACCCATTAACAGAAAATGGGGGCATAAGATAGGTTCTAATAGAGAATTACGTTATCAAAATAACCTGGGGTCTTTCTAAGTGGGACGTTTTGTCCATAGCACTGATAAAAATGCCCACAGCTGAACTTATATAACGGGATCGGAGGATAGGTAAAATTGTCCGTAAAATTTAAGCTTTTCTCGTCTTTTTAGTAATTTGCAGATCGGTTTCAGATGGTACACGTAAAAAATATTATGATTAAACTAGCACTTCGCCCGCGACTTCGTCCGCGTGGGTTACGTACTTTCCTAATTCCCCCTTTTCACTCCCTTAAAGGTTAAATTTCCAAAAACCCCTTCTTAGTGCTCCCCTACATTATAATAGGAAGCCGTGTGCAAAATTTCACATTCCTAGCCCCAGTAGTTTCGGCTGTACGTTGATATGTCAGTCAGTCAGTTCTCCTTTTATATACATATATAGATTAGCAATCGTAATAAAAATGAATGTACCTAATCATCATTTTCTTGGTCTAACTGTCTCTCTACTTTAAAGAATTATGAAGTATTAGTAGATAAATAAATAAAAAATAAATAAATATTCCACAACTATCACACAACGCCATCTAGTCCCAAGCCAAGCAGAGCTTGTGTTATGGGTACTAGACAACTGATAAACATACTTATATATTCCTAAATACATACAAATTATAGATAAATTACACCCAGACACAGAACAAATGATCGTGCTCATCACACAAACATTTGTCCTGGGTGGGAATCGAACCCACGACCTCCGGCATAGCGGTCAGGGTCACTAACCACTAGACCAACAGGACAGATGAATTAGTAGTAAATGTTTGGTAAATTACAATCACATACTTTTGAATAACTTCGACGCCACACAGTTCTGACGCGAACTCCGTTCATTAGTATTGAATTTCTGATTTGATCATCTACTTTTGCTGTTGACTGTCCCATCTTCATATGCAATAAATTAGTGTTGCCATCAAATGCCATGATTCCATTAAATAATCATGAAATGGGGTAATTGACGGAATAGAAATTAGTCATTTAATAGGGTAATTTGGATACTACTGAAGGCCGTTTTTATGGCCAATTATGTTATTAATTTAAGGACATTCATTTTATTATTTTCTTTCATAACTGTTATTTTTTTCGTTCTACGACAAAAAATTACAAGAAAAAAGTTATATAGTGATTTGTACCAAAATACTTTGCTACTCCGTGTCACCAATACTTTTTTCTATAAATAAAATAAATAAATAAATATTCCACAACTATCACACAGCGCCATCTAGTCCCAAGCTAAGCAGAGCTTGTGTTATGGGTACTAGACATCTGATAAACATACTTATATATTTTCTAAATACATACAAATTATAGATAAATTACACCCAGACACAGAACAAATGATCATGCTTATCACACAATCATTTGTCCTGGGTGCGAATCGAACCCACGACCACCGGCATAGCAGTCAGGGTCACTAATCACTAAACCAACAGGCATGTCAAATATAAATTTATACCAAGTGCATCCCTTATTCCAAGATGGCGGCAGACAACAAACTTTTTTTTTAGCTGGTAACCTCACCGAAGGAGCCCTCCCGTCCTGGGTGAAACGGAAGGGATAGTCAGTCTCGTACTGAGTAACCTCCATCGTGTTCCTTCAATGTTTTTTTTGTTCCAGGGTCACGGTAATCTGTTTAAACATGACCCGACCCTATAAACTTGGATTTCACTCTATGACTCTACCTTAACCTAAAAATAAATTTGTGTCATTTTTAAACAGGCAATACAATAAAAATATTTAATCTAACTCAACATTAAGGTAAATTTAAATGTCCATAGAAAAAGGGAAAAATAAATTCCACAGAACACTGTCAATGGTAAAAATGCCCAGGACGGCAGAATAGCCACATTGGATGGCAATGCTAATTTAAATAATTTTATTTACCCACGAACTCACAGTTCTATATTAAAAATTCCAAAACAAACCAAATAAAACTTAAGAGTGCTTCACACAAACTTCAAAAACTTAATACAAAACTTAAAGTGGGAACAGAAAAACTTTGAAAACCGCTGTTTCCAACAAATAGTTTGTCCAGCCGAGACTCAGTAATGAAAGTAGTTTTATACGAAAAATCTCTCTCTAGATTTTTTTATTTCTATTTACTATAAAGTTAAAATACCCGAGGAGCTCGTGGCTAAATAAATACAGCAGCACAGGCCGATCTTCCGGGTAAAGCCGCGCTTGCCGAGGTTGGTCTGTGGATGGGTGACCATTGTCATAGCGAGTTTCCTTCGTGCCTCGGAAAGTACGTAAAGCCGTTGGTCCCAGCTGTCATTTGTAGATCTTTGTCAGTCGTTACTATTAGTCAGAAGCCCTAACATCTGACAACCAGTCTTACCATGGGGTATCGTATTACCCAGTTACTGGGTTGTGGAGGTCCGACAGGCAGTCGCTCCATGTAAAATATTAATATCCACCTGCATCTGGTTTGACTGGAAGCCGACCCCAATATAGTTGGGAAAAGACTAGGCAGATGATAATGTTAAAATACTGAGTAAAATATTATAAGAAATGCCTGTACACATCGGAAAAAGTTTGTGATCGCATAAGCTGCTTTTTTTTTTAATTTTTGCATAAACAATTGAACTGTTCTATTGTTTTATATTCTGAATCTATATTTTTAATTTAAGAATCTAAAACAACGCAAAAATAATTATATTATCTACCATAACTTGATTTCGATTTTTCAAACTGATTGTAAACTTCGTTAGATATTGTGATTTTAGACTATTTGGCGTAATGGCTTTTTTTTAACGTGGTAAACTCATCAAATGAGTCTTCCCAACCAGGGCAGAGAGGGAGGGACTGTCAGACTCGTACTGACTAAAATCCACGGTGTCCTTCAATAGCCCTTTACGTACCGGGGTCACGGTAATTCGTATAGTCCCGACCTCGGCAGGCTTTGGCCCTCTAGAGGGCCCCGTCATTTTGCTGACACTCTTTGAGGCGCGAAGTTGTTCCGGGTCTGGAAATTTGTGTATGTGAGTTTCTATGTTTGTAAACGTACCCACGATACAGGAAGAATTACTAGTGTCGGTCAAGGTGTAATTACGGGGCCACCCTTAGAGGGCCAAACGATCTATCATGACCCCGGAACGGCTATTGAAAAAGGGCTATTGAAGGACACCGTGGATTTTAGTCAGTAAAGTCCCTCCCTGCCCTGCCCTGGGTGGCAGGACTCATTTGATGATTTTACCACGATAAAAAGGTCGGGCCGTATTATGACGTCTTAAAACCAGGCTTGTTCCAGTGAGTGAACGAGGTGGCGCTTAGACGACATGTATAACTCTGTCTCTTTCACTCACTGGAACATGCCTGGTTTACGGCCGCAAGTATAAAAAAAAAGATATTCCTTCACTATGAACTCACACGAAATAAGAAAAGTAAGTTTCGCGAAATAATCCGAAGGTATTGAGGAAATCTTTTGTTTCCCGACATTTTCCAAGATTTGAGGACCACAATTAGATTAAGGGATTTTGGGATGAAATCGAGGGAAACTAGTATAGTTTGTTATTTTGTAGTTTGATAAACATTGGTTTTTCTTGGGTACCTTTGTATTTAGAGTTCTGTACGTCTGAATGAAATCACGGAAACTTATAAGATCCCTCGTGTGTTCGTTATTTTTAGCAAAAAAATCTTTGAATTGAAAAACAAAGCCACCGACTTCCGAATGAAAAGTTTTTGAAGTCGGTTAATTTTTGGATTTTCCCGTGGTATCACCGTCACTCCTCGGCTGCTATTGGTCATAGCGTGATGTTATATACTATATAATATATAGCATATGGCCTCCCTCGATAAACGGTCTAGCAAACACAAAAATAAGGATCTCTGTGCAGCAGTCTCGCTCATGAACACCAAGGCAGTCAGCTTAAAACATAGTGCAAAAAAACCAGAATAGTTTTTGTTTTTTTTTTTACTGCCGCTTCCATGTTGTTGATATTCTAATATTCACAAAGCGAAAAGGAACTAAAAACTGAAAGCATGAAATGGAAGAAAAAAACGACGGAATGCACTCTGGGAGTGCCGGCAGAAGTGAAAACTTCAATAGTAATAAACACACACAAACATTCGCGCAAGCGCCCTGCGCCGTCTTACGAATTTTCGATCAGGTCACGTGTCCTGACGCGAGTTTAAAATTTTTACCCATTCCAAAAAAGTGCACAACCCCGCTAAAGAAGTTTTCACTTCAAAAAAAAATGTATTGCACTCAGACTTTGTGTCTGTTTTGTGCAAATATTCCACCATCCCACAGTCCTTCTATCATCGCACATCTAGACGCACAGCATTCTCATCTTTGCCTTGTTGCTATTCCACCAATTTGCACTAAGCGTTTCCAAACGTCTTTTTTAATGCGAACAGCGAAGGAGTGGAACTCTCTGCCTGCGTCTGTGTTTCCGAACGCATACAACCCTAATCTCTTCAAAGTTTAGAGTGAACAGGCTTTTTTTTTATTTACGAGTTAAAATCATGAAATGAGTCCTCCCACCCAGGGCAGGGCGGGAGGGACTATCAGACTTGACTGACTAAAATCCACGGTGTCCTTCAATAGCCCTTTACGTTCCGGAGTCACGGTAATTCGTACAGTCCCGCGACCCCGGCAGGCTTTGGCCCTCTAGAGGGGGGCCCCGTCACTCTGCTGACACTCTTTAAGGCGCGCGTGGAACACAACGCGCCGTCGACCCGGGCATGGTCCATGGTCGAACAGCGAGTTGCCCATTACTCTCTGCCTACAGGCTGGGATAATTTTAGAGTTGTAGCGGCCAGTAGCTAGTTGTAAATAATAAAAATCTTTGTCCGACTCGGGAATCGAGATCAAGACCACATACGTAACAGTAGAGGTTGGTCCACTAGACTAGAGTTACAATCTTTAATAGAATAGAAGAATAAATTGATACGACAATCACGTGCGATCTACGACTTACGAGGTTTCGTATAGACAATTTGATTGAAGAGCATTAATATGACTTCGTTACAAGCAATTGGGTTGACGAAAATGTGGACAGAGGTGCGGTGGAGTCGAACAGTTAAATGAATATTCCAATGAATATTCCACAACTATCACACAACGCCATCTAGTCCCAAGCTAAGCAGAGCTTGTGTTATGGGTACTAGACAACTGATAAACATACTTGTATGTATATTTCTGAATACATTCATATTATGGATAAATTACACCCAGACACAGAACAAATGATCGTCCTCATCACAAAAACATTTGCCCTGGGTGGGAATCGAACCCACGACCTCCGGCATAGCAGTTAGGGTCACTAACCACTAGACCAACAGTTCTGTCAGTTGTGTTTGTTTTATTTAGTTGGTTTAGTTTATTTGGTTCGTAGTTTAATAATATATGTTTTTATTTAGCGGTAGGCTAGCATATGATTGCTATATCGCTTGCTCAAAAATGGTCCATTAACAATCTTCCAAATGATTTCACTTCGTGAATAAATAGCCAATCCTGTTACTGGAAATGCACGTTGTGAATCATTAGGAATATTAATTAAAGTAGCCACTTTAGGCTAAAACAGCCGTTTTAGCCTCTGATGGTAAGCAATGATGTGGTCGACGATGAAGCACGCTTGACTAGAAGTAACCTATTCACTCTTGACTTGAAGACCCAAAGGTTGTTGCTATTAGGAAATACAGACTCCGGTAGGGAATTCTGCTATTCAGCTTCGTGGATTCTTTCCATCATCAGCCCGATGGGGAACAGACAACCAAGACGAGTAACGCTTACTCCACCAACCAACATATTGTTTTTTTTTAACGTGGTAAAATCATCAAATGTGTACTCCCACCCAGGGCAGAGCGGGAGGGACTGTCAGACTCGTACTGACTCAAATCCAAGGTGTCCTTCAATAGCCCTTTACGTACCGGGGTCGAAAAATGAATGAAAATTATAAAGCTGAAAATTTTGTTCGGTTATACGCCCTAATCTCAGGAACTACTGGTTCGAATTGAAACAATCTTTTTGTGTTGGATAGTCCAATATTATCGAGGAAGGCTTTAGGCTATTTAACATCACGCTGCGACCCATAAGAACCGAGCAGCGAGTGAAAACGCGGAGTCTTTTACGGTTTAAGACATTTATTTCTCAAAAAGCATACAATTCACTTAATATGAGAAATACAAGCTAATCTTAAAACTAAATAAAAGAATTACTTGAAGAACTTTTATAAGTAAGTCGACTCCACGCCACTCCCGTCCCCCCATATATGCTTGTCTGTCATAAATTCGATTGAGGTGCAGACTATCACGCCACGCGGTTCTGCTCGTTATGAGCCATATTGTAATGTTATAAGTATTAACTTCATTACTGCCTTGTAGTGGGTTTGACTCACAGGTCGGACAGTCATGGGAGTTTTTCATGAGGAATCTCTGAGTAAATACCTAGCGATTGTAATTATGGAGGAGCTAGTGGCTCAATAATTACAGCCGCGCAGGTAGATCTTGAAGGTTAAGCCGCAGTGGCCATGGTCTGTGATGGGTTACCATCTATCATAGCGATTTTCCTTCGCGTTTTTGAATGCATGTTAAAGTTGTTGGTCCCGGCTGCGCCTCAAAGAGTGTCAGCAAAATGACGCCCCCCCCCCCATCTAGAGGGCTAAAGCCTGCCGGGGTCGCGGGACTTACGAATTACCATGACCTCGGAACGTAAAGGGCTATTGTAGGACACCGTGGATTTTAGTCAGTACGAGTCTGACAGTCCCTCCCGCTTTGCCCTGGGTGGGAGGACTCATTTGATGTATTTACCAAGACAAAAAGAAAAGTGTCCACTATCTAAATAATTTTACTCTTGTTGTGCACCGCAATTCTAAAAAAATATATAACTTCGGCGACCCAAATGGCCAATACCCTGGTTGATCTCGGTATAACGTGAAACCGCAGGTTTTAATTAGTATTTAATACAAGAGAAATTAACAAACTATATCTGGACCAAAATTGGTCAAAAAACAAAAAAACCAACACGTCATACCATCTCTGCCTACCATCAAGAGACACTACCGTGATGTTATAGTATAAGCAGAGCGCCATCGTAGATGAGTGCTACTCCACTCGCTACGGTTTAAAAGCTTACTTTGAAAGCATTTGCCTGTACCTTCCGACGTATAATGCCTCTAGTGCGAAATAGTACGAACAGACATATACTACGCGACTACGATTAGAACAGAAACGTCAGTGACCTCTGTCATCATCTGCATGCCTTTTCCCAACTTTATTGGGTTGCCAACCAAATGCAGCTGAATATCAGTATTTTACATGGAGCGGCTGCCTATCGGACCCCCACAACCCGGTAACTTGGTAATACGATACCCCATGGTAAGACTGGTTGTCAGACTTTAGAGCTTCTGATTAACAGTAACGACTATCAAAGATTTACAAATGAAAGCCGGGACCAACGGCTTTACGTGCTTTCCGAGGCACGGAGGAAACTTGCTATGATAGATGCTCACCCATCCACAGACCAATCTCGTTAAGCGTGACTTAACTCGGAAAAATCTGTCTGTGCGGCTGTAATTATTTAGCCACGAGCTCCTTTGTACCCTGATACCCTCTGACCTCTATCTGTCAACTGTCCGTAATTGAAACGTAAATTAATAAAAACAGTTGCGATTAATCTATTATTATCTACTAGCTTTCGCCCGCGACTCCGTCCGCGCGGAGGTCGGTCTTCGCGTGGATGGTTTATTTCTCCATTTTGAGTAACTCTGACAATGACATCTTATAAACATTACGGCGCTGAATCCACTGCGGGTAATGTCAACGTGTGTTCGCGGTTCTACAGAACAGCGTCTATGGATAAATCTGAAAAATAATATATTTTTTTCTACGTATTTTTCCAGGATTAAAAGTATCCCATTTTATGCCCAGGATAATAAGGTATAATTATACCAAGTTTCATCGAAATCGAACCGTTAGTTTTCACGTGATGCCTGCACATACAGACAGACAAAATTTTTTTAATCACATATTTGGGTTTAGTATCGATCCAGCAACACCCCCCGCTATTTATTTTTTCAAAATTTTCAATGTACAGAATTGACCCTTCTACAGATTTATTATATGTATAAATACTGACGCCATGGTTGGCTCAGTGGCTGAGCAATTAACTGCTGCGCAGCGTGTCGCGGGTTCGATCCCCGCACAGAACAAATATTTGTATGATCTACAAGTAGTTGTTCCGGGTCTGGGTGTTTGTGTATGTGAGTTTCTATGTTTGTAAACGTACCCATGATGCAGGAGAAATTCCTAGTGTGGTGTGGTGGTATACCAGGTTGATACCTAGCAGTTACGCCTTTTCTTTTACACCTGTATTTATTACTAGCGAGAGCCATCCGGTCGCGGGACTGTACGAATTACCGTGACCCCAAAACGTAAAAGGCTTTTGAAGAACACCTTGGATTTTAGTCAGCACGAGTCTGACAGTCCCTCCCGCTCTGCCCTGGGTGGAAGGACTCATTTGATGATTTTACAACGAAAAAAAAAGCGGTGCAACGTTTAAAATAAACTGTCTCATTTTATAGCGCGATGTTGTATATATATGTTCAGACTGATAGCGATACGGAAAAACATCAGCTAGAGTAGCTCGAATTCAATATGCTATTCCAGCGCGCGTCGTATAATACGAAAAAAAAACATTATCTTCATAATCAGAGGGAAGACGTCGACTACTGAACAAAAGAAAACATAACACTCCATTTCTGAGCAGTCGAGTAAAATAACAGTAATAAAATGCTTCAAAATGCACGAAAAAGTCTCAGTATATACCTAATAGTTTATCACCCATCCGCACATGGTCCTCAGCAACCGTTGCTTGCCCTAAGAAATTGACCCGTGTGACATCATTACTTAGCGACAAAACCTTGTACTTAAACAAAATAATCAATAACTGTTATTTTTATTACAAAACCACTTAGCTATTTCGGTAACACCCTAACTCTATAAAAAGTTAAATGATTGCCCGAGACTTGGGGCAATCGGGCAATCGAATCTACCAGCCCTAATCCCCAGGGTTGCCACCAATAATATTCATATATCATCGATAAACCGTACAATTTGTTTTTATTATGTGGCAACATTGATGGACACTCAGGGTTGTCACAAAGTAAAATGTACTCAGCCAATTATCTTCCCATGTACATAGCAACATCTTGTCTGGTCCTTTCCTTGACCGTTTTGAGGCCATAGCACGACTTTTCACGTTTTTTGTGACGTGAAAAAAAGTAAACGGGAACTTTATAATTAATTTGATGAGAAAACTTAGGTCTTCGTTTGTATAGACGCTAGCACATCAACCTACCTCAACCTGTTAAATTTTTAGATTTCCAACCTTATCACAATACTGGAAGGTTAATGTTCTATTGGTAAAATTTGACAGGTACGGGTAGGTTGACCTGCTGTCGTCAGCACACTAGAGGCGCTTTTTAATTTTTCATACAATAAACGCCGTACATACTTCAATTACGATGTAAGTTACGGATATCTTGTGCCAAGGCGATGATGAAATAAACTAATTCGTTCTAATTCGACTTTCTCCAAGGTCCCATCTATCTGTATACTAAAATTCATGAAAATGTGTTCAACTAATTAGGGGTGAGAGCGAATAAAACAAGCTCACTTTCGCATTCATGATATTAAAGTTAGGATAACAAGTCTGCTTGGGCTCGAACCTGTTGCTAGCAACTCGAAAGTCGGTGTCACCACTGCTCAAAGGGCTGTCACGTACTAACTTTAGTTTTAATTCATTTTGTGTGAGTAGGCTCATTTGATGTTATTTATTTAATGTTGAACTTAGTTTAACTTTCGCGAGGTTTCGAGTTTAAATGATAATTTAGTTTTGTTGTTCTCTGTTTGTGATGATATAATTAAGTAAATGCCTAAAGCAATGAGTAGATATTTCATTTAGTAATGGTCTGTCCGTTTTCATTAAATCTATTTAAGGTCTAAATATTATTTTATGTATTAAAACATAATATTGTTGCACATTCGAAATTTTAAATCGTTTATGCTGAGTTGAGTATTCAAAATCGAGTATACTGTTTAGTAGCTAAATTTTTTGGTTAGATACACGAAAATTTACGAGAAAATGATGCTTTGAAATTCACAATGCGCAATATAATTATTTTAGGTACGTTCTGACGTCACAAGACCCCACTCCTAAAGTTAAGATGCGTTTTATATTTGTTAATATCAATCAATTAAAAAAATAAGAAGCACGTGTCTTATTTTTCAATTTTCTTACCAAAGAACTAAATAGATTTATAATTTATTGCAGCTAGTTAGTTGAAAGAAAAAACGTTTATTTTTATAAAACAAAACAAGATTCAGGCGAGCTGTTTGAGACAGGATAAGAATTCCTGAGAACGTGACCTTTTTCCAAGCAGTGAAACAGCTGCAACTAAAAAAAGTGCAATGTTTTATATTTTTGATTAAAATATAAAATATTGATGCCCTTCGATATTTTTTTTTCATTTCTAATAATACGTTTTATATATATTATATTTAAAAATTATAAATTTTCCTTTTTAAAATGTTTCTTAAGTGTGACAGCCCTGGAAGTTTATTGGATAGCACTTACGTGTATATTAGCTCTTAACTGGTAGCAGTATGCGGCAGAATTACTTACTTATATTGTAGAAATAAAGAACGCTTGTGTTGGTTAACGGATACTTTTCTTGTCATAAAAGGTTTTGAAAATGGGCTGCGAAACGCAGGAGTAAAAAAGCTAGTATTTCTTTAAAAAAGAAGTAATTATCCTTTCTTACTGTTTTGTAAAAATGTCACTGGATTAAAAGCGTGAAAATGTTGCAATGTTATAAGGACACCGCTTCGGTCGACTGGTGTTATATTGCTTTTTAGTTTTGTTCGCGTTTTCGATCGTGTTGATTCGAATTTGACACTCAATTTGGTGACCCGTGGCGCCATCTATTATTACAAGAACTTTATTATCGTCTTCCCCGGAAACAGTTTTTTTTTTTCTACATGTAAAGTACCTATGTTCGTTCCTACACTTGATAACGTACATGCAAAATTCAGAACGATCGGTTCAGTTGTTTAGACGTAAAATGGGTTACAAACAAACTTACATTCATTTCGCATTTACAATTTCAACAAAGCCTCAATTAGGTTTCTATTGTGGTTTTGATAACAAAAAAAAAAAATACCTACAGATTGATTGGCAGAATATCCGATATCTAAGCATAAAGTCTGAGCATTGAGTTACAAGCTAACAAAGAACTTATTTATTAAGTTAGCAGTACAAACGACGAAATTTACATTTTAGAGCCGTGAGAATTAGGCAGATAACAATGTCCATTAGGTATTAATTTTGTAAATGCGAAAACAGGAAACTTTATTTTCAAAATGAAAATTCTAAAAGGTAACAATCTATTTGTTACGAATTCGCATTTTAATCATCGTCAGCCTGTATTTGTCCACAGACGAGCATAGTCGAGGGACTGGTTCAACAGATTACCGCGACTCTGGAACGTAGAGGGCTATTGAAGGAATATCGTGGATTTTAGTCAGGACAAGCCTGACAGTCGCTTCAGCTCCAGCCAAGGCGGAAGGACTTATTTGATAAGTAAAAAAAACACACGTCACGCATTTAAATGGCTAAACGAAATTTCGATCAAAATAATAATGCCCCGGGTCATTATTATTTTGATCGAAATTTCGTTTAGCCATTTAAATGCGTGACGTGTGTTTTTTTTACTTATCAACTTACTTTTTACCCCATAACCTTGAGATAATATTGATCCTTCACACGGGACAAGCAGCGGATGAAAGCTGGCAATTATTTTATCTAAATACCTACAAAATTCAACTCTGAAAACATTAGAATTTAATAACAACTAAATGTCTACATATTTAATTTACATATTTCTTATATTAAAACTCCTTTTGCCAACCCTAAAGGAATATTGTCTGAGACTTCATCAAATTACATTACAAACGGAATTGCCACTTTAGCTCCTCGATAGATGGCGCTTTTACAAATATTGCGAAACATTTGAATTGGGGATGTAACTGAGGTTTTGTAGGAACCGAAGTCGGGTTTGAGTTTATTCATTTCGTTTGTCGGAGCCGGATCGGAAGCCGAGAGAAGGCAGGTTTTTTAATTTAAAAAAATACAAAATTAATAACTATTCATTTTCTTGTAAATTATTTAATAACTCGTCATGTCAAAACACCTTTAGGTGGCGGTCGCGAGACTGTTTAAGCTGCCGTTGGCCCTGGAATTCAAAGAGCAGTCGAAACTTCGGGGTGGACTTTTATCTTTTATCAATGAGGGTCGACCATTCCCTTCCACTTCATCCAAAGTGATGATTTTAGCAACCCAAAAAGAAATCTTAAAATAAGTTGCTGAAATTTTAAGAGATATCAAGATTTGGAAACAAAATAATGTTAAAAAAGAATGCCCCACTGTAACCAACTAAGCTCCGATCGACTTCCGATTTAAAAGTGTCGAATTGGAAGTCGACATCTATTCTTTCTAACATCCCTAATTTGAATATAGAACAATTTCGTTCGAGACGCTCGAGTCGCGCAAATGAAGTTTGTGTAAAATTTTATTTGGCTTATTTTGCTTTGTCTGAATTCGGCTTATCGTGGCTTATTTTAAATGTAGTAATTTTATTTGAGTCTTACCTTTAGTAATGCAGATTAAATTATAAGTAGTCAATATTATTGTCTACCGTCTGCATAACAACGCAATGTTTTCACAATTCCGTAACTTTTGAAAAATAATAGTGAAAGTCGAAAAACTAAATAAAACCTTAATTATAAGTGACTAAACTTTATCAAAAACCAGCTAGTCGACCGAGCTCTGCATTAAAATAAAATTAATAAGTAAACGAAAATGTTATAATAATGAAAAAATATATATAATGCGCACAACGAAGTAGTGGAAATCACTACCTGTGTCTGCGTTTCCGAACGCATAAAACCTGAATCTCTTCAAAGCTAGAGTGAACAGGCTTATTCTTTTATAGTACTATCATTATTTAAGAGTTTTATATTGTTATTTGAGTAAATTAATTAATTTGTATAAATGAAGATGACTAAAATAACACTTCTAATATTTTCTGAATCACCCATCTTAAATTTTAAAAACAGCCTATTTACTGCTGGGAGTCGAACCCGCAGTCCTTCGTCGTCTTAGCAGGACATTGTTATGTACAGACGCCAATACACATTAACCTACCTCAATCTATCATTCTTCAATAGATTTTCAATTTTATTACAAAAGGTATTAGGTATTCGATTTTGGTTGCGGGACACCTGGATTTTATTTAGTCAGTTCGTCTGACAGTCCCTCCCGCTCTGGCCTGGGTGGGAGGACTTATAAGATGATTTTACCACGATAAAAAAAAGGTATTCGATTGGGAAAAACAGATTAGGGTGTAAGCTATTTAGACATCAATTTGATGGTTAATTACCAAAAATAAGTAACTAAGTTACAGTTGAAATCAACAGCACTTTCAATTTAATTGTTTATTTTATTATTTTATGTTTTTTTTTCTTAATTATTCTGTGTGTTAATTAATCTTACTCTTTCTTTTTTTGAAATAAATTTTACTTGGGGTCGCCAAGTTATATGAACGTGAAATACGTGAATATGTTACTTCTAGTCAAGCGTGCTTGACCGTCGACCACATCATCACTTACCATCACAAGAGATAGTGGGCAAACGCGAACCTAACGTTAAATAATAATAAAAAAATACTATAGTTTTGTTTATAAAATAGACTCGAAAGCGAACTCTTCTTAGAAATCTAAAACCATTTATTAAATTAGTCTGACGCTAAGCAATCTTCTTGTGTTTAATTATTTTAAACTTTATGTTTAAACACTAGCGGCCTTATTACAAAAAATAAATAAACCTTGGTTTAAACCTGGTCTATCAAGTCCAGGCTTATCTGCAGAGCCACGGTTTAAATTTGTCCGTATTACAAAACTAAGATAAAACGTCGACTTAAGTACCGCCATTTGAACGATTGTCTAAACAATTAAATCCACAATGAGTAAGAACAATTAAATCTACCTTATTTCAATCCATTTTGGGTGTAAATAGCACAAAAACAACAACACAATGAAAAAGATGCTATGAGAAACTTTGACACACCTTTGACAGCTACTACTGTTAGACCATGGTTTATCACAAAACCACGATTTGTAATAACGTTTGTGTAAACCGTAGTTTTACAAGATTTAAACCTGGGTTTTTATTTAAACCCCTTTTTGTAATAAGGCGGTGTATGTTGTCAGCGGCTTTACTCTTTACTTTAAATCAATACAGGTATACCTGTAACGGTATCCTATGTTATATTCTAGATTATAACCTATCTCTGAGCCAAATTTTATCGAGGTTCGTTCAGACGTTCTGATGTAATTGACTAACGAACAAACATCCATCACATACTATTTTATGGCCGCAACTTCGCCTGCGTTAGTTTGGTAAATGTCACGTGGAATCGTACTAGATAACTAAAAAAATATGCCATTTATTTATAAATTTACTTAAAAAAAGATTTTTATTTGATAAGTTTACTTTAGACATTAATATTTGATGATAGTTTTTTTTATACCTTTCATTTGTTTTTATGTGAAAGAGTGACAAACATACAGCCACCGTCAAAAATCTAACAATTAATAATAGTAATAAATAAAATAGCTCAAACTACTCAGAAATAATATTTTATTCAGTAACATTTACTTTAATTTAAGTAATGGACCTACCAAAAACTAATTTATTAAATGAAGTACTCGTTTACAAACAAAATATTACTTACTTATAATAATTGGTATTAAATATTAAAAATAAACGCAGTAAGCCCCTTAAATAGCTCGCGGGACTCACGAATTACCGTGACCCCGGAACGTAAAGGGCTATTTAAGGACACCCCCATGGTAAGACTGGTTGTCAGACTTTAGAGCTTCTGACTAACAATAACGTACTAACCCAACAAGATCTACGCAGTATTCGACCATATCAATCGATGATCCGACTAATTATTATTATTTATTTTTATTTTTTTAAACTTTGACGTTCTCTTCATGCACACTTGTTTTTCCAAGTCACTCTTGACACTGGCAGAATAGTCGACATCGTCTTGACTTGCCATAAGAGAAAAATAGAATAGAATAGACTAACAATAACGACTGTCAAAGATCTACAAATGACAGCCGGGACCAACGACTTAACGTGCTTTCCGAGGCACGGAGAAAACTCGCTATGACAGATGGTCACCCATCCACAGACCTACCGGCAAGCGCGGTTTAACCCGGAAGATCGGCCTGTGTGGCTGTAATTATTTAGCCACGAGCTCCTCCTCACAAACCTATTTTAAATACACACCATCGATAAAGAAAAAAATAACCAAACTCTATTTACAAAAAAAAAAAAACTGAATTCTCTTAAAAGTAATATTACAATAAAATACTAATAGACAAAGAAAAAACAAAAAAAGGCAATAAATAATATTAAAAAGGACCCTTCTCACTCAAACGTACTAATTGCTAATCGGCCCCACCCTGTATAGCCGCACTTAATAAAATCACTTTTGGAACACCCTTTGTGTTATATTGCGGGTTTTTGATTACTCGTCCCCTTTGACAGTGTAGTGGAGTGGGGTGGCCTTTGAAGATACCGCAGTTCGATTCGGGGTTGGGTAATGTGATTTTGTAATTTTTTTTTTTTGGTAAAAATGTAAAATCATCGAAGCACCATCAATAAATTACATTCAAATTAATGTATAATAGAAAATTGGCTCAAAACTGTGATTTTTTAACGAACTTTGGAATCAAAAGTTATTTTTAAAAGACCTGCTGAGGCATGACAGTCCCTCCCGTCCTACCCTGGGTGGGAGGACGTAAAAAAAAACACTGGGAACTTCTCTCGTGTCATGGGTGTATTTTGTAAGTTCTTCAATTTTTTTGCAATCACTGCGTCATCATTAAGAGCGCGTATTCTGAAAGTTGGCAACGTCGCAAATAGTTGTCAAATATTAACAAGTTTTAATTAATTTGGCAATGTTAATGTATGCAAATAATAAATATGACTCTGTAGTGCACTAAAAAAACTATTAGGGAATGTAATAATTAATATCGTAACACCGAATAAATAGTATTAGATGTAAAAAAAGTATTTGGAATCTTTCCAAATGCTCTTTTTACCCCTGAAACGGTTACAACATCAAATTCAGTTTTTTAATAGCATTTCTATATCATTTTTTGTAATGTACTACAGAGCCATATTTCTCATTTTCATACAGTAAAATTACCAAATTTATTAAAACTTGTAAATATTTGACAGCTATTCGCGAAGTTGCCAACTTTCTGGTTACGCGCCCTTAATATTTATTACCAGTACTCCAAAACTAATAAAAACTTACTCACTACTGCAAAAATCTCTTTGACAATTTGTCTCCCAATAACTACATTATCAATATATCTCCCCTCAAGGGAGACCATCCTCTTATAATGACGATACATGATCACCAAAACGAGATCTGTCCGAGATAAAATGTGCAATAATATATTCACCCTAATTTTCGCAAGTGTCATTGTATTGTAACGTCACCCTAACTACTGTGACCATGCTTTTGAAAATTTCGGTTTTCAAAACCGGTTTTTTTATTGTTGTGTTTTTATTATTTATTTTAATATTGGGCAGGTAATGTTGGGGTAGGTCAGTGAACGGTTGAGAGATAGAAAGAAAAAACTTTTTCTGCTAGTTGTACATTTTCGGCCTTATTACAAAAACTAAATAAACCTTAGTTTAAACCTGGTCTATCAAGTCCAGGCTTATCTTCAGAGCCATGGTTTAAATTTGTCCGTATTACAAAACTAAGATAAAACGTCGACTTTAGTACCGCCATTTGAACGATTGTCTATACAATTAAATCCACAATGAGTAATAACAATTAAATCTACCTTGTTTCAATCCATTTTGGGTGAAAATAACACAAAAACTACAACACAATGAAAAATTTGCTATAAGAAACTTTGACATGCCTTTGACAGCTACTACTGTTAAACCATGGTTTATCGCAAAACCATGATTTGTAATAATCTTTGTTTAAACCGTAGTTTTACAAGATTAAACCTGGGTTTTTAGTTAAACCCCTTTTTGTAATAAGGCGGTTTATGTCCATTACTTGCTTGCTCTAAAACTACACAGCTATTTTAAGGGGCCTTTTACAGTTCACTAGCGCCGCCAATCGAAAAAATGTCATAACTCGTACATAGAATCAAAAACACAAAATGTGGTCTATTATTGCTGTACAAAAGGCAATAACGTAATTTTAAAACACATTGTCAACACTTGAAATATAGCTGTTTAGCTAAATCGTGCATTTGTAACAAAAACGGCCGTTTATGTTTTGAATGCACGATTTAGCTTTCTCATTGATTATATTATTCTTTGTATTGTTTAAAATTCCGAAATCTTTTTGAAAAAAGAGAAGACCCCTCTACGAGTACCTGCGTCTGTGTTCCCGAACACATAGAACCGGAATCTCCTTCAAAGTTACAGTGAACAGTCTTCTTGTGTGTAAGCTTACTCCATCGTAGAGTTTGTCTCAGTCACCTCTACACACTAGACTAGAGAGACTAGAAGTTAAATGGATACATATTTGTTACTCTTTCAAATAAAAAACTACTGAACTTGGTACACATATAGTTTATTACCTGGGTATTGATCCTCATTTTATGTTCCAGTGGTATAGTTTTCGAGTTGCAGCGGGTAAAGCTGCTGGCCAAAGATAGTATGTAAATATATGCCAAACATCCCAATACCACATTTGATATAATTGACTCAAAGCGTGATTTAATGAATTTATAATTAATAATATCATATCAACACGTCTCAAGAGATTTTGCAATGATTACTACACTCTAACATTGCCAGTATAACTAGACCGCTTATTAAAAGTAAATTTCATACAAACTGAAATCAACTTAAATTGGAAACTTTTAGATAAATGACTAAAGAACATGATCAAGGATTTTGAACCTTATCACTCGGAATTGAAAGTTGAAAAACCATTAGCAGTTCTAAAGTCCCTTTTATCACTTTAAAGATATTGAGATGTCATGGTATGAAGGTGCTCATGGGATTTTCAACCTTAAAGCTCAGAGCTGAAAGTTAAAACCCAACAGCAGTTCTAATGTTACATTTGACATTTCAAAGACAAAGCCATTTTATAAAGGGTGTTAGCAAATATATGCACCCTTGTGGTTGACTGATTAACCAGTAGCCCAAAGGTTGGCTAGTTAGCAAACATGATTTGTGTAATAAGATTCGCATTCCTTTGTGAACTTCAAACGATTTAAATATATGACATCACGCCCGTATTTCCCCAGGGATATGAAGGACTGTGAAGTAAATCCACAATTTGGTCTCGTTGAAGAGCTCGTTGCTAAATAATTACAGCCGCACAGACCGATCTTCCGGGTTAAGCCGCGTTTGGTTGGGTGACCATCTGAGTTGCCTCGTAAAACACGTAAAGCCGTTGGTCCCGGCTGTCATTTGTAGATCTTTGACAGTTCTTACTATTAGTCAGAACCTCTAAGTCTGACAACCAGTCTTACCATGAGGTATCGTATTACCCAGTTAGTGGGTTGTGGAGGTCCGATAGGCAGTCGCTCCATATAAAATACTGATATTCACCTGCATCTGGTGCGACTGGAAGCCGATCACAATATAGTTGGGAAAAGGCTAGGCAGATGATGACTGTTCTTTTACTCTCATAATCCGATATGACGGCAATATGACATGACCAGAGAAAGATCAGGCGCAAGACCAACGGCAGAAAGTACTTCCTTTAATTTCCACATTTAATTTCAGAAATTTCTCATTTTCTTTTTAACGTGGTAAAATCATCAAATGAGTCCTCCCGCTTTGGGCAGAGCGGGAGGAACTGTCAGACTCGTACTGACTAAAATCCACGGTGTCCTTCAATAGCCTTTTACGTTCCGGGGTCACGGTAATTCGTACAGTCCCGCGACCAGAAATTTCTCATGGAAAAATCCAATAGTACTTATTGCCCGACCCCAAAATCGAAACTAGGAACCATTGGCTCAGCAATGGCATTTGTGGCAAATGCGCAAACGGGTGCCAGATAATGCACAATTACATATGCACCCTAATCCGGTAATATTCATACGTTACGTCACCCTGGTAACGGCTGTCCATTCTATACTGTATTGATTATAATGGACCACACATAATTGCTTTACATTCATCTTTATCTGTGTGAATGACATTGAGTGACGTTCCCGAAATTAGTTTTGGTCTGTTAGTTTAGATAAATTGTGGGTATTTGAATATTTTTGATTTATAATACTGGTTATAGTGATTTTAGTGAATTTGGCTGAAAACTCCAATGGAATCCCATTGTACTAGATGCGACCATGATAAGGGTAAACACAATGAGTCCCATCTGTCACTTGAAAATTATGTTTAGCAAAAAAAATACTTGATGCAATTTAATTTGCTATAATATTTATTATCGTTATTATCTTGTGAATGTTACTTTCTTAAGATAGTTGTTCATTTACGAGCATACAAGTGTTAGAAAATCGTACATGACGTCACAATATGGCGTCATAAGCTCTTCTCCCTTATCGTGGCCGCTTACCGCACCAGTGACATGATTTAGGCTTATAATAATTACAATTATTACAGCTAAAATTCACCCACTGCTCTCAAAATGGTGAAAGAAACTACGTGAGGAAACCGGCATGTCTAGAAACAAAAATTCTAAACTGGGACTACTGATCTCACAGAGAGTGGGGCCAGTGTCCCAGCAATGTTATAGGTTAATTAATTATTATACGTATGGTAGGTTAAATACCGGGGATTAGGTTCAACAAATTGCCAACTCGATAACTTTTGATCGCGGGACTGTACGAATTACCGTGACCCCGGAACGTAAAGGGCTATTGAAGGACACCGTGGATTTTAGTCAGTACGAGTCTGACAGTCCCTCCCGCTGGGTGGAGTCATAAGGACTCATTTGATGATTTTACCACGCTAAAAAAAAACTCGATAACTTTAAAAAAAAATTAGTAATACCGATTTTTTCCAGTAATACCGATATTTTTGTAGTCTTACCGATAATTTAATTTACCATGATGTCACGATTTTAGTACCTGTAATAAAAACAAAAAATAATTAAACACTTGCTCAATAAAAGTAATAAAATAGTAAATGACCTTAAGTTCTCTATTCCGGTAGCAATTCACATAGTACAAAAAAAACCATTATACGCTTTAAACTAGGGTGACCACATCACACGACAAACGAGACAAAGAGTCTCCAATAAAAGGATTCGCCGCAAGTCTATTTGAATACGTACAACTAGGGTGACCATGCTTTGTGCCGCCAGTAATTGGACACGGACGCGTTAATCCGTGCACAAATAGGTATTATTTGTGTGTCGGTCTCTGCGGGGATTATGAGTGGAGTGGCCACACGTGGCGTGTAGTAGTAGGATAGTGGTCGCGTGATTTATTGGGTTTTTATTTGCATGGTTTTTTTTTATTGATGCGTTTTTTTTATGTATCTATAGTGTTTTTTTTTTTCAGATAGGCAGCCGCTCCATGTAAAACATTGGTATTCATATTATTATGCGCCTACGGTGGCCGGAGATCGTCTATCGACGTCCATCGCCGTAGGCGTCTACCACTGCGGCTGTGGTGAAGGGAGGACGCTGTCCTCTCCCTCACACGGCCCGCCTGCTCCTTCGCGAGCATGACTGCTTCGCAGAAGGAGGCCACCGCTTCCCACTCCGTCTCGTCCCGCAGCATGGCCTCGACCAATGCCGGGCGCGAGAGGTCGCCGCCTATCGCCGTCGTGAGATCACGGCGGTGCTCTACCCAAGCGGGGCAATCCTGCACCGTATGCTCCACCGTGTCCTCCGGACGATCCTTGCGTGGTGACACCCAGGCGTTTCTTCCCTCCTTATCAGACACAGGTACCTCCCGAAACTTCCGTGTTCGGTGAGGACCTGCGTCATGCGCTAGGTAAGGACGCCGTGACGCTTATCCAGCCACTCCTAAAAGAGGGGTCTTACCGCTGCGATAGCGGCGTGCCCGAATATGATGCCCCTAGGCAAAGATGTTATGTTAATAATGAGGAAATTCAGCCATTTTATTTTATAAAGCTTCTTCACGCTATTAATAACATCGTAGTTAATAAAAATACTCATCTTACAGGCTGTAGGCCGCTCTCTAAATTATATCAGATATCTAAACCGCAGCCCTTACAATTGTCTCTATTGTGTTTGATAGGGACGTGGAAAAGTATCGATAAATCAAATTGCTTTTATTATATTAATATTGTAACAACTAAAATTACTTAAATATTCTTAAATTACATATAATTACCTAACTAAATCTAAATATTTACATAAGACACTAATTCAAAATTAAAAATAAAACGCAAAAAGGGGAAGAGACACTAAGGCCCACTTACACCACAATCACTAAACAGGTTTAGCGCTAAACTGCCTTAGAATATCACTGTATCCCTGTCAAATTGTTTGAAGTTGACAGAGACAGAACGATGTTTTAAATCAGTTTAGCGCTAAACCTGTTTAGTGATTGTGGTGCAAGTGGGCCTTAGTCGTCAAATAACTCCGCATCGCTGTCATCCGGGAACGTGCCCAGAAGACTGGCAGCACTGCGAAGTTGGATAAATTAATATCGAAACTATGATACTTCTTCGTTTTACTCGGAGAGCCCACCGAGACCTAGACGAAATTGGAAACACGAACTAGGCAGCTGGATTGGACCTCAAAAGCAGACAGCTGTGGGAACTGGAAAGACTGATCTTCTGCTCAGCAGTGGGGCAATATCAGTACGCGAAGCATAAGAAGCCAAGAATAGGCAAAGTTAGTGTTATTTTTTAGTTATGGTTATTTTCGATATAATTCGATATGTTATTCGGTTTTTCCAGTTATGGCACGACCCGTACTGACTAATAGAAATATTTATTTTATATATTTTAAACAGTGAGAAGGATAAAATTTTTTCTACGCTCTGTCATTATGTCAATTTAGTATTAAACAACCACAACGAACGACAAACCAGTCGATAATTAATAATGACTAAAAAATATCGATACTTTTATTTGATAGGCCATGCCTTACCCGCCATTGTTGCCCCCTCCGGCAGTGTCTCGTTGAAAATTGTCACAATAACCACTTATAAAGGACAGATGTGGTTTTTGGAGATTTATTGGGGATCCGTAACGAAATTTAAAAAAATATATTATCTTTTTCTACTCTTAAAACTCATTAAAAATGCTACTTACGCAACTTTTTAACTACACTGGATTATTTGTAAAATATTGAATACAATAAATAACTTTTACTGTGAAACCAGTCCTGAAAGATCAAATAAAAATTCTGGCGTTTCATATAAAATGGAATATTTTTCCATTAACAATGTATGATTTTTTTTTATCTATAGCTCGTGGCTAATTAAGTACAGCCGCACCGGCCGACCTTCCAGGTTAAGCCGCGCTTGCCGAGGTTGGTATGTGGATGGGTGACTATCTGTCATAATTTTGTGTGGTAAAATCATCAAATGAGTCCTCCTACCCAGGGCAGAGCGAGAGGGACTGTCAGGCGCTGTCAGGACGTCTTCGCATCAGTTCGGTCACGATATCGGATCGCTTTCGCTTTTCTATGCGACTGGATTCAAACAATTCCATACATTACAAATAAAAACGCCTCGGTTCGTAATCGCCACGCCTGTCTGTTTGACAAAGGCTTAATTGTGCGCACAGCTAAGGAGTGGAATTCTCTGCCGGAACCTGTTTCCTGATAGCTACAACCTTGTTGTCTTCAAGTCAAGAGTGCTTCACCGTCGACCACATCATCGATTACCATCAGGTGAAATAGTGGTCAAACGCGAACTTGTAGAAAATAAAATAAACTAAACCGACGCTAGATTCGTATTTTTTGACGAACGTATTCATATCATATACGAACACATAGGATATCTTTTATCCCTATATTACATACCCGTAGAAAATTGTCGACTTCCACACCGGCTAAAAGTTTACAAAGATACGGAACCCCGCAGCACACGATTCCGGCTCGCATTTAACAATTTTTTTTTATCTTGTTCCATTTTTTTTGTTGTTAATCTCTATATCAATAAAGAGATTTGTCATGGTATTATGTTTTTGTATGGAGATTAAATCGCCCCATTGGTGACTGTAGTGGATTTGGGGTCATGGTATTTATTCCATGGTGGTTTGACAGGGTTTTAGCAGCAGCTGGAAGAGAATTATCTCATCCACTCTTCTGCAAATCAACCGTAACATTTTATCAGTAAGAGTAGGCTTAATGTCGGGGCCCCCCTCTAGAGGGCCAAAGCCTGCCGGGGTTGCGGGACTAACGAGTTACCGTGATCCCGGAACGTAAAGGGCTATTGAAGGACACCGTGGATTTTAGTCAGTACGAGTCTGACAGTCCCTCCCGCTCTGCCCTGGGTGGGACGACTCATTTGATGATTTTGACACGTAAAAAAAAGGAGTAGGCCGTGGGACCCAGTCAGGCACATTACTTTGTGTAATTTACTTCATCACCACTGCTCTCAAAATTTTGAAGGAAAACATCGTGAAATCGACATGTCTTAAAACTAATGTCCGACCGAAGGTTCGGTTTCGGTTTCGGCCGGAAAACCCGTTTCGGTCGGACCTTACTTAAAACCAAAAATTTGAAGACATGTGACATCTATCAACCCGTACTAGGCCCGCGTGATGGATTATGATTTATGACCCGCTCCCTCTCACAGGTAGTAGGCCTGTGTCCCAGCCGTGGGAAGATTATAGGCTGATGATGATGAATATTTGTACATACTAGCCCTGGGTGAAGCAGAAGAGACTGTCAGACTCTTACTGAGAAAAAACGACTTTCTTCCTTCGATTGCTCATTACGTTACAGGGGCGACTTGTCCTTCTATCGTCTATCCTTATATTACCATAGATATTATACCAGGGTGGACCGCTAGGAGATGAGTCTCAGCCACCAAAAATATGTAAGAACTAACGACGAAAAAATAAAGAACAATTATCTTGTTAATTAGTGCTGTGACAGTTTTTTTAAGCTATTGCATAGCGTTTATCGCGGGCTCTGAGCGCGGCGACAGAATCAAGAAATACCGTAACGAGAATACCTAAGGAAAAAAAAACCTAACACTCGTGTAACGTCGTTTCAGTTCGGCAGACATCGGCAATCATAAATACATCCGTCATAAAGACAATTTACTTTTTCTTACTCATTCTAAACGGCCAGTTACAAAAGGAGGTTTTCATAATGAAACCTACTTATAAAATTCTCTTACAACAAAGCAGAGTGTCGCAGTGGAAGCGTGCTGGGCCCATAACCTGTTGGAAATTTTGACCCAGTTTGGAAGTGAGACCTGGGAATCATGTATATAAAAGACCCACTTATATCTTCATTATATATATATTTTTTTTTATTACAGTAGTGCACCACAAACATTTTAAATAAATGATATTCTTGTTAAATACTTGCGGTAGGCGATAATTTTTTCTCGTTTTTTTAAAAATGTTATGCAAAATCTTTACTGCGGCAGTCTTCGAGTGCCACACGTATTTTTTTTTTATATTGTCTCTGCAAGTCTCGAGACATAGAGGCTGCTTTTTATTTTCATATATTTCTGTTATTGTATTTACTTCTATATAATTTTGTTCCGTCTGTCTTGTATTTGTCAATAAATACCTTTTCGTTCTGTCTTTATTATCAGACCAGAGAACGAACTCATTAAAATGAAAAGTTTCTTGTCAAACAAAAAAGAATTTCTGAAACCGTTGTAAAACAGTTTCAAGATCTGCGAAGTTCCAAGTTCAGACCATTATCATACAGAAAGTAGTTAAAACTTACTCCCAGAGATAGTTGTGTTGCTAGAGATGTGCCTGTTACTTAGCCGACTAGTCGGTTTCAAAAGATGGTTCGATTATTTTTCAAGATAATTCATAAATTAACTCGTTAACTTTTTTTCGGTATTATCTGGTAATGCACACATTCCCAACATGACATATTGACGCAAAATAAGATATTCGCAAAATGTCTCTAATCCATAATTATGTCATATTAGTAAAATGACACACTAGAAAAATTACACAAGGTCGTAGTTTAAAACAACAACCACATAGACAATGACGGTTAAAAGACAGAGTCGAACGGATTTAAATAAAATTAATTGTGTCCGAAGTGATATTTCAAGAATTTGACATTATACGAAAGAGGCATTTAACAAAACGGCATTTTGTAAATTTAGGTTTTGGAATGCGACGTTTTGAGAATGTGACATTCCGCAAAATTCCAATATGCCATTTTGCGAATGTGGCATCACGACTTATCTTTGTTCATATTTCTCTTCCAAAGGTTGACTTAAACATTATAACTACAGATTTTACAATGTACGGCTAACTCTAACAAAAAAACATTAATAAAAAATATAATTTAATATCAATAATTCTAGCCGACTAGTAGGCTATCCCGGTTAGTAAGTACAACTCTAAATATTACAGTAAGTACCGTGTAAAACTTTAAAGTGGCAAGTTCACAAGGAACTTTAAAACTAAGTTTAAGGATTAACTTCACGTTAACAACCTCCAAGGGAGAATTTTAGTAAATGAAACTAAACGCGATTAGCACGTGTAAAGATATTATGATGAAGGTGAAGAACTCAGCCAGGCGCATTAGTTACTGAAATTTATTTCATCACCACTGCTCTCAAAACGGTGAAGGAAAACATCGTGAGGAAACCGACATGTCTTAGAACCTAAAAATTTAAAGACATGTGACATCTACCAACACGCAATGAGCCCGCGTGGTGGATTATATCCCACTCTCTCCACCTCTCCCACCAAGGGAGCGGTTCTATCGGCGCATCGTGTTCCACGCCCCCTCAAGAAGCTGTCAACAAACTGATGGGCTAAGCGTCTGCGGGGGTGCGGGTTTGTCTGAGCAGGATACCGTTGGCCCTGGAATGCATTAGACAAACGAAGGAACAGGTTGAACTTTCAGGACCCTCACCGAGGACTCATTTGATGATTTTACCCCCTCAAGGGAGTTTTTAAGCAATTCATACAAAAAACAACCTCTGTTGTTGAACGCGTCCATTGGCTACGTTGATCATGCACTATCAGGCGGTTTGCTTGTTTGTCACCTTTAGGGTATGAATAAGACAAAGGGGTAAAACTTTCACAAATCACATTTCTTTCCAAATATTGACCAAACCAGTAATTTGACGAACCCTTCATGTTGAACATTAGAACAGCCCCTGTATATTCACGACTCACTGCCAGCACGAGGGGTGAAGTGCAATAGAAGTATGGATGTGTGAAATTAGCTGTACTTAGTATTTACTGGGCTGGAAATGATTTGTTTTAATGGGGTATTTCATTTGGGTATATGCATTTTTGGGATAGCTTCGGTGTTAATAAGTGTTTTTTTTCCAATGCGGACTAGTTTTTGGAGAACTGTGATTTTTTAATGTTATTTGTTATTTATTTAATACTGATATTTGCATTTATTTAAATACTGTATTAACTAACCTAATAAAAGGAAAAATGAGTAAATGATACTGTGACGTTTGATAGAGGAGAATGGAAGAAAAAAACGTGTTGCGCCGACCCCAAGTAAAATTGGATAAGGGCAGGAAGATGATGATTAACTAACCTAATAATAATTTAAAAACTATCAAAAGAGCATAAAAAAATTCATCCACATCGCTGTCAACGGGATGCCCAGAACGCTGGCAGCATTGCCACGGCGGATGGCAATGCTAATTCTTTGACCAAGAATAGGCCAGCCGTCTGATCACACGAAGAGTCGACTATACGTTTAGCAAGTTCTTTTAAAACTTGGTGAGCATTCGGACCCCATGGCCCTCATGTTTCAACCCCAAACGGGTCAAATACATAGCTGCTAGTCAAGCCATTGTATTTACGCCGTTTGGGGTTTTCAGCACTTGCAGCAGCCGCACCAGCACAGCATGCAGTACCAGGAAGGTGGGATGGCGCAAGGGTGTCGACACATGTTGCATCCCACACCAAAGGTCTACCCAACTTCCATGGCATTATAGTCATACCATCTGGTCTCTTCCTAGAGTCGCGTGCCAAGCCATTGGGTTCTAAAACTGAATTATACGTATTATAATTGAATTATACATATCTCCGTGTAATTTGAAGTCCGAATTTCGCTTAATTTAGTGCCTTTTATAAGATACGAGTATTTCTGTAAATACCCCTTAATTTGTATGGTGTGCGTAATAAAGAGTATTCTACCTATCTATCTAATTTAGTACAGTCATGATGTGAAAACAGATTATACACACATACAAACAAACACACTACCAAGATATCCTACATAAGCTTATATCATACGACACAAGAGTGACATACGGAACCTAATACCATGAAGATAATCCGAGCTTACAATTTTTAACAATAAATACAGGATTAGGGATCCGCAAGCGTGACGGTCCCCTTTCATAGAAGATTTTAATTTTAAAGGGTTCCGTAATCTTGTTATGATGTTGACTTCATGTTGGGGTTTAATACTTTTAAAAGGATTTAAAAAGAGGTTTATTAAAAGAATGGATGAACTGGTTTTTTTTGCTCTATGGTTGGCCACCTACCGCAAAAGACTGCTTAATGTAGTTTATTGACTAGCGCCCTGCCCCGGCTTCCCACGCCTTCGCAGTTTACATTAAATCAAAGATTAAAAGAAGAAAACAAAAGGAAGTAAGGTTTTATGACACTCTGATCAACTAAATGTTTCGGAAATTCCTAATTATCACTTTTCAACAACCTAATGCTATTCTTTATAAAACAATTGCTATGCTGTACACTACGATGAGTTCGCCGTCGAGACAGAGGCTTGAGATAGTGTTGCGACACGTCGCTGTCACTAGCTTAGCTTAGCTGTCACTAGCTGAGTACCAAACGGTATTTTGGACTGGGGCCGCGCTGCACAGTTTCCTTAGAGAATAGCACTGTAGGAAATTGAACTCAAACTCGCACACACAGCAGTCACATTATAACCCCCTGAGACCAATGAAGACTAGGTAGACAGCCAAAAGACGCCAACTGCTGAACAAAGGCCTCCCCCTTAGACCACCACGTCGAACGACAATCTGCCACTTGCATCCATCAGTTGCCCGCGACTCTCACGATGTCGTCGGTACACCTAGTGGGAGGCCTGCCTACCTAAGTATCCGATACCTTACTTTGGTATCCAGGCGATTATCGCAATACAAATCCATAGACGTTCACACAGGCACGCGTCAGTGGATACCAAAGTCGTAAGGTATCAAAAATATCGCGATGTGTACGAAGGGACTTACGATTCGTGGTCGCCACTCTACTTTTCTTCCCCATCGGTTATCAGTTCTAAGAACGATGTGGCCTGCCCATTACCATTAAGACATTTATTACCGTTAAAATATACAATTACGAGCTCGTATCTCCTGAAGCAAAATCTTATTTAAATACTAAGATACGAACAATACAGATGAGAGAAGCAACGGTGCCGGAAAAATGAGGCGGTTCTTTATTTGGAGACGGCTGACTGTCACACCGAGGCGGTATTAGTATGGGACCGCATTGTGAATAAAGACCAAATATTATCCTTCTTACCACAAGAAAGATAAACATCTGTTGAACACTTGCTTTAACCTTTTAAGCGCTTGGCTAAATATCAATTGCCGTGCCCCTAGCGCCCGGCTACAAATCGTGTTTTCCTCTTCTCCTCTCTTTCTGCTCCTTTTAAGTTCCGATTTGTAAAATATTATGGTGTACAATAAAAAATATTATATCTGTCTATCTACTTATATAGAGAGATATAGAATAGATGCAATAAAATCGAAGAAAACAACAAAAATCGTGAATATTCTCTTTTGGATAAATACGACACGGGCGATAGGGGCACGGAAATGTTTGTCGTATATATACGACTCTGGCGGTTAAAGGGTTAAAAAAACTGTCAACGTCAAAACGACATTTCATGTTGATATAAGAGTCGTTTTGCAGTTACACTTTTTTAGACGAGCGTTTAATAGATGTTTGTCTTTTGTGATAAGGCGGTATAATGCGCAAGTAAGTTTATTTGTAGGATTGTTTGTTACCTTACACGCCTTTACCATGGAACCGATCATGCTGAAAGCGTACACGTTATCAGGAGTTCAGAAACAGACAGAGTACATTTCATCACGAAAAAAGTACTGGTCGCGAGGAAAGGTTCTTATGATAAATAATACAATACAAATTGATAGTGAAATTCTTAATTATAGCGAGCAAAGCCACTGGGATAAGCTAGTTAAAATAATGATCAAATTTGAACGTCAATTGGGATTGATGTCATTGAATTATGTTGAATTGGCTCTGCACACGAGCTAACCATTTCTCTAAAAATATAATTAACCAACCCGTAGCACACGGCCCGTGCCGATCGGCTTATTTCGTTCGGCATTTACTCTCACCGACTCATTCTCGCATCCGAACTATACCGACTGTCTTTTTCCTCTACATATTTTATTCGATGTTGTCGCTCGTCTGTGCCGTATCATGCCAACCCGAATAACGATACGCTACGGTGTGAGTGCGTCTCAAAAGTCAATGAGTTCTAATTTGCATCAGTCGACGCGCCAATATCTTCGCCTCGGAGTAATTTGTTACTGTCGCCGTATTAGTGAGGGAGCTTCTGTGAATGTACAACATGGAAGACATTGTAATGTTCTCTGTATTATACAATGTGGTTTTAATATTGCCATTGTATTCTGTAGGCAGTGATTTTTAGTAGAATCCTTAGAAGGGATAATTTGACTGAAAAAATCTAATTACTATAAGTAGTTGTTCCGGGTCTGGTGAGTTGGTTGTCTATGTGAGTTTAAATATTTTTAAACGGATCCACGATACAGGATAAATTCCTACTTTTTTTTTCAATTGGGTATTTGACAGTAGCTATAAATTACAAATATAATTAGTCCGTCATTTAGAGTTTAAAAAAATAACAGACACGTATTTTTTCTTTTGTAAAATCAATGAATATTCACCAAAATACAACGCATCAAAACTCGAGAGTGGGGGCTCGTGACGTCAGAATTCAATAGAAATTGTACTAAATTGTGACGTATTGCCAATTTTGAAAGCATCGTATCTCAGTAAATTTTGGTTTACGAAACAAAAGAAAAAATACGGGTCGAATATTTTTTGATAATCTAAGTGACGGACTAATTATAATTTTTCAGTCAAATAGCCAATTATGTTATTTTTTTATTCAGTCACATATAATTTTCTTAGTCAACAGTACATAAATGAATACATAACCCGGAAATGAAGAATGCACAAACCATAAACAAATGCAGAGAGCATAGAGGAGCTTATGGACCGAAGATCAATGACTTCCGGTTCCTGTAGTTAAGGAGTTCGGAAGATATTACACGATGGGTAGGGGGTTCGAGTCTCTTTTGTTATGGTAAGCAACTGTAGGGTGCAACTGTCTAAGATAAATAAATAGCTATGGTAATGGCACTATAATTTAAGTGTTATCGCGATTTCATTTTTGTATTTCTTGCAGTTTTTTTTTAAGAAAATCACTCTCGAGCGTGAATGAACGACTAATATCGACGGCACGGTTAGCTCAGTGGCTCAGCGACTGAAATGCTGCGCTGCATGTCGCGAGTTCAATTCCTGCACGGAGCAAATATTTATATGATCGACAAGTAGTTGTTTCGGGTCTGGGCGTTCGTATATGTGAGTTTGTATGTGTTTAAACGCAACCACGGCACAGAAAAATTCCTGGACAGCAAGGGAGACAGGAGTGGACAGCAAGGAAGACCTTTGCGTTACAGGGCCACCGTATCTTTTTAAGACAGTACCGCAACCCCTGTAGGAGTTTTGCCCTGTCAGTTTTCTTACAGCTCTATGAGGCGCACATCAAACACGACGCTTCGACCTGGGCTTGGTCTTTGATCTAACGGCGAGCTAACCTTTACTCCCTGCTCCTAGGTGACCTTCCCAAAAACTCCCATATTAGGAGGTAATGTGGAGGATGTCCTCTCTCAAACACGACCCGCTTCCTCTTTCGCTAGCATTTTTCTGCCAACGTGGCCTGAATTTCGTACTGTTATTTTCAAGAATCATTTAGGCAGTACTGAAATGAAATTTATTTTTGCAAATAGGTTAATATAAACACCTTTTCACCTCGTCTTAACAAACTAGATGAGGCCGGTGTTTCGTACCTGACTACTCTGAGAAGAAACAGCCGAAACAAACTCAGAGGTCACAGTCTCTTTTAAGTCCAGACATTATATTGGTCAAGTCTTACGAGGAACATGTAGAAAAGGAATACAGTCATATTATGCACTACACATATACAACGGTAGTATATAAGTGTTTTGTCGTTTCGATACATTTTTCTGCGAATCGAAATCATGGACGCGCGATCTTGAATTAATTAAATATTGTGTGGCGGTCGGACTGTGTCCATTGTTCACGGCCGTTGACCTAATGGGAACAGTGGCCATAGACAAGCGAAATTCGCATATAGAGTGTCTACTTTCTAAGTCCGTCGAAGAAAACTCGGGTACGGATACAAAATTACGAACGTAACTAACGTTAAAATCAAATTAGGGACGGATAATCATCATATGAGAGGGCAGAGCGGGAGGGACTGTCAGACTCGTACAGACTAAAATCCTCGGTGTCTTTCAATGGCCCTTTACGTTCCGGGCTCACGGTAATTCGTGAGTCCCGCGACCCCGGCAGGCTTTGGCCCTCGTCACTATGCTGATACTACTTGAGGCGTGGGTGGAACACAACGCGCCGTCGACCCGGGCATGGTCCATGGTCGGACAGCGAGTAGGGACGGATAATACTGTCCAGGACTGAAGTCGCGGCGCTAGTGTCTACGTCATTACATCAAATTGCATTAAAAATGCAGTATCCCGAATTTTCGGCAGGTCATGGTCAGTGGTGGCGGGGAGTCTAAGGAGCTATCTGTCAAATCGTAATATCATTCATTCTTAGTTCGGCCTCGTTGTCAAAACGACTGTCACTAAGGCCGTAACCACGGTTTTCGTGTTTAGACATTAAACTCCCTGGCTCGTAAGACGATCGCCGGCCACCGTAGGCTCAGACATGCGGGTGGCGAGTTATGGGCGACTCGCTGTCCGAGAACAAACCGACCATGCCCGGGTCGAGGGTGCGTTGTGTTCCACGCGCGCCTCAAAGAGTATCAGCACAATGATCCCTTTAGAGGGCCAAAGCCTGCCGGTGTCGCGGGTCTAAACATCGTGACTCCGGAACGTAAAGGGCTATTGAAGGACACCGTGGATTTTACCGCCCCTGGTTGGGAGAAACATTTGATGATATTACCACGAATAAAAAAAAATACCCCTGCCTGTATTGTGCACCGATAAACCAGGACAAATTCCTAGTGGTCCAATGTGAAAAAAAGTCGTCAATATAAAATTCCCGTGCCGTACAACATTGGACGCGCACACCTAACGGAATGTCCGCGGCATCCAATGTCTGCGCTATGTGGTACAAGTAACTGGTACCGCGACGTGACGTACTCAGTACGCAGACGCGTAAGTAACACACGTCTTTTGATCAAATACTGACGGCGGTAGACAGTTGTCCCACTGCCGGCGAGTAGCGAGCAGAGAGTGCGTAGTTTTGTCACTCTTTTCGCTCAGCGATTGTTAGACAGTTGTGTTACTGGCGGCGATTAGCGAGTAGCAAGTACAAAGAGCAATTGGAAACGGAATTTGTTTTGTCACTGGTAACGATTATTATTTTTGTTTTATCTTGTCGCTCAACGATAAATTAGGCAGTTGTGCGAAGCGAGTAGAGGGAACAACTTGATATATCGGCGAACAGCGAAGGTGTACTTCTGATAGTTTAGTATCTAATAGCGATTTTCATCTTTGATTGATCTTATCGCTCAACGATAAGTTAGGCAGTCGTGTCGACGATTAGTGAACAGAGGGAGAAGGTGAACTGGAAACAATTTGGCGAACAGCCAGGGTAGATAGTCCAGGATTGTTTTGTCGCACGTAGCGAGAATTATCTTTTTTAGCTCAAGTCAATAAATAAGTGGATCGAGTCTTCGCCGGCAGTGGACAGTCAAAAAGTAACTGTGGTGACGAATGAGCGATTCTATTGCGGTGGTAACCCTCACCAGGACAGCCTGGCTCACAACCTGTCAGATTCCGGCGGCCAAACAGTTTCTACTATGTTCCACCGGCGCGCAAAGTTTTAGCTCTATCTGGGTGAGCTTGCTCCATCTTTTAGGTCTCATCTTTACCTCTGGCTAGATTGAGAACCAGAGCAACCCATTTAAAAACAAATGTTTCTCGTTTTGTTACGCGGAACGTACAATCTATTGTAGGTTTCTTGAGCGAGAAAATAGTCGATAGTAGCTTTTGTTGAACGTACAAAACATACCACACGAACCTTCGCGGATTTAACAGCGGTATGCAGTTAATCGCTTCTACGCTGGCATTGGGACAACTGCCTTAGCCAGGAGAAGAGAAAGGACCTATCGAGTTTGGAAATCTAGATGGAAGTCAATCTAGATTTCAAAACCCGATAGGTCCTTTACAAACATGATGTATTGAAACTTTTGCAATTAAAATGTTCTCCTCAGTCGGCGTTCGCAAAGTATATACAGAACAGACAACCAGTATCAAACATATGTTACAAGATAAATATCAAAATACTTTAATTAATTTTATATATATAAGTATATATATGAAACCCATTCACACGCTTATGCACACACACACATTTACACAAAGCACACATACACACATGTATATATCTAGTATGTTTTTTTTTTCTTAGACAACGTTGCCCCACACTAGGAATTTCTCCTGTATCGGGGTGCGTTCACAAACATATAAACTCACATACACAAACACCCAGACCCGGAACAACTACTTGCAGATCATACAAATATTTGTTCCGTGCGGGGATCGAACCCGCGACACGCTGCCCAACAGTCGATCACTCAGCCACTGTGCCATTCGTGCCGTAGAGTTACAGCTGTCTTCTGTTTTTTCGGGATAAAAGATACCATACGCGGGACTAACGGATTACCGTGACCCCGGTACGTAAAGGGCTATTGAAGGACACCGTGGATTTTAGTCAGTACAAGTCTGACAGTCCCCCCACTAACAAAAAAAAATACCGACTCCCTACCACGAAAAAAAATAAATAAAAAAAATAGGGAAGAGTGTATAAGACGAGGACGCGAGGTATGATGAGAAATCACACACTTAAGGCAAACTAACAGGCTTACAGGCCTAACAGGGCGCCATTTGTTAATGGCCGCTTGAAATGACGTCCTGATGGCGCTTGCGCTACGTTAGTGTTGTGTTAATTATGCCTAAAGAATGCATGTCTCCATTATACCTCGCGTCCCCGTCTTATACACTGTTACCCTATCCGTGTCTGTACTCCGACAACGTATCTAAAATTTTTATACATATACATTTGTACAAGTTCAGAAATGCATGACTCACACTCTGATAACAATGTTCAACCTACTTCGCGGACGGGAGGTTATGTTGCAACCATGAAGCTTCGTGACCAAACTGCCTTTTAAGCATTTTATTGTCTTTGCTACGGGTTGGGGGAATTAGAACCTTAACACACGGTTTTTAGGTCGATTTTCCAATGTTAGGTGGTTTTTCATTGTTTTGTTTGATTGTTATTGTTACTTGAGTGACAATCGGGAGCCATGGTATAAGTACTCGTAGAGGTAATGATAAAAACGGTCACCCATCCGAGAATTGACCGCGGTAAATGCAGCTTCGCGTCATAAAGATGTGCAATATATCGCCTTAGCTTTTAAACTTAGTGTTCAGATTTATTACAGTTTGTAAGACAATACAGAAGTAACTCAGCTTATATAGCTTTTTCTTTAAGTCTTCTTTGCACCTTGTTTGTGAATGTGAGAACATTGTAGGTCATGTGTATATATATTTCTTCTTTTTTAGTAGTAATTTCTCGTAAGGACTTCACCCCCCCGGGTCGACGGCGCGTTGTGTTCCACGCGCGCCTCAAAGAGTGTCAGCATAATGACGGGGCCTGTAGAGGGCCAAAGCCTGCTGGGGTCGCGGGACCAAGGGATTACCGTGACCCTAGTACGTAAAGGGCTATTGAAGGACACCGTGGATTTTAGTCAGTACAAGTCTGACAGTCCCTTCCGCCCTGCCCTGGGTGGGAGGACTCATTTGATGATTTTACCACGAAAAAAAAAAAAAAAAAAAAAAAGGACTTCACCCCCCCGGGTCGACAGCGCGTTGTGTTCCACGCGCGCCTCAAGTAGTGTCAGCATAGTGACGGGGCCCCCTGTAGAGGGCCAAAGCCTGCCGGGGTTGCGGGGCTCACGAATGGACACCGTGGATGTTAGTGAGTACGAGTCAGACAGTCCCTCCCGCTCTGCCCTGGGTGGGAGGACTCATTTGATGATTTTACCACATAAAAAATGGACTTCGCCCTTGTTACCAGGCCTACGCTTTTCCCACATATTAAGTATTCAAAATTGTAACAATCGGATTGTTAAAACGTTATTTTAAAAGAGTAACCATGGAGTTGCTTGTCGGTTCTTCTCCATGGTAACGACCAACCCGAACCGAGCATCTGCTGTCGACGTTTTATAAGTGCCCTCATGGACCTATGTGAAATAAAGATATTTGTTTTTTTATGACTTTTTATGTGTAACATCGTTCCTCTCACTGTCCTGAAATCTGAGGGAGCGATTTTGTAACGGAAGTGTGCTACTGGAAGCTTGGGAAGCGGGCGCTATATGATTTGACCAATGAGCACGCGGTCGTAGAGTTCGCCGTCAGATAGTAGCGACTCCTGCTAAGGTCTGTCTTTGGATGGGTCGCGACAGTAAAGCAACTCTTGCCGAGGGACCTCCTTTAGTAAGACTGGCAGTCAGATTTACGAACGACAAGCTACCTATAAGTTGACGTCGGCCATACCCGCGCCTACGGTGGCCAGTAAACGCGCGTCGCTTGGGTCGATGTGGATCATGTCGTCTCCCACACATATTTCTCTTCCTCCTTCAACCCTGCTGTTATTATTTAGCCCGCAGCTCCTCCCCAATCAAATATTCCCCACCGCGCACAGTTTAAACAGTTAAGTTTGAACCGTATAACTTCGGAGCTCTAAACTGCAGTTAATTTCCTGAACCGTTCGCAAACGGACGGTTAAGTTAACATGTAGTGATGTAACTACAGTTAAGTTACCCTTAGGTTATTTGGCCTGTTGGTCTAGTGGTTAGTGACCCTGACTGCTATGCCGGAGGTCGTGGGTTCGATTCCCACCCAGGACAAATGTTTGTGTGAACATTTGTTCTGTGTCTGGGTGTAATTTATCTATAATATGTTTGGTATTTAGACGACGGAACTTTAGGAGGAGATGTAGACACCGTTGTCAATGATTTTTTATTTCTCAAACAAGAATTTAAATCCATCGGTCTGGATCTTAACCCTTCTAAATGTGAAATTTTTCTTTCTGACATGACTGACAGACAATCTACCCTTCATAAATTTAATGCAATAGCTCCCCAGATCAAAATTCTAGACAAAAATTCTCTGCACCTCCTAGGTTCCCCTATTTTCGAAGATAGTTTTTCATCATTTATCGACGAAAAAATCAATCATTTCAACGACATTTCAGATCGACTTTCGCAAATAAATTTACATTCGGCTTTCACCATTATTAGGTATTGTTGTTTTGGTCCAAATTTTATGTACTTTCTCCGGTGTTCTCCACTGTGGAAGCACACACATATTTTAGACAAAATTGACCAAATTGTTCGTGAAACTTTAACATCCATCCTTAATGTGGCCCTGGACGACCGAGCGTGGCTGCAAGCCACCCTCCCTATACGATTTGGTGGACTCGGCGTCCGCAAAATTTCTAGTGTGAGTTTACCGGCGTTCCTGTCCTCTGTCCACAGCACTGAAACCTTAACCAGAAAGATTTTAAGTCTCTCCCTGGTTGACTCTGAAGTGCCGTGCTTGACCGATGCAGAGAACGCCTGGAAAATGACTTGCCCGGATTCAGATCGACCCGTGAACCCATCTTCCCAGAGGCAGTGGGATGAGCCGCTCTGCAGGTTGGTACGGTATAATCTTATTAATACGTCAACCAATTCTGTGGAGCGTGCCCGCCTGCTGGCTGTGGGAGAGTGGGAGTCGGGTCTATGGCTTCAGGCACTACCGTCACCCAACATAGGTACCATGCTGGGTGACGAAACCTTCCGAATCGCTACATGCCTGCGTCTGGGCGCTCCTTGCGGGGCTCCACATCGTTGTCAGTGTGGTGAAGGCGTCGACTGCCTCGGGCACCATGGCCTTTCCTGCAGCAAGAGTGCAGGTCGGCTAGCACGGCACGCACATTATCCGTCGTGCTCTTGTCACCGCCGGGGTGCCAGCCGTTTTAGAACCCAGTGGCTTGGCACGCGACGATGGGAAGAGACCAGATGGGATGACTATAATGCCATGGAAGTTGGGTAGACCTTTGGTGTGGGATGCAACATGTGTCGACACCCTTGCGCCATCCCACCTTCCTGGTACTGCATGCTGTGCTGGTGCGGCTGCTGCAAGTGCCGAAAACCTCAAGCGGCGCAAATACAATGGCTTGACTATTACCTATGTATTTGAGCCTTTTGGGGTTGAAACACTAGGGCCGTGGGGTCCGAGTGCCCACAAAGTTTTTAAAGACATCGCCAAGCGTTTAGTCGACGCCTCGCGTGACCAGAGGGCTGGCCTATTTCTTGGTCAAAGGATCAGCATTGCCATCCAACGTGGCAATGCTGCCAGCGTTCTGGGCACTTTCCCCATTGACAGCGATGTGGACGAATTTTATGACGCTCTATAATTTTTTTTTTTTTTATTTTTTTTTATTATAGTTTTAATTTAGTCATTATTGTAAATATTTTACTTTTAATTTTAGTATTTAAATGAAGTATGTAAAGAAATAGTGAAAAAATATTATATTTCTATAATATGTATGTATTTAGAAATATATAAGTATGTTTATCAGTTGTCTAGTACCCATAACACAAGCTCTGCTTAGCTTGGAACTAGGTGGCGTTGTGTGATAGTTCTGGAATATTTATTTATTCTATTTATTTATTTATTTTGCTATTGAATAATTTGGCGTTTATTATAGTCTGACGCGACGTCTCATTAATTTCAACAACGCACCCATGTATTATATTCATGTAAACCAGTAACTGGGTTATACGATACCCTATGGTAAGACTGGTTGTCAGACTTTAGAGCTTCTGACTAACAGTAACGACTGTCAAAGATCTATAAATGACAGCCGGGACCAACGGCTTTACGTGCTTTCCGAGGCACGGAGAAACTCGCTATGACAGATAGTCACACATCTACAGACCAACCTTGGCAAGCGCGGCTTAACCCGGCCGGCCTGTGCAGCTGTAATTATGTAGCCACGAGCTCCTTTTTTTTATCCCGTGGTAAAATCATCAAATGAGTCCTCCCACCCAGGGCAGAGCAGGAGGGACTGTCAGACTCGTACTGACTAAAATCCACGGTGTCCTTCAATAGCCTTTTGCGTTCCGGGGTCACGGTAATTCGTACAGTCCCGCGAGCCCGGAGCCACGAACTCCTAAATAAAATCTCCAATAAACTATATTTAATCAAATATACAGAACCTAGTATTGAATCCAAACAATCATATAGAACCGTGCATGGTACACTCGCGGGCACGATTCGCAATAGTTCCCCCAACTTTAATATCCGAGAACTAAGTTTACGTTCAGTTGTGGCAAGTTTGTGAATATTATGCCAGAGCTGTCATCTTGTCGTGTTCATGCAGATTTACGTTGCAGGAGGTAATGTGACGTCACGCTTTGTGTCTGAAGAGGTAGACAGGACGTATAAGTATGGTAATGCTAATAATATTGTACCACATAGTGGAGTAGAGCGCGTGAAGTTCAGTAATTTTTTCATGGGTAACTCGCTGTCCGACCATGGACCATGCCCGGGTCGACGGCGCGTTGTGTTCCACGCGCGCCTCAAAGAATGTCAGCAAAATGACGGGGACCCCCTCTAGGAGGCCAAAGCCTGCCGGGGTCGCAGGACTGTACGAATTACCGTGACCCCGGAATGTAAAGGGCTATTGAAGGACACTGTGGATTTTAGTCAGTACGAGTCTGACAGTCCCTCCCGCTCTGCCCTGGGTGGGAGGACTCATTTGATGATGTTACCACGAAAAAAAAAATGTGATAAAGTGGGTTTTAAACCATCTGTGTACCGAATTTCATTAAAATATGTTCAGTAGTTTTTGTGTGAGAGAGTAATAAGCATGTACCCAACCATACTTATGACATGGCATAATAGTTATTTATGCAACTGTTTTATAATCAGGGGTATTAAAACACGAATGTGGGTTTATCACACGAGGCGTAGCCGAGTGTGATAATAGTATCACATGAGTGTTTTAATACCTAATTATAACAGTTGCATACAAGACTTTATCTACTATCATGCTATTAATCCTCTATAAAAGAACCTATAACAATTAGCTTATTGCCAACATTAAAACACTCAATGCTATAATGATCATTATATCATCCAAACGCGTGTTATAATGAATTTCAAAAAAAGAACATTCTCATGCAATGACATTTTTACCACCAGATCGCTAACATTTTGAAAAAAGAACAATAAATTGTAGACTAATTCGTAATTTCGGATTCTCGTCTTATCGTGTTATTTCCCGCCATCTTGAATTCAGATAGTTCTGTACAACACCCTATGGTATGAAAATCTTTTATAGAGAATTCACATCATGATTGTAGATAAAGTCTTGTATGCAACTGTTATAATTAGGTATTAAAACACTCATGTGATACTATTATCACACTCGGCTACGCCTCGTGTGATAAACCCACATTCGTGTTTTAATAACAATTAACTTGCCCAAATTTCGCTTGGCAGCAAGTTTTTCAAGAGACGTTAATAGGGGAGGTGCCTGTATATTTACCAGATTAGGACACCCATACGCTGTACTTAATAATACACATTCAAGTAAAGGTATCATAGAATATAGCGCAATAGAACTAACGGAACATAAGTTGATAATAGTTTGTGTGTATAGAGTACCCAACTCATGTATGTCTACATTTTTTAATAATTTAGAAAAGTTACTGCACCAAATATGTGATAACACTAGTAAGAAAATTGTTGTATGCGGGGATTTCAATATCAATACATTAAAAAGAAACCGACAAACTTTAGATTTTGAACAAATTCTAGAAAGTCATAACTTAAAACTAGAAATTAAGGTTCCCACTAGACTCATCAGTAGCACTTGCATCGACAACTTTGCTCACAACATTCATAAATGTAAAAACCAAATAATTGAATTAGGATTATCAGATCATACTGCCCAATTACTGCAATTACCAGTCAGAAAATCCTGTGTATTAAAATCTTGGCGTATTAAAGTACGCGATTATAGTGAGGAAAATTTGACGAAATTTAAAACTTGTATGAATAACTTGACATTCTCTGACATTTACCTGACAAATGATTCAAACGAAGCCTACAATCGTTTCTTGGAGCTTTTCCTGTGTTTCTATAACTTGTGTTTTCCTTACAAATTAATAACAAAATCGTTACACAAAAAAACTAAATGGGTTTCAAAAGGTATCAAAATTTGTAGCAAAATAAAACGAAAATTACTATGGCAATATAGAACACACCGGACGGAAAAAAACAAACATAAATTCAAGCAATATGCTAAGAAATTTAAAAAAATTATTTGTCTTACGCAGAAAGCACAAAACAACCATCGCATCAACACAGCTCAAAATAAATCGAAAGCCACTTGGTCACTTATAAATAGCTCTAAATTTAAATTTCCCAGGGAACCAATTAGGGAAATATTAAAAGATAACGTAAGCATTACAGATCCAATGTCGATTGCAAATAATTTTAATGACTATTTTATTGACCAAGCTGCAAAATCGATGCGTACAAAAAATTATAATAATAAAGCACCTTCAAATCAAAACATGTACACTAACCTAAACTCAATTTTCCTTACCCCCACAACCCCAATAGAAGTGGACAGAGAAATCAAGGAACTTAAAAATACATCGAGTGAGGGTTACGACGGCATCTGTACTAAAGTAATAAAACAAGTGTCGCAATCAATTGCAGTTCATCTAAGCTACATAATAAATTTATGCATTTCTACTGGAACTTACCCAGAAAAACTTAAAACATCGGTTGTTATTTCTCTCCACAAAAAAGATGACAAAAGCAGTATGGGAAATTATAGACCTATAGCTCTGATACCCATCTTCTCAAAGATATTCGAAAAAGTAATTCATAGTCGTCTCTACAATTTTTTTGAAAAATATAATATCTTGGCTAGCGAACAAAAAGGATTTCGCAAGGGTAAGTCCATTAACGCTGCAATATATGAACTTACTTACAATATTTTGACTAATATGGATAAAAGAAATCCAATATGTGCTATTTTCATGGATATGAGTAAAGCTTTTGACAGTGTTGACCATAACATACTGCTTCGGAAATTAGATTCATATGGCATAAGAGGAAAGGCACTAGACCTCATTCACTCATATCTAAGTGATAGACAGCAATTAACAGAAATAACTAGGATATGCCTTAAAACGCGGGTTGAGAAGACATATCGATCCCAAACTAGAACCATAAAACTAGGAGTTCCGCAAGGTAGTGTCTTGGGTCCCTTGCTCTTTCTAATTTATATTAATGATCTCCCGAGACACATAAAGCATCCCATGGTACTTTTTGCAGATGACAGCACTGTAGTAATAAAATGTGACAGCCAAAATGACTATGAAAATGAAATTAATGAAACATTAAGAAATATAATTAAATGGTTAATTGATAACAATCTGAAAATAAATTTAGAAAAAACAAATATAATGCACTTTCACCAAAGAACTCAACCAAAAAGTATGAATGTAAATTATAACGGGCAGACAGTAGAATCTGTAATAAATACAAAATTTCTAGGTATAAATATTGATTATAGACTTTCATGGACAACCCATATAGACAATCTCTGCAAAAAAATCAACAAATCCTCCTTCGCTCTTTACAAGCTCTCCAAAATAGTTAACAAGGAAGCGATTTTAACGGCCTATCACGGACTGGTGGCACCATTACTGAGATACGGCATTATATTTTGGGGAAATTCGGTAGACAAGGAATTTCTATTTAAAGCTCAAAAGAAGTGCATTAGAGCAATGTGTCAAATAAATAGTACAATTAGCTGTCAACCTTATTTTAAAAATCTAAAAATTCTCACATTGCCTTCCCTATACATTTACGAATCAAGTATTTTTGTAAAATCAAATCTAAACTACTATAAAACTGCTGAAAAAAGCTATTATCGAAAATTAAGGGATAAAAAAAGGCTAGAGGTACAAATACCTTATGGTAAAACGGCACTATTAAATAAAAGTATTTTATGCATGACATCTATAATCTATAATAAATTGCCTGATGACATTAAACAATTACCAATCCACCAGTTTAAAAAGAAACTACATTCATTATTAATAGACAGATGTTATTATGATGTCAAAGATTACTTGTGTGACAAAAATATTGTGTTCCAATGACAAGAGTGGAAAAATAAATATATGAATAGTGTAAATTGTAGTCGAAACATTTAAATTGCTTGTGTCTTTCCACTTTTTAATATTTATGTAAGAATAATTTGCAATGTGTAATAATGAACTATGATTATGACTTAAATGACTTGAAATTGAATTTGTATGTACTTATCTATAATTTGGAATAATTTAATAATGTGTCGAGACTAATATGACTAATTGTGTTTTAAATTCTGATTTGTATTTTATTATTGTATGCCTTAACGGCGGGACATAGCTGAACTTATTTTAATTATTTAAGACCTGTATTTATGATGCATACCTATAGTCCACAATAAAGAGGATTTGATTTGATTTGAATACCCCTGATTATACAACAGTTGCATAAATAACTATTATCTACAATCATGATGTGAATTCTCTATAAAAGATTTTCATACCATAGGGTGTTGTACAGAACTATGTGAATTCAAGATGGCGGGAAATAACACGATAAGACGAGAATCCGAAATTACGAATTAGTCTACAATTTATTTTTCTTTTTTCAAAATGTTAGCGATTTGGTGGTAAAAATGTCATTGCATGAGAATGTTCTTTTTTTGAAATTCATTATAACACGCGTTTGGATGATATAATGATCATAATAGCATTGAGTGTTTTAATGTTGGCAATAAGCTAATTGTTATAGGTTCTTTTATAGAGGATTAATAGCATGATAGTAGATAAAAATATTATCGTCTAGACTTTTTAGATACAATTTATAATTACCGACTTTCTTTATGTTCCTACTACCGACTTCCGAAAGATTCTATGATTATACGTTTCTATAAATAACTATATGTTTGGATTTTCTTCAAATTTTTCCCCTCGCCCTGCATGGTAAGGACTTGACTCGGTCAAAACCAACATGTTTTTTCAGTTGGTCTTTGCGTTTTAGAGCCGCAATGGCCTCTTAAGATAATCCGGCATCTCATCATCAATCATTTGCATTCGAGAAAACCAGTGTCACGTGTCCATGTTACAAGCGCATGAACATGGTAATCTATTTCAAAATGACCACTTTAGTATTTTTGGTCAAATTACGCCCTAAATAAAGCCCTTTACCGACAGAGCGCGATCCGTTCCTGCGATACGATCGGATCGCATGCGATTTCTAACCTATGAATGTCCATCTGTGCTTTCTAGCTGCCGGCGTCAGATCGCATCACGTTCTACGTTTACAAAGATCGCGTGGGTTCAGATCGTATCGCCGGGACGGATCGCGCTCTGCAGGGAATGGCCTTAATGCCATTGTCAAACAGACAGGCGATACCGAACCGAAGCGAGACGTCAGTCCGATAGTTCTGTCACGCTATCGGATCTCTTTCGCTTTTCTATGTGACTGGATTCAAACAATTCCATACATGACAAATAAAAACGTCACGCTTCGCATTCGTCACGCCTGTCTGTTTGACAAAGGCTTAAATGCGTGTGTATTAATTTTCGCATATATAATATAATTTTTATAAACAAATAAATATACATACTTATTGCTTACTTTAATAAACACCCACCAGCACAGGCACAGACAACACTCGCCACAATTGTCTAACTTTAATATTCAAGTGCTAAGTTTACGTCACCACGTCGTGTTCATGTAGATTTACGTTGGTTTCAGGAGGTAACGTGACGTCACGCGTCTCTGAAGGGGTTGGTAGAATGTCTACGAATGGGTGCACTTCGCAAAGATATATTTAAGTCGCATGTCATGTAATAAGGTAACAGTCTCATTGCTTCTCTTGAGTCTAAGGCTGAAGCTACATTAGGCAACGCCGCGATCTGCGAGACATGAGTGATTAAAACAAATAAATGAATGCTCATGGATTGGCTATACCGTACACCAGCGATACCACGTGTAATCTGTTTCGCTCTTCCAGTCGCATCGCAAATCGCTGTCTAATGTAGCCTCAGCCTCATGTCGTCGCTGAAATATTTTTGGTTATGGTGCAAAAAGACTAATAATTTCTAAAATGGCAACCGAGTCGTAAAAGGACAAATTTTCAAAATGGCAATTTTTCCAAAAGCCAAAACTCATAATGGCAAATTATATGTTTTTCGAAAAATTTTCCTTTTGCTACTCCGTGTCAAAGTTTTCATGGAATATCCACATGGAATATCGATATTTTTTTCATTGAATACCCGGGTATTCAATGAAAAAAATATCGATAGCAGTCACAGAGTCTGAATTTGTTCCCCGTTGATGGCTATAGATTCGCCTGATATTTTTTATTTAGATGTTAAATTTCTTCTTAACCCTGCAGCCCTGGTCGCGGGACTCACAGATTACCATGACCCCGGTACGTAAAGGGCTATTGAAGGACACCGTGGATTTAGTCAGTACTAGTCTGCAAGTCCCTCCCGCTCTGCCCTGGGTGGGAGGAATCATGTGATGATTTTACCACGTAAAAAAAAAGGGGCCCGCAGGCGTAACTCTCATTGAATAAAACTCTAACCTGTTCTTTCAGTTACCCTGGTACGTAAGAGTATTTCTTTATATATAGTAGAATCTACATGTATAACGCAGATAATTCTGTCCTTGTCCTTCGTAACAACTGTTCCTTATTCCTACATAGTATCGAATATCAGACTGATATTTTACAACAGGTATTTTGTAACTGTTCCAAAACCCTGTTATAAAATAACAGTCCTATTTGGAACAGGAACAGATATGGGTATTTAATAGTTGCCAGGATAACGTCTTAGCCAATCATTATCACACAAGGCCAGTTAAGATAATCTTAGCTTAACTGAAGTAATAATTAATCTGAATCTCGTCAAACAGTCTTCGTGACAAGGGTATAAACAGAGGTTTCGAGCTGGTATTTGGTAAATTTAATCTTCCATGATTGGGGTTACGGTACTTAAGTTGAGAGCTTAAGTTAAGTCTGTGAAGATAGTTATTGATTAGTTAGTCTTCGAGTAGTTCTTACCTCATCGGGGGGTTCGATGAGGTAATTATATTGAATTGAGGTCGGCTGTGGTCAAGATTTGCTCGTCATTCTTTTGTTAGTCCAAACTAATATTACAAATGCGAAAGTAACTCTGTCTGTCTGTCTGTCTTTTCTTCACGCCTAAACTACTGAACCGATTTGTGTGAAATTTGGTAAGGACATTTGAGTTTGGAACTTGAGAAAGGACATAGGATAGTTTTTATTACAAATAAAAACAAAAATCTGCCAGAAGTCACTATTCCACGCGAACGAAGTAGCGGGCAAAAGCTAGTTAATTATAATTATATGCCGACGGCCAGTAATGGGAGACTCGTCGTCCGGTCTTGGACTATGCCCGGGTCGACGGCGCGTCGTGTTCCACGCGCGTTTCAAAGTGCTGTCAGCAATCTGACAGGGCCCCCTTAGAGGGCCAAAGCCTGCCGGGTTCGCGGGACTGTCCCTTCAGGTAACCGTGATCCTGCAACGTAAAGGGCTATTGAAGGATCATCGAGAATTTAAGTCAGTACGAGTCTGACAGTCCCCCCCTGGGGTGACGACTCATTTGATGATTTTATCACGATAAAAAAAAACTGTGTACCACGCCGTAAGTCTATGTTCAAATATGACATGCAATTCTGCTTGTGCATGTAACTAGTTTACAAATAATAGAAGAATTGCTGTCATTAGCAATTCTTCTATTATTTGTAAACTAGTCCCTGGAAATTCTCGAAGTAAATCACTTCTAGCAATGTTTCTTAAATAGGCCGCTGACAGGAAATGGCAGTCAATTAAATATTTTTCATAAAGCGTTTAAGTATTATCTTGAATACTAAGCTATGCCGTCTGTCTGTAGAATATGAACAGCGGTGGCTCATATCGAGCTCTTTGACTGACTAATGCACTATGCATGCGATATTGCAGTCTTGTGGAAACATACGCGACGGGTGTGGTGGACGGGGCCGCTGTTGAATTAAAAAAGTTTTTAAGACAGAACATTTTATAACAAACATAATACAAAAAAATATATTCTAGATTTTAAAATTGAAAGCCTGTCAATCCTATTCTAGAAAAATTTCAAGTATTTGACGTTTCTTTTGACCGACAGGTTCAAATAACTTTACAAAAATCATAACCAAATGTGACACAATTTGTAAAATGGTTTATAATTTTGTCACAATGGCAAATAGAATTGAATAGACCATTTTGCTTTCCTTGTCAATTGGCGTGAAGAGCCATCATCGAGAGAATTGGTAGGAATGGCCCTGAGGAGCCCGGGGAAGTACCCGAAAAAAAAAATAAGCCTGTTACACGGATATCCTTTCGTGCCACCTATAACACAGCGATGCTTCTCGAGGGTAGAAGTACAAAACGTGCTTTTGATAGCCTCGTCTCCTCATTTCATATTGTTCCGTACACCATCCATCTTTTCTTTTGTCTTCATTACGTACTAGCGTCTATCGTGCACGCACAAATTCCCCGCCCATATATTTCCACCACAAAAGAAATTCCCCATACATATTCTGGGGGTGTAGCTCCTATTACCATCAGATGGGGGTTGAATGAGTTATTATATATTCACCACAAAGGGGTGAAAAGGGGGGGGGGTAGTATAAATATATGCAGTCGTGCGAAAATGTAAAATTGCTAACGTAAATGCTGTATCGTTTCGATTTTACCCGAGTTTCGTATTTTAATGCTATATTTTAGGACTGAAATAGCAGAATATTATGCAAGATTTATGGCATGTTTTCAAATTATAACTAACTAGATGTTTCTAGCGGCTTTGTCTGCTTGAAAATTGTTTCAAGGGAATTAAATATCCCGGGTCGACGGAGCGTCGTGTCCCAAGCGCGCCTCAAAAAACTGTCAGCAATATGACAGGGAGCCAAAGCCTGCCGGGGTCGCGGGACTGTGTCATCAAGTCTGACCCTGGAACGTAAAGGGCTATTGAAGGATCACCAAGGATTTTATTTAGTCAGTAGAAGTCTGACAGTCCCTCCCGTCCTGCCCTGGGTGGAAGGACGCATTTGATGATTTTACAACGTATAAAAAACGTGTTGTCTCTTCCGAAAACAACAAAAAGTCTAAAAAGACACACTAGGTACAAAAAGAATTAACCAAAATTGATAACAACTGTCATTAAAACTAAAACTCGATCATACAGCCAATAAAACGAGTTTGTTTATCGTCTGCTACTCATTGTCGATGGTTCCGCTCTACTTGTCTCTGACTCACATCCGCTGGCCATAATGTTGGTATTTATGACGCTATCTTCAAGACATGCGCTGTAGTGAGTAGGCAGAGTTACGATATATTGTCTTTGGTTTTAAGACATCTATTAGCAGTTATTTCCGACAAATACATCAACCGTCGTCTTTTTATTTAATGATGGTAAGCGATGATGTGGTCGACGGTGAAGCACGCTTGCCTAAAAGTAACCTGTTCACTCTTGACTTGAAGACCCCAAGGTTATAGCTGTCGGGAAATACAGGTGGAAGGGAGTTCCACTCCTTAGCTGTGCGTACAATAAAAGTATTGGCAAAACGCTTTGTACCGGAGGGATGTCCATCATATAACGATGGCGCATTGCCGTACGTCTTGTAGTCCGATGATGGAAAGGGCCAGGTGGAATCAAGTTGTGCAGTTCCATCGCACTCTCTCCGAAATGTTACCGATAAAAAACCGACAGGCTGGCAACTCGGCGTCGATGTTCAAGGCTCTCCATCATAATGATAAGTAGATTTAACTTCACCATTTTTTTTAAGTGGTATAATCATCAAATGAGTCCTCCCACCCAGGGCAGAGCGGGAGGGACTGTCAGACTCTTACTGACTAAAATCCACGGTGTCCTTCAATAACTTCACCATACAGGGTCTTTGTTTTAAATTGGCCAACAGTGGAAAATCCGCACCCATAAGACATACGGAAAAACTTTCTTAGGAACCTTTAGCTCTTCTTTGATGTTAAAAATTTTGGCATGTTTATTTTTTTGGTCAAGTGTGAATTGTACACAGAAACGAGTAAAATTCCCATTTTTTTTTAAATGCTGTTCGTCTGTTTCAAGTAAGGATCATTACTTTGTATGGGAAGAAAAAAAACCGGACCGCGGAGGCTGCAAATCAAACGATTTGTCCAAAACGTTTTTTTTATATTGCTATTTGTTTGTTTCTAGGACATTTAGTTTCCTGACGATGTTTTCCTTCATGTGTTGAGTGTATCAATATAATTAATTAAATTTCAGTACTTTCAAGTAGAAAGTAGTTCAAGTGAATGGCTTTATCAGGACACCTTGGATTTTAGTCAGTACGAGTCTAACAGTCCCTCCCGCTTTGCCCTGGGTAGGAGAACACATTTGATGAATTTACCACGACAAAAAAAAACCTAGTACTTTTGCTGTTTAGTCAACGAAAAAGACAATTTTAGGTAACCTTCTATCTCTACATAGACTAAATATAATTAATTATTCAAATTCATACCACCTTGAACTCATGCTAGCCTAGTACGTTTTGTTAGCTTCTAATCGTCTCACTGGTGAAAAATGGGAATAGACCGCTCTATCTAAACTATGGCGAAATAGTTGTTTTTTTGTAATTATCGTTACTTTTTTAAAAAATCGTTTGACTGCACTGCTTTAAGTTTGAACAATAGTTTTATATACAGTTTTATTCAATTTTTGGTAAAAATACTTCAGCATTTAAGAGTTTAATAAACAACGAAACTATTTATTATATGAACTAGCACTTTGCCCGCGACTTCGTCCGCGTGGGTTACGTACTTTCCTAATTCCCCCTTTTCACCCCCTTAAAGGTTAAATTTCCAAAAACCCCTTCTTAGTGCTCCCCTACATTATAATAGGAAGCCGTGTGCAAAATTTCACGTTCCTAGCCCCAGTAGTTTCGGCTGTACGTTGATATGTCAGTCAGTCAGTTCTCCTTTTATATATATAGATTAATAGTAACTACAACAAAATTGCCCGAGACACCGGAGAATAATTGCCCAAAAAAATAGCCCATGCAATGGACATCACAACACGTCACTAAGCCGGACTAATCACATGTCTTCCCAACCCGGATCAATTGAGCACAATATAAAAAGTGCGTGTGAATAGACCAAGAGTCTGGTCCTCAATTGAGGCCAATCTTAGATATCAATTACGGAATGAGGCGACAGGCTTAATCAGCTTAATTTACACGTCATTACTTTTAGCTAGCTCTTTGAGAATTTGGGACCCGTGACTCTTGAGTGACATACATTGCAGGCATGGTGACTGCATCAATTTGCCATTTTTTTATCAGTATAAAACATAATACAGAATTATTAATTAATAATAGCAACTTAAAACCACAGAGGTTTAAGCTTGTGCTATCAAGAAGTCTTTCTCGGGCACGCCACAGTCGCGGCGGTAAGACCCCTCATTGAGGAGTGACTGGACAGGCGTCACGGCGCGGCGTCCTGATCTACCGCATGACGCAGGTCCTCACCGGACACGGATGTTTCGGGAGGCACCTGTGTCTGATAAGGAGGGAAGAAACGCCTGGGTGTCACCACTGCGAAGATCATCCGGAGGACACGGTGGAGCAAACGGACTGCCCCGCTTGGGCAGAGCACCACCGTGTCCTCACGACGGCGATAAGCGGAGACCTCTCGCGCCCGGCATTGGTCGAGGCCATGATTCGAGAGTGGGGGCTCGGGGCGTCATAAACAAGTGAAAATTGTACTTGATTGTGTCGTACTGGCAATTTTAAAAGTGACACATCTTCGTCAATTTTGGTTTACGTAACAAAAAAAAAATACGTGTCAAATATTTTTTGATAATCTAACTGGCGGAGTAATTAGTTTATTTTTTTTTTCAGCTAAATACCCTATTTACTCTTTGACTATTTTTTTTTTAGCGTGATAATATCATCAAATGAGTCCTCCCACCCAGGGCAGGGCGGGAGACTTGACTGACTAAAAGCCACGGTGTCCTTCAATAGCCCTTTACGTACCGGGATCACGATAATTTCTGAGTCCCGCATCTATCACAGGAGTCTTAGAAATGAATCGAAAACATTTTTAGTTTGTTTGTAGAAAGTAATATCTGGAATGAGAGAACTTATTCGAAAATTCTTTCATCAGTAGAAAGGTTGCATTATTCTTGCCTGACATTATTAAAAAAAAACGCATCTGTGCGAAGACGGGGCGTATCGTTAGTCAATAACAAGCAGGTACAAATAGTTGTACAATATCTCAGTGTCCGTATTTAAAAAAAATACCTTACTTCAACATTTTCTGGAAACTTCAAAACATTGCCATCAGCAACATTCAATTTGTGATTCTGGTTTACAAATCAATAATTTACCTGAAACAAAACAGAAATAACACATTAAAACATTTGTTTCAGGGTCAAATAAACATTATAATTATACCCATAACAGACTGAGTCAACGATAACATAAAAAAATAAATAATAAATAAATAAATGATGGTAAAATCATCCAATGAGTTCTGCCCCCCAGAGCAGGACGTGAGGGATTGTCAGACATGTACTGACTAAAATACAAGGTGTCCTTCAATAGCCATTTACGTTCCGGGGCCACGTTTACCTGAGAAGACGGTACCGCGATTGTTTTAACGGTTTAAAAGTTATGACTACTTTTAGTGTTCAGGTAGGCAAATAGTTTACTGTATAATTTGAAATTCTGTTTAGTCCGTCTGTTAGAGTATCGAAAAATACTGAAAACGTATTTTTTTGTTTTTTTTTTTTATCTATGAATACTGACAAATATAAAACGTTTCGAAATTCGGGAGCGAGGGCTTCTGAAATTGTGACGTCATAACGCCAAAAAAAATTATAGACCGAGAGACGTTTTGTGATTTCTATCAGCGTTGTATCTTCGTCAATTATGTTTTTTTTTTATCGTAGTAAAATCATCAAATGAGTCCTCCCACCCAGGGCAGGGCGGGGGGGACTGTCAGACTTGTACTGACTAAAATCCACGGTGTCCTTCACTAGCCCTTTACGTACCGGGATCACGGTAATGGGTAAATCCCGTGACCCCGATGGTTTAAGTAATAAAAGAAAAAATACGTGTCAAATATTTTTGGTGTTTTGTATTTTTTTTTAATAAAATACTATTTTTTGTACGTGGTAATATCATCACATGAGTCCTCCCTCTCACCCAGGGCAGAGCGGGAGGGACTGTCAGACTCGTACTGACTAAAATCCACGGTGTCCTTCAATGGCCCTTTACGTACCGGGGTCACGGTAATTCGTGAGTCCCGCAAACTAATAAAATAGCCTATCGTAAATTAATTAAATTCTCTTGAAGCAGTTAACAACCCGTAGTAAACCGTGCCAGTATTTCGATCAAAACAGATAAAATACAGTTAGACAACACTGGCTCTTAAACAATGAAGTGATCTGTCAAAATGGATACAGATAAACATCAGAAAAACTTTCTAGTTAAATATCTATACTTCTATATATATAAAAATGTTATGTTGGTTTGTGTACGCTTCAAAAACTCAAAAAGTGCAGAAGCACCGATTGAACTGAAATAGCATGATATATAATCCGCATCAAGGATTGTTTTTATCTATTTTATGCATCAGTCACATATCCACGATCGCGTAAAAACAGTTTTTTTTTGCGCCACAGCGAAGCGTGGCAGGGTACAGCTAGTATAGTAAAAAGCTAAAGAGTTTGTTTGGTTAAACGAGCTAATCTCAGGAACTACTGATTTGAAATTAAAAAAACTTTTTGTGTTGCATAGCCCATTTATCCAGGAAGGGTCTAGGCTATATATCATCACGCTATGACCAGTAGGAGCCGAGCAGCGGGAAACGCGGTGAACAGCTAGTTATGTATATCCTGACAGAATTCCGTTCATGGCGGATTTCGACCAATATCATTCTGCCGAGTACCGAGTATATATATACTTTCTAAGTTTATATTCACTTGTAACAGAACATCAAGCATCCGCCATTTTTAATTTTGCCGAACTGAACAACGAACAGAGCCGAGCATAGAGCCAAACATCGCTACGAACATTTTCACGATCTTTCTAGGGAACGCTCTAGTCGATGGTACTCAATTTTTTTTTCATTAAGATATTAGACATACGAGTAATAGCCGGGTCGGAAAAAAGCTCGCCAGAACGTTCGTTAGAATGCTCGCTGAATCGCTCTCGTTTGTTTTTCTTGAATAAAAAAATCGCAAGAATGCTCAATACAAGTGAATGTTCACGTTTATCAGCACTTTTATTACACATCACAACCTTCACACATATGTGTTTTAGAAAAATGAAAAAAAAAAATTAAACTAAACACAAAAATGCAAAAGATTAATATCGAAAAAAAGACCTTGTAAAAGCGCAACGGAAAAACTAATGAGCCTCTGTAAAACAATGAGCTGCAATACACAATGGACAACACGGAGACAACTACCAGGAGTACAGAATACTACAGAAGGACTGCTCCGAACGAGGGCAAACACACGCACACATGGACACGTGTCACGTACAGCGAACGTCATTTGTTTCGTGACTGTCTTTTGTTTAATGTCTTGGACATTTTTTAAATAGCGATAGGTTTTACCACTATCTCGCCTGATGATAAGCGATGATGTGGTCGACGGTGAAGCACGCTCGCTTAGAAGTAACCTATTCACTCAACTTATTGAGCCCAAAGTTGTAGTTATCAGGAAATAAAGACTCCGGCAGGGAATTCGACTGCAAAACTATGCACATTATGACTGTACATAAGGGTGGGATGTCCACCAAACATCACAACACAAGGACACGCGGCACATACAGTGAGTGCAAGCGCACTCGCGACCGGCATTTGTTTCAGATCTCCACGCACACAGACACACGTCACGTGCAGCGAGTGCAAGCGTACTCGAGAAGTCAAGACCGAGCGGCGTTTGATATCTCCGCACATTTGCAATCCAAAATCTTACCAGTGGCTAAACAATAACAGCCGCACAGGCCGATCTTCCAGCTTAAGCCGCGCTTACCGAGGTTGGTCTGTAGATGGGTGACCATCTGTCATAGCGAGTTTCCTCCGTGCCTCCGAAAGCGCATAAAGCCGTTAGTCCCGGCTGTCATTTGTAGATCTTTGACAATCGTTACTGTTAATCAGAAGCTCTAAAGTCTGACAACTAGTCTTATCAATGGGTACCGTATTACGTAGTAACTGGGTTGTGGAGGTCAGAAGCAGTAGCGCTCCATGTTAAATAATGATATTCAAGTGCACCTGGTTAGACTATAGTTGGGTAAAGTCAGGCATGATGATGATGGTCTCATTATATTCATTTCCAGACGATGATAATGAAATATGAATAATTTTATTAAATGAACCCTTTTTATAGTATACTAGTATTGTATCGTAATAAAATAAATCGCACCACAGTATCCTTACAGTATCTAGGGGTAGTTTTTACAACTGAATTTAAAAATGCATATATTTAATTAAGCTTTTATACAATTTTCAGTGCAGTTTTAAAAGAATATTCCGCTGTAACGCGGTCTACACTGTGGGCTCTTCATTAGCAAGAACGAATATATTTTTTCAGTGAAAAATAAAGTTGGAATTTTAAGTGAAGATTTTTTTTTATTGTGGAACTTTTTAAACTGAAGTATTATGTTTCACGTACGGATGAAACGGTTTTTGGATGCCTGAATTTTTTGTTTAATTAAAACTGTGGTATTTTTTTATCGGATTCTCCACTATAAAAAAGATTTTTTAAGCTATTGCATAGCTTTTATCGCGGGTTTTGAGCGCTGCGACCGAATCAATAAATTCCGTAACGAAAATAAACCTAACACTGTCACATCTGTCATATCAACGTGAATAAATAATTTTTTTTCTTGAAGATTCACTTGATTGACGTGGCTGACCATAGCCTAATTAGTAGAGTAACTTCCCATAGAGCAACGATGGGATGATATTCTCGTTAAATATTCGCGGTAGGCGATAATTTTTTCTAAATATATAATTATAATTGCATAAGTTGATAAAAAACTTTACCGCGGCAGTCCCCGAGTGCCACACGTATTGTTTTTTTTTTTTATATATCCATAATTCCTTACGTATACAGGGTGAACTTTCCAGGATCTTAGCACTTATCCCTGTCCCTACCCTTATTCCAATTTATTTGTGTTGGGCACAGCCTGTCTTCATCTTGCATACTTCTCTTTATTTCTCATCACCTCATTATTCACCTTATACAGGGTGAATCTTTCAACAGGGCGTGGATGACTATATTCGAAACTATGAGGAATATCGAATACTGAAAGAAGTCTCGAGGCCGATTTAGACGAAAACTAGAACTGCATCATTCGATTTTTGAAAAACCAATATTCCTGGCCAGTAATCGAAACTGCTGATTTTGGCAATACCTTACGACTTCGGTATCCATTGACGCGTGCCTGTGTACGAACCTTTAAGGATTTGTATTGCGATAGTCTCCTGGATATCGTAAGGAATTCGTAAAGTACCGGAGACTTGCGTTTGCTTGCCGAGTGTACGACGGGGCTTAGGCCTCTGCCTCGAATCTTGCGGGCAGCGGGGCGGCGGCGGCGGCGGCGCTCGCTGTTCGCCCCCGCCCCGCTGCCGCGCCGCTGTTTCCGAGGGCCGGTCCATTTGAATGTATGCCTAAGATCCTGCCGCTCCCGCGCCGCCGCCGCCGCCGCCCCGCTGCCCGCAAAATTCGAGGCAGAGGCCTAATAGCGCGACGAATATTGACACCCGAAACTTTTCTATCCCAAAACATATTCCCAGTGTTACCACTTTTTAAACTAAAATAAAATAAAAAGCACTAAAACCCCGGGATCAAATAAACGTGACAGAACGCAGAACTTCGCGAAACTCCTACAACGTACAGTCGTGTATAAAAGCGTTCTCGTGTACAACACACTCGTTAGAAAATTTAACGAGTGCCGGAGTTTCACAAGAGCGTTTTGTTCGTCGAACTCTCGAGCACTTTTGCTCGCGATAGTACTTTGTTTGTTCGAATTTCGAAATAAAAGGTTTGAAAAGGTGTCTGGTTGTGAGTGTACTTTTGTTCTGCGTTGGACAGTTTTGTTGATGATTGAAGGTACTTTGTGGAATTAAGTGTTATCCTATATGTATTTTTATGTGGAACAAGATGTATTTTCTTAAATAAAAAGCCGTAAGTATAAACCGTGGGTATAATGTAGAGATTACATACTGGTTCCTGCTGAGCGTTGATTCCCACGGATTCGATTCTCATTTCGGGTAAAATGTGATAGGGTATCTCCTTTAGTTTCACCCTGAATTCACAGTACTTCCCTCAAAAAACACGTTATATCGTTGGTCCTGCGGCTGGATCTCCCTCCACTCGTGTTGGATTGCAGTCCTATCGGTCACATTTATCAGACTTTTGGTGCTCCGTAGACATCGACGGCACGGTTGGCGCAGTGGTTGAACGATCGACTGCTGCGCAACGTGTCGCGTGCTCGATCCCCGGTCGGTCATGGTCCATGATTGGACGGCGAGTCATCTATTACTCGACTACTACCAACTGTACAATTTTTCTAACAATAGTAAGTATAGACTATAGAAAGTAGTGCTTATTCCTAACTTAAACATAACTTAGCTTTCTACACTAGAAACAGTTACATTAAAGTCCGACTAAGTTTTAGTCGTAATAAATCTTAGTAAGTTTTATCTATGATCTTGTTAAAAGGGGCCGGCGCGGGCGCAGACTGTTATGTACGGTAGAAAGTCAGTTTTTGTACTGTTGGTAGCTAGTATTAAATAGGGTACTATGTCAAATAAAGTGTTCGGCAATAGATAATACATAGGTCTGTTTAATGTGGAATAAAAAGTACAGAAAGAGAGATAAGCATTTGTAGGACCACCTATCTCTTTCTAAATAAATTAAATTTTAAGCAGACAATGCTCAGTCCATGTTAAAAGTCTATGTTCAGACATGGTTACGATTACATTATTGAAAGAATTGCTAATATTTTTTGAAGGAATTCACAAAATGAACCCTAGAAACCCAAAGAGAAAGAATGAATCCACCCGTCCTGTGTGAAATAAATAAATAAATATTCTACAACTATCACACAACGCCATCTAGTCCCAAGCTAAGCAGAGCTTGTGTTATGGGTACTAGACAACTGATAAACATACTTATATATTTCTAAATACATACATATTATAGATAAACTACACCCAGACACAGAACAAATGATCGTGCTCATCACACAAACATTTGTCCTGGGTGGGAATCGAACCCACGACCATAGGCATAGCAGTCAGGGTCACTAACCACTAGACCAACAGGCTTGCCAAGGGGACAGTCAATGTAAGGGGACAGTCCCTTAACAGACTTGTACTGACTAAAATCCACCGTGTTTCTTGAATTACCCGTTCCAGGGTCACGGGTATCTGGTCAGACAGTCCCGCGATGAATTACTTATCTCATCTTATGAGTCCTCCCACCCACGGCAGAGGGACTGTCAGACTCGTACTGACTAAAATCCACGGTGTCCTTCAACAGCCCTTTACGTACCGGGGTCACGGTAATTCGTACAGTCCCGCAACCGCGACGAATTACTTAAACCAACTGTTACAGACTCCCAACTTTGGTCCCTGACAGCATTGCATGAGCAACTTTCATAAATTATTTTACTCTTCTCAAGCAGATTCAAGGCATTTATCACTAAAATTAGGTCCCCCATTAAAATTCTAACATACAACTTGAACTTTTACGAAAATTTAGCGTTATTAAACTAAAAATATGAGCTTTCAGTCGCGCTAAAAGCTGGGCACGTTACCCTAATGTCGTAAAATATGTGTCGTGTTTAACTTGGACACATTCGTGTCACTAGGAGTGGACTGTGTCCACAAAACTATTATTATAGTGGATTGCGATGGCACAGTGGTGAATTGGAGACAGCTATGAGTGTTTTCAGGTCGTGGATTCTAATACTCTTTCAATGTTTTGCGATTTCGCCCGCGTTTTCTTTGAAAATTCTCCCACTGAAAAGTTTTACTGGGTTAAAACGTATCCTATATGTTGGTGAGTGGGGGTGACTCGCCATCATGGACTATGCCTGAGTCAACAGCACAACTACAAAACTACAATCATGGAATAAGTCCTCCGATGACAGAAACGACTGTCAAACTCGTACTGACAAAAATTCACGGTGACCTTCAATAGCCCTTTACGTTCCGGGGTTAGCTGTTAAGACAGTCCCGCGATCCCGGCAGGCTTTGGCCGTCTAAGAATGGTCCCTTTAGATTGCTGACAGCTCTTTGAGGCGCGTGAACCACGACGCGCCGACTACTCGGGCATGGTCCATGATCGGACGGCGAATCACCCATTACTCGCCGTGACCAAATCCTTACACGACAAATAAAAAGAGATAGTATTATGTCCGGGCAATTTTATTATAAGTTATTGCAGAAACACAAAACAGCGCAAAAGCATTTGTCATTTGCTTCAAGGCCCACAATGTAACTGAAACTGTTTCTTTCAATTTGCTAAAGTACCATCTTTTGTTACTTTGAAAGGGTACTAACTTTCCTCCACTTTAATGCATTCGGTGTACCATTTCATACTTTGTTTGGCGCGCCCTAAGTGCTGGCGATACGGCGCGCCTATGACCTAAATGTGGGCATTAGGCCCTTCGTATACAAGGCGACGCAAGTCTCAGATACCTTACGACTTTGGCATACATAACGCGTGCCTGTGTACGACTTTCAACGAATTTGTATTGCGATAGTCGCTTAGATACCAAGGGGCTTATGGATGAAGTCGGTGGTGGGGACTATCAAATCGATCGCAGCGCGCCATGCGACAGAGATGTGAACTAAAGGGGGACAGTTTAATATGCACCACATACCTTTTTAAGTACTTTTTTGCCTTTGTCAAACACACAGGCGAAAGCGAAGAGAGTCCGAAGCGATACCGAAGCGAGACGTCAGTCCGATAGTTCTGTCACGCTATCGGATCGCTTTCGCTTTTCTATGTGACTGGATTCAAACAATTCCATACATTACAAATAAAAACGCCTCGCTTCGCATTCGTCACGCCTGACTGTTTGACAAAGGCTTCTTAGGTTTTAATTATTTTTTAACTAAAATTAATCCGAAAATGATTATCAAAAATATCAAGTTCAGCTCTATAAAAAGTGTTAATAATAATTTTTCGGAAATGGTCCAACAGGAGGTGTGTCAATTTGAAATTACAGGGTGTAACAAAAACCGTGTAATTCAAAACTGAGCACACCTTTTCCGCAAAGTAGGTTAATGACATACAAACTGTATTCGCCTATTAACTGACAATTCTAATTAACCTAATGAATACTGTCACCTATTTTTCGCTTCGCATTTCTAGCGTGTGGTTGGCGAATTAATTTTCTATTTCTTTTTTTACGTAAATAATTGTTTTTACACATGATGTAGAAATAATTGGGCCATGTACGAAATAGGTTAAATATTTTTTTTTAATGGGCAAGCGCGTGTTAATATGCATAATAAAGGGTTCCGTGGTTGAAAATGATTTATTATATAAAAAAAACATCACTTGAAGGACAGCTGAAAAAAAAACCTATCTTACGATAAAATTATAAATTTTCGGACTTCTTTCTATGACTTGTGCTTTTAGATTCTTCTTGCCAACTGTCATGATTCCAGGGTAGTACCCTATAGGTTTTTATTTACTGCATAAACGGCCGTATTTTTGTACTGTGTTGACTTAGAATCTCGTTTTTTTTAGAGCTCCAAGGAACCATAGATCTACGTATTTGGTATTAGTTTCTTTATTTGGTAATTATTTATTACTAGCTTTTGCCCGCGACTTCGTTCGCTTGGAATAGTGACTACCAGTTTTTTTTTTGTAATAAAAACTATCCTGTCCTTTCTTGAGTTCCAAACTATGTCTGTACCAAATTTCACACAAATCGGTTCAGTAGTTTCGGCGTGAAGAAAAGACAGATAGACAGACAGAGTTACTTTCGCATTTATAATATTAGTTTGGACGTCTTGAAACTGCAGCACCATAATTTTGTATTAGGAACCTAATATTATTTTGTCTTTTGAAAAAGTGCCTGTAACAAACCTAACTTAATCTGTGCCTACTTGAAACAAATAGTTTGATTTGACAGATTCGCAGACAGACGGTCAACGAAGTAATCCTATAAAGGTTCCTTTTAAGATACGGAACCAAAAAAAAATTTGGTTAAAAAATATAAATAAGCTCACGAATTTATTTGCCCACGGGCTTGCGTGAAGTTGCGTGTGACCCATATCACAACCTTCCTATATTTGAATAAGACCCATGTTTTTAAAAAGGACTGCCCTCCTGTTAAAAATTGTTAGTGACGTCACGGCTGGCCCATTAACTGAGCTGCTGCGTGTCGCGTGGTAGGTTCCCGAAAGGAAGACTTACTTTTAACCGACTTCAAAAAGGAGGAGGTTCTTAATTCGGTCAGTATTTTTTTTATGTTTGGTGCAGTGTGCTTAATGCTTATCATTTGGTCCCATAGAAATTCTTTATGGCTAAGCAGCTTTTAATTTATAAACATTTTCTTGTTTACTTGGACGAAGTTATTAAAGTTATTTTGCACTTTTTTGAGGTTTTTTATAATTAGAATTCGATTTTTTTTCCTTTAAATTGTTATAGTGCCTCTTTTTCGTGGTAAAATCATCAAATGTGTCCTCCCACCCATTACTGTCAGACTTGTACTGACTAAAATCCACGGTGTCCTTCACTAGCCCTTTACGTACCTGTGTCACGGTAATTCGTAAGACCCGCGACCCCGGAACATAAGTGTACATTAAAAAATAAACCAGTCGTGTAGGTACTTAAAAGAAAGTACCATCATTTTTCTCCCACCACAATATTGACATGGATCAGACATATTTACTGCTAGTAACACTGGCAACCCCCGGGTATTAACACCACAAAGATACCGGGTAAATCTCCCCATGATACCGCAGGCGTGCATTAACACACAACTGACACGCAGCAAGTTATTACAGAAGATTCAAATTGACAGGAATGAAATGTCTTTAATACTATCTCCTTTCGATGAAAAAAGATTTAAAAAAAGCGTGAAAAACAAAACGCTTCGAAATTGGAGATCGGACCGGTGATGGGGATTTGTGACGTCATAACGCCTGTAAAATTATACCGACCGAGTGACGTTTTGTGATTTTTAGTAGCGTTGTATCTTCGTAAATTCTGGTTTACGTAACAAAAGAAAAAATACCGGACAAATCCTTTTAATACTGTATCTCACGGACTAATCAATTTTTCATTAATTGACTAAAAAAAACAAAAACAACGGCTTTAGGGTATTAAAAAAAATTAACACGTCCTGTGTTCATTTTTTTTAATACCCTAAAGCCTTTGTCAAACATACAGGCGTAGCGAATGCGAAGCGTGGATTTTTTATTTGTAATGTTTGGAATTGTTTGAATCCAGTCACATAGAAAAGCGAAAGCGATCCGATAGCGTGACTGAATCGATGCGAAGTATGGCGAAGGCGTATTGGCTCTGTTTGACGGCTTTCATAAAAAGCCAGCTAATACAACTGCCAAGTCTCGGTTCGCTGCACCCAGTTTGACATCTCGTATCGGTTCGGACTCAGTCCGGTTCGCTATAGGCTGTCTGTTTGACAAAGGCTTAACTGACTGACGGACTAAACTTTTTCCAATTTATTTATGATGCATTAACTATTCGAGCATGCACAAATTTGTGGACCTTCTGCCTCCCTCTCCATTCTTTCAATATGTGTACATTACGTCTATATGTCCGTATTTGCCCCGTGTCGCGGTGGCTGCTAATTGGGTTCGTCGTAATACGACCATTTTGGCCTCAACCGGATTTGTAAAAGAGTAATTATTTCTGTTTTTGTCCGTACATGATGAATGTGAGCTAATTATTGTGTTATACATATAAATAGTTTTTTTGCTTGCGATAGTTGTTTTGTGATTACTGGGGTGACACTCAAGTGACTAAGAGAGTGATGAGCATGAATGTTGATGGATGGAGAGGAAGAGGAAGACCAAAGAAAAGATGGATGGATTGTCTAAGGAATGATATGAAAGAAAAAGGAGTAAATGATACTGTGACGTTTGATAGAGGAGAATGGATGAAAAAAACGTGTTGCGCCGACCCCAAGTAATATGGGATAAGGGCAGGAAGATGATGGGGTGATAGTGTTATTTCGACGAAATTTCTAGAACATTCCAGAATATACTAAATGGAACGAACGGAATCGGGACAGTTAGTTTTTTTTTATTCTTTTCTTTCTTTTAAAAAACGTTGCTCTACACTAGGAATTTGTGTCTTCCTGTATCGTGGGTGCGTTCACAAATATAGAAACTAACATACACAAAACCCAAACCAGGAACACATACTTGCAGATCATATGGGATCAAATTAATATTGAGCTGTCAGCAATATTACGTGGCCAAAGCCTGCCGGGATTGTCAGGTAACCGTGACCCCGAAACAAAAAGGGCAATTGAAGGACACCGTGGATTTAAGTCAGTACAAGTCTGACAGTCCCTCCCGTCCTGTCCTGGGTGGGAGGACTCATTTGATGATTTTAACACGTAAAAAAAGGGTATGAATAGCGTTTAGTCTGAGTATATTTTATTATTTTTAGCAATCATCTCTTGTTGGAACCACTATCTCGCCTGATGGTAAGCGATGATGAGGTCGACGGTGAAGCACGCTTGCCTAGAAGTAACATATTCACTCTTGAACGTGTTGAGTTTCTATCAGTTCGACCCCTATTGTAAAATGACCTCTATTGGCTTTAACATAACTGTCAAAATGTTGATAAACGATTCCCCTTTACGAATCAACATGAATTTATTTAATGCGATGATTGTAGCATTAAAAGGTAACTAAATCAATCACAGTACAATTTTATTACCAATAAAATTCTTAGCTAGTAAAATAATAACTCCCCTACGGGGATCTAAAGGGCCAAACATAAATAGGATTACCATCTATCTGAATAATCCTAGGACACGTCAAGTTTTTTTGCGGTTTTTTTTTTTTAAACTTGATGTACCTAAGTGCTTTTAACTCTAGTCGAAGTCGGTCAGAAGTGACAGAAATAAGGTCTACGATGGAGAGAGCCTAATCAGAAGCAGCTTGTTCACTATAACTTTGAATAGATTCTGGTTGTATTTATCCGAAAATTCAGTGTTTATGTGAGTTCTACACTTCTGCTGTGCAAATATTTTAAATCACATCCAGACCCGAAACAACTACTTGTAGATCATCCAAATATGTCTTCCGTGTGGGAATCGAGCACATAATGCTGTCAGCCATTGTGCCCAATGACAAAAACCGTCAAAGTTTTAAAGTAAACATCCAAACCTTTTTTAAAACTCAGGAAAAACTCTTTCCAAATTACAAACTTACACACAAGGGACTGTTTCAAAGGAGGAAATTAAAAAGTTTTCCGTAAATGTTCGGCATTTTTTTGTTAATGGTAACCCTACTCACAAGGGGGTGGTTTTCAAGGCTCGGCCCGTCTGTCACACCTTACCTCGTAAACTGGTATAATAAACAGAGACATGCGAACTTTTTTACTAGTATTTTTTTTGTGTTGTTAGCGACTCCATTAGAAATTGCGTGTATAAAGTTATTACGTACTTGAATGATTTAAATTGGATTAATTTGCTGTATAATTAATGGGTGGAGGGAAAAAAATGTAGTAACATACTAGCAATGGATATAAACATCACGCCTGCACGTGTACCATGACACCCTAGAAATGGACTTTGTCGACGAAGGAATAGACAAAATGACAGAATGTAGAAAGATTTCTACCGTCCCTAAGGCTCACACGTACCTACACAACAAAAAAAAAACGATCACTTTGAAAAATTTTAATCACTACGGTACATTTTTTTTATTACATCATTATTTTATTGTTTAATTCCAAACAGGGTATTTCTATCTATTTTTGATTTATGTGGGTCGTCCATTATTTGACTGCTCTCAAAACGGTGAAGGAAAACATCGTGTGTAAACTTAAACGATGTCCTAAAACATTCGAAGGCGTTCCATTTACTAACCCGCACTGGGCCCGCGTTGTTGACTATGGTCCACTCCCTCTGAGAGGCCTGTGTCCCAACAGTCCCAACAATCCCAACATTTATAGGCTAAAGATGATGATTTATGATTATCACTCATCATTCTTTGAACCAGAACACAGCAATGCTGGTTGGCAGAAGAAAGTTATTTTTTTTATGGTGGTAAAATCATCAAATGAATCCTCCCAACCACGGCGGAGTGGGAGGGACTGTCACACTTGTACTGACTAAAATCCTTCAATAGCCCTTTACGTTCCAGGGTCAAGGTTACCCGATGAGACAGTACCGCGACCCCGGCAGACTTTGGCCCTTTGAGGAAGCCCGTCAATGCTGACAGCTCTTTGAGACGGGCAGTTGACCGTGGCATGTTCCATGATCGGACGGCGAGTCACCCATTTCTCACCGTCCGCATACCCAGAAGAAATAGTAGAGGTGATAATTCTCGTCACAAACAGCTAAACTATAATTCCCATACATTTATCATCATAGCTGTTGTACAAACTTGTTGTTTTAATGTTACCCATGCAATGTCAGAAGTAATAGTGTTGTACTAAGTATTTATAGGGTGCTAGTGAAAGCAGTGAACTGTGTCTATCGGCTTAAACCGGTAGCTAGTGATGGGACTACACTATCGACATGCCACTTTTTTTAAATCCAAACTAATATTATAAATGCGAAAGTAACTCTGTCTTTCTGTCTGTCTGTCTTTTCTTCACGCCTAAACTACTGAACCGATTTGTGTGAAATTTGGTACAGACATAGTTTGGAACTTGAGAAAGGACATAGGATAGTTTTTATTACAAAAAATAAAAAAAAAAACAAAAATCTGCCGGAAGTCACTATTCCACGCGAACGAAATCGCGGGCAAAAGCTAGTAATGTTATAAGATAGGTTTGCTCTCGACCTTATTCCTGGACCCACGAAATGCGAGTCCACTCCCTGTCCAGAGAGGTATGTATGTATCCCAGAAGTGGGAACACTATAGGCTGATGATGAATGATGCTTGTAGTTAAGTCTTACCAATATTTACGTTTACACTTTTCTACGGATATAATTTAGTACCTGAAACAAAAATGAGAAAATTATAAATACAATGTTCAAAGGAGTAGTATATATTTTTTACGTCTAAAAAGTTTTAATTTTAAATTAATTGAACTTTATCAATAAAAAAAATTTTTTAGTGCGTTTTCTTTAAATAGAAACCTGTAATTAACTAAAAAGAAGAAGAAATCATACTATAATTTTTCAAAGTGATCGCAATTTTTTTATGTCTGTTATTTATTATCCTGACTTAAGTATTCTCAATTAACGCAAATGAAGCCGGTCATATGCTTGTAATAATATCATCAAGAAAGTCAAAACCCCGTCGTACACAAGCACAACACGACACAAGTCTCCGATTTTTTACGACATTTGACATTTGGTATCGATTGATGCGTGCCTGTGTACGAACCTCTATGGATTTATATTGCGATAGTCACCTGCATACCAAAGTCGTAAGGTATAGGAGACTTGCGTCGCGTTGTATACGAGGAGGCTTTTTTTTTATCGTGGTAAAATCATCAAATGCGTCCTCCCACTCAGGGCAGAGCGGGACGGACTGTCAGACTCATACTGACTAAAATCCACGGTGTACTTCAATAGCCCTTTACGCACTGGGGTCACGGTAATCCCTTGGCACCGCGACCAAGTGTACGAGGAGGCTAACGAAGCTTTTAGCGATAAGACCTACTTATAAGATCTACTTTGTATCTGTAATTTGTATGGTGTGCATAATAAAGTGTATATGTATTTTTGTCAATAAAATATGTTTCGATACTCGATACCTCGTCCCCACACTAGTCGGGTCACGGGGCGGTGTCTTCTCACGACCGCGAACGTACTCAATACACTAATCAAGTGATTGGTTACATACACGCAATGTAGCTATACAGTTTATTTAGTAGTAGGCTGGCAATACTGCGCGTTGAGTTGTAGAAAAACCTGCGTATTATTTCTCAGTACTATGACCGTGTTTTTAAATTGACGGCACGTTTGGCGCAGTGGCTGAGCGATCGACTGTTGCGTAGCGTGTCAGGGTTCGATTCCCGTACGGAACAAATATTTGACCTACAAGTAGATGTTCCGTGTCTGAGCATCGAACTCAGAGTGTCAAGCTCAGTAGTCACGCTTGCCGCCACAAGATCAACATTACAGACCTAAGCTTTTTTGCGAGCATAACAGCGAAGTCCTAGCCCGTCAGATAACTGACAGCGGAACACGACGCGCCGTCGACCCGGGCATGGTTCATAAATTGGTCGGCGAGTCGCCCATTACTCACCGTCCGCATGCCCGCGCCTACGGTGGCCAGAAATCCCTTCGCGACGTCTGTTGTGTCCGAGTGAAGAACATGTCAAGTTTAATATGCACCTCAATCTTTTTAAGTACTTTATTTTACAAGCCAAAAATGTTTATCAAAATATTTAGTTAGGTTAATGTCGTCACTAGGAGCAGTGGCAGTGGCCCATTGGTATCAGCCCGGACTTACAATTTGTAGGTCGTGGGTTCGAACCCAGCCAGGCGCATTACTTTGTGTAATTTATTTAATCAACACTGCTCTCGAAACGGTGAAGGAAAACATCGTGTGGAAACCGGCATGTCCTAGAACCAAAAATTCAAAGACATGTGACATCTACTAACACGTAATGGGCGCGCCTGGTGGTTTATGGCGCACTCCCTCTCACAGAGAGGAGGCCTGTGTCCCAGCAGTGGGAACATTTTAGGCTGATGATGATGATTGGAGACGCTGTCATCGCGCAAAGCCAGGCCTGTTGGTCTAGTGGTTAGTGACCCTGACAGCTATACCGGAGGTCGTGGGTTCGATTCCCACCCAGGACAAATGTGTGATGGGCACGATCATTTGTTCTGTGTCTGGGTGTGATTTATCTATAATATGTATGTATTTAGAAATATATAAGTATGTTTATCAGTTGTCTAGTACCCATAACACAAGCTCTGCTTAGCTTGGGACTAGATGGCGTTGTGTGATAGTTGTGGTATATTTATTTATTTAAAGCGTATGTCTTGCATGGTCCTCTTTCCCATAAACTCACAATTGTCTGTGTGCACCAAACATAGCGTGTTCTTTTCTATTAGTTAACTCGCTATTCGTCTCCATCAATGGGGGAGCTTGATTGGACAGTGCAAAGTCATTGTCACAATTTGTAAATAGAGACTGTTAAAAAAAAACATCTGCGACGCCATTTTAAGTGCTTGTTCGGTCCATCGCGTCTAAAATGGCCACTTGAAGCAATATTCTTAAAGTGATTCACTTCACGATTTTCCAGCAACGTTTTCGTTAACGTATGTTGTTATAATGTAATGCAAGCATATGTAATTTTACTTTATTTTTTTTTAATTTTTGCATGCCTACTGCAGGTGAGACGTCTGTGTACCACCCCTAAATTATAACAGCTTTGTATATGATTCTATTCTATCATATTGTTAAGGGCTCACTTTTCCGCATTTGGACTCGTAGGTGGTCCGTTATGCGTGAGGTGGGACGGTTGGCTATGTGAGCCAACCTCCTTCCAGAAGCTCAGAAGTCTCCTGGGACGTTCACAGGCTTCTTGGAGCGACCTTGGAGTGCCAAGGTTTTGTGCCCGTTGGTTAGCAACACCCTCGCATTCCAGGATTACGTGGGTTGCCGTTTCATCCGCGTTCAGGCAGCCCCTGCACAACGGGCTGTCTGTCGCGTCTAATAATATAAAGCTGAAGATTTTGTTTGTTTTTTTGAACGCGCTAATCTCAGGAACTACTGGTTCGAATTGTAAATTATTTTTGTGTTGGATAGTCCATTTATCAAGGAAGGCTATGGGCTATATAACATCGCGCTACGACCAATAGGAGCCGAGCAGCGGGCGTGAAACCATGGGGAACAACTAGTCTATTCATACAAAAAGATCGTCAAAGATCAATCCAACGGTTTTACCTGCTTTCTGAGGCACAGAGGAAAGTAATTTACAAGCATACACGAAAATTGCAAAAAACAAAAACACCGCACGAAGTTTTCTCTCCAAAAAGTCTTAAAACATTTTAAAACCAACAAACTTTTATACATACAAGGACTTCAAAAGTTCTAAACTGCCCATAGACACCGTTACTCGTTCCATTTCACGACCGTAGTCATGGCAACAAAATTATTTGACGTCGCGTGCTACACGCAAGATGGCCGACATGCGATCAAAATTTTGAGTACATTGTGGTTACATCCGAGTATATCTATGTAATTTTTAGTCTAGACTAGAATAATTTGGGCTAGATTCATTAAGAGGGGCATGACATGTCTGAATTAGAGAATATTTTTGGGTTAAGTGATTATTCTAAGTTTGTGAAGAAGTAAGTAGTAGGTGGAGAAGTATTCCAAACTCCCGCCATTCTTTGTAATTTTTCTTCAATGCAATTGCAGTAAGCGCTAAGTAATCGCACACAGCGGTAAAGTCATGAACAGGCAGTAACTGACGGACTAAATAGATTTGCAGTTTATTAAAGCTGGAAGCATTTTTTTTATATAATGATTGGTTCGCGTTTGACCACTATCTCGCTTGATGGTAAGTGAAGATGTGGTCGACGGTGACGCACGCTTGCCTAGAAGTAATTGACATGAAGACCCCAAGGTTATAGCTGTCACAGCTGCTGCACAGGGAATTCCACTCCTTAGCTGTGCGCACAATAAAAGTATTGGCAAAATGCTTTATACGTACCGAAGGGAAGCCTAGCATGTTAAAAAAAAACACTACGTCTATTTTTATAGTCATCGATTGTCCGAAAGAAATCGAACTAGAGCGAATTCATTAAAGTCACTTGCCCCTCTTTACGCCATCAATTTGTTTCCCCCTACATTTCGTTTTTTAAACGAAACACATCAACCAAGGGTGTTGTTAATAAGAAGGGGAGTTAAAAATGTCCATCATTAGTAACAGTTTAAATTTAACTGTCCAGTTAGCAGGTTAACGACAAGTTTTATTGTGGTCATCAGTTTGTGTACGTTAATTTAAATAAAGTGTTAAATAGAACGGTTTTTAAAATTTATTATAGTGGGGTAAGTTTGAACACCACTGTCTGCTTTTCGTAATCGTTGTACACTACTTTACTTTCAAGATGAAGATGATGGTGATGTAAATGCATGTCAAGATGTTGTAAATAAACTTTAAAGTCCTGATTTTCTGTCTGTCAGATTTACTGGCTAAAAATCCACCCTCTTCCTTCGATTTCTCTTTGTGTTCTAGAGTTAGGGTATCCCGGTTAGATCCAGTAACTCCGGCAAATCTCACAACTCCAGCAGTCTCACAACCCCGGCAAAACCCGCGACTCTGTCAACTCCCGGGACCACGGCAAGTCCCGAGACTCGGATAAACTACCCCCAAACCGTTCTCAGCAAGCATTGAGCTTGTTGCTCAATGCTTCAATCAACAGGATTTACCTGTGCATGTATTCTTACATGTATCAATAAAGCATTACTTTTTGGGAATGATAAAATCATCAAATCAGTCCTCCCCGCCCTGAATGGAGCTGAAGGGACTGTCAGGGTATCCTGCTTAGATAGTTTCGACCCCGACATGTCCTACAATCCCGGCAAGTCCTATAACTCCGGCAAGTCCCGCGACCCCGGCAAGTCCCGCGACCCCGGCAAGTCCCGCGACTTCGGCAACCCAGCTCCAAACTGTCCAAGCAAGCGTTCAGCGGCAAATCATCAAGATTGACCCCTGCGTCTTCACCTAGCATGTCATCAAATAATGACAAGCCTGAGAAAAACAGTAAAATGGCGTTGTATGCGCAGATTACATACTTTCTACGTGTTTTTATTAATAGCTGTCTTTAGCTTGATTGATAGTTTGACTCCGGTGTAAGTGAAAGGGAACATAGCGGTATAAGTAAACAGTTTGATTATCTTTTATTTTGTGAAATAAATAGTAAGTAGTCATTTATGCCAGTGACTTGGCCCGGTCGCGGGACTTACGAATTACCGTGACCCCGGTACGTAAAGGGCTAGTGAAGGACACCGTGGATTTTAGTCAGTACGACTCTGACAGTCCCTCCCGCCCTGCCCTGGGTGGGAGGGCTCATTTGATGATTTTACCACGCTAAAAAAAAAAGTGACTTGGCCCGTGTTGTACTTGGTAACTGACCTGTGAGACTACCGGGAGAAAAAGTATCCTATATCTTATGCTTTACAAAGTAAGCTAAGCTTTACAACTAAGACAATCAGTCAGTCATCATATTATAATAAATTAACAAAAATATATAACAGAACAATAAAAAAAACAATAAGATAAATTACGCCACAATATGTCCACACAAAGGGTTTCAAAATCAATCAAATCAAATCAACTCAGCGTTTGAAAAGGAAAAGTTTAAAAGATTTGTTTGGTTTAATACATCACACTTTGATGTCACCTTGTATCTTTGTCTATGATTAATTGCTTGTGATTCATTGTGTATACATATAATCACATCACGTTCCATCTATAAACCATTCAAAAGATTGTTCCCACAATTATTCCACATATATGACAGGTGTTTCCACAACCAAAAATTAATTATTCCCGATAAAAATTCAGAACGCGCCCAATTCATAAAAAAAAATATATTCCCCTCTATAAAAGTGAAATGACGCGACAAAACGCGGGAACCGTGACATCTGTCATGGACGCAAGATGGCGGACTGAGACTCATTAGCAGGGCAAAGGATTAAACCCATTATGCCTTTGGGACTGGCTTTGTGCACCATGGAAGCTCTGACCGCGGGAAATTCGTATTAAAATCAACGATATTTCGTTTTAAAACGTATTTTGAGTTTTGCTGATAGGATTCCGTAGGGAGAACTCGTAATTACCGACTGTATTGTGAAAATTATTGGAGTACAAAAAGTAATTGTATCCTTTGGGTCTATGGGATGAGTGTTTTAAGTGTGATGGGAGAACTTGTAAAATTTTCGGGTGATCAGAATGAATACTGCTATAATCTTGAGGTCAGGCTTGGATAGGGAGTGACAACACTTTTATTAATATGAGTCCTCCCACCCAAGGCAGAGCGGGAGGGACTGTCAGACTCGTACTTACTAAAATCCACGGTTTCCTTCAATAGCCATAAGTCTCGCGACCCCGACAGGCTTTGGCTCTCTAGAGGGGGCCCCGTCATTTTTGCTGATACTCTTTGAGGCGCGCGTGGAACACAACGCGCCGTCGACCCGGGCATGTTCCATGGTCGGACAGCGAGTTGCCCATTACTCGCTGCCTGCATGCCCGAGTGACAACACTTAACAACTTGTAGCGGTCAAAAAACCTGTTCTTTGGTCAAAATCGAAAAGCTTTGTTTTGTTTCAGGCGATGCTACCAGACATCGAACTATTAGCTTAAATTGCCTGCATTTAAATCTTTTCTGGTTACCTTAAGCCGATTCTGTGAATGTGGACAGTCCCCTCGATTTCTTGAGAAGCCTCTTTGGTTGATGGCAAGAAATTGACGAAATGTATACTTTTACTTCTACAACAGAGTAGGTATATGTCAAAAAATTGGCGACTTGACTGAATTAAATCTACTGAGGCCGTCAGTAAAAGAATATTTGTAATTTTTTTGGTTACGTAAACCAAAAGATACGAAACTTTTATAATTGGCAATACATACTAGTACAATTACAACTACTTTTTTTTTTAGCGTGGTAAAATCATCAAATGAGTCCTCCCACCCAGGGCAGAGCGGGAGGGACTGTCAGACTTGTACTTACTAAAATCCACGGTGTCCTTCAATAGCCCTCTACGTTACGTTCCATTCGTAAATCCCGCGACCATAATTACAATTACTTAATACATTTTAAAAGATAAGTTTAATTTGTTCAGACCAATAACTTGTATGTGTGGTTTTAAACTGTTAATTCAAGTTGGTTATTATAATAAATTAAAAAAAAAACCGAATTCTGACCTCAGAGTTACCCCGAGAGTTTTGTTGTTTTGACGAGAAAAAATACGTGTCCACTGTCCATTATTTTTCATACTCACGGACTAATAACATTTGCAATTCATTGATGCTGTCAAAATACTTATTGCCCACAATTAGATCAAGGAAGACATCATATACTAATCCACAAGAATTTCTTCATAAAACAAACTGAGTGACATCATACAATTACCGAATTATGTCATCATGTCATAATAGACTGGTCTTCAGACGTATACATCTAGAGATAGACTTATGCCCTGGACATTTGGACACGTTTGTAGCGAAAATAATAACTGTCAACAAAAACGACACTAGCGCCATCTATACATTGATGGAAGAACTACATCAGAAAGATGTCTACATTGCGCAATCAAAGTTATCTGCGAGTTTAGAACACATAGAACATTCCGACAATGAATATCGGGCAGAAAGCCCACCAGACACAACACCCGTCTGGTCGGAAGGTACCTTCCCAGTCACCGTGGTAGTGAGGAACTTTCCACTCTGTTCCTCCTTATCCCAAACGTGGAATAAACGTACGATAAATCCCCGCCGAATAAATGCCTTTTGCCCAGTCAATTTTCTCATTATTTTTTAACTAAACAAAGTTGTTAGTTTTAATGCCCAGTTATCAGGCATAATGGTATTTTTTTTTTAAAACGTTGCCCCGCACTAGGATTTTCTCCTGTATCGTAGGTTATACAAATTTTGGTTCCGAACGGGGAGTCAACCAGCGACACGCTATGCAGCAGTCGATCGCCCAGCCACAGCGCCAATCGTGTCGTCAATTTTGTTTGACCGTAAACTAATTTATGCCCAACATGCCAAGTTTTTGCCCATTTTGTTCGTAAACATTTTTGCCCTCGACCCATCTCTATACGTAGACATCTATGTATGAGATGATACAAGACACAATCGGATTTGTAAATGAACTGACATGGACAAACATTCGTTACTTGTACAAATATATCAAGACATATTATGTCCTTATTGGCACTATTGATATTGTTATTACTTCGTCAGCTCAAGATATAGCTATTTTTTTATCGTGGTAGAATCTACTAATGAATCCTCCCACCCAGGGCAGAGCGGGAGGGACTTTCAGACTCGTACTGACTAAAATCCACAATGTCCTTCAATAGCTCTTTACGTACCGGGGTCACGGTAAATCATAAGTCCCGCGACCCCGACAGGCTTTGGCCCTCTAGAGGGGGCCCCCGTCATTTTGCTGACACTCCTCTAGTCGCGCGTGGAACACAACGCGCCGTCGACCCGGGCATGGTCCATGGTCCGACAGCGAGTTGCCCATTACTCGCTCCCCGTATGCCCGCGCCTACGGTGGCCATATATCGTCTGCGGCTCGTAAATAAATTCTACGGAATTTTTTTATTTAAAATTCTCCCCTTTATTGTTTATTACTCAAGCGTATTGAAGTATACAAGAAGTAATTTTTACCATCACTGAACTTTATGTAAACCTCGTGAACACGACACTTGTATGTCATTTATTATCTATACAAGCTGTTCCACGCGGTGTCACCTCCGCTGGTCGTCTCCTATTGGTCATAGCGTAATATATATACTACTGTATACTGCCCCGTTGGTCTCGTGGTCGCAAGCGTGACTGCTGAGCGTAGGGTCCTGAGTTCGATTACCGGGTCGGGAAAAAAGTGCTATTGAGTTTTTCTATAAGAATTACTCAGTAACTAACATCCCGGAGCTTGGTAGTTGGCGGTATGGTACCCCCGTGTCTCGGAAAGCACGTTAGGCCGTTGGTTCTGCGCCTGATTTCTCTCTGGTCGGATTGTCCCATCGGACTGCAAAGTAATAGAGAGTGCACCTGTGCCTGCGCACAAACTTGTGTACTATAATATGACCCGCGCAAATGGCTAATCTCCGTTAAGATTGGCCGACGTAGCCGAAAATCAGTCAGGAGGATTATTACTGTCTCTGTCTACTATTGTATATGGCACATCGTATTAAGGAGAAAAAGTTTGGTAACATACCGAACTATTTCGAAAGTTGTCCGGACTTGTATGTCACTAACACTTGTGACAGTTTTGGTAAAAACTTCTTGTGATACAATTTAGCCGTATAAATAGTCCGGGGTTTCGAACATTTTGTCTAGCTTTTTTCGACTATGTTGTGGTCGGCTTCCAGTCTAACTAGATGCAGTTGAATATCAACTTCTTACTAGGACCACTTTAAGGATTATGGATCGGCCAGACGCTCCGAAGGGACCCTGACCACATACCCAAGCTCTGGATTCGAATCCCCAAGGGAAGAGAAAACGTGGCCGTCCCCGTCAAACCTGTTGACTCATCGTGCTAGCGAGTATTGGATTGTTGTGGAGCGAGGTGAAGCGTGAAGCTCAAGACAGATCGCGATGGAAGACATCTTTAGACGCCCTCAGTCAAGTCCACTTTTGGGATGGATAGGATCCATCTCCCAACGAACCAGCCCGGCAACGGCATCCCAGGCTACCTGTAACTTGCGGTGGTGGCTGAGCGATATCCTCGATCGGATAGCCATTACTCTCCGACCATCCACCCTCGGGGTCCACCCGGGTAAATTGCACGACAGGCTACCTGTAATCTACGGTGACGACTGAGCGATGTCACTGGCGGTGGTCGGCCTCACCAGGCTACCTGCAAGCCAGATTATCATCTTGTCGGAGACTGGCGCCAAGCCATCAAAACTAGACGGAGTGGGAAGCGGTCGCCTCCTTCTGCGAAGCAGTCATGCTCACGAAGGAGGAGGCGGGCCGCGTGAGGGAGAGAACGGCGTTCTCCCTCCACGACGTCGGCAGACGATCTTCGGCCACCGTAGGCGCGGGCAAGCGGGCAGCGAGTAATGGGCGACTCGCTGTCCGACCATGAACTATGCCCGGGTCGACGGCGCGTTGTGTTCCACACGCGCCTCAAAGAGTGTCAGCAAAAGTGACGGGGCTCCCTGTAGAGGGCTAAAACCTGCCGGGGTCGCGGGTGTCACGCATTACCGTAACCCCGTTTTACCGTGTCAAACTTCTTTTTTTTGTGTTAAATATTTTTTCAAATTTAAACGCGTTTTTCCTGATATTAGCGTGTTCAAACAAACATAGAATACATAAAGATATATACACTATCTCTCAATACTATTTACATCCGCGTCTATTTCTCCCATTTCCCAAACAGTTGTTCAAAACAAAAAAAAAAACCGAAACAGTAGTTATTATAAAACCATTATGTGACCGCGTCTGTAGTAACCGGAAATACGTAGTGATTATAACGGACGGTACTTCCGGCCGACATGGTTCGGCTGCTGCTCTGGGAGGGGACTGGGACATCACGCTGTGTTGAAAGGGGGTATGGTAGATATGTAGGGTACTCTTAACAGCATATCGCCTGTTTTGTTTTAATACATACTGTCCGGAGTGTCCGGATCACGAGACTGTCTTATCGAGTAACCGTGATCCTGGAACTTAAAGTGCTATTGAAGGATCACCGTGGATTTTAGTCAGTACAAGTCTGACAGTCCTTCCCGTCCCACCCTGTGTAGTAAGACTTTTTTGATGATTTTACCATTTTACGATAAAATAACCTTGTCCATTTTTTTTATTGTGGTAAAATCATCAAATGAGTCCTCCCACCCAAGGCAGAGCGGGAGGGACTGTCAGATTCGCACTGACAAAAATCCACGGTGATCCGTCAATAGCCCTTTACGTTCCGGGGTCACGGTAATTCGTACAGTACCGCGACCACCTATTGTCCATAAAAGGATTTCTCAAACTGTGTGCCGCGGCACCTTGCGGAGCGAAACGGAAGGGACTCCCATTGACTTATAAGCCACCTTTTTTCTTCAAATGCCATTTGCGTTCTAGAGTCGCGATAACGTGCAGGCCCGCGTTAAAACAAAATGTATGCTTAGATCTTTAAAACTACACAACGGACTTTGATCGAGTTTTTTTAATAGATAGAATTATTGAAGGCGATGCGAAGCCGGGGCGTGTCGATAGTATTATCATAATTTAAATTCCCAGGATACTACATAACCTAAAAAAGTCAAAATAAATGGGTACAATCATACCCCAGAATAAAACAAATGACTCCACTCTAGGGTTGACCAATTTTTTTACTTTTTTTTACGATAAACCGTTATCCGTCCATCTCATTTCCCGCCCTGTTTTACGGTTCGGCGGTGCCAGCTCACGCTTGACCGTTTTTGTAACCTTTTTGCAGGTAATTTTTGGGTTACTAATAATAAAGGTTTGTCCGTTTGTCTATTTGTAACAGGGGTTACCGAATTTATTTTGATTTTCGAGTTGGAATAATTTAAATGGATTTTCTTGTATTTGTAGCTTGTCAGGGTAATAGGGTGTTACTTATTGGAGGTTTTTCGAAAAGGCCGGGTGCGTGGTACTCGCAACTTGCGAGCTTGTATCATTGTATGACCCATTTTTCAGAAAGACTTCTTCTACAAAGTTTTGTTATTAAACAACTTTGGTCACGGGACTGTACGAATTACTGTGACACTGGAACGTAAAGGGCTATTGAAGGACACCGTGGGTTTTAGTCAGTACGAGTCTGACAGTCCCTCCCGCTCTGCCCTGGGTGGGAGGACTCATTTGATGATTTTACCACGACAAAAAAAAAGCGTGGAGGGTTGTTTTTTTTTAAATTATCAAAAAGTCCTCCCACCCAGGGGACTGTCACACTTGTACTGACTAAAACCCACGGTGATCCTTCTATAGCCCTTTACGTTCCCGCGTTCCGTGGGGTTAACATTTACATAAAAAATAAGATGTAAAAACACCTACAGATGACCTTTAAAACGTATTCTTTTATAGTCTCAAAGCTAAAATTAATAAAAGCCAATCAATTCAACTAAGTCCTAAGATCAAAACTTTATTTCTTCAATATTGAACAAGGATAAAAAGAGACGCTCTACTCGACCCAAAAGAAGCCAGCCACAATATTAAAATTCGTTAAAAAAAGATAAGGCAGGTAGGGTATTAAAATTCAAAACCACTACCCTTTCAAATTCAACCTTACTCCTATAAAAATAGGGTTCATTTCTCTTTGACCGTTAACCTCTAACCCACATGCTGCGACAGGTGGTCAAAAAGACCCTTCCTTTTATTGTAAGAATATTTTTTTCTGCTCTTTTTTTTTATTTGTTCGTATATTCGGGTATATTTCGTCCAACGGGTGTGGAAGAAACGAGGCTTTATATGGGGAATGACGAAATAACTAACAGCGATGCAGTAAAGGAAACAAAAAGGTTGTTTAGTAAAAATATAGCTAGGATTATTAAACGCGCCACACACGGCTAAGATACTACAATATTTTATCTTAAGATAACATATCCCGGTCGCGTGACTCACGAATGACCCCGGTACGTAAAGGGCTATTGAAGGGCACCGTGGATTTTAGTCAGTACGAGTCTGACAGTCCCTCCCGCTCTGCCCTGGGTGGGAGGACTCATGTGATGATTTTACCACGAAAAATAAAAGATACATTATCCCTCGCCATACAATTCAATGGACCATCACACACGACGAAGATAATAATATATTTCATATTTTGGTATCTTAAGATAGAATTGTATGGCGAACGATATGTTATCTTAAGATAAAGTTTTATAGTATCTTAGCCCTGTGGCGCGCTTTACTTAGAAAAAATATGGTTATACGGAAAGGTCGGGTGCGTAGTACTAGCAATTTGAGTGCCTGTATGACCAGATTTATGAATGTGGACGAGGCGAAAGTAAAGCAAGTGGAATTTTGTAATTTCAGCCTGCGATTATCTGAAATTCGATCGCCGCAACTTGCAATAGGGTATTTTACTGCATAAATAAATTAAAAATCTGTTTAGTCTGCCAGTTAGAACAATGAAAAATATGGGTACTTTTTTTTTAACTCAGTAATGTTGACAAAGAAACGCTTCCAAATTCGGGAGTGGGGGCTTGTGACGTCATAACGCTTGTAATATTGTACCGACCGAGTGACGTTTTGTGAATTTTAGAAGCGTTGTATCTTCGTCAATTTTGGTTTATGTAGCAAAAGAAAAAATACGGGTTAATAATTTTTTGATGGTCTATCTTTCCCGAATTATATTTTTTTAAGTTCTGTAGTGTCTAAGTTGGCGGTATGGTACACTCGTGGCTCGGAAAGCAAATCTAACTTTTGGTCCTGCCTGCCGGGGTCGCGGGACTAACTAATTACCGTGACCCCGGTACGTAAAGGGCTATTGAAGGATACCGTGGATTTTAGTCAGTACAAGTCTGACAGTCCCTCCCGCCCTGCCCTGGGTGGGAGGACTCATTTGATGATTTAATCACGCTAAAAAAAAAAAATTGTTGGTCCTGCCCCTGATCTCTCTCCGGTCGTGTCGGATTGCCGTCCCATCGGACTATTACAGTAAAGGAATAGAGAGTGCACCTGCGCCTGCGCAAACACATGTGCATTTTTCTGGTTGCTTTTTCTAGCGTGTTCATATCATGATTATTGCTATATATAATACCCCGATATTGATTCTTAACAAGACTTTTTGCAAAAAAAAAAACTTTAAATAATATAAAACTCGCTTAAGTATGTCTGTGCGCATACAACTCCTGAACAACTGCACCAAATTGGATAATTCTTTTTTTGTTCTGTTTCATTATTGTCAGGGCAAAGTTTATATGTAAGGTTTTTATGTATTTTTAAGTTTCCGTAAATTCCATAGGGAAGATTGAAAAAAAACCTGTGCGAAACTGGGGAGAGAAAAAAATAATAACATGAAAATAGAGTAGCTTGGTTGAATCAACTTAGCAGCTTAATTCCTTTAGAATATTCATGGCAGTTCCCGACTTGACTGGGTGCCTGCTGTGCATAACTAGCTTAACTTCAACTTAGACCGTAAGTAGGCCAGGAGGCGGCTAAGTTTGACTAGGTTAGGGTAATATGATTCATTTGAGGGGAAAATATGAGGTGCTGATGTGATTTGACTTGAAAAGAATGTAGTTTTTAAGCTATTGCATAGCTTTTATCGCGGGCTCTGAGCGCGTCAACCGAATCAAGATATTCCGTAACGAAAAAACCTAACACTCGTCTAACGTCGTTTCAGTTCGGGAGACTTCGGCAATTATAAAAACATTTTACTTTTTCTGACTGATTCTAAACGGCCAGCTACAAAAGGTTTTCACAATGAAGCCTACTTATAAAATTCTCCTACAACAAAGCAGAGTGGCGCAGTGGAAGCGCGCCCATAACCTGTTGAAAATTTTGACCCAGTTTGGAAGTGAGACCTGAGAATCCTGTATATAAAAGACCCACTTATATCTTCATTATAATTTATTTTTATTTATTTACAGTAGTGCACCACAAACATTTTATATAAATGATGTTCTCGTTAAAGATTCGCGGTAGGTGATAAGTTTTTCTTGTTTTTTTTTTTTAATTATATTCAATATCTTTATACAGTTACTTTTATTCCACCAAGTTTTGTCCCAGCAGCGGGAACATTGCAAGATAAATATAAAAATTATTTTTATATTTATCTCTATCAAATATTTGCTCAGTGCAATCGAACCCGCGACCTGCGCGGCATTCAATCACTCGGCCACGGAAAACACGCGAGCGTACCCGCTGGTAACTGCTAGTATTTCACAGTCATATAAAAAGCCTTAACGATAGGTTTCCTATTACAACATAAAATATAAAACTTGATACTTTTAATAATTAACAGCTTGTCTATAAATTACATTTTATTATCTACTAGCGATCCGCCCCGGCTCCGCACGGGTGCAATCTTTACTATACTATGCATGTAACCTTCCTCTTGAATCACTCTATCTATTAAAAAAACCGCATCAAAATCCGTTGCGTAGTTTTAAAGATCTAAGCATACATAGGGACTGACAGACAGCGGGAAGCAACTTTGTTTTATACAATGTAGTGATCACAAGTGTCATGTAATTCTAGTAGTTGTCTATAGTTTGTGAATCCGGGTTCGATTCAAGGTTCGGCAAAATTCAGGCATTTTTGACACACATTTTATCTTGAATGTTGCCCAAACTACTTTACATTTTTTTTTATCATGGTAAAATCATCAAATGAGTCCTCCCACCCAGGGCAGGGCGGGAAGGACTGTCAGGCTTGTACTGACTAAAATCCACGGTGTCCTTCAATAGCCCTTTACGTACCGGGGTCACGGTAATCCGTTAGTCCCGCGACCCCGGCAGGCTTTGGCCCTCTACAGGCCCCGTCACTATGCTGACACTCTTTGAGGCGCGCGTGGAACACAACGCGCCGTCGACCCGGGCATGGTCCATGGTCGGACAGCGAGTCGCCCATTACTCGCTGCCCGCATGCCCGCGCCTACGGTGGCCGGAGATCGTCTGGCGACGTCGGACGCCGTGGGCGTCTGCCACTGCGAAACTACTTTACATTACAGTAATTATGAAGAAATACTGAAAAAATGTACAGTAAGAAATTGAAAATCATTCTTATGGTTAAGAGCAATGGTGGCTCAATGGTGGACCCCAACATTACAGGCTGATTATGATTACAGTTAAGTCATCATCTGCCTGCTTTTTCCATCAATATTGGGGTCGGCTTCCAGTCGAACCAGATGCAGCTGAATATCAGTATTTTACATGGAGCGACTGCCTGTCGGACCTCCACAACCCAGTAACTAGGTAATGAACGAAACCCCATGGTAAGACTGGTTGTCAGACTTTAGAGCTTCTGAAGAATAGTAACGACTGTCAAAGATCTACGAATGACAGTCGGGACCAATGGCTTTACGTGCTTTCCGAGGCTCGGAGGAAACTTGCTATGACAGATGGTCAGCCATCCACGGACCAACCTCGGCAAGGGCACCTTAATCCGGATGATCGGCCTGTGCGGCTGTAATTAAGTCTTACCAAATATTCCAGTTCACACTTCTAAAGATGTAATGATTTAGTACCTGAAACAAAAAAAATAAAATTATAAATACAATAGTCAAGGGAGTGTCGTTTGTACTATCTCGCCTGAGGGTAAGCAATGATGTGGCCGACGGTGAAACACACTTTAAAAAAAAAACGGGTTGCACTCTGGGAGTGCCGGCAGAAATGAAAACTTGAATAGTAATTAACACACACGAACATTCGCGCAAGCGCCCTGCGCCGACTTACGAACTTTCGATCAGGTCACGTGTCCTGACGCGAGTTTAACATTTTTTAACCATTCCAAAAAAGTGAACAACGCCGCTAAAGAAGTTTTCACTTCAACAACGTTGCCTCACACTAGGAATTTCTCCTGTGTCGTGGGTGCATTTACAAACATAGAAACTCACATACACAAACACCCAAACCCGGAACAATTAATTGTAGCTCATACAAATACTTATTCCGTGCGGGGATCGAACCCGCGACACGCAGCGCCGCAGTCCAGCCACTGAGCTGACCGTGCCGTCAACGTAACGTCATTTTTTTGAAGTCGGTTAAAAAAGGCTAGGTAGATGGTTACTACTGGTAATGACGAGGCCCCCCTAGAGGACCAAAGCCTGCCGGGGTCGCGGGACTCACGAATTACCGTGACCCCGGAACGTAAAGGGCTGTTGAAGGACAGCGTGGATTTTAGTAAGTACGAGTCTGACAGTCCCTCCCGCTCTGCCCTGGGTGGGAGGAATCATTTGATGATTTAAATACTTATTCTGTCCGGGGATCGAACCTGTGACATACTGCGCAGCAGACGATGGCTCAGCTACTCCGCCAACCGTGTTTTAAAATAAAATACCGTAAATAAGCATGCGTCTGACCACATTCGCAATGCCAACAGTTGAACAGACAGAGATATTATGTACTCATAACAATGGTGGACATTTTTAGAAACTCAATGCTATTCTTATGCAAAGCGGTGGTCAGTGTGGGGCCGTAAAAACAGCGGGAGCGGCGGAGCGGACAGTGGTTTTTAAGAAACATGTGTTGAAGAAGTTGATAGTAACGTGATTCATTGGCTTATTTCGTGTGTTTCAGATCATTTTTTTTAGCGTGGTATAATCATCAAATGAGTCCCACCCAGGGCAGGGCGGGACGGACTGCCAGACTTGTACTGACTAAAATCTACCTACTTTACGTACCGGGGTCACGGCAATTCGTTAGTCCCGCGATCAAGTTTTAGATCATAGAAAATTTTGAAGAAGTATGTTTAAATATTTATTTGGTTTGAAGTTAATGCGTCCTAATTAATAATTTTAAGATATTTTAGATAAATCTCGCATTTTATAAAATTCACTGAGTCCCTTTGATTTCTTAGATATCAATAAAATATTGAATTTGTGTGATTTTCTAGAAAATTCTTAATGAAACTCAAGTTAAAAAAAAAACTTCACTATTACTTGAAAAAAAAATACCAAAAACGGCAGAATTATCTCAGTCATGTCATTCATCACTTAGAAGAACTAGTAAAAATGACAAATCAGGCACCACAGCAATAAAATTAATAACATTCCAATAAGCCCAGGTGTCAGTCACCTACCCACACCGCTATCACCATAATTCGCATACATTCACACATGATAATTATAATAATCCTCATTAATATTCTGACGGCATCAACATAACTTGGATGTTTGTCATCAGGTCCATCGCAACGCATTGTTTTGTGTGTTGGGCCAGGAGATGCGCGATTTCAATAGCGATATTTATTTTCATCACACGAACGTAAACGCCAAAGCCTTTGTCAAACAGACAGGCGATAGCGAACGGGACCGAGTCCGAAGCGATAACGAACCGATACGAGACGTCAAACTGGGTGCAGCGAACCGAGGCGTGGCAGTTGTATTAGCTGGCTTTTTATGAACGTTGTCAAATAGAGCAAATACGCCTTCGCCACGTCTTCGTATCGGTTCGGTCAAGCTATCGGATCGCTTTCGCTTTTCTTTGTGACTGAATTCAAACAATTCCATACATTACAAATAAAAACGCCTCGCTTCGCATTCTCCACGCCTGTCTGTTTGACAAAGGCTTTAGTGATCTATAATAGTTTTTAAATTTCGTCTCACTCTATGTAAAATGGTAATCAGAAAACATGGCGAAGAGGATTATCTAGTCTTAGTTGAAACGCATAGTACTCGTCTGTTGCGCGGGCATGCGGACAGAGAGTAATGGGTAGCTCGCCGTCCGATTGGGGACGGCGCGTCGTGTTCAACGCACATCTCAAAGAGCTGTCAGCAATCACACAGGGCCGAAATAGAAGGCCAAACGCCTGCCGGGGTCGCGGAACGGTCTAAACAATAACAACAAACAACTGTCTCGTAACCTGGCTGGCTGAGAGATTGGACTACTGCGCTGCAGGTCGTGGGTTCGATTCAAAAAGCAAATATTTGTATGATCTACAAATTGTGGTTCCGGGTTTGGGCATTTGTGTATGTATGTGAGTTACGATACAGGGAAATTAAATATTTGACTGAAAAATTCTAATTAGTCTGTCAGTTAGATTATCAAAAAATATTCGACACGTATTTTTTCTTTTGTTTCGTAAACCGAAATTAACGGAGATATGACGCTTTCAAAATTGGCAATATATACAATCTAGTACAAGTTCTACAGAATTCTGACGTCACGAGCCCCCACTCTCGAGTTTTGTTGCGTTTTATTTTGGTAAATGTTCATTGATTTTACAAAAGAAAAAATACGTGTCCGTTATTTTTTTAAACTCTAAATGACGGACTAATTATATTTGTACTTTTTAGCTACTGCAAATAGCCAATTCCTACTGTGGAGCGACGTTTTAAAAAAAAACATAAATAAATTTTAGTCCCTATAAGTCTGACAGTCCCTTCCGTTCCACACATAGCGGGTGGTCATATTTGACGATATTGCCAACCTAAAAAAAAATACCTAAAAACACAAGCGTACACCACGACACACAAAACCATCAGTCACCTGAGCTACTAACATAAAAACCTATATCAGATATAGCGCCATGAAAAATGATATAAACAGTGAAATAGCTCTCAAATGTCGTTTTTCCATTACGTTATTAACTATATACGAGACGATCGTATATTTATTTATTTTTTTAAGGCAAAGGTATATATATATAATAATAATATAATATGAATATAATATAAATATTCCACAACTATCACGCAACGCCATCTAGTCCCAAGCTAAGCAGAGCTTGTGTTATGGGTACTAGACAACTGATAAACTTACTTAGATATTTTTACATATTTTTTTATATTTGTATTTATTTGAGGTGGACGTAAATGTATACTATGCGACTACGATAATATAAATACGTTATGCTTTCCATAATTATGGGTGTAGAATCAATCCCATCCCATTTCCTTTAATTTTATAATTCAACGTTTAAAAGTACCTCTTTGATGGCCTTATTGAAATAAATGATTTGACTTTGACTAAAATTAATGTGGTATTTAAATCATTAAATAAAGACATCATTATTTGATAGCTATATCGTATTTCTACTTTAAATAGAAGCTAAAAATACATAAATATAAAAATACAAAATTAATATAAACTATTATAGAGCATCGAAAAATTCCTCCTCAACGCTGTCAGCTGGTAATGTGCCCAAGAGACTGACGTCGCGGCGTTGCCTCTTTGTATGGCAATACTTAGCCTCTGGCCAAGGTAAAAGCCAGAATACGCATTTTAACTTTGATTTGAATTTGATATTACCACGAAAAAAAAGAAGTTCAGAAGTGTTCCATATCCGACACATTTCACAAACTCCAACAGAAGCGATGGAAAAGATGTTACATATCTAAAACCTTTTTTTTTTATTGTGTTAAGATCAAATGACTCCTCCCACCCAGGGCAGGGCGGGAGGCACTGTCAGACATGACTGACTAAAATCCACGGTGTCCTTCAGTAGCCCTTTACGTACCGGGGTCACGGTAAATTGTGAGTCCCGCAACCCCGGCAGGCTTTGGCCCTCTACAGGCCCCGTCACTGACATACCAAAAACCTACAATAAGTATAAAAAAAAACTAAATAAAATGACATCGTAAAAGCTATTACGAGTAGAATCCATTTTAATAGCACCGCCATTTTGGTCCGCCATTACATTATTATGAACGATATGCTGTTTAACTTTTAATAACGTGATTATGGATTCCGTGATGTTAAAAATGATTGGAGTTTTGGACTGAAGTCATTATTTTGGTACTTAATGTCACTTTTGAGGGTTGTTGCTTGTGTATACGCAAGATATAGGCAACTCGATAGTGGGGGTCGCGGGTCTCACGAATTACCGTGACCCCGGAACGTAAAGAGCTATTGAAGGACACAGTGGATTTTAGTCAGTACGAGTCTGACAGTCCATCCCGCTCTGCCATGGGTGGGAGGACGCATTTGATGATTTTATCACGATAAAAAAAAAAACTCGATAGTGGGAGCTCGTGACGTCAGAATTAAACAAAATTGTACTCAATTGTGACGTATTGCCAATTTTGGAATATCTCTGTCCTTCCGGGGTCGCGGGACTGTCTCATTAGATAATCTCAATCTGGAACGCAAAGGGCTATCGAATGATCACCGTCGATTTTAGTCAGTACAAGTCTGAATTCCCTCCCGTTCCACCCTGGGCAGGACTCATTTGATGATATCACCACAACGACAAAAAAAAACTGATCGCGTTCCCTTTCATTGGTGTACACACAGCCTACTTTCGCAAATACAACAAGGTACACAGTACAATCAAACAAATAATTCGTTCGGTTGACTTGATGGCGTCAGTCGCGTCAGAACGACTGGGCGTCGCGCCGCTAAAAGCCCTCTACGTGCGTCACTCCACTCAATGGCGTAGAAGCATTGTAACTACCCTCCCCTGTGGTGACAGTTTAGGCGAAAAACATTGTTTTTCGTGCGAATTTCAACTTTGTTAGGGGAAGTGATACCAAGAATTTTCGTGTGTCGATCGAATGAGGCATCTAGAGGTGAGAGTGACGATGATTTGGACGATAAATTGCCAGTGCGGATGGTAGTTTTAGACTCGCTTTGTCGACTGTAGTAAAACCCATCCATTTTCTTCAATTGCCGTTAGCGTTCCAGGGCCTTTATAGTCCACAGCTCTGTATTAATTTCCTGACATAACTTTATAGACGGCACGGTTAGCGCAGTGGCTGAGTAATCGACCGCTACGCAGCGTTGTCGCGAGTTCGATCCCCGCACGGAACAAATATTTGTATGATTTGCAAGTAGTTGTTCCGGGGCTGGGTTGTACCGGGGTGGATGTGAGTTTTTATGTTTGTAAACGCAACCACGATACAGGAGAAATTCCTAATTTGCTCCATGCGGGAATCGAACCGGCGACACGCAGCGCAGCAGTCCAATCGCTCAACCACTGCGCTGACCGTGCCGTCAACGTAACGTAATTTTTTGAAGTTGGTTAAAAAAAGGCTAGGTAGATGGTAACTTAAATTTAAACTAACTTTTCTTATATATTTGAACGGCTAGATATAATTAAAATCAACTGCAACATAGCAGAGTCTAAGTATTGCCATACAAAGAGGCAACGCCATCAGTCTCTTTTTTTTTTTTTTTTTTAGGGTGGCAAAATCATCAAATGAGTCCTCCCGCCCTGGGCGGGGCGGAAGGGACTGTCAGACTCTTACTGACTAAAATCCACCCGTGTTTCTTCGGATGCCCTTTACGTTCCGGGGCCGCGGTATCCTGGATTAAGAAAAAAGCCGCGACCCCAGCAGGCATTTGGCCCCGTCGGTGACGCGTGAAACACGACGCGCCACCTACCCGGGCTTGGTCCTTGGTCGGACGGCGAGCTTACCCATTACTCACCGTCCGCAAGCCCGCTCCGCCGCTGTGCCCTCTGCTGTTCAGAGGGACACGCGTTGGAGCATCCACCCGACAGGCTATTCGCATACGGGCAAAGAGACCCCTTAGGCACACAGTGCCTAAAAGAGTTTTTGCCCGCATCCCAGGGTGCACCGGCCCAAAAAACTGGTCTTCCCCCCGGACGTATCCGAAGGGGAACTCCAGTCCACGGGCGCACGTGGAGGTTTCCTGTCTTAGCACCCCGCCATCAGTCTCTTGGGCACATTAACAGCTGACAGCGTTGAGGATGAATTTTTCGATGCTCTTAAATATGTAGTTTAGTTTTACTTTAATTTAGTATTTATGTATTTTTAGATTCTTAATAAAAGTATCATAATTACTACGAATAACAAATAAACTGCAACATAGTATGTTTATTTCCACTGTCTTGAAAACAACCAATAAAACAGAACTGCGGCCATTAACTTTTTCCTTCCGATTACATTGTGAGAATGTTAATTTCTTCCTTTTGTATATTCTGCAATATTTTTGCAGTATTGTAATGGTGGTATGTTAATATTAAGTAACTGGAATTTCAGATGGGATAAGCTCGTGGCTAAATAAATATAGCCGCACTGGCCGATCTTCCAGGTTAAGCCGCGCTTTCCGAGGTTGGTCTGTGGATGGGTAACCATCTGTCATAGAGTTTCCTCCGTGCCTCGGAAAGCACGTAAAGCCGTTGGTTCCGGCTGTCATTAGTAGATCTTTGACAGTCGTTACTGTCAGAAGCTCTAAAGTCTGACAACCAGTCTAACCATGGGGTATCGTATTACCCAGTTGCTG